>CM075943.1:53980800-55193737 GCA_038030265.1 Corythucha ciliata
TAGAGAAATGAGGAATTAACACTTGCTGACAATTTCAGCTATAGGAAAGTTCGGCCTGGCGCTACGAACGAGCAGAAAATAAGCGTTTATGATCAATTTCATCAACGAAATTGCCACCACATGACTGACACTATTTCTCAATTTAAAGCGCAGAATTTCATCCAGAAGCTGCCTCCAGAATAGCAAAATGTGGTGCTTTTCGCCAAACTTAAGCCACGAAATTTCTTTCAGATAACGCGAATTGCCGCTTTTCCCCCCATTTTAGCCGTGAATTTATACCCTGCTCGGAACACAGCACGTGGACCTCAATAGGCTGCACGTGGACCTCAATAGGCTGCACGTGGACCTCAATAGGCTGCACGTGGACCCCGATAGACTGCACTGGAGTCCAGAAATGTTCAGATTTAGTCGAGAAAAGAAACCAATGACAATGCGAAATTTTCACAATTTGAGAGGCGCTGACGGGTGTTTTTGCTTTGGGGCAAGTACGCAACAAATATTTTAGACAAAACACGAATATTCATTCTTCATTCGTTTATCAAAATTTAGTAAATGCTCTAATTCGCGATTTTTCGACACAACTTCAATACGCAAATTGAGAAAATGAGCTAATTCGTTGATGAAATTGAGAATAAATCATATATTCCGGGGTTTAGAAGCCAATTTGTAGTAAAACTGAGAGAAAAAAGAAAACCCAGTATGCTGCTCTTGAGAAAAAGAAAAAGTGACCACTCATGACGTCTAAAATCTATATTAAAACTCTCATTCAGGGACAGAGTTAAGAAAAATGCGTAAATCACAGCTAAAATTGAGCAACTTTAAAAACCCGTCAGATCTGACGGAAAACCGTCAAATCATGGCAGCACAGCGAAGAAGCCATGCACGAATTAGTGTTTTTTTTTTATTTCTGCTGTGACATTGCCTCCAGAATATCACATTTACACTTTTCCTCCGGGAGTACGAGTTACGAAGTATTTTTGTGTGCAATTATTGTGTCCATTTATAGGTAATTCTGCATCGATTTTTGGACCAATCCCCTTGTATTGTGCCCAAATTTGTTGGGCATGGTTTTCGGTAACGTATCGGTATCAGAGCACACGCCCTATATTTGGTAACGTTCATGCATCACCTTGAAAAACGAAAGAACCAAGGTAATTTTCAAATATTGACACAAACAGCAACTTGGTAGTTGGTCGGGAGGGGGGCGTAGTGAGAGAGTGTTTATAATTTCCTTTTATTCCTTCGTAGCTGACTTCTTAAGTGAGAAATTTAAGCAAGTCATCGCCCCAGAACAGCGTTGTTTCGTTAAGGGACGGTCCACTCCCACAAATTTACTCCTCCACAATGATTTTATTAATGGTAACTTGGAGTCATCAGGGCGTAGGGTCCAATGCCATTTACCCCGATTATGTCCAAGGCTTTCAATCGGGTTAATCACGCGATTCTTATCAGGAAACTTGAGGTGTGCGGGGTTGCCGATTCACTTCTCTCCTGGATTCGTTCTTTTTTGGTTGGTACAGGACGTTTAGAGTGGCCTATAATGGTTCTCTTTCTGACTTGATTCAGATTGTTTCTGGAGTCCCACAGGGCTCACACCTTGGGCCTATCCTGTTTTTGTTGTTTTTTAATGATGCGGTGAAAGTTTTTTGTTCCTCCTCCTGCTCATTATTGGCAGACGACTTGAAGTTGTCTATTCAGCAGTTTCCTCCGAGGAAGACTGTATGTTGCTTCAGCGGGATCTTGGTTCTATCGTATCCTAGTGTAAGCTTAACGATTTAACCGTGAATCTATCGAAGTGCAAGTGTATCAAGTTTTTATGTGGGCACAAAGTCTAAGGATTGTGATTCGTGGACACCCTCCGTCTGGACGTCCTTCCTCTCGAGGGAAATAAACGATTTAGGCGTTATCTTTAATAATAAGGGGAATTTCCATTACCAGCATTAGAGGAAAGGCTCTCAGAGCTATGGGCTTGGTGAAGCGTTTTTCAGCAGACTTTGGTAGCCCTTTTGTCGTTATCCTTTTATATCAATCGCTGATCCGTCGTCACTTGGAGTACACTTGTTACACTTGGAGCAGTTGCCCTCCCCTATAGAATAAAAAGCGCAGATTTCGTGGGAAAGCTGCCTCCCCCCAAATTCCATCACAAAGTTAAAATCGAACACATTTTTAATCATTAAAACTACACAAAATTCTTGTATTTCGCTCCATAAAACCAAAACAACACATTTTCGCATAGGTATCGGTTTCACAAAAAATAAAAAAAATCGCGGATGTTTGTTGCTGACAAACCGATTTCGAGGGTTAGCTTTATTTTGAAACCGATTTTGCTGATTTGGGGAGGGGAGGGAGAATTTCATTATCGCAGGCTCGACGCGCAATTTCGTGTGTTTCGGCTATAGCTTAAACCGTGTTTAGCCCGCTGTGCCATACAGACTTATGGTGGGAAAGGAAATGCCAGCTCTGTTTACCGTCTCAGGTCTAAAATTTTAAGTTTAGCTTCAAAATTATCACTTTCCATGGTGGAGGGGGGGGGGAGTTTCAGTTTTTCGACATAAAATCCAAAATAGCAGGCTACAAACAACAGATTTCTAGCAGATAATAATTTTTTGACGGATACTGGCCGTATCTGTGCAAATTTAATCTCTGTTGACCGTGAATTGACGCGATTCTAACCTCCAGATCCTGTTATAAGCCTGAAAAAAGGCAATGGTGCATCTGTTATTTTCACCAATGAAGCTGATGCCCACAGGCGTACATCCAGTTTTTCCTCAAGATGATTTGCACGGAATTCCCCCCCCCCCTACCATTTTACTCATGAATGAGCACTATTTTTAGCCTCAAATTGAAATTTTTCTTAATTTTAGGTGAAACTAAGTGCTTTTTCTCAATTCCACCTCGAACTATAGCCCATTTTCTTCATTTTAGCCGTGAAAACGACTGAAAAACCATGAAATAACGCAATTTTCATTTACTATTTCAATTACGGCCAGCACTGGACATCGCCTAACCGCGAATTGGTGCCGCAAAAGAGCAGTTTTTTCCTCAATTTAACCTGTGGATGAACGTCATTTCTCGGCGACCACCAATCAACAACAAACGGTGACAATTTTGCCAATTTTCGTTTTCCCTAAATTTCTGCCGCAAATTAGTGCTTTAATCACAATTATGCCTTGAGCAATTTTTCCCCCTTTCAAATTTTAGCAGTGAAAAGGTCCACATAATCCGCTTGTTAGCGAATTTCATTAATCTTGACCCGGACCTTGATCGCGAACCTTGAAAAAGGTGTTTTCCTCAATTTCACATGCGAACGAACAATTTGCCTTAATTTTAGACGAGAATAAGCACTTTATCAAAAATGTATGCGCTTAGTCGCGCTCTTTCTCAACCGCAAACTTCCTATACATATGTATAAAAACAGTCAATTAGCACTTTTTCGCAATGTTTACCAAGATGCTGGTTTGAGAAACCACAAACTGGCGCCTTCTTTCAATTCTACCTGCGAGAATGAGCTCCATATTTCTCAATTTTAGTCGTGAATTGGCGTTTTTCCTCAATTTTAGCCGCAAATGAGCGATTCGAACGAGCAATTTCTTTTGTCAATTTTAGCTGTGAAAAGAGCACTATAAACCGTGAATTAGCGCATTTCCTTATTTTTCGGCCCGGACTTTGGATTGCGAAACCGCAAATTTGTGTGTTTTCTCACTTTCAACCGCGAATACTGAGAATTATTTCTCAAGTTTAACGCGAATCAGCGATATTTTCTCTATTCTAGCCTTGAATGGGTGTTTTTCCCCAGTCTTAGCCGCTAAATCGCACTTTTTCTCAAGACGTGTGCCCCCCCCCCAAACTCTGGATCCGTTCCTGGCTGGCTGCCCATCCCTTGATCCAGGACCGTTTCTAGCCCTCTCGGGGCCCCTAGGCGAGAACTATCAGCGGATCCTCTTAGCGGATTCAGGTTTCACTTAAAAGGCAGGGGTTTCAGAAATTGCATGCTTTGCTCTACAAAGATCTGGCTTGATAGCCACTCGCAACCTTCAAATAGCTAATCTAGGCATTCGCACAAAAACCCGGATAAGCTGACTACATTCGCACCAAAAAATGAAGATTTTCGCTCCTTAAAAATGACTAAAATAATTATTTACGACCTAAAAATAGCAAAACTGGCGATTTTCGCTCTAGTAGTAGCCAAACTGACTTCTCGTGTCTTATAAATTGCTAGACGTACGATTAGGAAGCCTTGAAAATACCTGAAAAGTACATGATTCGCGCCCTAAAAATGACTAAATCGACCATTCGCGCACGAAAAGTGGCCTTGGCTTTCTGGATACTTGGCGTCCGAAAAACAGCGTTTCAGCGTCAGAATTTCAGCGTCCGAAGAATTGGCTCCACGCACTCTAAAAATGGCTAAAAACTGACGATTAGCACCCTAAAAATTCCTATACAGATGACTCCCGCCATGAAAATGGAAAAAGCGCGCCGATTGATGTTGTTGTTGTGTGATGTTGATGTTTCCGATTGTTCATAAGCATTAGAATTCCCGTAAAATAGCAAGTTTTCTTATAAAACAGACCGCCCGAATGAGGCCTTACGCTTAAATATTGGCCTGGATGTGACGTTTCGCACTAAAATGGGGATTTTTTAATAAATGTCGCCTTCATTGTTGCGTTTCACGTAAATTGTTTCCCATTTTCGGCTCCAACTGGACAATTTCGTCATAATAGCAACACAATTTTTCATGAAATTGACAATTCCTCATACAATTTGTTCTTGCGTTTTGTCCACGAAACGGGACATTTCGCGAAACTTTTTTCCTTGGGTGTTCCGCGACTGTTTCAAAACAGTTCCACTCTCACCCATGTGACGTTTCTCGTAAAAATTTCGCTGAAATTATGCCCTAGAGCATTTCGCGCATCAGTTTCTCGGATTTTGCTCACTGAAAAAACAATAATTTCGGACTTTCATTGATGGATAACCACTTTCGCTGGGATGGCCCAAATTCAGAGACCGATCTGCATTGGGCCACCCGATGAAATTGGTTTTCGCCGGGCGTTTCATATTTGAGGTTACAGGAGGGAAATACCACTTTCTACGGGTAACGCGAAATGGTGCATTATTCACAACGAGAGAGGAAAGTGGAACTTCACCGGACTCGTTTCCACTTTCCTTTCTCGTTGTGAAATGTGCTATTATGCTATGTTCAGTGAGCTAAATTCGAGAAATGTATTTTACAGTGAGCCAGATTCGGAGAAATGTTTTTCGCCCGCGTTAAAAATCCGCCAACTTTGGTTTCTTAGGGAGCGAAATTTGATAAATTGATTCTAGTCAAACCTGCGACAATGGTTTTGCAGTGCGGAAGAATCAGCAAATTCGGTCTCTGAATTGAAATTGCCCCGCGAAATTTGTTAGCGGCAGCTAATAAGTGATATTCATTTTTGAGTGATCTCAACACGAAAAAATATCCACAAGATCGGCTTTTAGAGAGCGAAATCTGTTGAATTTGGTTTTAGTCAGCCTGATCCGGGGAAATGTGTTTCGGAAAAAAAAAAAATCCGGAAAATTGATCTTTTAGGGAGTGAACTCCGAGAAATTGGTCTTTTAGGGCCTTTTCACACTTAAGATTCCGGTATCGGATATTAAAAGTGTGTGATTCCGGAATCTAAGAAGGAGTGACTTGACTGTTGCGTATTTTTAGTATCCTCGATGCGGGAATCGGATACCGGAATCTCAAGTGTGAAAACGGCCTTAGCTTACCAACCCATCAAAATGGTAATTTCTTCGACAAGAAAAATCAGGAAAACTGGTGTCTTATGGCGTTTTCCATTCACTGCAATACACCCGTGCGGTGTAAGTTTTTCCACCCGTCCTTTCTGAATTGAAACATAATATGTTACGCAGAGGATGCTGCACTACACTTGTGTAGTGTGTTGAATGGAAATCGCTACTAGTGATCAAAATGTGAGAAAATTTTTTTTAGTCATGCAGAGCCGCAAAAAGAGTTTTTTTTAGAGTACAAAAACCATGAAAGTGGCTTTTGAATTAAGCCACTCCGCGTTTGGTTTTCAGCACAAAAGAAACACGAAATTTGCATTTTATTGGACGAATAATAATTATTTTCGCTGTACAAATTTGGCAATCCATACGGATTTTAACTTTATTGCTGGTATCTGGGAGTGGTCAGCTGCCCAACTAAGTCTGCGCTTTAAACACTAGGTGAGGGCAACTGACTACGCCTGCCAACCACAAAGAAAAAGGGCCAACCACAGCGAAGCTCTAACCACAGAAATCTCAAACCACTGTGAGCCTCCAACTTATATACAACATTTTGGGGTTTCACACACGGGGAATCCGAAACTTGGAAATGAATTTTCGATAAGAAGATTCAATGAAAGGGCTCTCACTGTGATGCCACCGTTTTTACCAACTATCGCACGAACTCTCCCGCGGACAGCCCTGAAGTCCAAGGAAAAGTCCCGCGATTGCACACTGACCTCGCTGGGCGCCGCGCCGCTCAGGGGACGTGTCTCGGACCGCAGTCGTACCTTGGAGAAAGTTTGACTCGATGGGATTTTGGAGGGAGTTTTGATGATTTTTTTGCACAAGTGACCTTGACTCCAAGGGAGGGGCCATGGCCCCTGCTGTGGCCCCTCCCTTGGATCCGCCACTGCTGAAGAGAGATCGGCATAAAGACTTCAGTGGCACTCCGCAGCACACTCTCATAGCCATCTTTTGGAGGCGGAAAATACGAATAGCGTGAGCCGGAATTGCCCCTGTGTTGAAGTTTTAATTATCGAACACATGGTTGCCTCTAAAAATTGTTTTATTGTCGTTCCGTGTTGGAAAGGCTGAGTTTAATAGAAATGAGACTTCCTGGTCAACTTTCGAGTACAAACGGATCTGCGCTCGAAGCCAAGTCAACCTTCAAAAACAAGAAGTCTCACATTCGACAGAAGAAAAGTAAATGTTTGAAATGCTTCATTTGTGATGAAGAGGGTCATTTTGCAGCAAAGTGCCCTAAAAAGAAAGTATGTAAACTCAAGTGTCATGAACTTACTCTGTTTTTCGGCGCTTGGAAATTCGAATAATGAAAAGTGGATAGCGGACAGTGGAGCGTCGCACCACATGGTGAACAAAAAGGAATGGTTTTGTTCCTACAGCAAATTTCCTCATCCTATAGACGTGACTGTGGGGAATAACGCGACAATAAAGGCCTTCGGAGAAGGTACTGTTGTCGTGGAAGCACTCGTCGGGAAAGAAAAGCGCACTTTATGCGTCAATAACGTTTGGTACGTCCCGGAAATAAGTAAAAATCTGTTGTCGGTCGGTCAAACTTTGAGAAGAGGCATACAGTTCAGAGCCAATGGATCAAAGTGCACGTTTTTGCACACTGGGAGGTCTGTACTAACCGGAAAACTCAACAGTGAACTTTTTGAACTCGAAATGACTGTGAAACCTAAATATGGAAAAGCACACGTGAACTCAAGTGACGATTTAAGCCTCCAGCTCTGGCATGAACGCCTCGCTCATCAGGATAAGCGTCATATGTTACGTCACTAGAAGTCATCGAAGACAACGTTTTCTGTCCTGATTGCCCGCTCGGGAAGCAACACAGAAAAAGCTATAAATCAAGGCCTGTAAGAGCAACGGAACCCGGTGAAATCATTATTGCCGATTTATGTGGCCCTATGGAAGTGGCTTCGATTGCGGGATCCAAGTATTGTCTCGTTTTGAAGGATGATTTTTCTCGTTTTCGTCGAGTTTTCTTTATTAAACAGAAAACTGAAGTAGCAAAATGTTTGAACACATTTCTCGCGGAAGACAGAACTGCAGGGGTTTCTGTGAAGACATTCATGAGCGACGGAGGCTCGGAATTCATCAATCGAGATGTAAATAATTTGCTCGAAAAATGGGGAATCACGATGAGGACTGTGATGCCGTACACACCCGAGCAAAATGGAGGCATTGAACGGGAAATGAGAACTCTTGTCGAGTCCGCACGGACTATCATAGACTTCAATTTCAAAATTAACTTGCTCTGCTGCTCTTCGGTGAGCAATCGGGAGCAAAGGACTGCTGGTGACGTCAGTCTCCACCCCTCCCGTCCGATTGGCAGGGGGGAAATCTGCGGCACCTATAGTAAAGTTTAGTCACCTTGGGTATCGCTATTAATCGTCATGGAGATGGAAAAATAAGTCTCAATCAAAAAGCCTACATCGAGAAGCTCTTCAAAAATTCGGGATGAAAGACTGCAATCCTTTAAAAACACCGGCAGAAGTGAATGGTCGGATTTTAAATGAGAAAGAAAAACCTTTGAGTAAAAGGACCCCATATCGTGAAGCTGTCGGAAGCCTAGTCTTCTTAGTGTCTGGTACAAGACCAGACATTGCGTATGCCGTGAGCGTCGTGGCACAAGATATGGAAAATCCTACGGAACACTCGTGGAACAAGGTTAAAAGGAACTTTCGCTATCTAAAAGGGACGTTAGACTTCAGTCTTACGAAAGAGAGAAGCCTAGACAGCTAATTTCGTATTGTGACGCTGACTATACGCAGCAGATAAGTCTAGCCGGTCGCGAAGTGGCGTACTCTGCATGTACGCAGGTGGGTTATTGACTTGGACCAGTCAAAAGCAGAAAAACATTGCCATGTCAACAATGGAAGCTGAGTACATATCGGCTAGCGAAGCGGCAAAGCAGGTCATTTGGCTGTCAGGAGTACTACGGGAATTAACGACGGATATTCAGCAACCAGTCATAAATGTGGACAATTTAAGCGCTGTTCGTCTGATTAAAAACCCCGAGTTTCATTTCAAAAGCAAACACATTGCCGTGAGTTACCACTTTGTCCGAGAAAAAGCAGCTGACGGGGACTTTGCAGTTAATCACATCGCTGGTGAGAAGCAACTCGCCGACATCCTAACAAAAGGGTTACCCAGCCCTCGTTTTTGGAAGCTCCACAAGGCGATGAACGTAATTTCGTTCATAAATGGAACAATACCAACTACAGGATCCCTGGCTACGCCTTCCTTCGACAATTAAATAGAGGGAGTGTTGAAGTTTTAATTATCGAACACATGGTTGCCTCTTTGCAGGTCGTTCCCTTTTTGCCTTTCCTAAAAATATTTTTTTTTCTTTTTCGCGTTTACTTTGCCTTCTTCACTGCAGCTCCTGCGGTAAACTTCAATTCCCAGAGCAAGATGCCGTACGACATGCGCGAGTGAAAAAGAGCAAAATATGCACTTCTTAAGATGCCACTCGAAACTGAAACCGAAAGGCGACGCAGGAGATAAGTTCACACTAGCAAGGGGATTAGCGAGTCTGGAGACTTGAACAGTCCAGGAAACCCTCGAATCGAACCAGATTCCCAAGACATTTACAGGGCTGACTGCCACCAAAGGCCCATTAAGCTCAAACAAATCTTGAGTCTTGGAATGGTTCACTATACACGACCACTATTCCTCAAATCGGGCGGAGGCCTCGGACATTTAGCGCCTGGATTTCAGCCGAGTCCGCTGCAGAGCAGAGAAGTGTGACATCGCCTGCAAACAGAAGAGGTGTGACCATTAACCCCTCGAAGACACCGCGGGCAGATCATTAATGAAAATGAGGAAAAGCAGCGGACCGATGATCGAGCCCTGCTTCACTCCCAGGTCACACATACAAAAAAAAATAAGCAAGAAAACTTCCATGGCCGTATCAATTTTTTCAGTGCTCGTACCCCTCCGATTTCATGCTGGTTAAAGGGTAACAAGGGCGCTCGAGTTTTATTTCGCATTTTTCGACTAACGCGCCCATGTTACCTTTAACCAGCATTTGACTGTGTTTTGGCGTTTGTGCTTGTTGAGCTGAATATAAATAAATAAATAAAAAATAAAAAAAACTGCTTCGAAGGATGTAAATGGTGAATCATCACAAAGTATAGCGGTAGTAGGGATGAAATAAGTATCATATGACACTTTATTTTTCTTTTTTGCCCGGTTTTTGTCTTCTTTATTACAAAAGAAAGTGGATGAGCTCGAGAGAACGAGCATATAAGGAAAGCGGGTTCGGCGATGAAGAATTTCTTAGGCCTCAGGTGGTCGACTCATTAAGCTTTTTTCTTCTCCTTCGTCGAGCTTCCACCTTTATTAGCAGCCTAAAAATGAGACGCTGCAAGGGGTATTTTGTGGGGCGGATGGGGAGGGTCCAAACACTAATCTCAGCATATTGATCCGCGTGTGTCTTAAATATACATGCGGGGCAGCCAATGGGAGTGGACGAACTTTCTTCCGGGTTTCTTGTTTATTCTTTTGTTTTTAGACGAAAAAGAGGACTTTTAGGGGGAGTGAGAGTGAGGAGTAGTTTTTCCGAGAAGCCATCCGGAAAATATGAGCTGAGATTTTCAGTTGGTAGCTCATTGATTGAGTCTCCTCGCACCATTTCTTGTCTCATGAACAGATATCCCACCCGAAATATATTTCTTTAGCACTTTTTCCCTCCTCAGGAATATGGGAGGGCAGTATGTATACAAAAAAAAAAAAAAAAAAAAAGAGGCGGGTGGGGAGGCGGTGGCAAAATGTACAATCCTCCTAAAAATGACTCCAAGAGTGACGGTCCAGGGGGGGTATATGTGAGGATGGTCAAAAGGGGTAGAGAGGGTGGGAAAGGAGTCGGAAAAACATTTCCTCCTTCTTCATCGTCACCGCCACGCCGCCGCCGCCACCACCATCCACTTCTTCTACTTCTTCTTCATCTTCTTCGCCCCCTCAAGGGGGCACCCGCACCACACCGTCACTCAAGATACCCGTCCGTCGTGTCTTATCCCGGTCGTCTCGCGTTTGGTTGTTATGTTGAAGGGAATGGTAAAAAGGGGGGTTGCCCCTGGGAGGCGGTCGCGCTTGCGGCCACTAGATACCTTTTCGAGTAGTGGGGTTTTCTCACTTCAGTCGGCTTTCCCGATTCCTCGATCGCACATGTTTACTCGCACACGGAGTTGTAGTCCTTTTTTTCTGAAGGAAAATTTTTTTTTGGTTTTCTCGAAAAAAAAATCCCCCCCGCGATTTCCCCCATTGCGCGAAATATTTTATATTGCCTCATCGTGTTAAATTAATTTGAAAAACAAAAATATATATTTATGAGTGAATGTGGCGCGTTACGGTAATGACCTAGAAAAACAAAATTCAAAAAATATATATTTATATTTTTTAATTTTATTCTTCGCCGTTCATCGCAGCTCGACACGGGTCATAAACTGCCTCGCACCATAGGTGAGCTTATTTTGTTTTTATGTACTACAAAGTTATTCAAAAATTGTCGTTCGTTTTCGAACCAAAATTTATAGTTAAGTAATTAAATTGTTTTGAGGAATTGAAATTTCAAGAAACTCAAAGCCCGGCTGTCAAAATCTTGAAATCCAACAGCCTCCGCTTTACTGTTTTTTGTCATCGAATTCTTCAACGTGGACCAATTTACAATATTTATTAGTTTTTTAAAATTTTTAAGAGTTCTTCTCTTATTTCTTCAATCGTCAATCAAACCTTTTCTTTATTAGGAAAGAAAAACAACAAACGGCCTCGGTCTTGCGGGATGATGAGAAGGCGGAGATTTGTTTGAAAAAGGCCGACGGTCAAGAGGAGAGAGAGAGATACATGCAACTTCCCGCCTCCCACATCGCATATTCCACACGCACTCACATTAGACCGTTAAAGTCTTCTTACAACTTCGATTTGTCTTCATGATTTCAAGCGTTTTTAATGCTCCATTTTCATATTCTTGCGATAGTGCTGTTGGCCTCTATTCGGAGGCTTTCATTTTTTTTTTTACGAACTTTTAAAATTTTTGTGCAGAATCCACTCCCTCCCCCCCGCCGCACCAATCATCTCCACACCCAAACAAAAACTACTGTCTCATCCAACCAACCTTTACCCATAAAAGTACCACGACCTCGCTTGAAAACTATGAGCGCAATTTTAGTGACCGTCATTAAAAAACGGCGGTCGTACTTCAACATTTTCACTCTTGAAACTATCGTCTCCATTTTATTTCGCGGGTGGAAATTATTTTTTGTAAGCTTCGTTGATAATTTCGAGTGATATGAAAAGTGGATGGACCCGGCCCTTTTAAGCCGGACTTGAAAAATGTGCCCCGCATGGTCAAGATGGTTGGGTAAGGAAGGACGCGCCAACCAGGTGACGAGTGTGGATTTTTTCCCCCGTATAAACTTTTGTGCGGCGAATACTCGTGAAAACGCAGAATTATGGGTGTTTCCCAGCGCACAAACATGCAATTTTTGTCCGATTCGTGAAAGGAAGTCGGGCTTTTTCACGCCGCCGCGGACACAGCGTCGCAGGGACCATAATAAGTATGATCTCGAAGGGCGCACGATTTTTCCTTCTTAGAAAGTGCGGCTTTCTTATTGATTTTCTTATAATTAAAACAGGCAATTGGATGGATAAAGCAACGAGTCTCTAGTAATGACCGGGAGAATTTCATATAACTCTATGTACGACTCATTTTTGTGAGGATGTGGGCGGTTTTTCCCAAAAGTCGTAGACCGATGAGATTCCCGCCTTGTAGACGGGACCGAGGCTAATGGCTGCAGGGAGCTTAACTCTTCCATTGAAAGAGACCCATTTCCAAGTCTTTTTGGCTTTTTTCGTTCAAATCCTTTTTATAATTTCACGATATTTAAAAAGTCAACAAAACAGGATTATTCGTACGTAGAAATAATTGGTGGTTTTACCACAAAATGCATAGAAATTCCTCTAAACTTAATTGTTATTTTATAAGTCAATATAAGCGTTATACTCCGAGTATTTCGCTATTTGCTCTCTTTTTTCGTTTGTATTTTTGAGGAACGTATTTTGTTATTTCATGATTTCAATTCAAAGAAAAAGTAAATATCGTTAGCCCATAGCACGTTTCCGTCTTTTATTTCCTGATTTTCGGGGAAAATTCATCGCAGCAAACCACGCCGGTGTATAGTCCGTGGAATTTCATTTTTTCTTCGACCCATACGAATAAGGGAAACTTTGTTAAGTTTCCTTAAATACACCTACTTATGACAAAGATCACTTGTTATAAGGGCAGTGCCGTCAACTTTGGATAAAAAACAACACTAAGGCCCGCTTTATCAATCGTTGATTAAAGAACTGACTAAAAACTTCATCTGTTTCATGACCAAATATTTCGTGATGTCTCACAGATGATGCGGACCTAACTCTCTGAATGCGAAAGCAACTAAAATTTTCAGAGGCGTTATATAAGCTCGTGTACAGGTTTTAGGGTTCAGGCAGTCAGAAACACTGTTCTGACGTTGAACGGCCACGTACATGCGTTAGGGTAGCGCATCAACGCGTGTTCGTGAGCGCGCACCATCAGAAACAGCGCTGTCCCTAGTTGTATCGTGAAAATAACATTTACCGACTATTTTCTCACTTCACACGCATCTTTCAGTAGCGGGGGAGGGAAGAAAATTAATTTGAAACTTGAGAAAAAACGGGAGAACTGAATTGTTGTTTATCTTCACCAAATGAGAATTACGTCCACGCATGCGTTTTTTATAAAATGCCGGCTTTGAGGTTTATGCGACTTTAAAATCCCTAAAATTGACTGTTTCACGCGGAAAACTCTATGTCACGCATAGAATGAACACTTTTTCGTGGAGACGTGGAAAACTTCAATTTCGCTAAAATTAGATCTCACCTCTCTTAAAACGGCTGTTTTCGGTTGTTTTTAACGAAATAATTTCAAAAAATTCATTCACGAAAATGTATTTTATTTGTTGGGGCACGAAAATCAGTCAAATAGACGCAGTTGGAACCTCCCCGAATGGACCTCACGAGGATGAATTTATAACATTTGTCTGCAAAAAAAAAATTGAGGAATTGAGTGAGACTAAGAAAAACGAATATCACTGTGCACTCGGGGGGAGCGTAAATCTCTATTTTACACAAATAGTGTGAATTTAAGTTCTACCTGACAGCGTGACAGCTAGTGCAACACTATTGGCAGTGGTGGGGAGGGGATGTGGTTGATTCTGTAATTAATTTGTTTTCTCACGTTTTCGAGCTTTATCACGTTTTCATTCTTAATCAATTTTTCATTCAAATCGACGGAGAAAAAAAACGTGTTGAGGGAACGATACAATGAGACAAAACAAAATCACCCTCCCCCCAACCCAATATATCCCATTTCTGACTGCCAAAGGGCTTGTAATTATTTCTCCTAAGTTTTGAATTGCAACCATTTTTGATAAAATCTTCACACAGCATATAGGGCGCCCGTTGACATTTTTAAAGTTATTTTCTCAAAATTGGCCTAAAAACGCCCGTTACACTGGTAAAAATTGTGCGTTTCGCGTTGTTCATTTATTACTGCAGACAGAGCCGTCTGTGCGTTGTCTGTCACGAGAAGTTGCCCATGGTATACGCGATGGCCGACAAATGTGGCCCCGGTAAAACGCGTCAAAGCAGTAAATCATGATGTGACGGTGGGAGGGGGGTGACTCCATCAGAGGAGGGGGGGGCGTGCATTATTGTGAGGAGCCTCTTCATTCGGCTCCATTTGGCAGTCGATCATGTGGGTCAACAATTATTGTGTACTAATTCGCAGTGACGGCCTTAAACATTTGACGCTCCCGCGGGCGAATCTTTCACCCAGCGCCCCCATAAAGTCACCGTTCAGAATAAGCCGGGATTTGGCATTTTCTCCATTTTAACCGCAAATTAGCGTGTTTTCTACTCTTCAGCGCTTCTTCTCAATTTCGTCGGTTAATTAGCTATTTTGTGTCCATTTGAGCCGTGAATAAGCGATTTGCCTCCATTTTAGCCGCGAATTTGCGATTTTGCTCAATTTTTCTGTAAATTAGTGTTTTTTCCATTGGCCACGAAGTTGCCTCCGACCGAAAACCGAGGCTAACCATTTTCTCAATTTTCTATGTGAATTAGCAAATTAACTCCCCAATTAGTAATTTTTCTATATTTCAGACACGAATTAGGGTTTTTCTGGATTTGGCCGCAGATAAGCGGTTTTTTTTCACTTTTTGGCACGAAAGTTAAATTCGAGACAAGCCGCGAAGTGACGTTTTCTCCACGTAAACCGTGAATCAGCGTTTTTAAAATAATTTTAGCAGTTAATTAGCGATTTATCTCCATTTTAGCCGCGAATTAGCGCTTTTTCTAAGTTTGAGCCGTGAACTTGCCTTCAGAAGCCAACCTACTCCTAGCCTCTAATTGGCGCTTTTTCTACACTTTATCCGACGAAGCTTCAAGGAAACTTTAGCTGTGAAGTAGCTAAGTATTTGTCTTAATTAGTGGAAATACGCTGATCTCAATTTTTTTTTTACGGTGAACAACCACAAAAAATAATCCGCGGCAAAATTATCGAGAAAATAACTGCTTAAATTGAGCAAAATCACTAATTCGGTAATGAAAATGACAAAAAGCGCTAATTAGCGGCTGAAATCGGGACAATCCTGATTTGCGGGCAAAAATGAAAAGCACTGCTAATTATTTCGCGGCAAAAATGAAGAAAAATCGCTAATTAATGGACAAATTGGCGAAAACGCTAATTCGTGGATACAAATGCAAAAATAGAATAATTCACAGCATAGCATAGCATGGAAACAGCATAATTCATCATTGGATATTCATTGGAACGTGGATTCGCCAAACTGCCAAAAATCTGTGGCTTCTGAAGGGAACTTCTGGCCTAAAACTTCGAAAAAGCACTAATCCATAGCTAAAAGTGGAGATAACATTGATAATGCAGGGAAAAAATAGTTCATACACCGCTAATCTGCGACCAATATTGAAACAAATCACGAATTAGCGCGACTGAATTTAAGACAAACTCTTATTTGCAGGTCAAAGTGAAAAAAAAATTCGTATTCGCTGCTGAAATGGTAAAAATCACTAATTTGCAGTAAAAATTGACAAAAATTCCAATTAGTGGCATCGCTAACATGGGATAAAAACGGTACTCCGCCGCTACAATTAACAGAAAGTTGTTATTCGGGGCTAAAATTAGAAAAAATCAAATAATGTACTAGATATTAGACTTAGGATCCCAAAACTCCACTAATTTGTTTCCAATTCTATGAATTCTCATAAAATGAAATGCGCTTCTTAGGTCATTTTTTCTCGTCCGCCTTTTCCCCTCTTATTTCGATATATACGCGCCCCTCAGGACACGGCGCCTCCCCGGGTGATCGGCCCGGCTCGCCCCCCCCCCCCTCTTAAAGCCGGCACTGCTACTTCGTGTGGGCCCTCAAAACGTGCTAAATGATGATGAGGACCCTTCAACTGCTTTTCTGGTGGAAAATTCCGACCTGATTTTCGGATTTAAACCGTTTCACCCCCCCCCCCTCTCTCCATTAGATACCCACACGTTTTCATTCAATATTCCACCAACGACTTTCTGAGCGAATTTCACGACAATTTTTTTCAATGTGTTTCTGTGTTCCTTAGAAATCATGGCTTAATTTTTTTAGCGCTTTGACGCTATAAGAAGTGAGCGGTTCGCCATACCGTTAGTTTCGCCAAATTTCAGAGCTGCCAACTGCTGTGGTTGGTAGAACGTGCTGAACTATTCGTTCTTATGGAGGAAATTAAACGGAATTGTGTGAAAAAGCCACAATTTTAGGGTAAAATTGATTAAATGATTGGTATCGCGAGGTAACTTCGTGGCCGCACTGTATACAGATGAAATCGAGAAAAAGCGCTAATTCATGGGCTTCTGGGGGCAATTTCGCGGTTGAAATTGTGAAAAAGTGCTATCGTGCTGTTCTCTAGGGAACTTTTAGCATACAATTATGCTAAAGAAGCTGCTAGTGACTCCCAGATTGGCCAAAAATGATAGTTTCGTATGTTTCAATTTGACCGATTTTCTCACTCCATAGCAGCCTATCAAAATCCGTGTGCGATGTTCTTATGGAAAGGTCTCGGATAAAATTAGAAAAAAGTGCTAATTCGCATGAAGATTGAGAAAAAATCGGTAGTTCTTCGATATTCTCTCGATTCTTGGTTTATGGGACTACATTGAAAAAAAGCGCTGTATTATAACATACGCATTGTGAAAGCCGAGTCATTGCTAAAATAGTCTAAAGCGGTAATTTATAGTTACCGTAGCACCATTCGCGGCTAGAATACGTCCGATTCGTCATCTGGGGCCGTTAATGCCTCAAACGGATCGAAAATGCGACCGTTTTCCCTTAACTCTGGTTTTGGTCCCAACGGTGAGGTCCGAGTATGATGCGAAAGTCTTTTAAATTTGGACTACGTTATATTTTTATCACATAGCATCACTTTGGAGAGCCTAAAAGCTTTTGCCCTCGCTCCGCCGACTCATGACACTTGTATTTTATTGTCACTTGTTTATTGACACTTGTATGATCACAAGGTCAAAGGGTTTATCGGGAGTGTCACTTGGAGAGCCTAAAAGCCTTTGCCCCCCCCCCCGTCGACCGACTCATGACCCCGTTGTTTTCAGATAAACTTGGAAAAATTCAGCAGGGAGGACCTAGATTTTTAGTTAAATTTCACTGGCAAGTCTTAAATCAACAGGTGGTTTTTCAACATTTTATTCCTAGGACATTTTGTGTGGTTTTCTCACCAACAAATCGCGTCCCCATTGTAGGAGGGAACTTGACAATTTAATCCCCAGACGATCAGCCGGGACTTTTTGAGGGTTATTCAAGAGAAAAATAGAATAGATGACAATATCAACCGAACTCTTAGTTTGGGTGGTAGGGATGGTGGGGAGGGACACATGTCCGAGAGTGTTGACAGAGAAGTGTGTTGAAGGGCTCTTCCCGCAGAAAGAAAGCTGTTGGGGGTTTCCATTTACGCGGTGTATTGGAAAAATTCCTTACATCCCCCTCCACCGACCAAAAGGCATAGTTTGCAACTTTGTCCATTGAAAACACATTAACAAAATGGTTTAAATTTCATGTTTTTCCCCGAATAATTTGATCGCACCACGATTAGATGTCGTATATATATATCTGGATTTTATAATAGGCGCTTCGCTCGAGAGACCATTTTTGAAACTTCCTCACAAACATATTACTTAATCACTTTTTATGGAAGATTTGTATCGGATTACAACGATTACAAATTTTAATTGTTTATTTTTAAGAGGGTGTGGACAAGGGGGGGTTCTAGAATTCAAGGATATACAAAATCACAAGATTCCCTTTACTGTAGGAACGTATTTCCCCTGTTCCAGTCTGCAACGGAAATGTGTTTTTTTTTTTTTTTTATTAAGACACAAAAGTGCAAAACTAACTACTTATTTGGACTTTTGTTGTGAAAAAATAGACTGAGTCGCCATTTTAGCACAACTTCCGCTCTAAATAATCGTAGTGATGAGAAGGGGGGAGGGGGAGATTTTAAAATCCCGGAAATATTTTATTACACCTTCGGAGAAGCATTGCGAAGGTGGTGGCTAAGAAAAAGGGTCCTCAATACTCTTTTTAAACTATAAAAAGGTTTTAAAAATGAAGGAATTAGGAGGGTGGAGACCGTGAGAAGGTTGGATTGTGGCAAAATATGTGATTTTTATGGAGGGTTGTTTGACAAGGGATAACGCACAAGCGACAAGCCTCTTTCTATAAGATCCGGGTATATGGGAAATCCCTTCAGGTGCGCTGGACTTCAAAGTGTACATGAAGTGGTTTCCGAGAATGAACAATGACCTTTATTTTGTTGTTATTTTACTGTTAAGATTGTTTGTCTCAAGTTCGAAGAACAATAGAATGTGCATAAAAAGTGTGTTTTTTCCACGTTTGAATGAAGTAGAACTGTGTGATTTCGTATTGTTGCTCGGAGAGGACGGAGGAAAAGGGATCCAAATACGCTTCTTCACCTTTTCTTGTTTCATTATTATAAAAACAATTATTATTTTCACGTGTTAATACAGACACGGACTAGTGGCAAGGCTATAGTACTTTGATCGAATTAGTTCTCAAAAAAGAAAACAAAAAAACTCGTTTGGTCTGAAGTTCTCTACATGCTATAATGCACTCAATATGTCTTGTTTTCTTGAAGTTGACGAGACGGCCTCCTATATTTTTATTTTGTCTTCTACTCCCAACAAAATAATGCTCGTCTCTGTTGTTTTATTTTATTCGAGAAACGATGTGAAGTGACCTACATTACGCCAATCGTTTACTAAAATGATTTATTTGTTGGCCTTTTCAAACGGGAAAAAAATGAACGTATTTACAGTTGTGAAACAGCGAGTATCTCTATATAAACAAATGAATGTAGGTATAGTTTTATATGGGCAAGGAAATATCACAGGTTGTGCGCTGTATCACCCTCGTTTACCTTTTAGTCTTTATTACCCCTGACCCCTAACCGATCGCACTGAGCCAGTACGACTGAATAATTTCAATCTGTGCGCTAAAGTTCCTGGGCGTGGACAATCCGCCCAAGAAATACTTACCGCCACACAATCAACCGAACTGAAATCCAAAAAAAGTGCTGACTTATAGCCCACAAAGTTGATTTTTTGAGACGAATCCGTGAAGTTGGATTTTTCAAAGGGGCCGAACCGGACGGTAACCTCCTTGGAATCGGGTTATTTGGGCCGGAAACCCCTCCCCCTCCCCTACCAACGAAGTTGGTTCTTTGGGAGCGAGGAAACCCTGTGCGAAATTGCGTTTTTCAAATTACTCGTTAAAGAAGCATACCAGCTAAATTGGTTACTGATGGTTAAGCGAGCCTAGCGACCGCTCGGGGGCACTGTATCCTATAAGGGCCGCGGCGGGGAGGCGGACGAGACAAAATGGCCTAAGAAACGCATTTTATTAATTAATATATTCAAAACTATCCAATTCGGCATAAATTAGTTAAAAAGGAGCGTTTGGATTCTGTAGAGATCTACTGACAGAAGCCAGGACGCGCACAGAGAATTAATACACAGCAAATAATTAGCGAATTAATTAGCAATTCTTTTCAGTATTGTCCGCAAATTAGGATATTGTCCCAATTTCACCCGCTTTTTCCAATTTCATTAGCGAATTAGTGATTTTTTCAATTTTAGCAGTTATTTATAGCGTTTTTTTTTTCAATTTTAGCAGTTATTTATAGCGATTTTCTCAATTTTTCCCGTGGATTGGCGTTTGTGATTAGCTGTTAATTACACATTCTTCCAAATTTCAGTCGATAATTAGTGCTTTTCGCAAAATTAGCTACGAATTGGCGGCTTTTCTCTTTTGTATCCACGAATGGGCATTTTTTATCATTTCAGTTGCCAATTTTGCCATTTTTCTCAATTTAGCCCTGAATTGTTCTTTGTTTGTTTGTTGTTGTTGTTGTTGTTGTTGTTGTTTGTTTTTTCGTCTTTAGCCGCGACGTTTTTTCTCACTTTTATACTATTGAACAAGCGGCTTTTTTTACTTTTGTTAGCCTTTTTTGTTGCATTTTTGCCTTTTTGCGCTTGCAAAAAAGCATAAACCGGGGCATGTATTAATTTTACCAAAGAACAGCAAATTAGCGTTTTTTTCTTCATTTAAGCGACAGAGTTGCATATCTATGCACCGCGAATCAGCTATTTTTTTCTCAATTTTAGTCTGGAAGTTTGATCGAGATACCGAGAATGAACGCTTTTTCACAGTTTTAGTCACAAATATTAGCTATTTTTGAAAAATGTTTGCTGCAAACTTGTCCCAAGAACAGCACATTAGTGCGCTTTCTCATCTTTATCCGCCTATAAAGACCTAAAAAAACCTAAAAAACTGGGGATCAGCGTATTTTCTCTATTTTAGCCGTGAAGTTACCCCCCAGAACGCGCTATTTTTCTCAATTTGAGGCATCCGAATAGCGCTTTTGTTGGCTAAATAATAATATTCAGCTACCACAATCCGTCCTGGGTCAAGTGGACTGAACATTGTCGATAGGAGCCAGTCCAACCGCTACGTCTTTTTGTCCAACAGCATACCAAAACTCCTTTTCACCAAAAAATCCTAATTTTTCCATCTTTAAGCTTTTCGGTGGCACCCTCTGGTAGGAGGGCCCGAAGTGGTCAGCCTCCGTTGCTCCTACGCAACTGATTCACGGAAAGAAGCGAGAAAAAGCGCTAAATTAAGAAAAACACTTCGTGGCTAAATTTTCTTGAAGCTTCCGCGGATAACGTGTAGGAAGAGCGCTAGTTATAGGCTAGACAATGGAAGGTAATTTCGTGGCTCAAACTGAGAAAAAGCGCTAATTCATAGCTAAAAGCGAAAAAATTGCTAATTCACAGCTAAAATTAAGAAAAAGGGCTAATTTATGGATGAAATTAAGAAAGTCGATCATTAGCGGCTAAAATCAGGAAAAATGCGAATTCGTTGAAAAATTAGCGTATTTTTCTTAATTTTACCTGGATATTTGAGCTTTTCCTCAATTTTAGCCGCAAATTAGCATTTTCATTTCAAACGCTCGTAGCGATGAAGTCGCGTTTTTCTCAATTTTAGCCACGAACTAGCGATTTTTCTCAATTTCACCCGCGAATGTACGATGTTTCTTAATATTTGCCGCGAATTAGCGGCTTTTTCCACTCTTTGCCATTAGTTAGCGCCTTTTATCAACTTTTACCAAGAAGATTCCTTCATCTCAAAGAGTGGCGAATTGGCGTTTACTTAGTTGTAGTCGCGAATTAGCCATGAATCGGCCCTTTTTTAAGAATTTGACCCGCGAATTAGCGCTTTTCTCAATTTTAACCGTGAATTAGCGCTTTTTATAAATTATTCACGAATTTTAGCACTGACCCTCAATATCATCCGCAAATTATAGCGATTTTTCTACATTTTTAACCGCGAATCATCCTTTTGTCCCAATTTAAGCCGTACATCAGGGTTTTTTTTCTACTTTTAATCTGTAATTAGCGATTTTCCCCAAATTCAACCGTGAATTGTTAGTGTTATCCCAATTATATTCCGCGAATCAGCTCATTTTACAAATGTTTGCTATGAAGTGAGTTAGAGTGCTATATCGCGGAGTATAGAGCCATTTTATAGCTAAAATAAGGTAAAACGCCATAATGTGCTATTCGTGAACCAAGTCCGCGTCTAGAATTGAGGTAAATAGCTAATTCGCTAATAAAAGTGAGAAAACGCACTAATTAGCGTTTAAATAAATGATGAAAAGCGCTTGATCACGTCTAAAATTGAGAATGTTTAGCCGCTAAATACACCTGTTACGTATGAATTTTCAGAAAACCCGCGAAGCTGCTGGTTGAAGAACAGAACATGGTGTTTTATTCCAAATTTTAGCTATAAAATGGCTCTATGTATTCCGCAGTTTTAGCCACGAATATTTGCGCTCTTTCCAGCCTTCATGACGCGTGAGTGTCCCGAGAACAATATTTCAATGCGCCTTCGCGTTTTCAGCCGCCTAAGTGCCTCGAACTCTGTAGGGATCAGCGTATTTTGTCTATTTTAGCCACGACGTTGACGTGAATGATGAACGAACTGAACGAAATGTATTGCCCTCCACCTCCTTCTTAGGGGAGGTAATATAAAGCTTTCCTCCTCGTTGCAAGGGTGGACAAACATACCTTGCCACCACCCCCACCCCCCGGTAAAATCCCTAGCCTTATTGTGAGCTACTCGTCCTGGATTATTCCCTCTCCCGGTGTCCACACCTAGTGCACACACCAATCAAGAACTATCGGACAGCATCCCCTAGACACTTTTGGACGCTCCCCCTGATGAAGTTTTGAGCTCCCCTCCCCCCAGCGTCAAATAGACGCTGACGGCCGCGGCGTCCAACCCCCCCCCCCCTTGTGTAGACGCCGCTGAAATCTGAACAGGGAAACTCCGTGCAGTAGCAGGGGGTGTGAGTATGACCACGAAATTGTTTTTTGAAGGAGATAAACCCTACGAAGTTGGTTTCAATGGGAGAGCCAACCCTACGAATTTGGTTTTTGAGGAAGCAAGCCACGCGAATTTTTTCATTTCATCGAGGAAACGTCACAAAATTGGTTGGAAAACCGCGTGAAAATTGGAAATCTAGTAGGGAGTTGAGCTGTTTTGGGGCACTTATTGTCCGAGTGCCTTATAAACCATTCCACTTGAAAATAAAATTAAAAAACTTGAATGTAGGTACCTTAAAAGAGAAGATTTAACTCTTGTTCATTTTCATAAAAGTGACCAAAATGTAAAATTGTACGGTGGGTCCTCGGTACGGGTAGTCCGAAAATTGCGGTGGGCTCACTATCAGACGCGCGGCGTTCAAATAAGGGTTATCATCGTGATGCTGTCGCTTTTGGGCGCTTGCGCACGTTTTCAAGGCCACGTGCATTTTTTTAAATATGTATATTTTTTATTTTTTTAATCACCCATGGCAGCATTCTCGACAGCCCTGAGGTCCAAGCAAGAACCCCGACAGTCCCGAAGTCCAAGATAGAGCCCCGTCGCGAGGTGAATCTCGCTGAGTCGCTCTGGATTTGAGTAAATTGGGACCAAACCAACGGTCAGTAGGAACGATTTACCAGTTATCGGGTTACACATATCGTGTAAATCGTTACACATCGCTGGTCGATAAATAAAGCCTTCACGGTCAGCAGGAAAATGGAATTGCTCATTTTGGGTCGCTTTGGAGCGTTTTGGACGTGACCGACTGGAATTTGTCTCCTTGCGTTAATTGGTCCCAAAATTACGAATAGCATACACCCATAAACTGCCATGAACTAAACCAGTTCCCAGTTCATCAATAATATCGTGAATTTCGCCTAGAAATCAGGTTATTCATCAACAAAACTGAATTTGAAACATCATAAAATCTTACATTCAAACTCCAATAAACCAAATTTCACCTGTATAAACGACGATGGTACCCCCATGTATTATTGTTTGGCCTCAAATGTCATTTGGCGACCAAAACAAGGAGGAGTGGCCACGAATTAGCGCATTTTCCCAATTTTATCCACGAGTTAGCGTTTTTTTTCAATTTTAGTCGCAAATTTTTTCACTTCTAGTCATGACATTTTGACGGAATTTCGAGCTTGACTTGACGGGAAAAACAAAATGTCAGTTGCCAACGCTGCGGCGGACACAGGAAAGTTTTGTCATATCAGGACAATACTTTTCATCCGAGTGACCGCGTCGGGTTGACTTTTCCGCTCAACCATTTGAAACAGCCCCGTGAATGGGCCACAAACAATAAATGTAAACGATTTTAACCAGTAATTGACTAGGAACTGACAGTAAAACCTCGAGATTTGTCACCGGGGCTTTGCGTCTTTGTAGGGGTAGTTTTCCTTTTTAGTTAAATGTTTATCCAAGGCAAAAAACTAAGGATTGTTTCCTCTAGTGAGGCTCAGTGCTAAAACAAAAATCGTGAGCTTAACACTGTCAATTTTATGAATCGGGACAATTCACCACATTAAAAAGCGCTGACATGGCCAAGTGGCTGCTATACGTGGGTGTGACGGTTCACCGCACGTTGTTGGTGGAGTGTATGCACTACATGCAGCGACCGAATAAACGCTTTCTCAGTACACCAAGACCGTGTCCGAGGAGGGAAATGTCACCCCCATTCTTTCATATTTGTGACTTTATTTTATACATTCATTTTCCTATTCTTTTGGAACAGGGGGGAGGGGGATCAGTGAAAAGTTTCCGCGTCTGATGCAAAGTAAACAACTTCCGGCTATCGGACGCCAAAATTCCGGGTTTTACTGCACGGGATCGCTGTTTATTTGGCGTTGACGATGCACCGTGAAATATTTAAAATTCTTTAACTTCTCACCGTTTTTTCCATAGCGAACGGGAGTTACGGTGTTTTCCTCGTGTTTAATGAGGCCCAACATCGGTTTTTGAACTATTTTAGTCGTGACGTACAGCCGTATGCATAGTAGGGACGAAAAATGTCGCGATCTGTTTTTATCGCGTCAACGCCGCGGCTTTGACGAGTGTCACGCCTTTTAAACATGTAAAGAAAAAAAGAAGAATAATGGAAGCTTTCGTATATTTGGCGCCTTTTCTATTTCTCGTCGACGTCTCTCCACTAGCGTGCGTTCATCTCAAGAAGAACGTCGGCGGTGAATGGGAAAGCTCGAACTTCAGCGCCGTTTTTCAATGCTGAGGTATACGACTCGTGCCATGTGAAATATCGGGTCCAACGCAGTTTCAGTGTCGAGTGGGGAAGGACTGTGACATCAAAACGCTCGAAGATATCACGTCACTTGATGTTTACTCTGAAGCTAAAAGGTTTCAAAACCGACCAACTCTTTCCGTGTTCTGCAGAAACGCGTTGAATACGCTTGTGAGCCCGGGTGGTAGGTTTTCATCCTCAAATAATCAAAAAATGAATTGTGTTGGCTGTTTATTGTTACTGTCGAGAAATGTCAAGTGGAGAAATCTTAGCTCGTCTTGAGATATATTTGGAGAAAGGACGTTTCAAAGTTTTATCTTCGATTTCAAAAACAAAAGAAATAGTGTTTTTCTTCTCTCCTGCACGTAATAACAATTCTTCTTATGAATGGTCAGTCTCTCTTCCCGAAAGATTGAGGGAAACAAAAAAAAAAAATATATGGTCCAGGAATCCGTAACAAAGGATGTGGAAGCGAGTTCACTTCCTGCGTTTATGTGTCTTTTCCACGGGCAGCGGCTTCGGCGGCCGGCCCTCCCGCAGACCTCCTGCTTGGTTCTTTATATACGTACGATGATGAGAGGATGAGAGGTAGGCTCGCGCGAAGGATATAAAATAGGAACGAAAGAAAGTCCAAAAAATGACGACAACAAAACGGCTTTACCACCCTCCCTCCCTCTCATCCCTTACCCACAATCACTCAACCTGTTTTGGTGCGCCTTGAAATAAGAAAAAAAAGGAGATCGCGAAGGAAACAGAGGCTCACGCTTCAATAAACAGGTGTGGGAGGCAGAAGGATCTTGAATTTTTTTGTTTTTGTATGGAAAAAACTCCACTAAAAACAATTTCCTTGCTCATCCATTTTTTTTTCTATCCCACATCCCTTTCTGAACCGTGTACCAGCTCATCTGAGACAATTAACCCCGAAAAATAACAGTTATTTTTTTTTCTTTTTTCCTAACAGATTTCGTACATCCATCGTTTCGCATGGAGTTCTTCGCCTGCCCCCTCATAAATGGACGTCGTAATTGTGAATGATTTATAGTCTAGCTCAACCTCAGTAAGTCCCAATTTTTTAATTTAAACACTTCATTTTTTCTGAATAAATAAGCGTCTTTGAATCGTTTTCCGGTCCCCCTCCCCACTATCTGCCCCCCCCCCCGCATTTAGGGGCGTTTCAGCCTGACTAGCACTCCCTTCCCTCCACCCCATTCACTGCAAAATTATGGCTCATTAGCAGAAAAAAATCAACTTCCTGTTTGATGATTTCAGCAATCGATCGACAAATTGAAACGGAACACTTTTTTTTTTTTTTTTTAAGGGGCTGTAAGTGGGGAAGCGTTATATCTCCCCGAAACTCTCTCACTGTTTTAGCTTATTACGTGAGCGGCAAACTCTGGAGGGCCCGAGGAATTGCCTTATACCCTTCTCGCAAAATTGAAAAAAACAGAAGCGTGTGCTGGGGATTTGGGGAAAAGGTTCATTTAAAAGAAAGAAATAAAAAAAAATCGAGGTTGATTTCTTGATCATATTACCGCGGGAGTGACGAGAAGGAGCGAGGGTGAATGAGAGTGACAGAATGAGTAGGAGGGGGGAGGAAAAGAGGTTTTGCATGCGTGTATTGGATTGGTGCTTAATGGGCTTGACGAGAAAGGCGACTCGACCGCATATTTCCCTCATCTTCTTTTTTCTCTTACAAAATAAATCGAAAGAATGACACTTTTTTTTCTACTTTCATACGTTTTTTTTCGTCGCATTTTGCTTCCCGCGCGGTTTCCAATAAGCCCAAAACTTTAGTTATAAGAGGGTGTTGTAGTAGGGGTTGGACAGTTAGGAAAGGGTTAATTTCACCGTGTTAAATTAGATCGTAATTTACTACGCTAAGGTAAGCTTTTCGGTGATCATGAGTGCATAATTGATGAACGACTTGTTTAAATCAGGTCTCGAATGAGCAGGAGTGGAGTGGTTCGCAAAAGGGTCTTTTCACCCCTCACATTTCGCTCTGGAGAACTTCTCGAGTTGGCGCGGTTAGTCGGTAGAAAATCAAATCTCCCCGCCCTCCCCCCCCACAATACCCGAATTTTCCGCTTCTTTGATTTTTCTCATCCTTAACTCTCCACACACCCCCCTCCCTTATTTTCACCTCTTCTCAGCAACTATGACGTCTCAATTCTAAGATCTTCCGACCGTTGATTACGAAAAATAGGAGTTGTTGAGGGGCGCCAGCCATAGTGCTCGAGCCCATTAGTTAGGCCGTGACCCTCACGACACAAAGTACTGAACGTAGTTGTCCCATTACAAACGGAGAAGAATCGAGTTTTAATCGTATTTTATTCGAGTTTTAAACGTATTTTAAGCCGGGATGCGAATCGATTTCGCTTGCTATGATAACAATGTGTTTCGTACAAGTCTCATAATTATTTTTAAGAGATCGTTTAATTTTGTTCTGCTGGGGAGCCAGGGAAAAGTGCTGTCGGTGATCGAAACTGGGAATTTAGTCTCCAAAACTTAATTTTTATGGTTCCATTAACGTGGGAGTCAGTGGCGGCGGAAGTATTTTGGTTCAGGGGGGGCAAAAATTAAGGCGCTTCCCCCCTTCCCTTCCCCACCATACCCTACACTACCATCACTTCCTTAGTTTTCATCAATAGAAGGTGAAGTGTAGTGTAGTTCTCAATTTTAAGTAAATAGAGGAGGCAAGGTATTGTATGGAGGTACCCAATAGTCTTGAATTTTCAGCATTTAGGGAATGATTTGAATGTGGTATACAACGGCCTGATTCTTGATAGGTTTTTGACTAATAATATTTTATTTTTATCCCACATGATACTAAAACCGAATTTTACGGCCGCAAATGAGTCCCAAAAGTGTCTCTTTTCATGCCTAGGAACTAAAGTATTTTTCAAGCGACATGCTCCGAAAGTAGTCATTTTCTGTACCCAAAAATGTCAGGGAAATTGACCATTACCGCACAGTGACATTCGAGAAATTTTCTGTACTAGTCCAGAAAATATTTTCCGTCCTAATACGGAGAGTAAATGAACTCGGGTTATAACCTAGTTTAAGGTCTTCTTAAACTAAAGACACGAGAAGTCAGTAGTCAATTTGTCAAATTCAGTTTTATCATTTCCTTGCTGTCGCGTGAAAAAAGTCGTACATCACTCGTAGGAAGGGGATTTACCTCGCCTCGCCCGCCGGGCTTGTAATGTAATGTACCGCGGCAAATTTTACGGCGTTTTAGAGCCACGACTTTAACTTCTCGGGGCAACTTTGGGACTAAAATTTAGAAAAAGCGCTAATTCACGGGTGAAATAGTCAAAAACGCGAATTCGCGTCTAGATAAAAGTGGAGGAAAACTCAGCTAAGGTATGAAAAATTACGATTTTACGGATAAAATCGAGAAAAAACGCTAAAAATCGTAGCTAAAATTAAGAAAATTTGCTAATTTACTGCAAAAAATTGAGAAACAAAACGCTAATTCACAGCTGAAAATGAGAGAAAACGCCAATTCGCCAATTCTTAGGGGCAAATTTAAGGCTGAAGTTGAAAAGCGCTAATTCACGCGCTAAAGATGAGAAAAACGCTAATTCAAGGATAAAAAAGAGAACAACGCGAATTCGAGTCTAAAAATAGAGAAACACGCTATTATGATAAAGTGTTACAATTTGGCAGCTTTAAACATTGGGAAAAAGCGCGAATTCACAGAAAACGCCAACTCACGGATTCTCGGGGCTGGGACTGAAATTGAGAAAAAGCGCTGCGATTCACGGCGTGAAATAGAGAAAAACGCGAATTTGCGTCTAAAAGTGGAGGAAAAATTTAATTCACAACTAAGGTACAAAACATTTCAATTTTGCAGATAAAATCGAGAAAAAGTGCTATAATTTCCAGCTAAAATTAAAAAATGTGCCCATTCACTGCTAAATTGGGGGTAAAAAGGCTAATTCACAGCTGAAATTGAGAATACCCCAACTTGCACATTCTTGGGGAACTTTGGGAATAAAATTGAGAAAAAGCGCTAATTCAAGCGGCTAAAACTGTGAAAAAGCGCTATTTCGAGGGTAATAAATAGAGAAAAACACGAATGGTTCTTTTTGGTAATGGAGAAAAGCGCGAATTTACGGCTTAAATTTAGAAAAATTGCTAATTTGCGGATAAAATTGGGAAAGAGCACTTAAACGCTACCTAAATTGCGGATTCTTAAGGCAACTTCACGTTAAGAGCTTGTACAAAGCGCCGATTCGCAGCTAAAAATGAGAAAATGAGCTAATTCGCGGAAAAAATTGAGAAAACGCACTTTAGAGGCAATTTCGTGGCTAAAATTGAGGAAAATATATACTTCAAAGCTGCAAAAAAGTATATTTACGGTTTAATTAGAGACTAAAAGGGCCTCCTAGAGATTTCCGCCCCGGGCCCCGTACAAGTGTTGTTCCGCCACTGGGTAGCGGTGATCGCATAACAAAACAGCGGGTTTGATGCCCCCAGGGTAGAGATGCCCGGTGCGCACCGCACACGCCGCACGCCCCTTGCTACGCCTGTGCTTCATATTGCTTAAATTTGGGCTAAAACCCTCTCCGGGGAGGGTGGCCGATAGGTGGATCGCCCTCCTTTGCCAGATGGCAGGGGTAAATTGTAGAATAAGAATCAATAATATACCTAACAAAAAGTCTGCAGAAAAGTGAAATATGGGGGGGGGGGCGAATGTTCTAGGCATTGCTAATTTTCATCTTCTCGCAAATGATCCAGGGTTTTCGATCTGAGTCGGTCGCTTGGTCCTCGAATAAGAAGCGAAAAGGATAGAATAAGAACTTTGGGTGCAGTATTCAGGATAGAAGATTGGCATTGAAGCCTGGGGGGGGCGACGCCCCTCCCCCTGAACTAAATTCCGGGGGGCGGCCGCCCACTCTGCCCCCCCGGTTCCGCCGCCACTGGTGGGAGTTCAGGAAACCAACTATAGGCTATAAAAAGGTCCATTTCATCTCAGTCTCACGTGTCCAACTGACAATTCAGTCAATTTAAGCTTCAAACTAACTCCCCCCCCCCTACCTAAACTATGGCCCTAATCTGGCAATTTGATTGAGTACCTGAAACTTCCACCTTCGAAACATTGTAATGTGGCCACTGAGCTCAATGACGACCCTCGAGTCTCGCTAGACTCGAAAACTGTCACTTTATCGCGTTATGGCCTAAACAATATCAAATTGATCAAAACCTCGGTATTTCTGCTATAAAAAATGTAATTTTGCTTAAAAATTGGCCTATTTTATGACGAAAACCGCCCTTTTTTTTTCTCTCACCGGATACTGTGGGACCTGGAACCGTGGAAATTTTGAGATTAGACGTGTCCCAGAATCGGATCTTGCTATTTTAAGTCCGCGGAAGTGATTAACAACCCCCCCCCCCCAACGCAGCAACGGACGAAATAGAAATAATAAGCCCTTGTGAAACGAAAAGCATATTTTTTCCCCGCCCGGAGCTGTAGCCTCGTTTCCACCCCCCCCCCCCCCCCCGCCGAAAGGCATGATACGGCCCTGCCAGCCCTTCGGAGACTCAGCAGAACAGGAAAGGCTTTATATGCTGTAAAAACTTTAAGGGGGGGGGGAGAGTAGCTATACAAGGGAAGGCTCTTGGACTGGACTGCAGCTCCCATGAACTGTCCAAGGGGTCGTGTGTAGGTATATTTGGCAGTTGGCTCCCATATTGGATGGGCTTAGTCATCGTGGCGGACTGTTGAAGACATATATTGGTCCTGCGTGCCCATGGCTAGCGGAACCAAGTTTTTTGACACGTTGTATTCAACCTCATCCCCTCCAACATTTGACTCCTGTGAAACTTGTTCCATAAATCCCCGATAATTCCAGGAGGGCCGCCCACCCGACAGTCGCCTTCACATGTGAACTCAAACTTCTCATGTCAAAGCTCAAACTTCGATCTGTATTCAACAGATCATGAATCCCTGCCGATGTTGCTCTTTGGTTGGCTGCAACTAAGCGTTTAAGCTGGTCACAGCTCGCATATGAATGAAGTCACCGTCAAAGTCTGTGAGTTAGAGCTTCGATCCAACAAGAAAATCGACTCATTCGATGACTATTGGTCAATTTCAAGGGACTCTGTCGGCTACTCAGTGACGCTATGGTGGAAACCTGTTGTTGTTGTTGTTAAATTAAGCATCGTCCATTGCTATAAATCTCGTCTGAGCTCAATGACATAAAAATCGCCCAGGTAACCAATGGCCCATTTTGGACTAAGCTGAACGAAATCGCGTATAACCTGGGATTTTAAAATTTTCAGTGCGAGAAGAGCCGTTAATGTGATGGCATCATGGCACCGCTTTTTTATCGACTTGCGTCCCATGTTTGACGTCGGTTGGCCGTGCAATCATCAGCCCTCAGCAATCAGAGCCGTTTTTTAAGAGACGATTTTTAAGCTGTAGCCCATCATAGATGTCGGACGACAATAATTTGAACGCGAGAAGCCAAACTTCTCACATTTTCCCTAGAGAAACTGATTTTTGAGGCGTGGAAACTGACAATTCGGCACTGTAATTGCGGAAATTCTGTACTCTCACAGAAAGGGGGCCTTCTCATGTAGGTACCTTCTCTATACATGCAGCTACGTTAGCGGAAACGGGCTGATCTGAGTTTTCATTTGACAATCTGACTGGAGCGTACTCACGGTGGCGAGGCGTCGAGGGGTATGATGGGGGGGGGGTGTTCTGGTGGATTTAACCTCTGAAAATGATTTACGGCTGTGGGTATATTGGATATCATTCACCTATAGAAACCCAGAAGCGGATTCAGAGTTGGCTCAAGGAGGGGGCCATGACCCCCATGAAACGCGAGAAAGAGTTCTCACAGTGACCCACTGTTTTAAACTTATCCTGCGCCCGAACTGTCCCGCGGAAAGGCCTGAAATCAAATGAAGAATCTCGATGCTTGTGGACCTTTCTGGGCAGCTCAGGGGCTCAAAAAATGCCGCATAAAGGATCCAAGGACGCTGTTTATGAAGACGCCGCGGCCGCCACACCGCTGTTTATATGTTATCAACCGCTCAGACTGGTGACCCTGGAGTCGATAAAACCGGCTGATACCAACGACCATGACTTGAAACATTCATTCCTGGACCGTTTAAGGGGCTTTATTTTTCCGGTTAAACGGGGAATTATAAATCACGTCTGCCTCAGACGGGAACCTTTGACCCTGAAATTAGAGAAGGTGATAATCCCTCGTTAGTATTTGCGAGATGTTTTTGATGATGTTTTTGTAGAAGTGACCTCGCGACCCCAAGGGAGGGGCCATGGCCCCTATGGCCCTCCCTTAGATCCGCCAGTAGTAGAAACTGTACAACGAGACCTCAAAGAACGTGATATAGGTAGAAATTCGCATTTAACTTCGAATGCAGAAAATTGCCCTGTTTCCTGCAAATTCAGTTGACATACTGTAAATCATTTAGCCACAAAACTACATTTCACCAAAAAATTTACAATTTAGTTATGATCGGTGACTATCTACCGCCTAAGAGGTCATTTTCGACCCTCCTAACCCATATTTTGATTAATTTCTCTTAAACTGTTCATCTAACTCCACATAATCTGGATTTGCACCCAGAAAACTTGTAATTTGACCGCCGTAGGGTATTAGCTCATTTAGGGCTAACCGTATGGCCGGATATATTTTCGCCGACCTTCAAGCTAAATATTTTCGGAAAGCCTCCCTTTACACTCCCCCCCCCCCATTTTGTACCTCGTGGTTCGGATTAAAAGCTTATTCCAACCCTCTTCCCCATCACTTCACACGGGTAGCTCTGGAAAGATTGTTTTTCGTGTTAAAAAAATTCATTTTATACCTGGTACGCCGGTTTTATATGTCACAATAATTTGACGTCCGCCAATTCTCAAAAGCTCAACAGCATGTTGCGACAAATGTGTCTTAAATTATTTCCCATGAAAAATGTGCACATGTGTATACGATGTACACCTATACCTCTACTCGACAATTTCAGTAGCCCGCGAGCAAAGGCGAGCGACTGAGAAAATACTCCCGCCCCCTCACCTTTCGTCGACACCGCGGCACTGACTTTCCTTTTTAAAAACCGTTTCTTCTTAAGTTTAAGTGAATTTTCTGGGATTTAAAGTTATTTTGGGGAATACAATTTGGAATAGAGGGCTCCTTGCGGTCATATACAGAATTTGCCTGACAGAGATTAAAAGCGAGACCTTAAAATTCAGCATTTGCTCAGAAATAACCACTGGAAAATCTGTTCCGTGGGTGCAATTCCTTCTCAACTGTCATATTTGGAAGACTCACGTAAATCGAGACAATTTCTGACTAACAAAATATCCGTTTTTTCTCAATTCGAGCACCTTTTACCCGGATCTGACAGTTCCATCAGGTTGGGTGAGATGGGAACGACTCTGCTCGCGAGTTTTGTACGCGATTGAAACTGTTTGGTGGCCGTGCATATTATCCCCCAAGGTCATGATCCAAAGTTTAATGGAACGTGTTCCATGCTCTATCTTATGGGACGCACTGTTTTCGTCTCGGCATAACGATTCGTTTTTTCTCTCTCTCTCTCTCGCTCTCTCCGGTTAAACAACTTATCGTAATGCTCAGTTTACGGACGCGTTTTGAATGAACAACGTTATTTACAAAACCACGGAAAAATAGAGAGAGAGAGAGGAAAAAAAAAACGTGTAGCCCCCCCCCTCCTATCATGCCACTATCAATATTAATACAAACGGTTCGCGGAGGAACTTTTTAAATATTTAAAGGTGAGTGCAACGGAAGGGCAATTACCCTAGCCGTTTCAAGTCCATATAAGACGTTAAATGATCACCCGTTCAAAATTCAATTTATTGATCAACCTCCCTGTTCTTACATACAGCAATCAATCTAAATTTTTAAAAAGCCCTCCCCCCCACTACTCAATCGCAAACCACCTCTTTTCATATAACTAAAATTGCTCACCACCCCACTCATCCCACACGCCGGATGACTAATAATGCACAAAAGTTACAACATAGAAAGAAGAAAAAAAAAACTACGTATACGAGCTTATCTTTTTAGTCTCCAATAACAAGAGCTTATCATGTGTGGTGTCAACAATACTGAGACAGAGAAGAAAAAAAAAGGGAGTTTTTAGTAGATATACGTGACTGAAGTGCATTTCAACAAAAGAGAGGAGTGTTTTTTTTTTGTTTTTTTTCGTATACACTCGTTTCAGTTTTAGTGCGTCAAACCGATTTAATGCATCCTTCTTATGGACAGGTATTACATTGCTCTTTTTTAACAACGTTAATATCTCTGTGGTAAATCACGCTATATAACGCGGCGGCCTTATACTATTCTGGTCTTGGCATAGAAAAAAGCATGATTGTTTTGTTTTTTATTAGTATGCACACCTTTATCCACCTTTATAGTGAACACACACTATCAGACCCGGGAAGCCTTTGGAGGAGGGGGTTGGGGGTGAAATAGTTGAGAACTAGGCTAGTAATTGGTTCACTGTCTTAGTAAGCGTACATTTAATTAACGTTTTAACTATTTTTATATGGTCACTTCGCGATCAAATGGTTTGAACCGAGCCGGTATATAAATTTGCCCCCCCCCCACCAAGAAACAAAAGATTTTGTTTCGTGAAATCGCTGGGTGTGATGGATGGTAGGGGGTGTCAAGATCAGTGGGAGGGGAGGGGGTCAAATCAAAATAAAATTTATATAGGGTTGGAAGAAAAGGAACAGGTTGAAGTTCAAAAGAGAACTCTCACCCCTCTCATAAGTAAAAAAAAAAAAAAATCCAAATGTAAAGGTTGAGGGGATTTGCTCAAATAGGTGAAAAAAAAATACACTTCTACTTCATGGGTCTTTTGGAGGGTTTAAGAAACGAAGACCCCCCCCCCCATCCACCCATCCATCCGACTTGTGACATCAATTCGTCAAGATTCTAAAGCCGTTTGTCAGAGGGGTGGGGAAGGCTTTTACCATTGTGATGGAACCCTCTCCCCTCACTGGGTTATTTAAGATATTTAAAGGCGTGAGAGGATACTAAGTACCTGTCCGTTTCTAAACGTTCCCTGATTTCTGAGTTTTTTTAAAGAATATATATGTATAGAAAAGTAAAGGGGGGGGGAGGTGATATTTTCAGGGATTTTCCACTTTATTTCTGGTCCAGTTTCCCACTCAGTTTGTTACTGACACTTTGATTAGCTTTAGGGAAATTGTCTCGGTTGGGGAATTGGAAAGTGGACTGAGTGATGTGGTTGTGCGGAAGGAAGAGACTACCGAATGAGGAAAGAAAAAAAAAAACTCGATTTAACCTTTTATACACTCCCTGACTTTGACTTGATATTTTTTTTTTGTTGCACTGATCAAGGGCAAGGAATCCTAAACGTGAATGTGCGACGCGTTGGATCTGTAGTAGATACAGCCTCTCGCCTATAATATTCTCGCTGGCCAAAACCTGCTCTGTCTCGTTGGCGTCCCCCCCCCCCCACGATGAGTCTTGAGAAGTCTCCTCGACTGGGATCGAGAGCAGGGACATGTTTTGTCCTTTCCGTCAGGAGTCCCTGGTGCCTTCGGCCAGTGCCGTCTTTAAGGGAAGGGGTGGGGGGGTCGAGCCGGGCGACCGCCCGGGAGCGCCGTATCCTATAGGGAGCATCTAGCAAAACGAGGGGGAAAAGGGCGGACGACAGAATATTAGAATAGTATAATTTCATAACGAGTGAGGAAAGCGTCACTTTACCCGAGAGTTTTGCACTAAACTATGAAATAGTATATTGTACACCTAGGCATGAAAGGCATATTTTTCGAGGCCCAGAATACGCCTTTCTGCCGAGGCGTACACATGATTTTTTGTCCTGTACGCAAGAAGAGGAAGAAATCAATAAATAATAAAACCTCTCCTCTCTCCTCCACACCGACCGACGCCTTTCCCATACTCTAGATGCACTTTTATTTTGTATTTTGTCAAGTACATATAGGCAAACGTTTTCTTTTTATTTGACCTTCCAGTTTTAAACTCAATAGGTACTTATTTATTAATTTATTCCTCTTCTTGCGTATAGGATAAAAATTCATGTGTACGCATCGGCAGAAACGAAAAAAAAAAACCTGCAATAATAAGAAACAAAATGCGATAGTTCTCCGAATCGCATCTTGGTGACAAATTTTGGCAAAAATTTCCATGCCTAGACATGAAAATCGTATTATCATGACAGTTGCGAGACATGAAAGCACGCGTTTTCACATCGAGTAAGATAAAAAAAAAAAAAAAATCCTAGCAGTGACGGAATTCATTCACTCTGTGACTTAAAGTAAGGAAACACCCCGCTAAGATTTTTTTGCTAAAAAGTGCTTCTTTCGTCAAGAGATTGCCATTGCGCAAATAACCACTTTCTTCAAATGACAAGCGAAAAGCATTAATTCGCGCCTCTTGGAGACAATTTCGCGGATAAAATGAAAAACATACGCTGATCCTTAGTTTTTTCAGGTCCTTTGGCGGCTAGTATTGAGTAGGCGCACTAATGTGCAGTGTTCTTCGGGTAAGTAAGTGGCTAAAAGTTTGGAAAGTGCAAATATTCGTGACCCAAATCCGGAAAAATCACTAATAAGAGGTTTCTCGATGCAACTTCCGGACGCTATAATTTGGGGTTGAAATTTAGAAAAATGGCTAATTCACGTCTGAAACTGAGTATAATCACTGACTCCCGTGAATCAGAGATTTTTCTCAATTTCAGCCGTGAATAAGCTACTTTTCTGCCCGTACAGAAGTGAGAAAAAGCGCTAACTAACGGCTAAAATTAAGAAAAATACTTCGCTAATTCGTAGAGTGAAAGCGGAGGCTGCGGCTAAAATTGAGAAAGAGCGCTAAAATCGCGAATTACGTGTAGAAAAATCATTAATTCTCGGTTATATTTACCAAAAACGCTAATTCATGCGGCTAAAATGGTAATGGATCTGTGAAAAAGCACTAATTCGCGCCCAAAATTACGACAACGCCAATTCTCGGCTTCGTACAAGGCAAGTTTGTTGCACAAACTAGAAAAAAAGTCTTAATACATGGCTAAAAGAGAAGAAAAGCGCTATAACAAGTGCTGATTCACGAATAAAATCGGGGAAAATGGCTAATTCGAGGCTAAAATGGAGAAAAATGATGGGTATAATTATCCGATCAAAGTGAGAAGAAAGCACTGATGTGTGGACAAAACGGTAATAAAATTATAGATGAAATTGAGAAAGCGCCCATTCGCGGCTTGGAAAGCGAACAAAATCACTATTCCGCGACTAAATTGGAAAAAACCGCTAATTCACGGTGAAAATTTGGTTAAATTGAGAAAACTTGAAAATTCACAGAAACAAATTGAGAATTTTTGCAAATTCACTGAAATGAATTTAAAAAATGGCAAGCCGCGGTTTCCGGAGGCAAACTAGGAAAAAGCGGTGGCTAAAACTAGGAAAAAGCGTTAATTCACGGGGGGAAAACTCACACAAATTCAAGGCAAAAATGAAGGAAAATCAACTCAACCGTGGCTAAAACCAGGAAAAAGCGCTAATTCCCCGATAAAATTGAGGAGAAGCGTTGAAGTGTGGAAAATCCCCTGATTCGCGGTTAAAATGGATGACAACGGCAAATGCCGGCTTGTGCGTGCTGAGGAAAGATTCGCCCGGGAGCGCCAAATGCCTAAGGCTGGCTCTGCCTTCGGCAATAGGCCCAGGGCTACGACAAGCTTGCTAGCCGCCGAATAATGTCGTCAAAGGTGATGGTAATAGTGAAAGCACTATTAACAATGCAAATGACGGTATGGACTCGTCGTGGTACGAGCCAGTGGCGTAACAAGCGAGGTTAAGGGTATTAAGAGGGGCCAGACTGCCGCGGACGCCTGAAAAGCTTATGTAAAGACGGAAAGGACGGCGCGCTGATCCTAGAGAAAGAATAATACGGGCAACGCAAGTCCTAGGCTAAAATGGAGAGAAAAAACACCAATTCGTGGTATATTGAGGCAACTTTTTGACTAAAATGGATAAAAAGTGCTACTCCCCAGTTTCTGGATGTCTTATCCGGCTAATATTGACAAATCGCGCTAATGCACTGTTCTTGGTGCAATTCCGTGGCTAAACTTGAATGAGATTGTGGCTAAACTGCAGAAAACTAATGCCACGATTCACAGTTTCATCATTCCTTGATGAAACTACAGGCCCTGGCAAAAATCGAGGTCATTTCACTGCTGACAATGCTGACATTGGAAAAAAAACGCTTTTCTGCGGTTTTTGGGCCACGTCCGCGTCTGAAACTGAGCAAACAGGCAAATTCATTGTGAAACCCCCCCCCCCCAAAACAACTAATTCGTAGCCAAAAGTTAAAAAACGCGTATATAAGCGCTAGTAGTACGTGACTAAAATGTATGAAAAGGTCTCATTCGCGGTTATTGAGACATTTTCACCGATGAAAATGGGGAGAAATACGCTAAAGTGCTCTATTTGGGTCAAAAAATGCTCTAAATTCACGGTGAAACGCAAAATAAATAGCCAATTCATGGCTTAAATGTTGAGAGAAAAGCTTAGAAAGATCAACGTTATTCGCGGCTAAAATTTTTGAAGAGCGGTCATCATTTGCGATTCTTGAAGGGCTATCTTTTACGGAAAAAACGCTAAGACGCTGCTCTTGGATCAAGCCCGCGGCTAAAACTATCCAGGATATTCACAAATTTATGTCAAAACGTCTGAAAAATTGCTAAGGCTTAATGGGAAGTTGTACATGTGTTTCCTCGACCCCCCTCTAATCATTCCTCGCCTATTCCGCGTTACGTTAATTATCGCCGTATTTCTACACTAATCCTGGATTTCAAGGTCTCATTTAAATCCCCAGGAAATTCCGCACAACCTTACGATATTCTTTTTTCGTATTTCACCCCTAAAATAACTGTAAAATGTCCGTAAACGTTTACCTTGAAAATTCACACTCTTTCGACGCAAGCAAGAAGATCGTACGGTTGTGCGGAATTTCCTGGAGATTTAAATTAGACCTTGAAATCCAAGATTGGTGCAGAAATACGGCGATAATTTACGTAACGCCGATTAGGCGAGGTATGATTGGAGGGGGGTCGAGGAAACACATGTACAACTCCCCCTTAAATTTAGAAATGGGATAACATGGGACGAAAGTGCTCTTTCGCATCTAAAATTCGCGCCTGAAATTGGGTATAAACGTTTATTTGCAGCTTAGAAGGAAAATGTCAGCTTGCGGTTTCTGGGGGCATTTTATTATGGCTAAAATTGAGAAAAATTCATAAGTTTAACGTCAGGTACGTACTATTTTTACTATTCATTTATTCAGACTAAAGGGACCTCGTTTAAAGGCCTCCACTCCTGGCCCCAATTGGTACAGGTCCGTCACAGGGGACGAGTGACAGTCGAAGAACTCGTGAGTCGTGGTCTCGCCAACTATAGCTCTTTTCTTCCAGTGACACCGAGGGAGGGGGGGGGGCTCGCGTTTTCGAAAAATGTGTATCCAAGCGTTGAGTGCTCCATAAGTGCACTGGAAGAAAGGTGCAACACCACAGAAATTCAAAGTCGTTCGCCTATAAACGTCGGGGAAAAGGATTTGGGTGTGTTGGTGAGCTGCATTAGTGCCCGAGTCCAAGGGATTTTGACAGAGTCTTTCTATTATAGGCTTTCTTGGATTTCGAGGGATGGTTTATGAGGATTCAGAATCCTGGTGATGGTCGGTCCAAGAGTTCAGTGAGGCCGAATATGCCAGTCGGCCAGAGGGCTACGATGTACTTCAACAAGGCACCTTTCAGTGTCAATTCGGCCGGCATTATCCCCAATTATTGCCCAACACAAAGCACTTGCGAGGCCGTGGGCGACATCGTGGTGTGCATCGGCCATGGCGTTTGGGACTTGAGAGGAAGTCCCAAACGTCCTAACCACAAAAGACTCAAACCACAACAACAAAAAGCTCCAACCGCAGGAAGCTCTAACTACAAGAAGCTCCAAGACTCCGTTCACAAGCTCTGTGCTATGTGTCTGTGGGGTACATGTAACCTATCAAAATGTTTCATTTATCGAGAAAATTAATTTGTTTGGTTGCATAATAACACCACAGACGCATGACATAAGGCTTTGTCATCACAAAATGCTCTAACGACAAATTCGCTTGCTGTGTGAGAGTCCATCCAGTCTTTTCCATCGCACACAGCGGAGTTCACAGCGTGAACTTAATCTGGCTATGTTATGTGGTCAAAAATAGACGCTGGAACACCGAGTTCTAGTTCCGGGCTTACTGTTTAGAACTCAACCAACATTTATTCGTACTTTTAGGCCAAAAGAGCCTTGGCGCCTCTCTGCAACCGTGGAAAATTCATTGGATTCGGTGTCGTACATAGCCGGTATAAGAATTTGTGTCAGAAACGACAAAGAACCGCGTTATTTATTTTTGGTTTTCATAATTCCCCGCCCCCCACCACATACTTTTTCTACACTACGCGAGATTGATGGCTTCAGTTACGCGTGTTCTGGGAATGTTTATATTGTAGTCTCTTCAATGACTTTAAACAAGCCCCCCCCCCCTCCGTTTTCTTCGGCCTTTGGATCCTTTTCAAAACCCTCTCGTTTGCTCCCAAAGAGAAAAGAGAAAAGAAGTAAAAAAAAAAAAAAGCTTTTTGACGACAATGCCAAAGTCCCATCGCAAACGCTTTAATCGTCTGCTTGCGTACTTATATGAACGCCCACGCCCCATCCCTCCACGATCCTTACCTCTTATACCGCCGCCACAGTTGGAACACTGTACGCTCCCTCATTATTCTTTTGTTATTGTTGAGGGGAAAAAATCGAAGGTGGGTAGGCAGAAGAAAATAAAAGAGATGGAGAGCGCTCAATGTTGTCGTTTTGGCGTTGGAAAAAAGAAAAAAAAAAAGCTCGGTGAACTGTATTTTCATATTTTTTTGTTGTAATTTTTGAACAATCCCGTCTTTTACGTTCCCCTAAACCCCCCCTCCCCCCTGCTGGGAGGTTTGAATTAGCACGAGCTCGAAATGACAGTAGAAACACTGTAACATCCGGAACAGGACATGCGTCCTATGGTAATTTAACTATGTAATATGTCCCCCTCTTCCCCACCACTTCAACAACCATTACAATTTCTTGAAAAACACTCATTTGAGCAGGATTATTAGTGACGATGCGATTCGTTTCAGAGTTTTGTGTTTCTTCAACACCTTATAACACGAGTAGCGACCCCCTTCCTCCTCACCCTGCCACCATGCCGTTTTTGAGAGTTTTTCCGCCTTGAGACAATCTCCTCTCATTCTATCCCATCTCTTCCCTTCGGGGGAGGGGAAAAAAAGAAAAACGTGAAAATCGTTTCCACATGCGGGCTAATGACGTGGCCAATTTAACGTTTTTTTATACGCCTCCACTACAATAATCTAACTCTAGTTTTTGCAATCCGCTGAAGATTTTTTATTTTTTTATATTTAACGGAATATAATCTGTTCGACCACCTCGTGGACGCTTTTCTATTAAGCTTTAACAACATTGGGGAGAGTGAGAGAGAGATGAAAAAAATTTACTGGAAAAGACAAAAGAGCGAGAGAAAGCCTAAATGGGCGATCATTCGCGAACATAATTATCGTTCAGCACTTGAACTGGTTAATGAATGGAAGAAAATTATACTGCCGCGGACAGATTTCTATTCTTTTCTGCAGTTTCTTTAAAACCTGTTTCTTGTACACAGTTTTTCCCTCCCGGCCCTCACTTTACTTCTCATTCCGGATCGTTTGACAAACGGCACTGCTTCCCGTTAAAAAGAAAGAGCAACCGACCGTAGACACCAATATAAATCTTTTACGAAATCATTGAGGAATTGGATTCTGATGAATCAGGATGGAGTGGAATTGGATCCCTACACTTCCCTAGCTCCTCAGAACTGAAAATGGATCGATACAAAAGCCGCTTTGAAACAAACCTTAGCGTCTTTTAAATATATACGCTATAACCCCTTTTCGGCCCTGTAGCTACAGACGTTCCTCTTACCGCAAAAGCTCGCCTTTACACCCCTGAACAACGCAAGGAGGTCATTACCACCCTCTTCCAAGCATTCAACCACATTACTAATTCAAAGTCTCATCTGAGAGGTGGATGATGATGATGATGAGAGGAGGGGGTATTAGCTGTAAACTCAGGTTACCCAGTGGAGACCAAAGAGGTCCTTATTACCTTAAAATTATCACCGTGTCAAGAACTCGTGGAAAACCCTTTGAAATCGTATTTCTTAGGTACTCCATCCCGAATCCCCCCCCCCGCCCTTAATTTTACACCAAAACTTACCATTCTTGTTTCACCCTAGAGAATTTGCCCCAGTGTGAATCAAAAGTCGAGTATTTCACAGCGTTACTCGCCCTGTTCAGTAATGCGCATCGTCGGGGAAAAAACAGTCCCTGTGGAGTGTTGTTTTTTTTTTTTTAGTTCGAAAGAGTTAAAAATCCGAAAAGAATGACAATGAAAATAGTTACGTGGAACTCCCCTGCACTGTGAGTGTTAAAAACAATAGCGGTGCAAAGCTACCAGTCTTAGTCATGGGGACCGAGGTCAGTCATGCGTTTTTTTTTTCTGTTTTTCTTTCTCAGTAGTGGTGGAGGTGGGGGAGGAGTTGTAAGAATTTCTCGAAGTCAAATAGTACAGAAAAACTATTAGAAAAAGAAATGAAAAAAAAGAAGAAGTTTTTCTTTACAACCCCCCGCCCCCTCAACACAATGTTTTGATTTTGTAGGGCACAAACTGTCAAAATGTATACTTTCGACGGCAGTTAAAACTGTCACCATCTCCCACAGTTTAATGTTGCCGCACTTTCAATCTTCCAACGGTCGCGCATTTGAGAGATGTCCGCGGAAATAACTGAAAAAAAGAGAAAAAAAACTGAAAATTATTAATAAAGTGTAGGGCAAAAAACACCCGGTGCCACTTGCTGCTAAACCAAGAAAAAAAAAAAAAATTGTTTCGACATGGTGAGCCCGGGATTGAGGAGGGGAGTCGGAAAAGGTTAACCCACTTTTGAACACCCCCTGTGTCGTTACACTTTATTGAAAGAAAATTACCTTTGAAAATTGGCAAATTATCCTAGTCAGAGATATGATGAGCAGTGTTAATGCTACGGGGGGAGGTGCAAACAATTTTTTTTTGGAGGCTCGTGGGTTAAAAAAAAAAAAAAAAAACCCCTCATAGCACGAAAGAAAAGGCACAATCATAGGACGTCTCTAGAAATGTAATTGTTTAATTATTATAATTTGAGTGAGGACTTTATGGGCTCGAAAAATACAGGACAATGTGGGGGGTTAAAGGTGTTCTCGCGGTAAAAACTTTTTTAACTGCCTTGCTTTGGAAAAAGTGTGAGTTTAAGGGGATGCGGATTGGATTTCAGGTGGTAATGGCAAACTTTCCCAACAAGAGTTTTCTCCCCTAAGGAGGAAACGCAAGGTAAAAAGTTTTTTTTTTTTTTCCTCAGCTTCCGTTGTATTATTACCTTGATGTTCCCTGTGCCGACTTCTTTTCTTGGGTTTTGTCATCGTCCACATTATAATTATTACGTGATTTCTCGATTATAAAGAAATTTACGAAGATTCTGTCCCGGAAAAGTGAATTCGGGAATTTCCTGAACCTTCTGTTCAGATTTGCCCAATAGTTTCCAGGTAAAAATGTGTGGCTGAGAGACAAAAATGGCATTTTCTGTGCCGTATTGCTAGTTCGAGGGGTTCTAAATAGTAAATATCACAGTTGTCGAACCTATTATATTCCCATGAGGACAAAAGTCAATTTTATTGACCAAAGTGTGTCATTTTCGGGCGCAAGATTGACAGGTTTTACACATAGGAATATGCCTACACTGATATTGTACTGCAGGTAGGGTTGCCAGATCTCCGGTTTTCGCACTAAGATTGAGTTGCATTGAGTTACAAGCGGAAGTAACAAATAATCTCTTCCTGAAAAATTTTAATAATTATTTTACGTGGGCGATATATTTATTTTGGCTACCTCTTAAAAAGGTTCTAACTACAAAAAAGCCCCGACCACAAAAATCTTCCAACCCCAAAAAAAGTTCTGACCAAATACGACCCTTCCGCAAGCAAATGTATTATAAAATTTCCCCCAGGCTCTGTTGAGGTCACAAATAAAAATTTAAATATAACCAAACGGTCTGGTTTTCCGTTGAAAATCCCTCTCAGCAAATTAATACTCGCTGAATTTTAACCAGAAAATTATCCAAAATATTTGTATACAAAAAAAGATTTTTATTTCCCCAACAAACAAGATATTGGCCGAAAAATCGCCAATTTTAAAACCCAATGGGACAAAAACTGTTAAATATCCACATAAATTGCTTATTTGGATATGAAATCGCCCAATTGATTGATCCAAGGCTTATTTTGTGTAATCACTTGTGAAACTACACAATATTAGGCCCTCGGACGGTGATTTCAATGAGTCCTCTCAGTCTCCAAAAAAATCAAGGAATTATAATTTTTGTGTTACGTAAAAATCATGGATTTTTCTCAATTTTAGCCATTCAGTTGGCACCGGAAATCGCGAGTCGGTGTTCTCTCAATTTTGTCAACGAATGTAATTGCTCTTTAATTTAGCCGCAAATTAGCGTGTGTTTATTAATTAAAACAGTGAATTAACAATTGTTTTAAATTTTAGCCGTGATTTGCGCTTTTTATCAATATTAGCAGCGATTCAACCCTTTGTCTCAACTTTTGCGGCGAGTAATCAATGTTTTTAGGCACGAATTATTGCCTTTTCTCAATTTTAGCAGTAAATTAGAGATTTTTTCAAATTTCGCCATGAATCAGCGCTTTTTCTCAATTTTTAAGTTGCCTCTAGACATTGCGAATTTTAATTTTCTCAATTTTAGCAGTGAATACGCGATTTTTCTCAATTTCTGCTTCGAATTCACCCTTTGTCACGATTTAGCTAGGAATCGGTGCTTTATCTCAATTTTAGCCTCGAATGTGCGCTTTCCCCTACTTCAGCAGTGAATTGCCGATGCCTTTCATTTCTAGCTACGAATTTGCGCTCGCTATCAAGTACAGCAGAATATTAGCGACTTCTTCACGTTTAGCGATGGTTTAGATCTCTTTTCCCCCATTTTAGCGGTGAATTAGCGCTTTTTCTCGATTTTAAAAGCGAACTAGCACTGCTCATCAATTTTCAGCGGTGAATTTCTAATGATGTATTCACATTTACCCTCGAATTAGCGCATGTCCTCAATTTTATCTGCGAATTACATATCGCTCTGTCTCCATATTAGCAGCGAATTGGTGATGTATATTCACAAATAGCATGGAATTTTAGCCGCGTATTAACGCTTTGCCTCAATTTTAGCAATGAAAATGACTCCAGAAATCGCAGTTTGGTGTTTTCTCAATTTTAGCTTTAAATGAGCGCACTTTCTCAATTTTAGTGACAAATTATAACGTTTTTTTACCATTTATAAAGTGAATTCGAGTTTTTTTTTATTAGAGCAGCAAATTAGCGCTGTTTCTCAATCTGAGCAGTGAATTATCAGCGCTTACCCTCAACTTCAGTAGTATGTGAGCGATGTCTTCACGTTTAGTCCACGAATTAGCGGCTTTTCTGAATTTTGGCAGCGAATTTACGCTTTTTCTGAATTTTAGTGCCTTTCCTCAATTTCGGCCGTGAAGTTGCTCCCAGGAATCGCGAATTGGCGGTTTCTCAACTTTAGCTTTGAATGAGCGCTTTTCCCAAATTTCAGCAGCGAGTCAGCGTTTTTCCCTCAATTTTAGCCCGAATAGTCGCTTTTTTCAACATTTAGTCACGAATTAGCGTTTTTTTCTTAATTTTCAAACCGCAAAACGCGCTCGGACCACAAGACATTCGGCTCATTAGGCTCTCAAAACAATGAATTTCGTGCACATTTTATCCAGAAATTTCGGAAATTTCCACGAATCCACGAAATAATATAGCGTCAGTTTCCGGAATTTTCCCGCAGTTTCCTGACTTTTTGGGAGTTTTCCAATCTTCAGTTTCCTGACTTTGTTGTCTGACCTGACTTTTTTCTGTTTCATAGCCTTTTTTTTGTTCGCTGACTTCTTATTAGCTTCCAGACTTTTTTTCCCCTCATTTTCCGATTTTTCCCGGTAGGGTTTACTATCAAAAATGGTCAGTTTGGCTGCGAAAAGTCCGTTGTGAAGCATAACGACTCGCGTTTTTCAGTCTTACGATGAGAGAGCGAGTGTGACGACTATGTGAATCGGACAAAACAAACAATGACGGATATTTTTGCCCTCAAAAGTCGATAATGGAACCAAAAAAGATGGGAATTTGACGCTAGAATCTGATTCGCGAGGGTAGCGAAAATAGATGATTGGCCGCGGGTGTTATTAGGGCCTTAGGCGGCTGAAAATAAGAAATCGTGCTGATTATGGGTTGTTCTTTGGGCACACTCCACTTCTAACATTTAGAAAAAATCTCATTATTGTAGCCTGAAATTGAGATAAATTGGTATTGTGCCAAAAAAGCGCATTCGCGCGTTCACAGATCATTGTACTCAACTAAAATTGAGAAAAATAGGAAATTGTCTGTTCTTGGGGGCAAATTCGGTGCGGAAATTGAGAAAAACGCTAATTGACAGTTTCGAATGAGAAAAATCGCCCAACGATAAACAGCATTTAAAAAGTTGATAAAAAGCACTCATTTTTGACTGAAATTTGGGGGGTGGGACGCCAATTCACGATTTCTGGAGGCAACTTCGTGACTTAAATTGAGAAAAATTCTATATAGCCCCCAGTTTCTGTAGGTCCTCAGATGGATGAAATTGAGAAATCGTGCAATCGGGCTGTTCTTGGGGCAAATCCGCGGATAAAAGTTTAGGGAAAGCGCTAATTGACGGTTTAATTTAAACTGTTGAAAAAACGTTCAATCGTGGTTGAAATTGAGAAGATCGTGAGAGGGAAAAGATTTTGCTCGCTAGCCCCTCCCGGTCGGTATATTTCTCTGGAAATTTAGGCCTTTATGCCAAGTCATTCCTCGACTCCAACTTTCCTCACAAACATTTTAAAATCAATGTTATTTTATAATTTTATCAGACACACGGGTCGTCTCGATGTGGAATCGAAGTGCTCGTCTTGATCCCAGGGGCGGTTTTATAGGAGGGGGGGGCATAGGGGCGATCGCCACCCCAGTCAGCTTAGCCACCCTCAGTGATACAGGGTGGTTGGAATGCGGAGGTTTTTCTTCAGGAAATCCGTGTAACTGGTGCTTTTAATAGCCAAAATAACAAAACTTGGCTTTTTGAGTTACCCAAATAAAAAATTGTGTTCGAAAAAGATAAATTAGTTTTCGAATTAGTCAAAGCTGCAAAAACAAGTTTAGAAAGAGCTAAAGACACACAAAAGAAAGAGGAAAAACCTCGAAATTGGTGTTTGAAATGGCCAATTCTGTTTTGAAGAAGCCGAATCCAAGACATTCGGATATGGACGAGCGCATTTCCGTGGCGACACTGAAAAGACCAAAATCGCGCCACTTGGTTTTCAAATGGGCCAAACTAGTTTTTCATATTAAAAAAAAATGTAGAAAGAGTTTTTGCCCTAAAATTTGGTTTATCATAAATCGTAAATCGCCAAATTAGGGTTTTGAAAGAGCCAAATCCAAAAAAATTGGTTTTCAAAGAAAGAAAATCCTCGAAATTAGGGATTAAAAGAGCCAAGTTCACGAAATCGGGGTTTGAAAGAGCTATATTTCGTGAAATTGGTTTATGACAGAGCAAAATCAACGAAATTCGGGTTTAGGAAAGAGCAGACCCCACGATATCGGGGTCTGAACAAGAAGGGGCTTGGAAGAGCCAAACCAACGAAATTTTGTTTTTGAGAGCGAAAAAATCCTTAAAATTTGGATTTGAACGAGCGAAATCCGTAAAATTTGGGTTTGAGAGAGCGAAAATTGGATTCAAAGTGGACTCAATTGCGATGTTTCGTTTTTGATAGAGCCAAACGCGCAGGACCTGTTTTGGACCTGGTTTTTTGGTAGAATGAGCTGGATTTTAGGCAGTATTCCAAGATTTGTTGTTTTAATCAAATTGCCAGTACCACATTCGCTCAGATTCTTAAGCTGATATCAGACACTGCAATTTAAAATCCGTGTTTTGGGAAACAAAGACAGTGCGCTTTCGGGCTACTTTTTTTATATAAGAAAATTAGGAAATTAGGCCAATGAGATAATTTGAGGGCGGGGGGGGGGAGAACATATTTCACCGCCACCCCTGTCACGGAGGCCGAAAAACCGCCCCTGGATCGAGGTTTGTGATTTTCGCATCTGTGAAATTAGGGTGCCTAGAAAAATAAAACATTTTTTTTAAATTCTTTATGAAAGTAGAAGGAGTCTTCAAGCTTCATTTCGCTAAGTTGCAGTAATCCAAGGTGAAAGATGACTGTTCCTGCATGATACATGCCCCATCCACAATATCAACGAATTTAACGGGGTCAAGTGTGAATCTGATGCGTTAGGCTCGTTTCACACATACGTGGTTTCCCGAAGCGCGGTTGCTACGCGGCGCGAACGCGGGGGTGCCTCACACGTGTGAACCGAGAATCCTCTTCAAACCGCTGCCGCGAAGAAACCGAATTTCGGTTCACACATGCGAGGCACCCACCGCGTTCGCGCCTCGGGAAACCGCGTACGTGTGAAACGAGCCTTAAGAAGGCAGAGGAGTAGCGTTAGGCTCGTTTCACATACGCACGTGGTTTCCCGAGGCGCGGTTGCTACGCGGCGCGAACGCAGTGAGTTGTTCCAAAATGTCAACCACCAACTTCCCCACAGACAGTAAAATTTGTTGTCAACACGCAATGTTGTAAACTAAGTTGACAACCTGCTTGATCGTGTGTGGGGGGGATTGGATGCAGATACAATTAAGAAACTCTGAGTGCTCTTTCCCAATTTTTCCGCAAATTAGCAATTTTTCTGAATATGAGCTGTGAACGGACCATTTTCCGGGTTCCGGGAAGATAAAAACAATTAAAATGCGTGGAAAATGAGTTCTTAGGATGAAATGATCATGAAAATACATTTTAAAACTTGTTGTTGCCCCCACTCCCATCCAGAAAAATGAAAAGATGTGACGTCACAACATTGTAAACAGAGGCTAAAGTCGTACAGAAGGGGCACTCTCAATAGATGTTGGGGTATGTGACGCCAAGTGGATAGGTTTCTTCTCGCGGGGGACTGTTATCATTGTGTCAGGTTATGTTAGGACACCCCTCCCTTCTAGGATTAAACTCCCCTTTCACCAAGCCTCGTTATAATTTCGGGTTTTTCTTGTTTTTTGTATTTTAATTTCCCAGCACTTTGGCCTCTGTGCATAGTAACCTTGAATACTCGATTTACGTAGCCACAAAATTGACAAAATGGCAAGAAAAAGCGAGGAAATAGTCGAGAAACAAAAAAAATCTCGTAAAAAGTCTCCAAGTACTTTTTGAAAATAAATGGTGGACGTCTATTTAAAACAGCAGCAAAGAAAAAAAAAGTGTTTTTATTAACAATGCTGCCACCATATGATCACTTTCTCTGTTTACTTATTTTGAATAATATGTTACGTTGGTACGAGTCTAACGGGGAACTTCCCCCCAAATGATTCTTCCCGTCCCGCCATAAGTGTCACCCCCCTGGTCAAGGGCTAAAGCATTAAACTAGCTACAAAATAACGTTATTTTTTTTTTTAAATTCACCATAACAACGGAGAAAACATTTACCAAGCACTAGTTATTTTTACAGTGCAGGGACGTCATTTTCAAGCGGGAAAGTGAAAAAAACGTGCCATTTCTAGATTGATGTTGCTAATTCAAGGCAAACATTTGCCTTTAAAACATTAATATACCACGTACTACAAGGTTTCATACGCAAAAAGAGGTTTTTTCATGTTGGAAAATGGTCCGTTGGCGCTTTTCTCCATTTTAAACACCAAAATTCGTGTTTTTCTCTATTTATTACCCGCGAATTAGCGCTTTTTCTCAATTTTATTTCTAAAGTTGCCCCAACAATCACCGAGTTGGCGTTTTATCAATATCAGCTGTGAATTAGCGTTTTGCTTCAAATGTTACCATAGAATTAGCACGTTTTCTCATTTTTAGCTGCGAATCGGTGCTAAACTCCTACCTGTGAATTTGCAAAGTAGAGAGGTATAGCGTTTGAGTGCTCTGTCCAAATGTTATCCACAAATTAGCGTTTTTCTCCCTTTTAAACGCCAATTCGTGGTTTTTTCTCAATTTTACCAATGAATTAGCGCTTTTTACAGTTTTAGCCGCTTGAATCCGCACTTCTTTGAATCTGCAAGTTCGCGTATTCTCAATTTCAGCTGTGAATTAGCCATTTTACCCTCAATTTTAGCAGTGAATGAGCACATTTCTTAATTTTAGCTGACATTTATGTCGCTTTTTCTCAATTTTATCCGTAAAATTGAAATTTTTCATACCTTAGTTGTGAAATAAATTTTTCCTCCACTTTTAGATGCGAATTTGCGTTTTTCTCTATTCCACGCCGTGAATCAGCGCTTTTTCTCAATTTCAGTCCCAGCCCCGCGAGAATCCGTGAGTTGGCGTTTTCTGTGAATTCGCATTTTTCCTCAATTTTTAAGGCTGCGAAATTGTAAAACTTTATCGTAATAGCGTGTTTCTATTTTTAGACTCGAATTCGCGTTGTTCTCTTTTTTATCCGTGAATTAGCGTTTTTCTCCATCAGTTTTAGCCGCGTGATATAGAGCTTTTTCTCAATTTCAGCCCCCCGCTAGTTGGCGTTTTCTCATTTTCAGCTGTGAATTAGCGTTTTTTTCTCAATTTCAGCAGTAAATTAGCACCTTTCCTTTAGCTGTAATTTTAGCGTTTTCCTCAACTTTTATTTAGACGCGAATCTGCGTTTTTGTCTATTTCACCCGTGAATTAGCGCTTTTTCTAAATTTTAGTCCCAACGTTGCCCCGAGAACCCATGAGTTGACGTTTCTTTCTTTTAGCTGTGAATTTACGGTTTTTCTCAATTTTTAAAGCTGTGCTAAATTGTAGCAGCGTATCACAACTTTAGCTGTGAATTAGCGTGTTTCTGGTTTTTTAAGAGGCGAATCCGCGTTTTGCTCTTTTTCATCCGTGAATTAGCGTTTTTTCTCAATATTAACAGTGATAAATTTTAGTAATTTTTCTCAATTTCAGTCGCGAATCAGCGTTTTTCTCAATTTTACAAACGATTTAGTCATTCGTTCTCATCCTATTTACTTAAACATCCCGATTTTTCCATCTTTAAACTATTCAGTGGCCCCATCTGAACGGAGGCCCGGGGCGGTCCGCACACAATTTCACGCGGGACGACCGCGCGGGAAGTCCCGTCCCGCGCGGGAAATTTAGGTTTTTGTCACGCGTCCCGTCCCGCAAACTATTTTAAAGTCCCGTCTCGAGACCCGTGCCGCTGGACGGGACGTGACGTGGGACGCGCGCACCCCTAACACTTCGTAAGAGATTACCGAAATTCCGGCTCTTGGCGTCCAACTCCATTTTCAACGGACGGGACTGATTGTTCAGTCGGCAGAGTGGCTGCTTGCGTCGCTTAAAATTGCCAAAAATGAGTGATTTTCGTCGGTTGAGGCTTTTAACTAAACTCTACATTGCTCAGTTATACAACATTTTCATGTGGCACCTATCCCCGCTACATTTCGAGACTAATAAAACGCTCTGCAGTGGAGTGATTGATTAAAGGGGAAAGACGGCCTTTACCTATTTTTTTTTCTTCTCATTTTTGATCAACCACCGCGCGTGCTACGATGACGTTTTTACCTTCCGCAACTCCCTCCCACCGCCACTAATCACTAAGTGCTATAGTGCCTATAATCTTTCTAAGTTTTTTAAAATTTTGATTATGGTTTTTACCTCCCCTCTCCCAGTAAAAGTGAACGCAACGGTTTACTGCGTGGAATTCTTGTTAGTCGTGGGACGAGTGAGGGAGCTATTCAAGAAAATAATGAGGCGCGTTCCTCACTTCATCGTCCCGACCGCCTTCCGGAGAGCTTTTCTTGTCGAAAAAATGTGCTCTTAAACATCGTCGTTCTTGAAGCATGGCCTCTCTACAGTCTTTAACAGTGCATTAAATGTTAAATAGGCGACTCCCTAACATAAAAAAAATGATGACTCGTAGCTGTTGAAAGTTGAAAGGTGTAGTAGTGGGATGGGCGGGCGGCGTGAGTGATGATGCAAAGTAGGTGAAGACTGGGAGAGTGTATGTTGTGTGTGTGTGTGAAACGAGCAGGAACAAAACGGAATAGATTGTCAAGCTTTCATGTACAACGTATTACAACAAAAAAAAAAGATGGAAAAGGGGTAATAAGGTGCCAAGAAAAAATGAATGTGGTTATGGCGAGGAGGGGGGGGGGCACAGAAAGATTTTTCTGAAGGTTGTATGAATGGAAAGGGTGTGAAAGAAAAATAGTCCCGGTGAACGGAAAAACAACGGACGGACAGTGAAGTGAGGAGGGCCGGCGTCGTTTGATCTAGTCCAAAGCGATTCGATATCCTCCGTGTGTGTGCTATCTCGGGCCTCTTTCCTTCCCCTCGTCATCTTAGTTGTGAGGTTTTTTTTTCTCTCTCTTCTTCCGAGACTTTTCTTTTTTGTTTTTCTTCTCCGCCAAACTATCTTCTCTCTGTTCAAGATCGAGATAGACTGTCATCATCGACTTAAAGGCGGCATGTGGCTTTTTTTATGAGCACTTTTTTCCAGGTTTATTTTATCTCGTTATGGATGAATCACATATAAGTGGGTAGTCGTCGGGTTGAAGCGTTGTTCTGAATGACAAAGCCACAATATTCAACGCGAGAATATTCGTAAAATTATAGAAATTCTCTATGCCTCATAATTCATGCTTGCACAATCACAGCGATGTTCTATCTATACTTGAATCCCTCGTTTTTCAAGAGTTTGAAATGCGGGAAAATCCTCTGGAGCATACATTTTTTAAGAGTCGACTTGAAATTTTTAATTATAACCCCCTCCCCTCTACAGGATTCCTTCTGGTTTTTTTCTTTAGTCAGCCCACCCCCACTATAAAGTTCACAAGGGAGAGATTAAAGTCCACCCACCCCTTAAAACCCACCCTTTCCTTAATACCTGATGTCTTTAAAACGGGGTTGATGAAAATCAATTTCCATGCGGACTTCATCCCCTCTCCACCTCCAAGTCATCTTCCCAGCACATCCTTCGACGACGTCTTGATGGCCTTTACCCCGCAGAGAGTCGAATTGGGGGGGGGGAATAGTATATCCTTGGCGACATCGTCTACTGGATAATACACAAGTCAAATGTGACAATGGGCGCCACAAAAAAAAAAGTCGCGGTTTCCGCTTAGTTCTTGGACTTGTTACACGCAGGAATTGAAAAACACTGAACAGGGCGGGGAGGGGAGAAAAAAAAAACTTGAGGTATACGTTTCAAATGGAAGGAAAGTTTTTAAGGAAAAACCTCGTGTGGAACCGTTGGTCCATGAAGGCTGGAGAAACCTCATATAACCCTCCCCCCCCTCCCACAGCCAACTCACATCATTTTTTCCACCTTGTGGATACCCGAAACTCGCTCAAGTTACTTCTAACAGTAGTGAAACATTACTGGAAAATGAAAAAAAATTAAACCTCTTTACTTTTTCCATCCTTCTCTTTTTCTTTTTTTTTTTCTTTTACGTAATAATAAAAAGGTGAAGCCGCTATTACAGAAGTTACGAAATACAAAGTCGTTATGTCTTTAGGTGTGTGGAAAATATAATGACAGTGAAGGCGGGGTGCAGAGAAAATTGCCGCTGTATTTTTTGTTTGAGTGGACAGAAGGATTTCTAAATTTAAAGGACAGCGACGAATCTCAGGCTTGTAGATTGTACGGAAGAGAAAATTCGCGAGGTAAAACGTGGCAGAGCGACCAAAAGTGATGGCATGAAGAACGATCTCAATGGGCAGTTTTTAAATTGTGGGGGTCATATTTTCAAAACGTTTTAATTTGGGCCGGACTCAGACAATGCTCAATATTATCAAGTAGGCACATTCAGTCCCGGCCTAAACAACCGCAGAGGACCGTCAGTGTTTCTTAAAGGAGCCAAAAATGAGCACTTTACCGTTGTCGTTATTAGTTTCAGCCGGGTTTTTTTGTCGACTCCAAAGAACACCGTTGGGCTTCAGAAGTGTCAATTGGTGCTGTGTGGCCGCTATTATAGTGGGACAATACGTAAGGCCCCTGCCCCTCAAAACGTTCGCATCACGTTCGCAAAGGAGGAGATCCCTTACAACGGCTCGTCTGATCGGAAACACGCGTTTACGATCTTCGGATGTCTCATGTCGTGAAACCCCAGGACTCGTAAGCTTGTCCAATTTATAATTTTTGCAGCCAAAATCGTTCAGAGTTTTTCTTTTGTGAATTTTTGCGAAGTGTTTCGATTTGATTCTGACCATGTTTCGTCAGTCAATCGGCCAATGCTTATAATATACCAATGCAGCCAGTTTTTAGCCTGCGTCCCTTAACTTGACAAAAAATGAGATGATTCCCAGAGAGTTCTGGACATCGGGGCAACTTTTTTTTTATGTACGTATAGGTTGCACAAGGGTTACCTTATCACGATTTGCATAGGATTGCATGGGATGGGGGTAGATAACAGTCCATCTAAACATAATCTCTTTAGCCCCGATGTCGGCCTCCCTCCCCAGATTCGTCCAGTGATAGTTCACTCGCATCGCGAGGCTCTCTCTTTGAAAAGGGCGTCCGGTCCTCGTTTACGGGAATTATCGGGCGCCTTATAAAACCGTACCATAGAGATCAAAATGTGGTATGATGAAGGGGAGAGAATTTTCGGGTTTGTCTAGTCAAAAACGTGATTGTACAGGGTGACGCAATAGGTTCGGACACATTTGATAGGAGGGGTGCGTCCGAATGGAGGGGGTTAGGGGGGTCGTCCACCCACCCATAGTGCGCGGAATGAAAGGGAGTTTCAGCTACGATGACCTCGTGGTCAGTTAAACATTGAATGTTTGCGTTGGAGGAGTTTGTGCGAAATGTTGAGTCAATCGTTGCCGTCAAGCGCACGTTCCGCCGGTGCGGTTCAGCATTCCTCATCGCGGTGTCTTGCCTTCGCGAAACACGATTTTGAGTAGGTTGAATAAACTCCGAACAACTGGCTCATATGTTCCTTCAGAAAACAGTCGTCGAGGACCCCAGAGAATGTGGATCGTGTCAGAATTCATGTGGTTGCTAGCCCCACGACGCTAAACAAGACACCGTGCACAAGCACTTGGGATGTCACTCGGTCTCTTCAAAGAATTCTCAACCATGAATTGAAATTTCGAGCGCTTGAAGGCCCACGATTGACTCATTACTTCGCGCAAACTCCTCGAATGCAAACATTCGATGTTCAACCGACCACGAGGTCATCGTAGCTGAAACTCCCTTTCATTCCGCGCACTTTGGGTGGGTGGACGACCGCCTATCCCCCCACCATTCAGACGCACCCCTCATATCAAATGCGTCCGAGATCCTATTGCGCCACCCTGTATTAGCCGCAGGCACCGGGATGCAGGGGAAGAATCGTCCGTAAAGTCAAGTTTAGGGTGTGAACGGTTAGTTTAGCAATTTATAAGGCATGAATCGCTAGATTCAACATTTTTCGAATGGTTCGAACGATCAAAAATTTCTTTGTGACGCAGTGAAATTGCTTTTTTAGGTCCAACCAGCAGCAAGTCACATTAGGCATTTTAATGGCATGAATCGTCAGTTAAGGCATTTCCAAGACGCAAACTATTAGTACTGCTATTTTTAGGGCACAAATCGTCTGCATTTTTAGCCATTTTCTAGGCGTAGTGGCTTCAGTTTGTCCATTTTTGCACTAAGTAAGTTCCGCCATTTCACTGGCACGAATTAGCCCTGTTTGGTCATTTTTTTGGGTGTAGATAGCCACTTTGAAGGCGCGAATCGTCTGTTTAGCCTCTGTAGAGCACAAAACGATCAGTTGGGCCATTTTTAGACTGTAAATTGCTGGTACGAATTGAGTATGCCATTTACAGGGAGCAAAAAGCCAGTTTTTTAAGGACAGGACCATCAGTTTAGACATTTTCAAGGCGTGAAGGCTCAGTATGGCTATTTTCTGACGCGCGAATGGCCAATTTTGCCATTTTCAGGACATGAATCATCTGCTAAGGGATTTTCAAAGTGCGAATTGTCAGTTTAACCATTCATCGTAGGCCGCACAGAGTCAGTTTTACCAATTTTATAGGGCGTGAATAGCCAGTTTGGTAGTTTTAACGCTGCCAGTTTGGCTATTCCTAGGGCATGAATCCGTCATTTTAGTCAATTGTATGCTACGAACTCAGTTTTGACATTTTCATCGCGTGAGTTATTAGTTTAGAGAACGCAAACGTCAGTTCTGCCTTTTTTTAAGGTGCGATTATTCCGTCACGCCATTTATGGGGTGCGAATGGTCAGCTTTCTATTTCCAGGGCGCAAGTTGTCATACTACAGTCATTTATAAAGAGTGAATAGCCAGTGTGATATTTTCAGAGCATGAATCGTCAGTTTTTTCCATTTTTAGGGTTCGTAAAGTCTGTTGGGCCATTTATAATAAGCGCGAATCGTCAGTTTTGCTTTTTTAAGGGCGCAATAATTAGTCCCGTCAAGCCAACGCCCGAATGGTTTGGGCATTCTTGGTGCGCAAATGGTTGATTTTGGAATATTTAGGGCAGGAATTGTCTGTATGCGGATTTGCGGAGCGTGAATTGTTAGTTTGCCCATTTTTAGAGCGCGTTACGACAGCTTGGCCACTTTTAGACCGGGAATCGCTAGTTTTAGCTAGTTGTAGCTCGTGAATGGAAGATTTAGCCAGTTTCAAAGCGGGATTCATGTTATTTTATTCATGCATTTTCAGGGCTGCACGAACCGTCAGTCTAGCCAATTTTATAGACCGCTTGAAGTCCGTTGGGCTTTTTTTAGAGCGTTACTTGCCAGTTTGGCAATTTTTAAGGCGTTTTAAGGTGGGAATAGGCAGGGAATTGATAGCAAGCCATTTTTATTAGAGCGAATCACACAATTTCATAAGCCTCTCCCTTGACTAAATCTTGGATCCGCGTCTGGATCCTGCGATATTTTGTTTTTAAAAACAGCCAACCATGAAATTTCTCTTCGAATGAGCCAGTATGCTCATTTCTCATTTTAAAAGGTGTGAAATCCCGTTAAATTGATGTCTTAAGTGAGCCAGCCCCACGAAATTGTTTTCTGACGTACAAAATCCGTGAAATTAGGTCTCAGAAAGTGTCAAACCGTCAATTTTGGTTATTAAAGTAGCCAAAACCACGAAATTGGGTTTTGCGGTGTGTTCAGTCCGTGATATTTGGACATCGAAAGTGTCTATAATGAGCAGAATTGCATTCATGAAGAGTCAAACCGGTGCAAATCGACTTTTTTAGGGAGTCAATTCTGTGACATTGGCTTTTTGTGCGAGGAAAACCTTTGAAATTCGTTCTGAGAGCAATAATCAACAAAATTTGGAATTCGACTTGATCTGGTGGGCTCATCAGCTTATAGGGCTGAGCCCCTCTAAAAATTTTATCTGAAATCCGCCCCTGTATAGAAGAGGTTGTGGAAAGGGTTAGATCAGATTTTACGAGTTCACTAAATTTGGACAAATTTTTGATCTAGATATATGTAGATTATAGATAGTTTTCTCTTGTGCGTTTTGCTCCTTTTTTTGGTTGTTGCTTTATCTCTTTTTCAAGTTTACCGATTTAAAATTATTTTAAATTTACGGTTCGATGACGTTCTGTACCCTAGCACAAGTGTATCACTTTTAGGTTATAGGGCAGTAACTTATCAACTACAAATTGTAAAATAAAATTATCAATATTAAAAAAACGAGTTGTAGGTACATACTCGACTGAATAAGCCTAAATAAATAAATAAAAAAGTCACTGGGGGGAGTAAACCCATAATTGTCCGAGACAGGGTTTGTAATTGGTTTTTGAGCGATGCCAACCGCGAAATTGTTCGACTAATTTCCAAGCCCGTGAATTCGCTTGTTGTAAGATGAGCCACGTATACTCGACGAAATTGATTTCTAAAAGGTGCCAAATTGAAAGAGAAGGAGTCAACTCGGTTCCAGGAATAGCCAAATCCGTGTAATTCAGTGACAGAAGCTGGCTGGTTTCCTGAAGATGTCTATAAATTAAAAATTGTTTTGGGTGCCACGCCTTTCCATCCCGTATCTTCGACCTCTAAAACTTGTAATAGTGTGACATCCAAAAAGAAACAAATTACGATATGACCACGCGTCCTGTAGATGCGGACAAGAGACTGAAACGCACTCATAATACGTGAAGTTTTAGCACGCCACCTCTCCTCATTCTAAAACCTGGATTTTACAATTTTAACGCTCACTTTTCGTTTCGTGTAAAGAAAAATTCTTCAACTAACGGTTAGTCTATTGATTTCCTTGCCTATAAGTGTGGATTTAATTGCCCGTCACCTCCCCCCTACCCCACCACCAATCACCACCACACGTCTCAAAACGACCCTTCCTTTTCGGGTAAGAAAACATCCTCACACGTCCCCCTATCCCACTACAAAATATGTTTCAATAATAATTTAGTGTTCAATTAAGGTGTTTTTTATGGGTTAAAAACTAGGGCTGAAGGCGTGAAGAAAGAGGATGAGGGGAGGTAAAAGGTTTTCATTAATTAATAATGCGATAATGACGAGCCTTCTTTTTTGTATTTCATTCTTCTTCATCGAACTAAAGTAAAATATATGATGGAGGGAAAGAAATCCAATTGATTGACCTGTGTTCGATATTAATTATTTGAAAGGAAAGGCTCACACATACGCGTCGTGTATTCGAGGGGAATCGATTAACACAGTTTTAAGACCCTCCTCCCCCCTCACTATTATGTTAACGCTTTCAGAACCTTTCTAATGTGGAAATGAGCTTAATATTTTTATCAAGTTCGCTAAACTGTTTACAGGGGGCTTGACCAGACAAGACAAAAAAAAAAAAACTTTTTATTCGTTGTTTGTTTAACATGTTGAATTAAATGTTTACTCGTCGTGATCGAGTCTTCATATATAAATCGGAAGAGCACCTCGCATAGAGTTGCCTCCTCGTTCCCCCACCACCCCAATGATGATGAACGAGGGGGAAAAAATCTCGCACGACTGGCTTCACTTTTTTTTTTTTTTCATCATTCTTTCTGATTAAATAAATTAAACCGTAGATCCCTTCCCCCCACCCACCCACCTCATCAGCTACACCGCCAGTCATGAAGATCCGTAACGCAACGTGTCGTGCTCCAAGAAGGAGAAAAGTTGGAAGAGGAGGAGCTACGGGCTTTTTAATTTTTTTTTTTTTTTTTACATAATGCGGTTCTTCTATTGCCTATTTTCTCTCTTTCGTTCAAAGAAAGTGCGGAGACATACTTGGTCGAATTCGTTCGCTCATTTTAGCCGTTAAGTGAAAACTCGATCTTTTGAGTTATCTATGGTTTCTGTGCGGTTCAGAGAGCACCCCTTTTTGACTACCGGGTCGTAATGGTCTGGTTTTTCTTCGATTTTTCTCTTGTTTTTAAAGAAGAGGAAGAAGTACATTAAGAGGCGCAATGTATGGGGGTGTTCGCCGGGGGGGGGGGGGGTTAAAACTTGAATAAAATTTTACCTTTTTCCGAAGTGGAAAAAGTCTGATCCATCCTATTTAGAGGATTTTTTTTGCCGTCAAAAAGTTGTTTTGAGTCTCTGAACAAAAAAAAATGATCCTCTATCTCTCTTTAACTCGCATCACCCCCTACAGTCTGAGAAGAGTTCCCGCCTCCAAGGTTCTTTTCAACCACTACAATGACCCAAAAAAAGGGGTTTGCAAGGCGGCAAGGGGGTGGTCACAGTGAAGGGCGGGTTTGAGCTCTGGTTTTTTTTTTTTTTTTTTTTTTTTTTACTTCGCCGCCGCCGCTGCAACCCACTTGCTCGCTTGCATAGTCAAGCGCGAAAGGGCCCACTTGAAAACCCCTTGGTGAATAAGACAGGGTGAGCTGGTTGGGGGGGAGGGGATGGAATAGGAAGGGTGTGCTTCTCTCCTAATCATCATCATCGTCATCAACATCGTCCTTTTTTTTAAAAAAAAATTCGCTGAAATTAAAAATCTTCCCTCCGTCTGGTGGTTGAAGAGTGGCACAAGAGGGTTCATTCACCTTCAGACCCCCCCCCCCCGTCTTTCAACGACTCAGAAAAGTCCTCTTTTCACTATTCATCCCTCCAGTCGCTCATAATAAAAAAGAGCAATCTTTAGGGGGAAAAAATAGGGCACCCCTCACTGATTTGTATCCTTAAAACAAAGAAACAAACTTGTTTTCTTTTTCTTTTTTGTACTGCTGTAAGAAAACATGGACGTAATTGACACACAAAACTATACTAAAATCAATGATTCTGTAATATTGTCAACAAACTCATTTGGTTTCAAAGAAAATAATTAATTTGACTTTGATTTCGTTGCGTGACCTTTCAAAAAACAACGCGTGCATATGTTCGAAAGTGGATGCATGGTTGAAAAATAGGGTTGATTGCCCGATAATCTCATGGCAGAGTCGTTGAAAGCCACCCCCTTAGCCTCACCATCGCCAAAGCCCGATAACGTTCTCTTTGTGTTGTTTCATTCTCAGAAGTGGGGAGGGAGAAATTGAACTTACGTGTTCTCTCATTTCATAACTCTTTAAATCGGGGGAGCAAAAAAAAAATTAACTAGGGTGAAACGAAGCTTGACCACGATGGAGAGGGTGAAATGTGTGACAGAAAAATGTTGGCGTATTTAAAAAGGAAGTTCCACGGTTTTTTCTTTTTTTTCACGGGGGAAAAAAGTGTTTCCCAGGAGAGCGTTCACGCGGCTCTCTTTGAACGTTTCAGACTGAGACATTGTAATTTCTTGAGCTAATGTGTGCCACGTACGTTCCCTCCCTTCTTACTGTGTTCCTTTGTCAAAAACCTCAGCAGAGAGAGAGAAAAAAAAAGAAGAAGAAGTAATAGCCCATTTTTTGGGGGTTGTTTCTGTTACAGATTACTGAAAAATGAGCTCCCCTCATTATAGCCTCCGTTGGAACAATCACCTAAGTCATCTACTGACGGCGTTCGACTCGCTCCTTCAAAATGAGACTCTCGTCGACGTGACGCTCATCTGCTCTGAGGGGAGCTTTAAAGCTCACAAAGTGGTTCTATCAGCGTGCAGGTATCGTATTTCTTTGAAATATTACAAAATTGAAACGAATTGACGACGCCAGAAATGAAATACTTCCTTCCGCCGCCCGCAGTTCCCTTTTAAAGAGCGTGTCATCAACGCACAGAAACTCACGTTCATCATATCTGACAGACATGTGTCATCTGATCGTTTCTGCAAAATAATATCCTCCCCATCTTTTCTCTCTCTTGAAACAAAACAAAACCCCACACTCAGCAACAAAGTGTTTACGAGAATTCTTGCAAACTCCATTTTTTTTTTTTTTTTTTTTTCTTTCTTTTCTTCTTTCTCCGTTTAAATATCCCATTCCCATATATGAAGAAGAAGTAGAAAAAAAGACGCAAGAATCTCGTCTGTGTAACCATAGTCCTTCGAGGTGTTTACTTTAATTTTTTATGCCACGAAATAGACCTTCTTGTGTTATGTCTGTGGTTTAGTTTCTTTTTTTTCTTCTTCTTCTACTATGCTTCTTTAACACCGACAATGTTCTCGCGTTCTTAAACACCCGGGGTCCTTATATATGTAAGCGTTTTTCTTGGCAATATAAATTATAAGGGGATGGGGTGGGGTTGGGGGGGCTTGTTGGTGTTTAGAGAGGCGGGGGAGGGTTGTTTTTTTTAGGCCTGAGAGGAGTGTGTAGTGACCATAGTCTGATAATGCCCCGTGTACTGCCAAATAGGACAGTTTTGTAATGGGGTGAGGGTTACTTGAATAACGAGAATGAAACATTCATTTTCAGAGCGTTTCTTATCGCAGACTCATACGTATAGTTTTTGTATCACCTGTAGGATATTTCGATAAAATTGACGGTTGTCAGGTCAAGTGATGAGTTCCTCGAATCAATACTTCAGCGTCTGTGGCCTTAGTATCGCTAATTTAGGGCTGAAATTGAGAAAACCCTCTGATTCACGGACAAAAGTGAGAAAAAGCGCTAAAGCACGGCTAAAATTAAGATAAATGCTAAGCTAATTCGCAGGGTAAAACGTTACTACATGCACTGGAGGACCTAAACCTATCAGGGCCCAGGGCAGAAATCTCCAACTCCAAGAGGCCCCTAAGTCTCTGTATAAAACAAGAAATTTTATTTTAATTCAGCCTTTCCATTATTTTAGACACGAATTACCGCTATTTCACCTTTTCTATCCGCGAATTAGCGCTTAAGACGAATTTCTCGAATTTTAGCCATGCATTAGTGCTTTTTGTCAACTTTACCCGTAAATTAGCGATTTTCTCAATTTTGGCCGCGTATATCGTCGTCAATTTCAGCCGCTGACTATCAGTTTTGCTCCCCCCCCCCGTAGCCATGAATTTGCGCATTTTCTCAACTTTAGCAGCAAATTAGTGTTTTTATCCCGTGAGCTATGTTTTTTTTTAATTTTCCACAAGTTATGACGCTTTCCTCAATTTTAGCTGAAAATTAGCGATTTTTTAGCAGGGGATTAGCTCTTTTCCTCATTTTTAGATGAAAATTAGCGTTTTCTTAAGTGTTTCCCTTCAATTTTTAGCCGTGAAATAGAGAACTTTTCACAAATTAGGATTTTTTGGCTCACTGCACGCTACATTCACGAGCGATATTTCTCAGTTTTACGCGTAAATTAACTTTTTTTTTTTTTTTTTCACCAATTGCCGTAAATTGCCGCTTTTCCTCGATTTCTGCTTCAAAAGTTGCCTTCAGAAGCCACGAAGGGCGTATTATCCAGTTTTGAAGCAAATTAGAATTTGTCTCAATTTTTGCCGGTAATTAGCGCTTTTACTTAATTTTAGCAGCGTAGAAGTGTTTTAAACCTGCGTATTTTCTCAATTTCTGCCACGAATTGGCGTTTTGGGCAATTTTAGCTGTAAATGGGCGTTTTTTTTACATTTTTTATCCGCGAATTAATACTTTTTTTATCAATTTAGGCTTAATTAACCTTTAAAAAAAAACAAAAAAAAACGCTAATTTGTGGCTAAAATTAAGAAAACTTCCTAATCACGGATAAAATTTATGAAAAATTAGCGGCTAAAGTAAAAAAACGAATACACGGCAATAATTGCGAAAAGTCGCCAATTCGAGGCTAAAATCTGTAATTCCCGGCCAGGCGCGGATGTAACGCGAACTATTACTTTTGCAAACGTGTGCCTCCCGCCAAATGAAGTGAACTCGGCACAGTGGTGGAGGGGAAGCTCCTATGTCCCATGGCTAGCACTGCGACTGTAGCCCTCGAAATAGGGTTTTTAGTCAGCGAAATCCGGGCAATTACTTTTTTTATGGAGTAAAGCTAAAAACGGTTCTTAGCACGAAAAATCAGAGCAATCGGTCACTGAAATAGGCCACAAAGTGAAATTGGTTTACTGGCAAACACATTTCCCGAAATTAGCTGTTCATAAAATTGACAATCTCCTCGTGAAATTGACAATTTCCCTATAAAATTGACAATTTCATCAAAAAATATAATATTTCCCTTTAAAATTGATTATTTCCCCATAAAATTGACAATTTCCTTATAAAATTCACAATTTTTCGTGAAATTGTCCACTTTCTCATAATATAGACAATTTTCGATAAAATTTATGATTTCCTCATAAAATTGAAAATTTCCTAATGTAAAATACAATTTCCTCATAAAATGGACAATTTCATCATAAAATTGATTATTTCCTCATAAAATGGACAATTTAATCATAAAATTGATTATTTCCTCATAAAATGGACAATTTAATCATAAAATTGATTATTTCCTCATAAAATGGACAATTTAATCATAAAATTGATTATTTCCTCATAAAATTGACAATCTCCTCGTGAAATTGACAATCTCCACGAGAAATTGACAATTTCCTTATAAAATTGACAATATCATCATAAAATATAATGTTTTCCTTTAAAATTGATTATTTCCTCGTAAAATTGACAATTTCCTCATAAAATATACAATTTTCACATAAAATTCACAATTTTGTCGTGAAATTGACCATTTTCCATAAAATAGACAATTTCCGCATAAAATGGACAATTTCCTCATAAAACTCACAATTTTTCGTGAAGTTGACCACTTTCTCATGAAATAGACAATTTCCGCATAAAATTGATGATTTCCTTAGAAAATTGAATATTCCTCATAAAAAAATACAATTTCTTCATAAAATAGACAATTCAATCATAAAATTGATTATTTCCTCATAAAATTGACAATCTCCTCGTGAAATTTATTATTCCCTCATAAAATTGACGTACAACGTACGTATATAATTGACGTACGTAAAAGTATACAATTTCTTCATGAAATGGACAATTCAATCGTGATTTCCTCATAAAATTTAAAATTTCCTCCAAAAAGTCACAATTTTGTCGTTAAATTGACCATTCACCATAAAATAGACAATTTCCGCATAAAATAGACAATTTCCTCATAAAACTCACAATTTTTCGTGAAATTGACCACTTTCTCATAAAATAGACAATTTCCCCATAAAATTGATGATTTCCTCATAAAATTGAACACTTCCTCATAAAAAATACAATTTCCTCATAAAATGGACAATTTAATCATGATTGTTTCCTCATAAAATTGACAATCTCCTCGTGAAACTGACAATTTCCTTATAAAATTGATTATTTCCTCGTAAAATTGACAATTTCCTCGTGAAATTTTTTATTCCCTCATAAAATTGACGTACGTAAAAGTATACAATTTGCTATTAAAATGGACAATTCAATCATGATTTCGTCATAAAATTGAAAATTTCCTCATAAAAAATACAATTTCCTCATAAAATGGACAATTTAATCATAAAATTGATTATTTCCTCATAGAATTGACAATCTCTTCGTGAAATTGACAATTTCCTTATAAAATTAATAATTTCCTCATAAAATAGACAATTTCTTCATAAAATTGACAATTTTCTCATAAATTGAACAATTTCCGCATAAAAGTGATGATTTCCTCTTAAAATTGATGATTTCCTTATAAAACATGCAATTTTCTCATAAAATTTACGATTTCCTTATGAAATTGACTATTTCCTCATGACAATTTCTTCATAAAATTGATTAGTTTCTCATGAAATTGATACTTTCGTCGCAAAATTGACAATTTCCTTATAAAATATACAATTCACCCATAAAATTGACAATTTCCTCAAAAAATAGATAATTTCCTCATAAAATGAATTACTGCCTCATAAAATTGACAATTTCCTCATGAAATGGACAATTTCTCCATAAAATTGACAATTTCCACATAAAATTCACAATTCTTTCGTAAAATTGACAATTTTCTCATTAAATGGATAATTTCCCCTCAGTGAAACCGTTCGCGAGAGTTTTTCTTTTTAATAACTTGGCATTTCGCGTCTCTCGAGAACCTCTGAGCCTCGGGCATCCGAGAAAATTACCTTGATGGGTTTGGTGATTGTTTTTTTTTTTTGCGTAAGTGACCTCGACTCCAAGGGAGGGGCCATGTCCCCTGTGGCCCCTCCCTTAGATCCGCCACTGTTCCCGGCCGAAAGGGAGAACATCGCTAATTCTCAGCTAAAATGGTGGAAATGGCTAATTCACCCATGAAATTGAAAAGAAACGATGATGAAGTTTGGGAGAAACGCTTATTCGCGGTTAAAATGAAGAAAATGCCAAATCGCGGGTCCTACGGAGGCCACTTCATGTGGGGGTGCTGATGAAAGATTCGCTCAGGGCGGACGCCAATTTGTCCAAGGCAGGCACTGCCATGAATTGACGCATGTTCTCAATTTTATCCAGGAATGAGCCATATTTATCCATTTTGTCGTGGAATTTGAATCAGAACCCACGAATTGACGCACATTTCCCCAATGAATGAGCGCTTTTAGCCAATAATGTTAGCGCAGTTTACATTTTTGCCTCAAAATGATGCTATATAATATTAGGAAAAACCCGACGGTAAATTCCGCGAGGTGGCTCATAGATGCGGCTGGCTCCATCACTCTAGGTGATCACCCCAGTCCATGGAGGGGCAATGTGCCGTTGAGCCCCTATAACGGCCATTCCTATCAAATTTACCTATAGTTTGACCACAGGTAATAAAATTTAACCCTCTGGAACGTCCTCAGAGCTGATCTCTTGCTCCTTTCGCATCTCCTGGACGGCCCATCAGGAAGAAAAATCACTGTTCAACACGCGGCAAAAAAAAAAAAAAAATAGTGTTTTTCGGCGAATTTATCGCGCGCTCAACCTGGTGATTTTCGTCTCTGACAGACCAGGAAATGAGGAACGTGCAAGAAATCAGCCACAACACAAATTTTGTGTTTGACAAATTTTCGAAATGAAGTCTGCCTTCCTGTCCCACTAAAATGCACTGCTACGTCCAAAACGTTTGCGACGTCCTGTCGTTTTACTGCGTCCCTCGTCGTCTGAACTCGGAAGACAGGTGGTTTCTACAAATTTTATATTTTGTCCATTTTTAGAAACATTTTTGCAGAGTGTTTCTGTTCGAGCCGGGTGCGGTTTATGAGTCCATTGCACAAAACTGAAAAAGCGATTATTCATTCCTTTTCTTTGGCCCTTTCGCGACAGTAACGTTGATAAAGTGATTCGGTTTGAGCCGGAAGTTGTCTAAAAGTCTCTCAGACAATGCTAAATATCAGTCACGACTAGAAAGCACCTAAGGGACCGTCATTCGGCTCAAAGTGGCCAAAGATGAGCGTTTCGCTTTGTCGTTAGTTTCGGCTGATTTTCTCGACCTCTGCAGAGGTGGGCCGGAGAGAGTCTCTCTTGCCTCAAGCCAGAAACAACACACGGTTACCTATAGCAAGTTGTGTTCAGCCAAAATTTAGCCCACTTCGATGTACTAGTAGGTAATTGTTGTCAAAGAAGATTCTTGAACGAGAAGAAATTCCAGAGCCCCAAAAATGCTGGTTCACTAGACTAATGTCAAAAGTATATTAACAAGTTTGATGTTTATTTGTTTTAGCCCTTATTTCCAAAAAATATTCTCCGAGACACCCTGCAAACACCCTGTGATAGTACTAAAGGATCTAAAAGGATGGGAAATACAAGCGATAGTCGACTTCATGTACCGTGGAGAAATCAGCGTTGGCCAGGAACAGTTACAAGCATTGATACTCGCTGCCGAATCTTTACAGGTAAAAAAATAAAAATATAAACATTTTGGCATTCCCTGGAATGCCCTGGGCATAGTGGTGGAGGCGCTGGGAAATCCCATTGTTAGAATTAATTCAGGCTTAAGGCTTGGGGTTTTCGCTTTAAAAACAAGCACTATCCCAATGCAGGTCAAAGGACTCACTAACCCGGAGCGAATTCCGGTCATCGCCGGCTCTGACAAAGAGGGCTCTTCACGAAGCGACCCCGAGTACTCACCCGCCGCCTCTTCAACGCCACCGAGTCACAGCCACTACAACGGCAGCAGTGGCGGTGGCAATGTTGGCGGCGGTGTCCACAATCCGACCGGAAGAGGATCTCAACCACCCACGTCTGTCTCGTCAATGCGACTCCCACAAGTCCCCCTCCTGCCGAATATTTCGTTCAGCGAGTTGGCTATGCGTAACTGTTCATCACCTCAGCCGCGAAGAAAACAGGTATAAAACCCGTCGTACATCTGTAAAAGTCCTTTTCCTCTTCACACGAGCATTCTATTTATTCAAAACGAGGCCTAAGATTCACTGCAAGTCTACCTTTAGAGTTTTTTTTTTCCTTTTCTTTTAATTCTGTTCTCACGCTTTCCCCCCCAGTTGAGGAAAAGTCACCCAAAAAGAAAAATCGCTTGCCATCACAACCAATCGTACTGTATGTGCCGAGGCTATAGTATCTTAGGAAGGCGTTGGCACCAGGTACAACCTTTTCTACATTCTTAGATAGCGATATTCTGTATATTTTATAAATGCTTTTTGGGTTTCTTTTACTTTAAAACCTAGTGCACATTTCTTTGTAACAACGGACTTGCGTTAAATTTAAAGGCCTTGTTTTTTTAAAATGTAAATGAACCCAAAAATCATCTTAGTTTTTTTTTATTATAGCCTATAATGAAACAAGAAAACTCTTTAATCTTTGGACATTTCATCTATAGGCGCGACCGCGACGACGATCGGGAGACACCAACGCTGGAAGTGGCCCGCAGGATCTGAGTAAACCGCCCACTCATTCGTCCCAAATCCGACTCGACACGGCCGAAAATTTGTCGATGAAGAAGCAAATTAACAACAATAATAACACTAATAATAATAACAATAACAATAATAATAATAATACCAGTAGTAGGCCATCGTCTCAACTGAATAGCACACCGTCGTCGCCACAGATAAACGTAAGTTACGGTGTTTATTTTGGTCATTCAAAATAATGGTTTTTGGATGGATTTTCCAGATGAAAATGGAAAGGGACGACTCTGAACCACCGGACTCGAGTCAAGCGTACCCAATGGAATTGACGACGACGCCTCAGGATCACAGGATGGAGTACACGGCCGACTCTTTGAGTATGCCCCCACCTCATCATGTAATTATTTTAAAACTTATTTTCAGCTATTGAAGAGCAGCGATTTAATTCATTTTTAATTCATTGTAGGAGTCATCCCTCGAAAATTCATTCCCCCACCTAGCATCGATCTCGGCTCTATCGTTAACACCACCACACAGTAAGTTTTTAACCTCTTTTTTTTGCCTATAAGAGATGGATGTTGATTCACTGCCTCAGACCCTCCCCCACCCCTCTTCTAAGTTCGCGTCTTTTTGCACGGCATGGCCCCTGTTTGTACCTGTAAATAACACTCCTTCACTGCAGAGAATCAACAATGAGAGAGCTCAACTCTGCCGTGTAAATACAAAGTATTGCATTAATTCTTTTGTTTCATTTTCAGTGTTTTCATTGGATTCTCAACTTGGTAGGTGTAAAGTATAACTTTCTTTGTTTTGCATGCCTAAAAGCTAAAGTTTGCCTCCCCCCCCCACTTCAACTGTCATCTCACCGTAGACTTAAGCGCTGTGACGGACGTCTCGTGTGGAAATATTCGATTTGACTCATCCCTCCCCCTCTTGTTTCAATGCTCTGCCTCGGATAAAACCTCAAACCCCTTCGTGGCGGAAATTGAGATTAAGTGCTAATTCATGGATAAAAGTGAATAAAATTGCCTATTCGCATTCGCATCTGGCGGTTAACTCTATGAGGCCCCCCTTGGTCTACAGGATAAACAAGAAATATAATTTTTATGTAGCGTTAAACTATTGCTTTTACCTTATTTTAGCCACGGATCGTCATTATTTCTACCACCTATCAGCCAATTAGCGCTTATGATCAGTTTAAGCCGTAAAATACGACGAATAATTTCTCCATCTATCCTCGAATGAGTCAATTTTACCCGCGAATTAGTGCTTTTTTTTCAATTTTGGCCGCACGCAACGTTTTTCTCAATTTCAGCCGCGAAGGTATTGTTTTTATCCTGTGAAAAAGCGATTTTAGCAACGGATTGGAGTTTTTAGGACAGAGCAAGAGCGTTCTTTACGGCGTTTTAGCAGTGAATTACTGAGAAAAAAATGTTCGACCGAAGAAATTTCCCAAGCAACCGAAGAGGTGTTCGGTCAACTGGCAGCAGTTTTCGGGTCGATATCGCACGACGTTCGTGCAACATTCAACTTAAGGTTCGGTTAAAGCGTTTTATTGGACGAAGCACGGGTGATTGTCGCACGAAATGTGCCATTTTTCTTCGGTTGGACTGAACTTTTGACCGAAGCAAGATAATTTTTGACACGATGGGTTCGTGTGTTTACACCAATCGGGCGAGTTTCACCCCAGAACATTATTCGGTTGATCAGAAAGCGTAAGTTTGACACGAATAGATTCAAGGATGAATTCTTCGGGTGACTAGCCAAACGAAATCCCAACTGAATTTATTTTTCGATTATCACATGACCCGAATAAAGTAGCCGTAACGACCGAATATTATTTTCGGTCAAAAAGCGTGTGGGTATAGCTCTTCCGCGCTTTATCTTAGCCCGCCTTACCAGTTTTTACCAATCAAAAACACAACAGACCGGCGCCTGTTGCCTTATTTGTGCCTTACCTTATTTGAAGTTCACTTTTTACAATTTTACCCGTTAATATAAACTTAGAAAATAATACCGAAAAATGGTGATTATTGCTTAAAAAGGTAGAGGGAGGCTTAAGCGTGCTACGTGTGGTGGTGGGGAAAGGGTCCACTCAGTCACGTCTCTCGGGAAAAAAAGTCGAATTGTCCTTTAGGGAAATTCATAGCCTCATCGGTCCGGTCGACCGACCTTCGGTCGGGTTTCAAGGACAAATTTCTCGCATCGTGAGGAAGGGAAACCGATAGGAAGTGTTTTAGCTGACGCTAGGGCAACGAAGAACCGAGTACAAGTGAAAAGGGAGGGAGGATCCTGGAAGAAGCCACGCTGTGAAGCCGCCAGGCCATAATTCTTCATTCTTCTACGCGTGAAGGGGAAAGCATCGAACTAGTTATTTCTTCAAAACATCGAAGAACAACAGATAAAAAGGTACCCACGGTTTGTCTTTGATACCTCTTAATCGCCTTATCATTTATTTCTCTGGTTGTTTTACTGAGAATGAGCTATTTGATCCAACGACCTCAGGAATCACTTGAGCATCTCACCGAATTTGGAAAAAGTTACCTTGTAGGCTTGTTAGGAAGGATTATAATCTTTCATCATTGGTGATTTTGCTCAGTGAATCCTCAGTCAGCTGACATGAAACTTTGCTGATGAACCAGCGAGGCTAAACTTTTCAGCCTGGCCAATTAACAAAGGGTTTGCTTAGCCGGGTCATTAGTAAATGGTCATAATATCTGGCTCCTTTTCAGTAAAGCTTTAACCAATATGGCGAGGCAGGTTGGTAGGTACACGGACAACCGAAGGTGCATGCCAGATTGATCGATGTTCAGTTCAAGAGCAACACGAAGAAAATACTTCCAATGACAGCTCACCCGAATGAACGGTTACAGGTCAACCGAAATCATCTCACTTCGGTTGAATTCCTAGCCGATTGTAGGCTTCCGGTTAACCGATTAAAATGTCATCGTTTCAATTACTAGCCGAACGTAGGGTTCTCGGGCAAACGAAAACAAAAAATCGGGTGACCGGCTAGCCGACTTTCGGGTAGGCCTGCTGACCGATCTTCGGGCCGATAGATAATTCTTCGGGTAATGCCTGACCGATGATCTTCGGTTCCAGTTCAATCGACCATCGTGCTATCCAAAAAGAAGCCGAAGGTCGGTTAAGAATCGACCGAAAAAGGCTGTAATTTTTTCTCAGTGATAGCACTTTCTCTCAATTCGAGCTGAAAATTACCGCTTATTCACAGTTTTAGCCGTAAAATAGTGGGTTTTTTCACCTATATGTATAGCCATGAATTGGCGCTTTTCCTCAGCTTGGAGGCATAAATTGGCCTCTTAAGCCGAGAATTGCCGTAGATAGGTACTACGATTTAAATACAAATTGATATTTTTTCTATTATAGCCGCGAATTAGCGCTTTTTCTAAATTTTAGCAGCAGAGTAGAGTTTTTATCCCACGAATTAGCGGGTTTTCTCAATTTGAGCTAACAAATAAGAGGTTTTCTTAACTTTTGTTGCGTTAATTAGTGATTTTCCAAAATTAGCCGCATATTTGCCGGTTTTTTTTGCGCATTTTAGCCCTGCATCAACAATTTATTTTCACTTTAAGCTATGTATTAGTGCTTTAACTCAGTTTTAGCTGTGAATTAGCAGGTTTTTTCTCCTATAGAAAATGGCGCTTTGTTTCAATTTTTGCCACAAATGAAATAATTGCCCTCAGAAGCCGAGAATTAGAGTAGATATTTCCAATTTTAAATAATTACTGAAAAATGGTCTTCATTTCAGCCGCGAATTAGCGCTTTTCTCCATTTTAGTAGGAGATTAGCACTTTTCTCAATTTGAACATAATACTGTCGTATTTATTGGCGTTTTTATCTCACAAATTAGGGTTTTTAACCATTTTTGCCACAAATTGACGTTTATGTTCTCAATTTTTAGCGACGAATTGGCACTTTTTCTCGATCCCAGCTGAAATTTAGGGGTTTTCTTTATTTTAGCCGCAATAGTTAGGGCTTTTCTCGAATATTAGCCGTGAATTATTATTGCATTATTCAAGCTTTTCGGGGGCCCCCTTGCCCCTACCTTGGTACGCTACTGCCCCGAAAAGCTTAAACGTGAAAGAATGAGGATTTTTAAGTTTCACGCTCATGGTTGGAGGATCGTGAAAAAGAGATTTGGAAAACCGCTGGGAGCGCTTTTGGCCCCATCCGACAATTTTTATTCCAACCGTCTAGGAGAATAGAACAAATCAGGTGACCAGCAGTTTTTGTGACTAAATATTCCATTCTGCCTTCAATTCTGATTCGATTTGGAAACTTCTGGGAAGAATCCGTGCCGTGTGGTGTCACCAAGGTTCAAAATAATGACCTCAGTGCTAATTTTGAGTCATTGAGCGTGTCAAGGTCGTCGCCAGGAGCCATTATGCCAGGCAGGAGCCGGCCAAGAACGGCGGCATCGGAGGTGTGGAGTCGCTTGAACTTTTTGTCTTAACGGCTCGCATTTATATTCACTTGTTGGATTCCGCGGGTCGATACCCCCAGAGATATGCGATTCCTTCCAATTTTAAATTTTTGGCAATTTTTGCCTAACCCGCCGAGGGCTTTTAGTAGGTGATTTTCAGGTCTTTTTTAACCATCCTACGCCTAAAACGCTCCCATAAGGAGTCGTTGGCATTAGCCTATCGAGGCTCGAGGTTATTTTCTCTGAGCTATCTTACGGGCAAGCCTACGTCTGAAATTAAGAAGCCACGCTCATTTTTCACAGTTCTGAGGGCTATTACTCGGCTAGCTAAACGTTTTGAAAAACTCTAATATTCCCGGCTAAAATTGAGAAAAAGCGATAATTTGTGGTTTCTGATCCAACTTCCTGGCTAAAATTGAGGTAAAAAAACGCTGGTGTGTAGTTTTGGCAAATCCGCGACTAAAGTTGAACAATGCGCTAATTCATAGTTTAAAAGTTTGTAACATCGCTCATTCGCGGTAAAAATTGAAATAAAAACACGCTAACTCACAGCTAAAATCAGGGAAAAGCTCTAGATCGCTGCTAAAATTGAGAAAACGTGGTCATTAAGCGATCAAGTAAACAGCAATATTGGGGTTGAAAGAGCGACGGGCATAAAATTTTGTTTTTGGAAGCGCCAAATTGGTCCTAAAAAAGTGCCAAACCACGAAATTTCATTTTTCGGAAGAACCAAAGTCCTTGAATTCGGCAATTTGGGCAAAAAAAAAAAAAAAAGGATGATAAGGGGCCTCGTAGAGATTTCCGCGCCGGGCCCTGATAGATGGAGCGTGGAGGTCCACCACTGATCCTGCTATTGCGTAATTCACTATGAGGCTGCGGCGGCCGCTTCGTGTGAGCGTTCCTGGAGGAGCCCTCTTAGTAGCACAAAGTATGAAATGAGGGGAAAAGAGAGAGAGAGAAAAAAAACATTTATTTTCTTTCTCTTTTCATCTCTTCTGGTTCAATTTGTCTTATCCCCTTCCCTCGCCGAAAAATAGTTCTAACATTTTGCCGCCCCTCAAAAATGGGCCGCCCAAGGCTATAGCCCCGCCCCTCCACCCCCAAGATCCGGCCTTGGATAAAACATTAAATGACCTGGTTCGTTTTAGAAAATAAAGTTTTGAGGATAAATTGACGGTATTTTTAAAGCCTCTACTGGACCCATCAAGCCATGTCAGGGATGACGATGGGAAATTGGTGATTGTGGAATTGTGGTAATGGCATCACAGGCATTTTTTGATAGAACCGAGAGAAGTTTGGGGGTTATTTTCGTTCACTGTGAGGGTCAGGCATGTGTCATGCCCATGCTCCGTACTCGCTGTGGTCCTAGGCTTCTAGAGTCTTTTAGAAAGTATGGAAAACCATCAAACCATTGCTCCTTCCCCCGATAAAACATTCATTGGACGTACTATCCTCGCTCGCACAGCCAATTGACGGCGCCTTTCCATAGCACCATCACCCCTTCCATGCGTTTTTAAAATTTGTTTAATACAGGGCGGAATAAATTTTGCTGGATTTTAATTTTTAAATTTTGTTCATTTTTCAGGACTTTTTCATGGCATTGAAAACTGTCGAAACCCTTTACTGAACGACATGGAGCCTCGTCTCGAGAATCACATATCGAAAAAGAAAAGTAAGGCTTTATCCCCTCTTCTTCGCCACTAGAATTAATAATTTTAAAAATATACTTAATTCTAATATTTTCTTGTACAGTGGGAAGACCAAAAGGACAGCATAGCGCTCCCCGAGGTGGGCCGCCACGCTCGTGGACCAACGCCGAACTCACTGAAGCCCTCCAACACGTTTGGAACAAGAAAATGACCACGTCTCAAGCCTCGCGGATATTCGGCATTCCGTATAATAGTCTCCTCATGTACGTTCGCGGTAAATACGGTAAATCCCTCAAATTGGAACAATTGAAAAAAGAGTGTTTCGGCGAGCTCACTAGTCCGTTGGATCTTCTCGGCCTCGGCAACATATCCAACAATAACAATCCGTCACCAGGGACGAAGCAACATAAAATCCCCGAGCCCCCCGAACACATGATGCTACCGCCCGGTTTTAATCCGCCCTACCCACCGGTTCCAACCGGTTTCTATCCGGACTTTACCGGGTTCCCAGTGCCCGTCAGTATGGTTCACTTATTACCGCAGTCTGAAAAAACTCGCGGTGACATCGGCGGCGGCGGTGGCGGTGGCGGCGGCGGTGGACCGGTCCCCGGCGTCGTTGACTATTCCAAAGATGACTCCGATGACGGTGGTGGAGGTGGACGACATCATCACAACACTCCATTGGATTTTGCCAAAGATGATCTTCGAACGTCTCCGTCAATGCCCCTGGACTTTGTCAAAGAGGAAACGGGCAACCCTCACCACGATCAAACGAATTGCTCCACGGGCGGGCCTGAACCCAATGTCGAGTGCGAGAGTCCGCGCGATCGTCGCGATCAAAACGGTCAGGATTGACGGTTCGGAATTAATCCATTCGCAGTATTGTAAATACAAATAAATGAATGAAATGGGACAAGGGAAAACCGTTCAAGTGTTTTTTTTTTATATATATCGTGGAACTGCATACAGCTAGACTGAAACAAAGAATAGCCGGCGTTCCTATGTATGTAAATTTATTCTATTAATAAACCCTGGCCCATGTCATAACCGAAAAAAAAAAAATGGATGTCGTGTATTTAATTCCTTCATTGTTTACTACCTTCACCCCTTCACATAAATCCTTTTATTTCTCTGGTGTGATGATACTGATAAATTGCAGAAGACTGACTGATACATGCCAATGTCTAAGAGTATATTTTAAACTATATTTATACAGTTCTCATTTTCAATTTTTTATAAGACCCACTCCTCGGTTCTTATTTAAATTAAAAGTTAATAGAAAAATAATATGAATTTATAATAATACAAAGCACAGTTCCTGCGACAGATATTTATACCAAATATTTTTTTTTCTTAAATTTGCGAACGCTAATATTGTTTTAGATTAGGTTTTTAATTTAAGAATTATTATAAAAATGAGAAAAAACCCACTGCTGAACAGTATTTTACAGTATTTAACCGAAAATTTACTTAATATTTCCAGACAAAAGGTCTGTAAGTAAGCTAATTTGTTAGTTTTTGTTTTCTCTCTGAGGAGGAACGAAAAAGTAAAATGAAAAAAAAAATCAGGACTGGCTGACTGGTGCAGGTTGGACACACGAAATGTGACAACTTTTTTTTTTTTTTTTTTTTTTTTTTTATATGATGTGATTTGTTTTCCTATGAAAAAATACAAGAAATAAAAGCTAATGAGAAGACGAGACGTGACGCATTATGAGACTCCGTTCACAAAACCATTGTGCATCTTTGGAATTACACGTAACCCATCAGAAATTGCTTCATTTTGTTTAAGGAAGAAAATGTGATTGGTGGCTTAGACTCTACAGACGCTCAAAGTTTGTGAGCGGGGGGCTCAGAGAATTGATTTATTGCGGTCGCTTGTTAGGTTTTAAGATTTACTTTTTTTTTAGACGTAAAAAAATTAATTAATGAAATGGAAGCCCCCTGAGGGTGACGTGATAATATCTCATTGTTATTAATTTTGTGTTTTTTTTTGTTTTTTTGTAATTGTTTTTTGAGAATCGCCTCGCCTCTTCTTCTCCCTTCCTCTCCTTGTCGTTCAGGCGCTTTAAATTTAATTTCACATAAATTGAAAAAAAAAATCTAATTTGTAAAATATAGTAAACAAACAAAAGAAAAACCAAATTGAGCACCAAAATTTAAATGTTTGCACCTTTTATCAGCACTGTAAAAAAATGTCTAGGCCCAAAAAAATACAGCAAATTAGACTTCTAGTTTTTAATTAAACAAATCGTCGTTTTTGTTCCCAAATTTTGAGTGTGGCAAAATGATAACAATAAGAACGTGAAAAGAGAACCACAAATGTATACAGACATTAAAAAAAATGAAAAGAAAGAAATATTTTATAGAATGCTGTTTCATATTTTTACATTCAATACAAAATGATAAGTTTTATTTAATGAAAAAACGGACAATGCTGCAGGGTAATTTTATCTCTTTGCGAGGTATAGCCTTTTACAATAGATACAGGTATAAAAACACTAGATTAAGTTGATTCCAATTGGTTTAACTACATCATTTTCCGGGGAATTACCTTCTCTACCCTCTCTTTTCCCTCACAATTGAATCATCAGGGGACAAGGAGTCGGTTTTCTTCGAAAAATCTCATTTTAAAGAAATTTGTTTACAATGCTCACTTATGAAACTGAGGCTACTGTTGTACATTTCTTGAGTTTATATCGTTGTTTTGTTTTAAATAATGAACATTAAAAAGTACAGAAAAATGTTTACTACAGGCTTCCACAAAATAATCATTAAAAAAAAACAAAATAATTAAATAGAAACATAGAGTAGGAGAAAAAAAGTATTTACCTTGTTACAGTTTAAGCGCTCCACTTTTTACAAAAAATCTCTCTGTATAGAAATCCCACGAGATTTTTTTTTTCCCCAATTTTTCTTAGGGTCTCATTAGTATAAAAATGAAATTCATTAAATACATTTAAAAAAAAAGAAAAACATCAGGCTGGAAAAGTTCCTTAACCCCCCCGTAATCCTCCCACCCAATTGCCAACCATCTGTTCGTATATCGTGCAATAGAAACAATAAATATATATATTTTTTAAAAACAATAAATGAATTGGTTCTTAAAGCGTCGGACGTTGAATATTATTAGCGACAGTTCCCTTTCTTTTGAATTAAGTGTGATAATGAAGAAAATATTTTTCCTTTCCCAGTAATTCAATGGGAGAACGTTACCAATTTTTTTAAAATGATTATTATTATTATTATTATTATTTATTATGTAAAAGAAAAACAAACATGATCTGTTTCGTTAGTTGTTCAAGCTTGTTTGGTGCTAATTTATTTATTTTTTATTTTGCTTTCGTTCCGCAGCTTTCCATTTTTCTTTTTCATTAAGGGTAATAAATTATTATTTATTTTGCACACCTTTTATTCTTAAAATCCTTTTCCAGGTGCAATTTTGTTAATTCATTTGTTTACGGCTGTGTTTTGTTTTCATTTTTATTATTATTTTTTTTTTTTGTCTGTTGAAAAATTTCTGAAAAATGCAACGACCTGATTTAAAAATTGTAAATACAATTTAATTTTTTTCGTGGTATTTGGTTCCTGAGTTTTAAATTTTATTAATTTATTTTTTTCCTCCTTTTTTTAGTGCAAATAAAACATTTTCCTCTTTATTTTATTTTTTATTTCGGACACCTGGATACCTTGTCACAATTTTTCCCTTTAATTGATCCCTTAAAGTTCAAATCGGCTGGTATGAAAGTAAAGCGAGGCAACGGACACTATAAACAATTGAAACAATTTACACTGCCCGTAATAAAATAATTTTAACTTTTTTTTTTTTTTCTGTTGTTTTCGAAACAAAAACTGTTTACCTCAAATCGAATGTGATTTCCTCCCACACCCCTCTACTTTCCCAACCCGTACAACAATCTACCTAGATTCCCCACTCCCACCCCTAAATGAATCTTCAAAAACCCCTCCTAGTTTAACACAGTGTGATATAAGAATTTAAAATATATATATAAAAAGACTGCTACCTCAACGGTGCATGCAAAAAAGATAAATTTTTCTCATAATTGAAAGACAAAATGGTGCCAGGCTCATGCTGTTCCTCGTTAATTTATTGCGTTTCTATGGGCAATTCTTTTTCTCATCTCGTCGTTTACTTCTTGAAAACTAAAAAAACAAAATTTGTTAATTCTCTTGGACAGGGTAGCCTCATTATGACAAGTTTTGTTTTCTGAATAACAAAAAAAAAATCTTTGTATATATTAATGTATAGAAAGAAGGACAAAAAATATCAGAATAGCGTAAGTGGATTATTAAAAAAAAAAGGAAAAACACTCACACAAAAATTGTAAAATGTATACAAAATTCTTTCTCTAGTTGTTAAATTGAAATAATAATAAAAAAAATTGTTGTTTGGTATTATCGAAAAAATTGTCTATTTGGCATTATTTAAATGTTCATTTTGAAAAATGATTGTGGAAAAAAGTGTAAATTGCCCCATAGAATAATAAAAAAATTACATCTGTATGTAGACGTTTTAGTTCGAAAAAGATAATAAAATATTACCAATGAAAATAAGAAAAATTCATCGATGCTCCCTTTTCTTCAGCGGCGGTTTGAACAGGGTGTTTGCGGGGATCTGTCACGTACGCGGAAGTTTCCACCCATTCGCTAGCCATTGTTCATGATGAAGAAGGGTGGGGCTGGGGGGTCAAAAACGGTGGGAATCCCTTCAACGGTTCTGGATATGCGTTTCAATTTTCGAATTTCATTCGTGGGAGGGGGTGGGGGGTTGGAAAGCCACTGGGCACTTCTTCGGGGTCAATTTTTGGGGTCCTTTTTGTTCAACGTGTTACAATTTGAGTCGGATGCCAGTTCATGAGTCTTCGAACAAAGCTCTTATTTCGAGTACAATCGTCAGGCGAATGGTATAGTTTTTGCCACTTGATCGTCAGTTAAAGCTTAAGCCTTTTCAAGGCGTGAATCTGTCAGTTTAGTCATTTTTAGGGTTGGGAAGATTCAGTACGGCAGCCACTTTTAGGGCGCGAATATGACCGTTTGGTCATTTTAGAGCGCAGATCAGTCACGGTTTAACCGTTTTAAAGGGGAAAAAACGCTTTCCAAAGGATGAGAATGACAAGTTAGACCATTGTTAGAGCGAAACACTTTGAATGGGTGGGTTTGCTATTTTAAAAGGAATTTTGAGACGGCAACGGTGGAATTTCACGTTGTTGTCTCAAGGTCAACCGAAAAAATTTAACTCCACGATGTGCAGTGTAGAGTCGACCGTTTGCGTTGAGGCTCTTCCCTGGGCTTCAGGTCTGGACTGTCGGTTGCACATAGCTGCCATCAGCATCAGGAACCTTTGTTTCGCTCTCGGAATTACGGGAATAATTCTTTAAACAGCATTTGAAGCGTACTCTGTGTTTTGACCAATCAACCGGTCTTCGTCGTCATAATTCGGTGGGCAGGAATTCCGACTTTATCGGACATTAACAGGACAACTGGGATAGAATTCCCGGATTTCATACGAAATGGATGATAGTGATGGGGAGCGATTTAGTGGGAAAGGCAGTATGTAGTTGATAATTTACGACCCCTCCTTCCCCTACCTGTCCAATACGGTTGGAGCTCTGAGGTCTGCTTTTTACAAAGATTTAATGCCTGAAAGAGTTGGAGGGGGATAGTTTTGTTTGCGAAGTGCAAAGGTGAACAACTGAACATCATCCAGAACATAAATTAATTATTTAAACTCTAGTTTAAAGCTGTGAAATCGGTTAAAAAATAAGTTACAGGAATTTTGTAAATTCGTACGCACTAGACAACAGTTGTATCATCAGTGAGTAATTTGAAGTACCTAATTATTGTTTCAATCGCGTATAAAATTTACGGAAAAGATGGGTGAACCTGTGATCTCATGAAAGGAAGTTATTAGTTTATTTGGATTTTTCACTGCGGATGGAGTGACCGGGGGTGCGGGGAACTCGTAATTTTTTGCCTACACATTATGAGTCTAGTAACCTGGCACGAGCCGCATCCGCCTATACGATTCAGGCCAAAAATGAATCGCCAACAACCACACAAAGTTGGTTTTCGAGCAGTTCAAGGTGCCTCTACGGTATGTGATGTGCCCGAAATGCTTTCAAATAAAATGTGCAAAAAAAGGTTGTTGTTCCTAAGAAAAAGAGGAGGGAGGTCGTAAAAGCGACCGTTCATTTGTTAAATCTACTAGGTATTTCAAATTATTAAACCATTCTCGTCTTTCAGGGGCACAAGTTTCATTCCAATTTGTTATTTTCACTAATATTTTGAATGTTTAAGAATTGATAATTTATTTTTATTGTTCTTGGAAGTTTTAGGCTTCTATTTCTTCATCCCCCCCTTTTTTTACAAACGGCTTAAAAGTCAATAATAATAATAATAATTATGGCTAAGAAATTGTTTCGGAGTTTAATTTTGTTCACTTTTTAGGGCTTAATCACGCATTGGCAACAAGCAATCAATAATGAACGACTTTGAGTCTCGAATCAAACATTTCATGCGGGAAAGTAAGTGTGGAAGCAAGTCCTGCCGCCGCCACCTGTTATAAATATTTTGGAAGTTTATTTTTAATAGGAGTAACGAGAAAACCGCGTTCGTGGACCGACGACCAACTCGCTAAAGCCCTCCGATGCGTCTGGCAACGCAAAATGAAGGTGGCCGGTGCCTCTCGAAAATTTGGTATTCCCTACTCCACTTTCCACCGCTACGTTGGCAGTGAAAACAATACAATAGTCGGAATGAAACAGTTAAAAGAGGAGTTTCTCATAAAGGAGGGAAATTCGTCAGACATCACATGTGGTGACATTATCGACAACAACCACCCGTCAACTGGAACCAACGAACACAAAATTCCCGATACACCGTTGCTGTCAACACACGCGAAGAACGGGTCGTGTGAACCGACCCCCCATGTGCGAGTGGAGGACAGAACTCTGTCGGAGCCTCTCACCCACGGAAATATATCGAGCAACAACATTCCGTCGACTGAAAAAAATGAACAAAGCATCCCCGAGTTCTCGTTACTATCACCTCACACGATGCTTGTGTCAAGCATGACGCAAGTCATGCAACAGCCCATGTTCACTCCTCCCAATCCATCGGCTCCAACCAATTTCTATCCAAACTCCACCGGGTGCCTCGAGTTTGTCAGTTTAGTCCATTCATTACAACAGTCCGACAAAAATTACTGTGACGTCACTAGCGAAGTTTCTAATGGTTTTTCGCTCCACAGTGTCGTCGACTCTACCAAAGTCAACTGGGATGATGAGGACAACCAACAAAAAATACCCCAGCCCTCGTCGCACGACGTCGTGTCACCGCCCGGCTTTCATCCACCCAATCCATCGGTTCCATCCAATATCTATCCGAATTTCGTCAGGACCCCTCAACCCATCCGTTTGGCACACTCATTGCCACAGTCCCCGAGCCCTCACAACATCAAAGCCAACTGGAACGATGTAAACAACGAACTAAAAATCCCCGAACCCTGCTCGTCGCTATCACCTCAAACGATGTTTATGTCGAACGTCGTGTCCCCGCCCGGCTTTAATCCACCCAGTCCGTTGGTTCCATCCGATTTCTATCCGAACTTCGTCAGGATCCCTCAGCCCGTCCGTTTGACACGTACATTGCCACAGTTCGAAACAAATCACAGAGACATCGTCGGTAGTGGTGGTGGTGACGTACCATTCGATGACATTTGGCACGACGGCTGGCGTTGGCATCACTGCAGCACACCCGAGGATTTTTTAGATGGCAGGCGACTCTTTAGGTTATAAACAGATTATATGAATGAATAATTGTAACGTACTTTTGACTACATTTTAAACAAAATGATAATACATCGTTACTTTATTTATTATTTATTCACTATTAGTTCTTAATATGATTCTGACCCTCAAAAAGTTACTATTTGAGTAAAGTTAGGTTATAATCCGTGCTGGTGGGGGATGGGTGGAAATCCCTCATTATATCACCACTCAAATGTGAGACACTCATTTCTAAACTTGGGATTTCCCCAATTTCACCCTTGAAGTTGCCTCCATGAACGTTGGATTTGAGTCTTTTTTCATTGCTAATGTTGCTATTGTAGCGGTCGAAAGTGAAGTGGGGAATGCCAAATTTTCGTGAGGCACCGGCCATCTTCACAGGTTCCATCAAGTTTAGAGGCCTGACCTGAGCGTCAATCATGCGTAATTTGGTTTTTGTTTCATGTTCAAAAACTGCGAAATTTTTTTTTGTGAATGCGAAGTCTATTAAACTTCACTTTTGAAAGGGTCGTACACTCGAAAATGGCTTATGGACGCTGTCCTGCCAAATTGGCTTTTTGGCTAAGCGGAACCAGTGAAATAGGGTGTTGTGACATCTAAATTCACAAAATTTAGGGCGCTGAAAGGGTCATACCCACAAAATTGGACTTCTTAAAGTGTCAAATGCTTAGAACTGATGAAAACCACATGTTCTAGACTTCGATCGGTGGGAACAAAACCACGAATAAGAGGAAGGTGACTCGGGGATTAACTGTTTCGACTTACGGGCGGCCTTTTTGGGTGAGCGAAGCCCGCGAAATTGAATTCTGCGATATCCAAACCATTAAAATTTGGGTGTTTGGAAAGGCTAACCCCACGAAAATTATTTTTTAACGTGCAAATAAATCGGAGTTTGGGTTTAAATAAGTAGTATATAGTGGAAAAGCATTTCGGGGACTCTATTGTACCTATAAAGGGCGAGGGGGACAGACAGTGCCTTCGAGCGCCCTTCGGATCTCGGATGGAGCCGTCGAAAACTTTATAGATGAATTAATGAAGAGTTTTAGGTTGATAAGGAGTGAAAGTATCAAGAATATAAAGTCAGCTAGACTCGATTTTTTCCACGAGCACCATACTAACTATACTAACTAAAAAAAAAAAAAAATAGAAATGCTAAAATAGATAATGCTCTACAATTTGCGGTTAAAATTTCGGTAAAAGCGCTAATTCGGGTCTGAATTTTGAGAAAAAACACAAAATGCAATACAAATGCAAATAAAAAAGAAAAAAAAAAAAAACAAGCACTGATTCGAGGATGAAACAGAGAACCAACGCTAATTCACGCCTGAAATATGCAAACCTCCAGCTTAAATTAAGGTGAAGCGCGACCCCGAAATTTGCAATTTCCCAGATATTTAGCTCTGAATGATGGAATTTAGCGGCTATTTCCCTCCATTTTACCTGCAAATTCGGTACAATTGAAAAAAATATCAATTTTAGCTAAGAATTAAAGCTATTTTTCTCAATTGTATAGGAAAATTAGCGATTTTCACAATTTAGCTCCTTTTGTTGATGGGTTTTAGCCACAGACTCGACCCTAGAACAGGAAATTAGCGCTCTTAACAATTTCAGCTGTGAATGAGCAATTTGTTCCTACTTTTAGTCACAAATTGGCGCTTTTTCTCTACACTGCCCACTACGTTGACGCGACAAACCACCAATTAACGTTTTCTCAATTTTAACCACGCATTGACGTTTTTTTAGCGAATTTTCTTGGGTGCTCAGTAAAATTTAATTCATTCATTCATCGTGCGACGTGTTTTCCATGCAGCATTGTTTTATACCTTTGTGTATACCTTCACTCAATGCGCAGAGAGGTGTCATGCGGTACTCACGCGGGAGTTACGTGAAAACGCGCCGCGTGATACTGCATATGTTGTGTGAAACGAGCCTTAAAGTGTCTCCACTGGCAATAAAATAAAACGAGTTCATTGGTTTGGCAACGCGAAAATAAAACAAACGAAACAAAAAACAAAAAACAAAAAAACAAAAAAAACAACAACAAAAAAAAGGCATGGGCTCTGAACTCGTAGCAACAGTTGCAACAGTTAGGACAGGCCGTGAGTTTTGGCTACAAGCCCCATACGAGTTCAGAGCAGGCTTGTATTGTATTGGCAGGATTGTAAATACGCGACCGGGTGTACCTGAGAGGGTTTTTTTTTCACTTTTCGTCATGAATTACATTTTTTTTTTTGAATTTTAGCCGTGAACTTGCCCCATTAACAGTCCGTTAACGAATTAATTGAGTTCAGAAGACCCTTTTCTACTGACAATTATGGGATTACTCCCCCCCTCACCGCAGCAACCTAGTCGCAAATGTGAATTCAAGGGAGTGGGAAGGCTGAAATTAAATAAATTAATCTTTAAATTAAATACTTACTATTTTTTCACTTATTTTTTTTTCTGGCATTGGCATTGTACCATACACCTATTGCATTCATGTGAGATATTACGTTGTGGTGGTGTTTGTTGTTGTTGTTGTTGTTGTTGTTGTTGTTGTTATTCTTCTTCTTCTTATTATTATTATTATTATTATTATTATTATTCTTATTGCCTAGATATGTGTCATTGTGGGTTCTTGGCTTCTGTTATTGAGTAGTGATACTGTTGGGGTTTTAGGTATGTTATATTTGTTAAATAGTAGTTGAATGTTGATTATTATTGAATAAAGGTGTACATTTATTTTTATTGGTGTTATCGAGCTTTACTAAGTTATTGATGTTAATACAGGGTTATGTTTTTATTTATTGTTTATTGATGTCTTTGATATTTGTATTGCTATTTATTGTTTTAATGAGTGAGTATTCAGGGAAAAAATTATCTTCAGTTAATTTTTTTTTATATTCTTATTTTCGCATCCTTGATAAATTTGATTATGTGTTCCGTTGTTTTACCTGGATTTAGGAGATTGGAATTGCAGTACTGTGCACTTTTTACCAATTTTATCCGTGAATTAGCGCATTTTCTTAATTTCAGCGGTTGTTTAGAGATTTTTTTCACTTTTAGCCATGAATTAGCGGGTTTTTTATTTGAGCTCACGAGGAAGCGAATTGGTGTTCTTAAAATTTTATCGGCAAATTTGCATTTTTTCTACATTTTAGCGCTTTGTCTCAATTTGTTGTCAATTATCGATATTTCTCCATTTTAGCCACGAATTGGTGTTTCGTAATTTTAGCCCCGAATTACTACTTTTTCTCAATTCTATCCGCGATTTTAGCAATATTTTCCTCAATTTTAGCTGCAAAGTATCGTTTTACCACATGACGTGAATTGGCAATTTCCGCCAATTTTAGCCGTGATTTAGCGCTTTTCTTCAATTCTATCCGTTATAATCAATGATTTTTCTTCATTTCAGCCGTGAATTAGCCATTTTTATCAATTTTATCCCCGAATTATCGTCGTTCTCAATTTTGGTTCTGGAATTTACATCTAGAAACCTTGAATCAGCACTTTTAACAATTTTGGTCACGAATATAAGCACTTTTCAACATTTTAGCCACGTATACTTGCCTCAAAGAACAGCACAGTAGGGCGCTTTCTCAGTTTTAGCCGCCTAAGGATTTCTAGACAACGGAGATCAGCGAGTTTTCTCTATGTTTGCTGTGAAATCGTCTCCAGAAGGCCCATAGAAAATGCCAACGCTCATTTTCAACTAATTTATTTCGATTTTTATCCTTGGGCATTTTTTTTCGTTCGCCTTTTTATCATGCCTTAGGACCCGGCGCCCCTGGGCGGTCGCCCTGCTCGCACCCCTTTAAAGCCGGCACTGGCAATCGCACTTGACCAATTTTATCTGAGCGGATAGAGATCATTAGGCGACTAGTGCCTACGTTGTTTCATACAAGCATGAAACTGGAAATAAGGCACCACGATCACGAGTTTAGTTATTTTTTGCTATTGTTGTGTTTGCCTGTGAGTGAAATTGAATGACTTCAATTTCATGTAAAGTGAGCCGCGATAAGTTGAGTAAAAGTACAATCATTTAAAGCATGCATAAACCTGTAGCCGTAGGAGCCTACATCGTCTGTCTTCCGGTTTTGGCTGCTCGCCATTTGGTTTCAGTCGGGAAACCAAATGCTGAAGATGGCGACCATTTCAACCTCAGACTTTCAGCTATCAGCCCGGCATTTGAGCTGACAATGAGTACGAAGCCGTTGGATTGCTCCTCAATGGGAGCGGAATTGCCACTGGCACTACGATCCTCGCCCCCGGCTTTAAGCCAGATACGGCAAAACCGAGTCATGGAGGACCCGACTCACTATGAAAACGGCCGTGAGGGCGAAACGGACACCGGCTCCGTACTTCGGCTCAATTGCCAGGTTGATGAGATTAGCATCAATTAGCTGATGATAGCTGAAAGTCTGAGGTCGAAACAAAGACAGGATCGCACCCTTATTGGTGCGGGGGTAACTGGTCTTAAAATCACACTGAAGGTACTTAGAACAACCCTAGCTGCCAACCGACCTTGCATATGGATTATTTGCAAAGTTAATGTCATTAAACCTCCGGACTATATTGGTTGTCAACATTTTCATACTTTTCCACCTAAGCGTTTTCAATCAAAATCGTAATTCTATGTTGTTCGTAATGCCCCTAATTCTCTTTTTAGCTCGTCGTCGTGCTGTGCATTGATCCATGTACTAAAAACCGTAAACTTGAAGAATTTTTAGCTTTGTAAGTCCGTGATCTTTGGTTTTTACAATAGTACAAGTCACAAAACTACCTCGCGCGTTTTAGTATAAGTCACAATGAACCATTATTACGGCCAAACTGAGTACTTTTCACCTTTTAGTCGTCAAAACATAATGTTTTCTTAACGTTATGGTGATATTTGTAGGCAATTAGGCACCCGTATTTATATAAATAAGTTTTAAAGCGAAAAACTCGCGATGGACACATTCAACTGGCGTTCCTGAAAAACTTGAAATGATGACTTGTACTCATATTCCCGCGCACGCTAGAATGATTTGTAGAACCGTCCTTTTGTACCGGTATTGTACTGGTCTTCCCTTGCTGTCAACGTGCTTCGTTCCAATCTTGTCACGCAATCGGAAGGTGGAGGTCTATAAGGAGTTGAAACACCTTGAATGGCGGCTTGTTGAGCCAGCCTATCTGCTGCCTCGTTCTCCGTGATGCCGATGTGTCCCATGACCCAAACAAGTTTGATCTCTTGTGAGTTGTTACGTGTTAGCACTTCTGCTTTTAAGGTTAGTATCAGATGATTGGTATGCGAACTGTACTGAGTATTATCCATATGTTCTACCAGGCTCCGAGAATCAGTTAAAACTGCATATTTTCCTGCTGGAAGACTTCGAATGTATTTTACCGCTTCGATTACTGCGACTTTTTCGGCTGAAGCACTTGTCATATATTGATTTAGTTTAGATTGTTTGACTACGTCATTGAGTGGATCGCACACTGCTGCTCTCACTTGGTCGCCCTTCTTCGAGGCATCCGTGAATATCAAAGTATGATCAGGGATTGTGTTGTGTATATCTTGTTTGAATATGGCATTAACGGTGTATGGTAATGTATCCTTATAATTTTGCAAACAAATGGTGTCTACTTCCTCGGTTACCGTGGTAAAGGAACGTTCGTATATGGAATAGGTGTAGGATCTGTACGTGATGCTGAATGAGGAAGTAACATAAAAAATAAAAATCGCTGGAGACATTTTTTTTCTAAAGAAAATGACTAAATATGACCAGGAATTGAATATTAGTGCGTAAATGATTGATTTCGATTTATAGCGAAATAATAAAACTTGCCAATTTTTTTTGTTACCTTAAACGGCCGGTCTGTGACTCGTGACGTAACTAAGGGGTCGTGACCCCTCCCAACCCTCCGCATCATGGCTGTTATCATGTGTTGCCCCATCTTGACCATCCCCTTTCTCTAAAGTCCTATTGTTTGATTTGTGGGAAGCCATTGTGAAGGTTATGCGAAGGCTGTTATTGCGTCATCAGTCTATCTAGCCTATTTCAAATGGGTCCCGCGACCCAATAGTTTTAAAAATTAATAAAAAAATATAGGGCCTGATTTTATGTGAACGGATCGTATTTTCATGAGTTTTGGTAACCAAGCTATCACGACGGCATGGTTTTCGAAAATGTGTTACTTCCTCATTGAGAGACTCTGTTGAAACTATCGACCATGAGAGGCCGCGGTTTATTTATTCAGTATGCATAATATTGCTACCATTCCGACCAGTTGAGTCAATTTACCTGATATCTGAGGTTTGAATGATAGGACATTCATCGTATACCTGTCAGTTAGGATCCTCCTTCTCAAGTTAAGAGGCATTTCTGCTGTTTCGACCTACATCACGTGCACGGCGTGCTTTTGAGATACCCAAGGCAAATTCATGTGGCAGCGTATTGGATTCTATTAATCGCATTTAGTCTTTCCTTATTTCCATTGCCATAAAAAAAATCTGCAAAGTCTATAATTGAGCGGATGGTTGCTCGGTAAAAACTTAAGCAGGTTTTTGGGTCTGCGCCCCACTTGCTATTCGCTATCATCTTCAGAACATTCATGTATCTCTCAGATTTTCTAATAATATTATCAAGATGGGCCTTCCACTTCAACTTTGAGTGGAGATGAAGGCCCAAGAAACTTTACCTCTCGGGAACATGTAATTTTGTGTCCTCATATTTCTATTTCGTTTTCCAGTATAAGAGTTCTTTTCCTTGTAAACATACAGACCACAGATTTTTCCCGTGCCACGGATAGCCCGTTCGTATTTGTCCACTGTTCAAGTATACGAAATGCTACTGAAAGCTTGTCAATGCACTCGTCCTTAGTTTTGTGGGTACTAAATAGACACAAGTCATCAGCAAATTGTATATTATATAACATTCCGGAATAATTTTCTTCTCTAAATCAGCGACGTACATAGCATATAAAATACCAGACAATATTCCGCCTTGAGGCAGTCCAACTATGGCGATCCTGGGACCAAAAAGTTTATTATCATATCGAACGAAAACCTTCCGTTCGACCAATAGTTTAATTATTCTTCTGGAGAAGGCTGGTGGGAGGCCCAATGTCAGCAGCTTGTTAACGAGTATGTTTAACTGTACGCTGTCGTACGCACTTCCAATGTCCAGGAATAGTCCCATTAGCACTTTGTTTGTCGTAAATGCCATTTCTATTTCGCTGACAAGGTTTGTGCGGCAATCATATATATTCCTCCCCTTCCTGAAACCAAACTGGGTTTTAGGAAGTAAATTGTTGTACTCCAGGTGCCGCATTAATGAATTCGACGAATTTTTCATAGTTTACGGGATTGTTAGCAACGTTTGTATCTGCTATAAATCGCTCCATACTTTCTTTGTACTTTCCCCAGTCCGCCTTTTCGATGTTCCATTTTCTCGTGTTGTGTTTAACTGCGTGGCTGGGGCTGTTGATACCGGAGACTACCTTGATTGGGAGATGGTTGCTGCCCATGGGGTCATGAAGAACTTGCCAGTCAAAATCGGTGGCAATGTCAGGCGAGGCAATTGTGACGTCTACTGCTGATTTGTTGTACTGAGCGGCGTTATTCACCAAAGTTGGTGAGCCATTATTGAGAAGTATCAATTGACAACTGTTCAATGCATCTACAAGGTTTTTCCCCATTGCTGTTGTTTTGGTGCATCCGTAAAGCGCATGGTGCGAATTAAGATCGCCAGCGACTATGAACGGGTAGGTCAGTTTAGAAAAAGAAATATCCCATTCTGTAGATGATAATAGCGTTGTTGGGGACATTGTAAGCGGAGATCATTGTAAGGTGCTTTTTGTAATACTTTATTTTGATGCCTACTGTCATCAATTTGTCGTTACTTGGAAGGTCATCAATTATATCGTAAGGGATGTTTCTTTTAATTAATATGGCTACGCCACCTTTTCCGTCCCTTCGGTCTTTCCGTATTAGGTTGTAGCCTTTGAATGATATTCCAGATACTGGCTTAAACCAGGTTTCTTTGATGATGCGGTTTAATCTTTTCGCCCCCGTTACCTTCACCACCATGTAACCGCCAGGGCGAACGCTTTTCGTCATGTCTTCTTCGGTCATTTCTGAGAAAACGCCTCTAATTATACCTTGCTTTCCGAGCATGAATCGAGGAGGATAAGCCACGAGATTTTTGTTTGCAAGTATATCTGATTTTATTATTAAATTGGCACTTTCCTTTGAGTTCATTTCTACTTTGACCCTGTTCTGTCCTATTCTTTTCACTTCCTTCACCTGGTGGCTTATGTTCGAGTGCTCTTTAAACAAAAGATTTCCAAGCGACATGGGATGCAGTCTCCTAGACCTTTCCCATCACTCTCACTTTCTATAAAAACATAAAAAGGACCCTGGTCTATATCTTCATAGAACCTTTTTTCTTTTGTATTTTCAACATTCGCGCGCTCGGTATCGGTTTCCATTGACGTGTCAGTGGTTGTTTCGTTCTTATCCGGAGGGTTTTTATTCCCATCACGTTTTTCTCCCATGTTCTCGCTTTTTGACGGCATTTAAATAAAAAAACAAAAAATGGATTTCTTCTTTGTATAAAAATAAAATTGAACCGGGGGAAATAAAAGTAAAAACCAAACCTTTGGTTTGCGGGACTAATAGAGGATTAAACAGGAGCGTACTATGGACACGACCGTCTAGATCAACGTCTCGTTCCAAACGAAGGTTTTTCTAAATTTTTACCCGTGAAAAGGCCACTATAATTCGAGAATTCGCAAGTGTTTCTCACATTTACTCTGGAATGAGTACTTTTTTCGGAAACCTAAAAGTCCCTATTATTCCATCTTTAAGCTTTTCTGGGGCCTCCTATGCCTGCCCCCAAAAGATCTTATACCTGGACACGTTGCTGATTATTACTTATTTGATGGTTTCTTAACGGGGTTGAATACATTTTGACGGAATTTCGTGCTTGACTTCACGGGAAAAGCAAAATGTCAGTTGGCAACGCTGCTCACCAATAGAGGAAGAGCATAGACTACGACAAGCGTAACATGCAGAGACACGCTGGTTTTGCCTATTCGGCTTAATGCTCCACCTCTTACAAAACAAAAAAATGACAAAGAGACCTGTAAATACAAAAAAATCGTGTTTTCACGTCGTGAGTGGTAAACACGTCTTGACGAGGAGGAGGAGGAGGAGGTGGGGGGCATATTATTTTACTAGTGCGTGAACGATATTGCGTGCTTCTGAAGCAACGTGTTAGAATAGCAACGTTGTTGTCGAAAAATCGCCTCCACCGCGGCCAGTCCATCAAATCGCACGTGGCAGGCAGTCATGAGAGAAAACTTGGATGCCAACCTAGAGGTACCCGTCCCCTAAATTTGCTTAAGCCTTGACCGAGGGCTCGCGTATTCTCTCTTTTTCGAAATGAATCTAAAAATCGTGAATCATTCAAATTTCGGGTTCTTATTTGTATAAGAAAATATTTTACGGCTTGGACACGTTCCTGTCTCGCCTGCCAGCGCTCAAAAGTCTCGCGTCATGTCCACTCGCCACTCGGTCACTTCGACACTCCCACGTCTCGTTTCTCGCACTTGGATCTCATCGGCCCTCTCCCCCACTTCTAACGGCATGAAATACTGCCTAACATGCATCGACCGAGTGACTCATAACGCTCAAAACGACCGTTCCTACTCGATACGGGATTAGACTTGTGTTGTTTTCCAGCACATCTACTCAAAATCCGTCGTCCTAAATCCTCTCTCGACCTCTACGCTGCGAATACGTCCCCTATCAACACGTAGGGAACGATTTCGCTCGTACTCCACTTTGGGCTTCGACGTAACTTCCCGTGGAATTTCATTATTCCAGACTGCAACAAGCATTGCCTCATCGACGGAACGACTGGTCTTTCCTTCACCTGTTCGAAACCTACTCACTCATTCACCAGCGTCAAAGCGGTTGACCGCTCACATCCATTCGCCGATTTACTAGCCCATTTTCCCGACATCACGCGACCGCCTGGACTCCCACGTGAAGTAAAACATTCGACGAAGCATTTTATAAATACAACTCCCGGTCCTCCCGTTCATTGTCGTCCTCGTCGCTTAACCGGAGAACGCTTGAATGTTGCCAAAAAAGAATTCGAAGCAATGCTAGAAGAAGGAACGGCACGCCCGTCGGACAGTCCCTGGGCATCTCCTCTCCACATCGTGCCGAAAAAAACTGGTAGTGGCTGGCGACCTTGTGGTGACTACCGCGCTCTCAACGCTCGTACTGTACCCGATCGCTATCCCGTTCGACACATACACGATTTTGCGCATTCCATCAGCGGAAGCTCAATATTTTCGCTTGTGGATTTGGTTAAAGCCTACCAACAAATCCCTGTTTACTCGTCCGACATCTGTAAAACAGCAATTTCAACCCCATTCGGTTTATTCGAGTTTCCTTTCGTGTGCGTCGGCTTGCGAAATGCCGCTCAGACGTTTCAGCGTTTTATTGACGAAGTAACCCGCGGGCTCGATTTCTGCTACGTCTACATCGACGATATTCTTATTTTTTTGCGATCCCCGGAAGAACACGCAGCTCACCTCGAGGCACTTTTCAAACGCCTGTCCCACTACGGCGTTGTCATCAACACTTCAAAAAGCATCTTTGCCGTTAATGAAGTCACGTTTCTCGGCTATCGTATTTCTTCCGGCGGTATTTCTCCCCCTCCAGATCGCATCTCAGCAATTCAATCGTTCACCCAGCCGTCCGATGTCCAAGGTCTCCGACGTTTCCTTGGCATGCTAAACTTTTACAGAAGACACGTACCGATGGCAGCTGAAATACAAGCTCCTCTTCATGACATTCTCGGTCCGGACGTCAAAGGTTCAACTCCTGTCAATTGGACGCCGTCTATCGAGCAAGCTTTTCAAGCCTGCAAAGACAAGTTGACGTCTGCTGTCTCACTCGCTTACCCCGTCACAGGAGCAGAACTGAGGTTATTTACGGACGTCTCCAATAGCGCTGTCGGAGCCGTCGACAGCGCCTGGCAACCCCTCGGCTTCTTTTCAAAAAAAGTTTCCCCTCGTCAAGCAGATTGGCACGTTTACTATCGCGAACTGCTAGCGATGTACGAAGCGATCCATCATTTTCGCCATTTTCTCGAAGGTCAGGTTTTCACTGTTTTCACCGACCACAAACCCCTCACATTTGTTTTCACTCAAAAACTTGACAAATTGCCTCCTGTTCAGCGCAACCAACTTACTTATATATCGCAGTTTACGACAGAAATTCAACACGTTTCCGGATCTGACAACACCGTAGCAGACGCTCTCTCTCGCGTCGATTCCATATCCTCCACCCATTTCGACTACGAAGCCCTCTCGCAGTCACAAAAAGTGGACGAAGAACTTCGAACTTGGAAATCGATGGAATCCTCGCTCAATCTTGCGAAACTCACGGTCCCCGGAACAAACATCGAAATCATTTGCGACACTTCAACTGGTCGTCCTCGCCCCTTCGTTCCTACACCTTTACGTCGACCTATTTTTCTCCAACTTCACAACCTCAGTCATCCTGGTGTTCGCGCGACCACAAAACTCATCGTCGATCGATTCGTTTGGCCGTCGATAAGAAAAGATGTTACGGCTTGGACACGTTCCTGTCTCGCCTGCCAGCGCTCAAAAGTCTCGCGTCATGTCCACTCGCCACTCGGTCACTTCGACACTCCCACGTCTCGTTTCTCGCACTTGGATATCATCGGCCCTCTCCCCACTTCTAGCGGCATCGACCGAGTGACACGCTGGCCGGAAGTCACTCCTCTACCGGACACATCGGCTTTAACAGTTGCAAATGCCTTCGTGTCCATTTGGATAAGTCAATTCGGCGTACCCTCAAAAGTAACAACCGACCGTGGCCTCCAGTTCACTTCGTCACTGTTCCACACTCTAACGAAAAGTTTCGGCATTGACATCTGTCATACCACCAGCTACCATCCGGCAGCTAACGGCCTAGTGGAAATGCTACACCGCCAACTCAAGACAGCAATAACGTGCCACGCCGACAAAAATTGGGTCGAAAAACTCCCTCTTGTTCTGCTCTGAATACGATCTGCCTTCAAGGAAAATATTCAGTGTACTTCCGCGGCACTTGTTTTCGGCGAATCTCTCTGACTCCCAGATGAATTCTTCTCCCCACCTGAAGAAAAACCCCCTTCGGAGATCATCAGTCATCTTACTAAAACCTTTAACGAAATCCGTCCTATCCCAACCTCACGCCATTCGAAACCCGGAGTTTTTGTTTATAAGGAACTTGAAACTTGCTCCCACGTCATGATTCGTGATGATAGCGTCCGCCCGCAGTTTCATCCTCGATACTCGGGTCTCTACCTAGTTACCAAACGGGACCAAAACGTCTAAACTATAACCGTTCGTCTTACTTAACTCCAAGGAAACCACCGTTTCAATCGATCGCGTCAAACCAGCCTTCATTCTCCACGACGAAGACTCGTCATCGCCCAACTATCATCGTAGAACTCCGAGAGTACGTTTTCTTTCGGTACGACCTAAGTCTCTCCCGGTGCGAGGGTGATGTGGCGACATTCCCCGCCATATGATTTTATTTTTACTACTTTTCAGTCAGTTGCGTTTCGTGTTTAGAAAATTATAAAAAACACCAAAACCTTTCCTTTTTATTTTATTTCCGAAGTGGAACCAAAACCACTTCACACGGTAGCCTCACGCACCGTACTGGCCCCCCCCTCCCATTTATACACTTCACACAATGGCCCCTGAGCTGTACCACGACCTGCCCTTGGTGGTTCTCATCTGAATCGTTGTACGACACCGTGGTGGCTCATCCACTATACCTAATTAGGAGGCTTTTAAGTTGTTGGTGGGTGAGGGTTGGTGATGATGTTACTATACGGGTCTAGTACAGAAAGTTTGTAAATAATGTAATATATTTCAACTTTTGACAAATTAATGCAAATAATTAATCTGTAAGCGTGTTATTCTGCATGGTGTAATAATAGTGGACTTAAAGGAAAATATACCAATCGGTATGTTAAGAAGAAAATTTTGGTTTTTAGGCACTTGTGTGATTAAGCTGCCTCTTTGGTATGAAGCTTTTTTATTTTTATTATTACGTTAACGAAAGAAAAGGACGAAGAGCTTTATTATCAACGTTTAGTACTCGTCCCCTTCGTCACCTTCGCCATCATTCGAGTCGACGGCTACTTCTTCGTAGTCTTTTTCCAAGGCAGCCAAATCTTCGCGAGCCTCGGAAAATTCACCCTCCTCCATACCTTCACCAACGTACCTGGAAGAGGAGACGACCAAAAATTACATACCGCGGGTTTACCGACAGAGGAGAAAACGAATTTGTAAATATTCACCAGTGAACGAAAGCCCGTTTGGCGTACATCAAATCGAATTTATGGTCGAGACGAGCCCAAGCCTCGGCAATGGCGGTCGTATTGGACAACATGCAGACGGCCCGTTGAACTTTGGCGAGGTCACCGCCTGGAACGACTGTCGGCGGTTGATAATTGATGCCCACCTTGAATCCGGTCGGGCACCAGTCGACAAATTGAATGGAACGTTTCGTTTTTATTGTAGCGATGGCTGCGTTAACGTCTTTAGGAACTACGTCACCTCTGCCAAATTGAAGGGTGAGAGATGGATTAATGGTTGGGGGGGGGGGAGCTTATAAATTTGTATTTTTCTTTACACCTGTACAACATGCAGCAGGCCATATATTTTCCGTGTCGCGGGTCGCACTTAACCATCTGATTGGCCGGTTCGAAACAAGCGTTGGTGATTTCGGCGACTGTCATTTGTTCGTGATAGGCTTTCTCGGCCGATATGACTGGTGCGTAAGTCGCGAGTGGAAAATGAATTCGTGGGTAGGGCACGAGATTGGTCTGGAAACAATTGAACAGTGCATAGCGAGTATATACAAAATTACGCTTTTGCTGGGGGATAGTCCTACCTGGAATTCAGTCAAGTCGACGTTTAAAGCGCCGTCAAATCTGAGGGAGGCAGTGATCGATGACACAATTTGACCGATGAGTCGATTCAAATTAGTGTAGGTGGGTCGCTCGATGTCTAAATTTCTGCGACAGATATCGTAAATGGCTTCATTGTCTACCATGAAGGCGCAATCGGAATGTTCCAGCGTGGTGTGCGTGGTTAGGATTGAGTTGTAAGGTTCAACGACGGCCGTTGAAACCTGAAAAAAAAATCGATTGTTTTAAATTATGCTGGACAGAGGACAATATCCTTTTAAAGTTCTGACCTGGGGAGCGGGATAAATTGAAAACTCGAGTTTGCTTTTCTTTCCGTAGTCGACAGAGAGACGCTCCATGAGAAGCGAAGTGAATCCCGAGCCGGTACCGCCTCCGAAGGAGTGGAAAACGAGGAATCCCTGAAGTCCGGTGCATTGATCGGACAATTTTCTAATTCTGTCCAGCACGATGTCGACAATTTCTTTTCCTGCGTTTGGAGGACAAATGAATGTAAAAAAAAAAAATTGACAGTTGAATTTTTAATTCAAGTTAGTACCGATCGTGTAGTGGCCACGAGCGTAGTTATTGGCGGCATCTTCTTTGCCCGTAATAAGCTGTTCAGGGTGGAACAATTGCCTGTATGTACCAGTGCGAACTTCATCTGTCGCAAAAAATGAATAAAATTATCATTCGAGCGTAACGATTCCCCTCCCCTCCCCTCCAGCCATTTCCAATTCTGACTTATTTTCTTACCGACTACTGTTGGCTCGAGATCGACGAAAACGGCCCTGGGAACGTGCTTGCCCGAACCCGTCTCCGAGAAGAAAGTGTTGAAAGAGTCATCACCGCCGCCGATGGTTTTATCGGACGGCATCTGACCGTCGGGTTGAATGCCATGCTCGAGACAATAGAGCTCCCAGCAAGCGTTTCCGATTTGAACTCCGGCTTGACCGATGTGAACTGAAATGCACTCACGCTGAAAAAAAAAGGGGAGCGGGTGTTTTAGTTTTTTTAATGGTCTCGTTGACCATAATTATCGTACCGTGACAGCTTTTTTTTCACACTACTTTTTGAAATAATAGTATTAATTATTTAATGCCTATAGTGACCCATTGGTTGAAGGGTATTATAGATGATTCGAGAAGAAATTGGTCATATCCCGCCCTTGGGAACCTGTACGCATTGCCATAATTTCAGTCAATCCGCGCCACGTAAAAATCACCTTTCAAGTCACATTTTAGTCGTTACTTGAAGGAGAAAGAAATTGAACTGTATAGGCAGCTGATCCGTGGAAAAATGCATTACACAAAAGATTAGTTTCACCGGGAGGTCGAGGTAAGAAGTAGAAAAAAAGAAAATAGAGGATGAGAATACCTGATAACGGGTATTCTCGGCATGACTAAAAATTCAGCTTGGCATCCGTGACGGGAGTACTTGGAGAGAGAAAGAGACGGAGAAAGAAAATCGTAAAGGTGATGATGAGACCTGCACAGTCACACTCGTGTGAGTCCTCGTTTTCATTCGCCTCGATTCAAATAATTACATTTTTTTTTTTTTTTTAATGGGAAGGCGGTCCCCCGACCTCCGTTTACGGGATTGCTTGAGAGATCCATGAAGCGATAACAACGGGCAGTAAACTTTGATAATCAGTCGAAATGGCCATAGTGGCATATTTCACTTTTACACTAATACAAAGGGCGGAATAGTTTTATTATTTGCTGAAGCGTTGCGTGTAATACACTCGCGTTTTATATTTTTCACGAACGAACATTCCTTCGTTTATTCAAAGAGCTATATTTGCCATTCAAAGAGCTACTGTCATTCAGTTTAATTTCTTTACGGGAAATTATACTCGCGACAGAAACTGTTCATTGCCCTTTAAACTTATGTGTGCAGTCTATTGCAACTTCAGATTCATACAGATCTGATCCAGAAACCGCTAGGCGAAGAAAATTATTTTATCTCTTAGTCCTTTCGCTCGCTTTTGAACTGCTCAAAGACTTCCTCTCCACCCCTGCCGCCTACACAAACCTTACGACGCCTACCGTAAATCCTGATATTACTGTCCTTTCTCTTCTTGAAATGGAACTCAGAGATGGATACCCCCTCATTCACCAACACCGATCTGGCTTCTACTTAGGTGCCTTTCACTGACGTCTGAGAGGTTCAATCTCAAAAGAAATGGGCGCTTATTATTCACTTAAAAATCTTTATTGCCGTTTTCCACGTTCCTAATAACAGCTGCAGTCAATTCCACGACACTGCGATTTACCTTTAACAAAAAAAACAACAACAAAAAAAAGCAACAGAATAAGGGAATTTTTCTCAACTCACTCATTTTTATAGAGATTATCGATTATTTTGATTGTAAATATATTAATTTTTTTTTTGTTCACGCTGCCCGCTGTATTAATAACACTTTGCGCCCACTAAACACCAACATCGAATATTCCGTGACATCAGCTGTCCTGAATCGATTAATTAGAAATTAGCATTCTACCAATTTGTTTAGAATTGAGCAATAATGCGCGGATATAGAGGCGTGTTTTAAGGGAAATCCCCGGCCGCCCAAAATCCAGACCTCGACGAGTTAAAATTATAGGTAAGAAGGGTACACGATGAAAGGACAAAGGAAAAGCGAAAGTAAAAGGGGAGAATGATGTGATTAAAGCGCAAGACGAAGAGTCCCACTCATAAGTGGTGTACAGGGGTGGGCAAGATACTTGCGTATTTAAAATACATTGTATTTTAAATACAAAATACGTATTTTGTAATTTTATTTAAATACTTTTGGAAAAGTATTTGTATTTCTGTATTTAAAATACATTTTTGAAAGTATTTTGGGCTTTGTATTTGAAATACATTTTCAAAAGTATTTTGTATTTCACACTAAACGAAAATACAAATACAAATACTTTTAGTTTCAACGTTCTTTAGTTTCCACTTCTTCGCCACCATTCACCAGTATAACCTAACTTAGTGACACCATATTTGGCACAAAAACCCGGTAATAACAGCCTTCGATTGACGTTTTCATTTTTCGAAAAAATGGAGAAGGAAGGATAGTCATGGTGGGAGGTGGAAGTTCCGAATTCCTTGTTAGCACAACTGCCGCAAAAAAGATGCTAGCGGATGGAAACATGGCACAAAAATGGATCATACAGAGCCCTAGCCTACAAGTACAGAAAGCTGTACAAGTAAACAAAACTCGTGGCAATTATTGCGAAAAACAACGCTAATTCGAGTTTAAACTGGACCAAAATCGCAAATTCACAACGCAAATGGCGAAAAATCGCCTATTAATAAAAAAAAATAGAATAGATAATGCTAATTCGCTGCAAAATTATCAGAAAACGCTATTTCACAACTGAAATGAAGAAAAATCAATAATTCGCGGCTGAAATTGAGAAAACGAAAATCTGTATAGCTTCTGAAAGAATCGAGGCTCAAACTGAGAAACAGCGCTAATCCGTAGAAAAAAATTGGTCACGCGGGCTAAAACCTAAAAAAACTACGTGGCTAGAATTGACAAAAATATTAATTAGCGGGGCCAACTTTAAGAAAAACACTAATTTTCAACTCAAACTGAGAAAAAAGTGCTAATTGGCTGCTAAAAAATGGCTAAACTGCAGCTGAAAATGAGGAAAACGCCAAATCGTGGCTAAAATGGAGGAACATCTCCAAACAAACGAAAGAATCCCTACTACACTGCTAAAATTGATTAAAAGCGCTAACAAGTGGCCAAAATTGGTTAAAGTTGTAGCGTGCCAACAGCTAACAAACCTCAATTTTTATTTTTAAAAATAACAAATATTATGTTAAAAAAACAACATAAGTCAGTTAGATCGCGAGTTCGTATTTTCCCAATTTTTCATTGTCGTTATAAAAAAGATCTCTAAATTTTTCGTTGGCCGTTATTTTGTATACCGAAGAGAGCGCGACCCACAAAGTCACTAAACCTTGAAAAATTGACAAAACGCAAATGCGTAGCTTCTGTTCGAGGCTAAAACTAAACAATAAACGCTAATCCATAGCAAAAATTTAAGGAAAAATGCCAACGCGGGGCTGAAGTGTAAAAAAAAAACCAGCTAATATTGAAAAATTCACTATAATTAGCCTGTCAAAAGTAAATAAAAACTCTCGTTTTCAGCTAAAATGGGGAAAAAATGTTATTCCCGGCTAAAATTTGAGGAAATCACGAATTCGTGGCTGTAAAATTAAAGTAATTCGCGAATTCACAGATTATAGAAACGCTTCAAAGCAGCTAAAGTTGAAAAAAACGCGAATTTACGGCTAAAATTGATGAAATAATCGCGGATAAAGTGTGTTGGAATTTCTAATTCCGCCTTCTGACAACAACTTAGTGGCTAAAATTGAGGTAAACGGCAAATTCATGGTTATAAGTAAAAGAAAAAACACTGATTCACGGCTAGAACTGAGATGAAGCCCTATTCTTATAATTGAAATTGAAAAAAATTACTAATGCGGTGCCAAAATGTAAAAGAACCCGCCAATTTGCGGCTAATATAGGGAAAATCAGTGATTATTCTGGCTAGAATAAAGAGAAAAGTTAATTTTCAGCATAAATTGAAACAAAAAGTGCTATTCACTGTCAAAAATGGAAGAATTGCCGATTTGCAGTAAAATTATCGGAAAACGCCAATTCGTGGCTAAAATGAACAAAAATCGCTAATACACGGGCTAGAAATAGCTACTGCACTGCTAAAATTACGAAAAAGCGCTAATTTACGGCTATTGGCGATTGTAGCTAAGGGATACGATGTCTGGCGGCGTTTCAGAGAAACATTGAGTCCGGTACTCCATGTGATTTGTTGTTGTCGTTTGACAACAAACTACAACAAAGGTTTTATACAACGAGGAAGTTCATGTATCAAAAATGTTGATCAGTGACACTTTTTTACTGTGAACTACGGCCGACGGTGACGAGGAGGCCTCGATATTGTACCATTGGCATCACCGAATCAAGAAAATAAGACGGTTATGCGGGTGCACCGTACACCCGTACAGAAACTTTCACTGTCGGCTATTTGTTGGAGCAGGAAAACTCGAAAACACCGATTCAAAAACGTTTTCGACCATTTTGCTGAACCTGTGCCGTTCTCTGAGCACTAAAACGAAACGGTAAACTGGCGAGTACCAATGAAGAAATGATAGGGCGCTCGTGGAATGTCTCTCAAGGGTGAATCCAGAGAAAACTGCTGTGTCTTTGGTTTCTCTTTCCATCGTAACCGAGAAACAACATTGTCATTTCATTGTTTCCCAAAAATTGAGGGTTCAACGGTGTCAGCTATCAATTAGCCCAGTGTTGGGAGAAAGTCGACCGCCGAAAGGCTTGGGGGCTTGCTTGACGTTCGAGTATAAGTGTATCAGAGACCATGTTCTTCTGTTCTCGTCACTTTAGGCCAACTGACTACTTTTTTCCCATTATGTTACGGACGTTGACCACGAAAAAACACTTTTAAAAAACACAAGACTCGTTATCATTTAACATATGTAGGGAGTACCGGTTTCATTATCACACGACACTAGCGCTGCTAGTGATAGCTACAATCGCCAATAATTGAGACAAATTTAAATTTGCGTCAAAAATTGGAAATACGTTAATTCGCGGCATCCTCGGGAGACTTTGAGGCTAAAATTGAGAAAAAGCGCTAATTTATGGCTATGAGTGAAAAACTCGCCAATTCGCGGCTAAAACTGAGACGAAATCGCTATTCCGCAGTGTATGGTTACGGTGAACAAAAAATGCTAATTTGTGGTAAACATTTCGAGAATTTTATGGCTAATATTGAGTAATTTTCAGCTCATACTGTGTAAACCGCTAGAAAAAATCGCTAATTTGCAGCTAAAGTTGTGGAAAACGCCAACTCGAGGAAAGTTGAAGAAACATCGCTGATTCACAGGATACCAAATCTACTTTGCTGCTAAATTTGGGGAAAAGTTCATATTTATGTCTTTATGGTGGGGGGGGGGATTACCCCGCTAATCAGTTGCTAATTTGCGGCGAAAAGCGCTAATTTGCTGTTAAAGTTGACAAAAAGCACTCATTCGCGGCTAAAATTGAGAAATTCGCAGTTTAAACTTGGCATAAGCGCTGTTTAGCGGATAGACTGTGGAAATAGCGGTAATTTGCCTACAATATATGGAAAAAGCCATGGCTAAAATTAGGAAAAGGCCTTAGAGGTTACCAATAGAGGTTTTATGTATAGTTAGAGACTTTTAGAGGCCTCTTGAAGATTTCCGCCCCGGGCCCCGATATAGGTCCACCAGTGACCTCACCTCCTTTTCAGTTCACGATCCACCAGTGCTCGTCGGTTCGGTACTAAATACTTCGTGACAACTTGCCTACTTTTCTTTGCGCATCGCGGCGCAGTGCCATTTCGCGCTGCTACATTTTGTCAACTTGTCTATTGAAGGACCTGATATTTTTGAATTATTTATTTTTCGTGTTTTTCGCACTATCTGCGATCTAGAAATCGAATTTTTGAAAAGTATTTTAAATTGTATTTGTATTTTATTCAAAATACAATTCAAAAAGTATTTGTACTTCAGTATTTAAAATACATTTCTGAAAGTATTTTGGGCTTTGTATTTAAAATACATTTTCAAAGTATTTTGCCCACCCCTGGTGGTGTAGAACGCGTATACATGGGGCAAGCGGGTTCCATGTAGACGAGCTGGTGAGCTGCTTTTAAGACCGCCCAGAGCCAGTGGCGGAACTGTATAACTTATTTCCGAGAAGATCTCTATGATGCCCCATAACCCTCTACTAAATGAACAAAAAATAATACTTGCAAGTCCATGAATTATGGATTTTTGTCAATTTTAGCCAAGAAGCATTGCCTCCACGAGCCGCAAATAAAAGCGCTTTTTCTCAGTGTTAGCCGCTAATGGCCTCAAATTATCGATTTTTATCAATTCTAGTTGCGAATTAGCGCTTTTTCTCAATTTCATCCACGAAGTTTGGGCGAAGTAGCGTTTTTCTTTATTTTAGGCACGATTTATCAATTTTTTCACTTTTAGCCGTGAATTATTTGTGCTTTATTTCATGCTTTTACCCGCGACATTGCTTCCAGAGTCCGCAAGTTAGCGTTTTCTCAAGTTTAACTGCGAATAGTTAATTGTTTGTCTGAATTTTAGCCAGGAATTATCGCTTTTTCTCAATTTTGTCCGTGAATTGGCGTTTTTTCTCAATTTCATTCGAGAAATATCGCATTTTTCAATTTTTCATAAATTAGCACTCTTTCTCAATGTAGCAGTGAATCAGCTCTTATGGATTTAGTTTTTTACCTGTTTTGACGACAGAAACCATAATTGGGTCGTAAATTGACAGTTTCCCACCATACACATCCATCTTCCAGGCCGATATTGGCAGTCATACATCCGAACAGGCAGTTAACAGCGCATAATTACTATAGTTTTCAACTCTTGGGACCACATTGAAGGGATAAATTCACAGTTTTATTGCTCAACAAATAGTTTCGGCCTAAGAATGGTCCTAAGGCTATGCAGGCGTTTTGGGCCTATGCCTATGTTCCTGTGGCAGTAGTGGCGTTGAATTACAAATGTTTAGGCCGAAAAACATACTTAGGCGATTATTTCACAGTTTTATTTATGACCAACAAGTTTATGGGCCAAAAATTGGGGGGGGGGGTCTAATTATGACCATATCCTTGTTGTTACCTAACCAAACATCAATTACTCGGGAGGACCGCAAGTCATTTTCATGCGATGTCTTCATAATTTTCTTGGTAAATTGCATAAAATACCAATTTTAGAAGCCTGAGACTATTTTGAGGGTACAAATCTAAATTCTTACAGTATCCTAGCTGAATAGTTTGTTTCTGGGACAGTCTCACAAGCTGAGAAGGCAGTGTCAGCAGTAAATCAGCGCCTTTTCTCAATTTTAGCCACGAATTCTCATCCAGAATTTGTAAATTTATGATACATAATTCAATTCTATCCGTGAATTGTCGTTTTTTTCCCACTTATACCCATGACTTAGCCCTTCTTCTCTACGTTAGCCGTGAATTGGTACCTCGATGGTGTAAAACATACAAAGCCATTACCAATTCTTGGTTTTTCGACGCTACTCCGCGGATAAAATTAAGAGAGAGAAAAAAATTAAATCCTCCGTCTTCTGCCCCCCTATTCTGTAACTCTTAAGGGGGAACTGCAGTGATGATTCCTCGACCCCCCTCCCATCATCCCTCGTCTACTACTCGGCATACACTTCCTCGCAACAGTCCAGGTTTTTAATGGCTCGTTTTAATCTTCAGGAAATTCCGCATAATTATGCAGTAGTTTTCCTTTTTTCAAAAAAGTCGAAGGAATAATATGAGCGTTAAATTACAAGGTAAAAGTTCAAGGCAAATTTAAAGTAACTTCTGGGATGGAATTTGAAAAACGGTTCAAACTGTCTTAACGCTTCCTTGACTCCAGGACCTAAGTTTTTTTTTTATCAAAGTGGCCATTTTTATCAAAGTAGCAATTTTTAAAAAATTAACACGTGTTCCAAGCCCGAAATGAGGAAGTTTCACATTTTCCAAAAATATTTGTTTTCGATTAGGCACATCAATCCTTCCACGTAAATAAATAAATAAAAATTTTAAACCCTTCAGAAATATTTTTTATTTCCCAACAAAAGTTGGCATATTTGAAATCCCGCCAAAACGAACATTTTCGCAACGTAATCGTCGTTGTATTCTCTGCCCTTTTCATGCCTCTAAATAGCTCATCTGTTTATCCTCCACTATTTTATTATTGGAGAGCTCTAGTAGAAAATAAGGCAAAGAAACACAACAAACCGCTCTTCGACAGCTACATCTATATCAATACATACCGAGCCATGGAAAACGTCTAGTAGCTCCAACAAAAATAAAAATTGTTGAAGCAACAGTAAAACGACACAAAATAATCATTCAAACCGGCACTTTCGTGGGCGATATTGAGAAAAGAGTAATACAAATTAGATAAGTAGCCGTAGTTGCCTAAGTTGTCAGTCATACCTTGTTGAGGTGTGTCCAAGACAAACCGGTTTCGCCTGTTCGGCATCTTCAGTGTTGGAACGTCTACTGAAATCTTTTCAGTAGTGTTGTATGGTATGACTGACAACGTAGGCAACTACGGCTACTTATCTAATTTGTACTATTGTACGCCTTGTATATAATAACGATGTTACTAACCCTGAGAAAAGAGTACTTTTTCTAGTAGTTCACCCGGAAATCCGCCAGACCTCGTATCCGAATAGCTTGAATTCCCAAGTCAGAGGCGTAGGTACGAGGGGGATATGGGGGATCGATTCCCCCCCCCCCCCAGAGCTACAAGTATGCGAACGAAGGGGCACTAGTACCAACGCTCTAAAGAGCCTCATAAAATCTACAAAATTGAGCGTTTCTCGTTGAAGTTACGTTTAGCAGATTTTCTCGACTTCAAGCAGCCCGAAAAGGTCCGCGTGCGTTCATGCTTCCTTGGACTTCAGACCCCACGAAGTAGCGTACCGAGATAGTCGCCAGGAGGGGGGGGGCGAAAAGCTTAAATACGTAAAAATGAGGATTTTTAGGTTATCCATGGATGTAGGTATATGTGAAAAGGTCGGACGGTAGGACAGCGATTTGGCTACTTTCTACAAATTCCTGTTTATCCGACCTGGAGAATATAACGTTGCAAGTGATACCAGCAAAGACTGTGGGCCGATTATTCGAATGAGCCCCCGAAAGCGCTATTCTGGTGGCTCAAATAGAGAAAACTCACGATATCTATATCTTGAAGAAAATTCGTGGCTAAAAAGAGGAAATACACCGTGTCCCCAGTTTCATTAGGTCGTTAAAGCCCAGTAAAGTGCTAATCGGCAATTTGCAACTTGCTGACGCGGCAAAAATTGAAAACCTGCGAAAAAACGCTTATTCGTGGTCTCGCGATGCAACTTCCAGACTAAAATTGAAGAAAAATCGCTGATTCGCGGTGCATGGAGGCCATTCTACGAATAAATTGTGGAAATCAACGCAAAAGTGTTGTTTTTGGGCCAACCCCGCGGTTAAAATTGGACAAAAATGGCAAATTCATAACTGAAATTGCAAAAAATCGCCCTTTCGCATATAAAAAAGGAATAGATGCTAAATCGTCGCAAAATTAGCGTAAAACACTATTCCACAGCTGAAATTGGGAAAAATCTCTAATTTGCTGTTGGTGGATTTAGGTGAGGAAAAACGTTAATTCGCGGATGCAAATGAATAAAATTACTAATTAGCGCGGCTAAATTTGAGAAAAACGCTAATTTTCAGTTCAAATTGGGAAAAAGTGCTAATTCTCAGCTAAAAATGGAGAAAATTAGTAATTTGCAGCTTTAAATTGACGAAAGCGCTAATTCTTGGCAAATATTGAGAGAAGTCGGTAATGCACGGGTTGGAAACGCTACGTCAGCTAAAATTTACAAAAAGCGCCAATTCACTTCTAAAATTCAGGAACATCACTAATTTTCGTATAAGATGTGGTGAAATTTTTAATTCACGCGCCTTATTGGTGCCTTAATCTGAAGGCAACTTTGTGGCTAAAATTCAGAAAAACCGCACATTCATGCACGGTTATAAGTAAAAACAACGCTGATTCACGGGCTAGAACTGAGAAGAAGCAATAAGCTATACCTAAAAGTAATATAAAATTGGTAATGATGTGAAAAAACCGCTAATTTGCGGGTATTATTTAGAAAACAAATAATTAGTCTGGCCAAAATTAAGAGATTTTAAAATTTACTGTTAAACCTGAATTGATAAAAAGTGCTAATCCACGGCTAAAATTGAGAAACATTCAAATTTGCGTCAAAACTGAATAACTACGCCATTCGCGGCTTCTGAATGCAACTTTTGAGGCAGAAATTGAGAAAAAGCGCGAATTCATGGCAATCGGCGAAAAAACTGCTAATGCGCGGGTAAAACTGAGAAAAATCGCTCATGCATAGCATATGGTGAACCAAAAAAAACCTAATTTGTGGTAAGCCCTCGGTTTCGCGGCTAATATTGAGGAAAACACCTGAGAAAAACTATAATTTTCATAATTTTCTGCTGGAACTGAGAAAAGTGCTAATCCCCTGCTATGAAAACTGAAAAAGTCGCTAATTTTCTGCTAAAATTGAGGAAAACTCCAAAACTCGTGGTAAATTATGAAACTCGCTCACGGGATAAAAACGCTACTTTGCTTCTAAAGTTGAGAAAATGCGCAAATTCATGGTTATGGGAGGGGGGACAAAACTGCTAAGCTGCGGCTGAAATTGAGAAAAACGATAAACGCGGCCGAAATTGAGATATTAGGCGCTGATTTGCGGGTAAAGTTGACAAAAACCACTCATTCATGGCTAAAATTGATAAATTTCTCGGCTTAAACTGGTCATAAAGCGCTAATTGGCGGATAGAAAAGGTGAAATAGCGGTAATTCGTGGCTAAAATAAGGAAAAGGCTAAGTTAAAATTATATGTCTTGTTCATACAGAGAGACTCAGGGGCCTCTTGGAGATTTCCGCGATTGGGCCCCGATAGGTGTAGGTCCGCCAGTGACCCCAAGATACGCGGTTTCATCCATTTCTAAATTTTAGCCGTTTTCTCCAAAAATCACCCAACTGAGAGATTTTTAGGGTCATTTTTTCTGAGTATTTCGATTTGAGCCGAAAGTATGAGTCCCGTGGAGATACGCTTAATTTACCAACGTACGCGGTTTCCTTCCCAACATCTTAGAGTGGCCACCACAGTCCCTTAAATTGGGTAAAAGTGTGCGTTTGCATATGCACTCGTGTCATCGACTTCGTCGATCTGTATCCGGGAGAACTTCATGAGACTAGCAGACTAGCGTCTACTCTACTCATTCCATAACGGAACGATTTATCGAAAAGAAAGTTCTGGAATGTCTGGATGAATCAGGGATTAATAGTAATTTTGTTCTCGGGCAAGGCTATGATGGGGCCAGAAAGATATCCGATAGATTTAAGAGTGTGCAGGCTGGGTGGAATGATGGCTAAAATGTGATATTACCCCCTCCCCTCACCAAAACGAGATTTTAATCTGATCCCCCTCTAGAAAAAATTCCTACCTACGGCACTGCCCACAGTGCGAGGCAGCTCACCTGGAATGCCTCGCGGCATCTGCCTCGGGGTGAGGCATGCGTTGTTGAGTTAAATTGTACCCTCGCATGCTCGATGCGAGCACGCAAACCACCTTTCAAAGTTGGTGGCATTAGACATGGCCCCGCCAACCAGGAAGAACGTTGAAGTGGCGGCCGCTGCCTACAATCGTTGAGAAAAATTGACAGAAAAGAAGGCTGCACCGTTGGTGGGTCAAACAATTGTTTAAAATCGGATGGAATACGGGAACAGGAGCCCAATAGAGATGCCATCTTCTTCTTTAAATATTTCGCCGGAATATTCACGGCTGAAGATATTTCCAGCAAGAGATCTTCCCGAAGATTTTTGTTCTAATATTGCGGGTGTTTTGGATCCCTCAATAAACGACGCTGTTATTCATATAATTTAACGATAGGTATCATGAAGTACTTCGTTTTCCATGGCGCGGTTTTTTTGCGCTCCGAGGCAAACTAAGCTGGTATCCACTAAACGCACGCCTCACCCCGAGGCTCCTTTGTGCAGCACCTTTTTACCGACAAGCCCCTGCCTCGCGTCGCGCGGTGCGAGGTGAGCGGCTCGCTGCGAGCAACCCCGGTATCCACACTCCGAGCATGCGTCCCGAGGCATTCGAGGCGAGCTGCCTCGCACTGTGGATCCAGACGCCGATTACAATTGCATGGTGATTTTAACTCTCTGTGGTGAAATTAATTCTCCCTATAGATAGTATCCAACAGTTTCCAAAGAATATACATGTATATACAATGATTTATAGTAGAATTAGGTATTGAATTGCGCATCTATAATTGGATTTTAATTAAAGGCTCTGAAAATTGAAGAACAGACATAACTTAGTAGGGCTAATAACCGTAGAAGTTGATGCCCATTTAAAAAAATACAAAAATTAAAAAATCGATCGAAAAAGTTGCTTGCATGGACTATGCGTTAGACCATTCTTGTATTTTCTACCTAGATTTTTCATACTACGAGCAACTGCATGTAAAACAGAACAATTTAGTCACTCAAACACCATCGTTTTTTGTATTTCAAGACACAATGACTCCGGAGTTAGTGAACCGCGTATACCTCCAAGAGAAACAAGCCTGTTCCTAATTGTATAATTGAGGGGTGAGTTACTCACTAACTTACTTATTCTACACGTTAATTACATCGCCTATGAGTTAAACGGTCCTTTTAATTGAGAAGGCAAGTAAACTATACCTTACTTGTAGCAAATAATATCTGTTCCCCAACTAAAATAAATTGGTCTTTTAATAACCGGGGGACGTTGCGACTACTTATTCCCTTTATTTCCACTTAATAGAGCTGTCATAATTGCGCTACTCGCCTTAGGTCAAGACTGAGACTTAAATTGTACTGGACGAGTGGGGAGGGGGATCGTAGAGCTTCCTTTCAGTCAATTGAACGAGTAAACATCTGGACTAAACGATATACGAGTATAACCAGACTAGGCACGCTCTTTAAAATTTTGAATCAGATTTCGTGACTGTAAGTTTTTCTTCGTCATAATGTGAATCACCGCGCCTTTTCCTTTCAACTTCTGTCTCTTGGTCCTAAAAAAAAAAAAAAAAAACATTCTGCTCAGTCAACCGAGAAATTAAGGCGAAGGCGAAATACCGCAGTCAAACCGTCATTAGAATTTTTTGTTACGACCAGCCTAATTTGTAAGAAAAGTTGGAGCGGGGCGCGGAGGGGCTTAATATTTAAAGTTTTTTTTTTTCCTTGGATCCAAACAATGGACCCTAGACGTCATTTAAAACGAATGATTTATTGCAGTAAAGCCCAGTTTCCGGCCCAACAAGGTTTTCAGCGTCCCTCGTTTTTCTCTCGTTTGGGCATTTCGTCATCCTGCCATGATTTTCAAAGGACATAAAAATGAGTCACTCTCAATTGTATCATCGCCTAGCGGTGTGGCGAGAGAGGGGGGGGGGTGTCTGTCGGAGGAAAGAAGTGACGAATTCTGCGGCTTGAAGCCTTGTAATTAGTTTCAATTGGTCGAGGGGGAAAAAAAAGTTATTTTTAGAGGGCGATTAGGTTTAGATAGGTCTGCACTTTAAACCAAAAATGCGAGTAAGCGAACTATTTTTAGGCGCTCTTCCAAACTTTGAGTACCCTCCCACTTCTTGCAAAAGGGGGAAAACGGCGTTTTTAAATACCTTTTATGGCTTTTTAAAACTTTTGTTCCCTCCCTCAACTTTTTATCCAGAGGAATAACATCAGGCGCTGAACAAAAATTGTGATGAGGTAAGGGAGACAATAGGCGGATGCTAGAAGAACGGTACCTTTAAGACATTGTACCAACCTTTACCTTCAAGTTGTTACTTGCCGACAAAAAAAAAAGCTATGTCCTCTTGAAAATTCTATTGTGGGGGAACCCCCTCATCCGCCGATCCTCTTCCCCGAGTTAACACTTTATTTCCGTGGGTCTGACACGGTTTAAAAGGCAGAAGCGGCGGGTTGCTTAGCTTTTTCTTGACACGAAAAAGGTTGGAATAAAATTCCTGAGTTGCCTGTAGTGTCGGGGGGGGGGGGGGAGCAACTATTTTCTTCTCTACCAAACGTGTTGAAAGGCGATCAAATATTTTTTAAAAGACAACGGCGAGAGATTGAGAAGAAAAGCGGTTCTCTGGAAGGTGGGTAGGGGGGGGGGAAGCTTCCTTCATGAAATTGAAAAACCTTGAATTCGACTCTTCGGTGGAACGAATACAATAAAAAGTGGCTCAAAACCGTTCCAAATGCAGTCCTTGAAGAAACTTTGTGAATAGAGGAGACTTTATCAAGAATTGCCGACATAAATACACTGAATAAACAAAATTGAACGTGAAGGTGACCAAACTGGAAGGAAGTGAACGTACAATAATGCAACATTGTTCCTTTGAAAGCTAAAAAAAAAATAAAAAAAAAACTGGGAAAATATGCGGCCATAAAAAGTGTAGACATTTATCTGGATGAAACCTGTTGTTTGATTGCTTGCCCGTTGCAGGCTGTTTCTATTTGGCCGACGGATTCCCTCACAATAGTCCCCATCTAACTTTCTCTGACGCTAAAACTTTGAAATCGATTTAGTATTGCTGACTTTTGCATACTTTAAACCAATGACTTCTCATCCTTAAACGAAGTAAGGCACAGAAACATTAAGAGCGTCAGGTTTTCGGTCAGGCATACACATAAGGTGATTTTAGTGGTTTTTTCTTCTCTCTCCCCCCCCCCTTCACACACCATGTATCGAATTTTCATTACCTACCTCACACTCATTTCAATATTTCCTCGCAATGTCAATCTTAATTCACAGGCGAGTGGGGACGCGAAGGGAGAGCCGCAACCAAGGCGTGAGGCGAACAGGACTGCAACCCAAGTTGTTGATAAAAAGGAATTTTCAAGGTTTCCAAATCCTTCACCAAATTTACCGCCTCTTCATGAAATTCTCTCTTTTCTGGGTTAATTTTCCTGGGTGATTTGAGTCCTAAAGACACAGTTTTACTAGATGAATGACGTTTTATAAGCTAAATCGGCTACATCGGCCATAAAATGGCGTTTTCACACTATTCAGAGCAGAAACTTAGTGTGAAAGAGCAAGAGTATGCCCTGAAGAGTAGCGTACCGAGGTAAGGCGAGAGAGCCGAACCGCCCAGGGCCACCTATCAGAGAGTGCCCCCCAAAAGCTCAAATAAGGAAAAATGATGATTTTTAGGTTCATGTTCATAGATTCAGGAACGTGAAAAGAAGTTTTGGTATACGATTGGACAGTGACTTGGCTCCTTTCGACGTTGTTTAGCCCATTCGACTTGGAGAATAGAACGTTACTGGTGATCAGCAAACAGTGTGGCTAAATATTCGATCGGGCCCACGAAAGCGCAATTCTGACGGCTGAAATTGAGAAAATTTGTGCCTTCTGGGAGGGTGATTCTACAACTTTCAAAATTTACTTGTCGTAATTGGGAAGGAGGGGGTGAGGATGTACCCCGTTGCCTTCGTTTTTCCCATGGAGGTAGGAACAAGTGGAGGGAGTGAAACGCATTTTTCGTGAAGCCGGTCGCCATTACTACACACCATCTGTTATGAGGCCTCACCCAACAAAAACATTGACAATTTGATACTTGATCAGTGAAAAAGTGATAAATTCCGCTCCCGTCCTCTCTAGGTGAATGATGTGGGTGTGTAATGGCGGAAAAACCGGCTTCACATGTTTCTGCATTAAAAAAGCCTTTCTCTCTCTCCACTTGTTCCTTCCTCCATGGTTTTTCCACACATTTGTTAAGAATTTAATATTTTTTCTTCGAAACCACATGGGGACCACACATTTCTCGCGTGAAAATTCCGCAGTTTAATTCAATAGTTATCGTAAAAACCATGGCAACGAGTTACCTCCCCTCGCCCTTCTTCCATTTTACGACACGTAAACTTTAAAATTTACAAAATAGCGCTCATTCCTGGTTTCTCGATGCAACTTTCAGACCATAATTTAGAAAAAATCGCTGATTCTCGGTGTATAGTGGCAATTTTACGGCTAAGATGTACCAAAAAATCCGCTAATGCGCTGTTCTTGGGCCAAGCCCGCGGCTTAAATGGTGAAAAATTGCCTAATCCGTCGATGGAATTGAGTAAAACCGCTAATTCACGAATAACCTGTGGGAAAAACGTTAATTTGCGGATAAGAATGAAAAAAAAAAAATCACTTATTCGCGGATGAAATTGAGAAAACGCCAATCCGTATCATCCAAGCTAATCCATAACTAAATTGAATTGAAATGAAATGGCCAATGTGGAGCTCAAATGTAAAACAAACGCCTTACTCACGCCTAATATTGAAGAAATCACTAATTAGCGCAGCTAAAATTAAGGAAAACTCCAAATTTCAGCTCCAATTGAGAAAAAAGGCTAATTCGCGGTTAAAACTTGAGCAAAACGCTAGTTTGTAGCAGAAATGAATAAAAATCGTTAATACGGGGCATAAGGCCCGCTTTATCAATCGTTGATTAAAAGAGCTGACTTTTCATCCGTTTCATGATCAAAAATTTCGCCATGGTTCGCGGATGATTTGTCTAAATCACTTCTTTAAATTTCTTTATCGACAAGCGGGCCTAAAAATGATAATTTTACGTTCAAATTCAGAAAAGTGCTGATTCCCTACTGAAAATTGAGAAAAAAGCGCTAATTCACGGATAAAACGAACAAAAATCCCAGTAAATATTCAAACGACTTCTGAATGCACCTTATTTGTGGCTAAAAGTGAGAAAAAGCACTAATACAGAGCAGATACTATAAGGGGCCTCAGAGAGTTATACCGCCCCGGACCCCGATAGTATGTACTTTATTCCCCTCTGAGCCAAAATGCCCATTGAGCACATTAAAATATAATTTTCGAGGGGGTCAGTTTTTCAAAGCCCAAATTTCTTGGATTAGGATCCGAAAGAACCAAATTTCTTGGGTTTTAATCACCCAAAAAGACCAACCAGAAGGACGAAACAGTTTATTTCAGAGTCACATTCCTCTTCTTTATGATCAAGGACTGGAATTGTCTTGGTTAGATGGCCAGAAACGACAGTTTGTGAAATTTCAAAGATTTGGCCCTTTGAAAAATCAATTTTGAAGGATTGATTCCCTCAAAATCCAAATTTGCGGGGTTGACTCATTGAAAAAAAATCATATTTCACGGGGTTCAAGATAGCAATTTCACACGTTTGTCGCCTTCGTAGAAGCAAATTCGAGGATTCGGCACTGTAAAGGAACCCAATTTTGCTATTTTGACAAATTCGAGAACCAATTCCACGTTTGGCTCCATAAAAACAAGCAACTCCGCTGGTTATTATTTGGCTCTTTCAAAGCCCAAAGGTTGTAGGTCTGGCTCTGGTTGCAGATTTGGCTGGAGAAGCCGAATCATGTTGTGGAAGGTGCGAACGATAATTTGTAGGAGCCAAACTCAACACGAAGCCATTTTTTTTCTCGATTCCTGAAACATCGACTGGCCACAGAGGGCAAATGCCCCAGGCAGACGATTATACTCGTAATCAGCTCCATAAAACCTTTCGAATGAGAGTTGCTTCAGGACTATAATCTTCCGGTTAGTTAATTTCCCTCTGCGCAGTTTGACCGGTCACTGAGGGCTAAATGCCCCCGGCAGACGATCATTTTCGTATTCAGCGACGAAAATTAAAACCTGTTGCATAAGACCATTTTCAGGACTGTGTTCTTACGGTAAGTAAATGAAAATTTCCCCAAATTTAGTGAGTTTGACGAGCCACGGAGGGCATGACTTGTCGCCAAACTTGTCAACTCCCGACTTATACTTGTGCAAACGGGTTAGCCCCAGCAGAATCCACCCCAGAATACGGGGTGGATGCGTATAAGTGTACCCTCATCAGTGTACCTCATTTGCGATCGAAAACACCCCATAAGCCATGGTCCGCGTAAAATCAAAACCCTTCGAAATATGATTTTTAAAATATCTTTTTAGAATAACATCACTTTCCCTGACTAAATGCGAGTAACTCACAGCTGACTTTCTGCAACTTTTTACGACGGATTCGGGAAGAGCACACTCTTTCCTGTCAGGCCTAGCTATATTTTCGTCAAAAATAACTATTTTCTGTGTCTTCGGCAGCTCTTCCAAGAATTTTTCAATGAAAGGCAACCCCCACTTGCCCATACTAAAACTGCACCTATCGACTTCCCATCGGAAAAACTTTGCCAACGTGTCCCTTTCAAAATTACACATGACCTCATGAGCGTTTGTTTCGTTAATTGGCGATTTTTCGGCAGAAATTACAGTTTTTTTTTGTTTTTTTAGAAAACCAGCGATTTTTAATCGGAAAATCGCTAATTTTTCTAAAAAAGTGTCATTTCTGCCGAAAAATCTTCTCCATTTTTTAACCGCCCATTTCAGTTTAAGCTCAGATCCATAAAATCCGTGGGATGGTATATTACAGCGATTTTTCTCAATATTTCAGCCACAATAACCCCCTTCCCCATCACCCAACTCGGGTGGTTCAGTTTGATTCGATCGGGTGAAACCTTTTTATGCTTGGACTGCTTGGAGAATTGTTACCTAGAGAGGCTTGTTTAGTAACATAGCGCTTCCGTCTTTTGTCTTCGATGCGGTTCATTTAGACCCAACAAAAACTATAAAGTTAACAAGCCTTCTTAAAATTTAAAAAAGCAAAAACAAAAAACGTAAATCACGTAATAAAGTGAAAGTATATACCGCAATAAAACGCACTAAATTTTAATTCAAGAAAATATTTTTGGTCAATTTATTTACCTCTGATTTGTGTTTTTTTTTTTTCGAGCTATCGAGGGTCCCGCTTTCGTCAATTACGATTCAGGTAATTTTCGTTTTGATATTTAAAAAAAAAGGGCCCCTGGTGGAACTAAGTGAAGTACTTTCGCCACGCTATACCTGTCATTGTCAGATCCCTTAGGGTAATTAAAACGAAATCAACAGATTGTGAAATTATGTGTCTTCATTTTCACAGTGGTGGGGTGGGGAGGTTCCCTAAAAAGAAGGAAAAAAAATCGGTTCAACACTCTTTTCAGTGGAAGGAAATATTGCTAATGAGCGAGAGAGGTGTTAAGGGGTGTTTTTCGTTTCACGCACTAGCTTGGAAAACGGAATACAAAAAAAAAAAGGATTTCTCGGAGCTATGAAGTGGCTAGCCCTGCAATCAAATAAAAAAAACGGATGCGGTAGCTTTTATGAGAGGCATCGCGATAAAAAAAAAAAAAAAAAAGCTAGAGTTCATTCCCCCATGGGGGGGGGGGGGCTTGTAAGCTTTTTACTGATGAAAACAGAAGAAATTATCTTTTTAAAAGGATTTTGAGGCAACTTGCCTCTCGGTTCGAGCCATGGAAATCAATTCGATTGGTCTGAAAAGTAGTTGTGCTCAGTAGACCAGTATCTATCGATCCAGACGACTTTATTCCATTCGTTTTTTTCTTCGTGAATAGTTGATGACCACTGTTAGCCCCAGTGACCCAAATAAAACTGAGACCCGCTTAGGTATAAGAAAAATGCACAATCTTCCCCTAAACAAAGACGCTATGGGGAAGTTTGTTTATATTTTTAGAGGAAGTTAGTTTTCCGGTTTTAACTGATGATAGCAATATCAGACAGCCCCCCCCCCACCATCTTTCTTTTTACCGACGTAATTCAAGATGAAAAAAGTATTTTTCTCCGTACCGAGAAAAATCTGTTTACAGTTGGCTGGCCTTCGGGCCAAGTGTTCGGGTGGAACCGACTATACTCCTCTGGGAAGCCCTCAAAATTATCCACTTCTTTCATCGTCTCGCTTTCTTGAACCGCTTCGTTTTAACAGTATCCCATCTCTAAACGATTATTTTGTGTTCCCCGCCCCCCCCAACCATTGTAGTTGGATTTGGTACTCCGCCTCAGAGGTTCTTATACCATTCGCGATCCATCGTCCATCGATTGAAAAATGTGTGCTGACCGTGCTTAATCTTAAACACGGTGCTATTGATGGTTCTATCGTATATTTAAACTTTTTTGAGAGGGTGGGGGGGGGGGCTCAAAGTCAAATCTGGACAACCAGAATTCGACTTTGGAACAATTTCAGGCTTTGTGCAGTGCAAAAAATGACAAAGCACGACCTCAAACAAATGAGATTCGGCATTAAAGCTGAGTCACGCGGTAATTCCTCGAAGTCAAACTAGTAATGCAAGTTGCAAGTACATATATGCGAATCACTGTGCTTAAATGATGGCAGGTAACGGTATAGGAGGACTTTTTGGTGTTCCACAGGTCGAAAAAAAAAATAATGTAATTAATTTAGTTTCACACACGGCTAACATTCTTTAATTGCACCGTCAATTGAATATTACCGCTTATTAGATGCGTATACGCTAAAAAATCTGCCTTTATTGGATATCATTATCTTTTTTGGGGAAATTGTCTGTTTTATTGTGGTAGAAATGGCAAAAAAATACGGGTGATCCTTTAATTGTCCATACTTTTTGTTTTTTCCTCTAATGTGAAACCGGCTCATTTTTCATTTTCCCCTTGTTATGGTTTGAATTGGACGCCTAGTTTTTTTGTTCTTTTTTACGAATTTTCCCAATTGCCGATATTGTTGTTATTGTTATTTTTTCAATTGATCAGGAATTTTTTAAAAAAAGTTTTAATTGGATAGCTGTCCCGGGCACGAAAAAATGTTTTTTTAAAAAAATAAAACTCACCATTTTGACTTAAAGGCGAAATTGACTGGCGGTCGAACGACAAAAAAAAAAGTAGGAAAACAAAAAACAAAACAAAAAACTAAGTTGAAATAGTCAGGAACGATTGCCGAAGGAGGAAGCGGCGATCCAGGCGATGATAGGACGACGCGTCGACTTCAAATGGCAGTTACATGAAAGTGCTCCGGCGTTTCACCGGTTGTATTTATAAGCGATCGAAGTATCTCCCCACCCCACCCCTCACACCATGCCAATCGCTCTTTCACGCCGGCCCCAAGTGTTCCCCCACCCCCATCCACCCAACCATCGCCAGAGAAGTTTTTCTTTTGACGTCGATTCCTCAGTCCCCCCCCCCACACCACCTCCACTATACCATTATTTCATTCGTTCAGAGGCGGGGGAGGGTACAAGGTAGTACGAGAAAAGGGTTGGATTTAACTAGAGAACCCGCGGATCGGGAAAATTTGTCTGTGATTTTTTCGACGGTGGGGGTGGGTGTATTTCGGTTGTTTCTACGTAATTTACAGGTAAACAATGTTCTCTATATTCATTTTCAATGGCCCAGGGGACAGTATAAAGCCCGCAATAACTGCAAAATAACTTTCCCCCCCGCAAGATTGAGGACCTAATTTAAAATTAGTGCAAATCTACCCATTTCTCGGTGCTTGATTTGAGATGCATGTACCTATTAAGTACGCATTGAGATAATAGACCCTGAGAATTACTTTCATAACAATAACCCCTCAATTTTCCTGTATAAACTGAATATTTGGGACACTAAAACGTACAACAGCGGGAACTTATCATAACTTAGTGGACAATTGCTCACATAACCCAAGTTCAAGGGTTTTAACACACTCAAAAGACCAATTTTATAGGATTCCAAAAAGCAAATTTCGCTAGGTTGAACCATTTAAAAATCCAATTTTAAATGCATGAAATAGGTGAAATTCGCTTTTTATACCACACCATGTTTTAGGGAGCCAATCCTGCGGAATTCGTTTCCAACGGACCTGATTCACAGTTCAACTAGTTGTTTTACAAAATTATTTTGGCTCCGATGGTTTGGTCGAATGTGTTCTTGGCGTACCCAATCCAGTGAAATTGTTTTTGTGTGTGTGTGTCAATCCTGTGAAATTGGCCAATTGAGGGAGCAAAACTCGTGAAATCAGCTTCTACGAGTTTGACATCCCCAAAATTTGGGGTTTTAAAAAACGAAACCAACGAAATTCAACCCGGAAAATCACTTTTTAAAAAGAGTCAACCTAATCAAAATGAATTTGTCAATATTTCAACATCACAAAATTGGCTTTTGGGGCGTCAATCCAGTGAAATTTATGATTTAATTTAGCGAAACCAGCAAAATTGGGTTTTGTGAGTGTACATTCCATACATTTTAAAAGTTTTGAAAAGGTGAAACCCATGATTTTGCTTCTTTTAAGGGTCCAAACCTCATTCTGAACCCGCGGGTTCTGAGGGCTAATTTCCATTCAGTGATGAGCAAAAATGGTCTAGGTCTTGCGGTCTCGCGAGACTCTTGCAGCAAGACCAAGACCAAGTCTCTTTAACGGCTGCAAGACCAAGACTTTGAAATGCAAGACCAAGACTTTCTGCAAGACCTTACAAAGTCGTGTTGCGCAAGACCTTACAAAGTCGTGTTGCGCAAGACCTTACAAAGTCGTGTTGCGCAAGACCAAGACTGTGTTGCAAGAGTCTTGTAAAAGAAGTTCTGCTTTCAAAAACTGAATTTTGTGGGTTTTGCTCTTCCAAGAACACATTTTGCGGATTTGCCTCCTTTAAAACCCAGTTTTGGCGATTTTCGCTGCATCAAAAACACATTTTCGTGGCTTTAGCTCTTTATTAAAATCAGTTCTAAGAAGGAAACAATGGAAGCAAGGGGAGAAAATGTTTTCGGTTGGTTCTAAAAATTTATTTGGCAACAAACTAACGACATTTTATGATTTTGGATTTTTCTAACCGCAATTTCGCCGGAGATTATCACTCTGCCATAACAAAAGTCTCAGATTTGACACCTTCAAAATCCAATGTCACAGATTCTAGCCATTTCGAACCCCACAATTTCACGAATTTTCTCGCTATGTATTAAATGCCAAAGTACATGGTTTTAGCTCTTATTGAAATCAGTTTTTTACAGGTTTGGCTTGTTTAGAAAACTTAGTTCGCTCTTTTCAAACCCGAATTCCTGGATTTGGCTAATTTCAAACCCAAATACAAATGCCCCAAGTTTTGCATATTTGCACTCATTCAAAATGTAATTTCGTGAATTTGGCTCCTTCAAACACTCACAGATGTTTGCTATAATATAAAAACCAAACGTGAGTTTGGCTCTTTCTGAAATCTGTTCCACGGGTTCGGCCAATTATAAAAACTAAATTGTCGAGAAACGAATTTCGTGATTTTGGCGCTCAACCATATTTTCGCTCTTCCCCAACCAAATGTCACCGATTTTGCTCCTTTGATACCATACTTCACGAATTTCAGTCATTTAAAATCATAATTTCGCGTATTTTCATGACTTGAAAAAAAAAAAAAAATGTGTGGCCTTAGTTTTTTCTGGAATCGGTTTTACAGATTTTGCTATGAAAACCAAATGTTGCTCTTTCAAAAAAGAAATTCACGGATTTGGCTGGTTCAAATACCAAATTTCGTCATTTCGTCCATCGGCTCTCACAAACGCAAGTTTCGAGGATGTCCGATCTTTAAAAGTAAAATTTTGTGAATTTGGCTCCTTTGAACTCCAGTTTTTGGGAATTTGGCTCTTTCAAAAACCAAATTCACATTCGTGCGTTAAAAAACACAATTTCATGGATTTGGCACCTTAAAAACCCAATTTCGGTGATTTACGATTCATTAAAATCCGCTGTTCCTAAACCAGATGGACAGGTTTGGGTCGTTCAAATAAGTAATTCAGATCGTTTAATAACCAAATTTCGTTATTTTGGCCGTATCAAACCACACACATGGTTGTAGGAGGGTGGGGCAGGTTACGTTTTTTTCAGTGTGGGGCGAGATATGAAGGAAAAATGCGAAGAACATCCGCATGGTGGGGATAAATGAATAAAACTGAAAAAATAAATGTTTAATTTCATAAATCCCGAACTAGGTTGTTTTTGAGTTGTTTTTTCGATATGAAATGCAATTTTTTTTTTCTTTAAAAAGAGAACAAAAAAACAAGAAACGAAAGAGAGCTGGGCCCGCTTGGGTCGTTTAAAGGCTAAACATAATGAAACCGGAAAATGACGAACAGTAATAAAACAAAAATAAAATAAGATTAAATGAATGAAAATATATAAATTATCACATCAAAATATCATCAACATCAAATTGTAATGTTTAATTATTAAAATAAATTAATTCATTACCTATCAAAAAATGTTAAAAAGGTTATTGAGCAAAATGCAATGACTAGATAGCTAATGGTGGGGACGAGGCATGAGGGAAAAGGAAGAAGGACATGGCACGGCCTTATTCCTCCCTTAACGTGAGACAGAACGAGTAATATCTCTCCCGAAATTTATTGAAACATCTGGTTCTCTTAATTTTTTCCGGTATCCCGTTCCAAACACAGACCGATTGAACTCCAAATCCCACACCAAGGACTGACGTACGATGCTGAGGAACCACAAGGCTGCTCCCACCAGACCTGCCGACTCGGCCAAAATCAGCTCTGGCAACGAAGCCCTCACAGAGGTACCGAGGCTTCTTCAAGCTAAACATCTTGTACAGAAAGCAGCCCAGCAAGAAGGTTCGGCGCTGAGAGGGCTTAAGCCACCCCAGGCGGGTATAGTAAGGGGTCACGTGGGTGTCAAGACTGAGGTCAAAAATTTACCGAGTACATGCATTGAGCGTCCGGTACAACAGAAAATCCAATTCGCTCGACAGATGATAAAAAGCCAGGCATCCATAATCAAAAATAGGTAAAATAAGAGACCGAACAAGATCACGACAAGCCGTCCGGGACAGAAAATGACGGATAGTCTGAAGCTGAACCAAACTACAAAAAGTCCGCCTCGAAACATCACTAACGTGTTCCCTCCAGGACAACGTTGAATCTAATGTAACGCCCAGCCACCTGACGCTCTCCATCCAACGTATAGAGACCTCCCTCAACATTAACTGCGGCAAATCCCTCCTCCTGAGCATGCTCATACACCTCGAAGAGCCAAATATGATAGCCTTGGTTTTACCTTCGTTCAAGATCATTTTGTGGGCAGCTGCCCAATCCAGGAGGGCATTAATGTCCCCCTGCACCTTTGAAATAGCACTAACAGCTTCGGCTGGCTCAAAAGAAAAATAAATGACGAGATCGTCAGTGAAGAGGTGGTAACGACAATGGGTCAAACAATCGGAAATTCCGATAAGGTAGATGGTGAAGAGCAGAGGGCCCAAAACCGATCTCTGTGGAACGCCAGAAAGTGTCTCGAGCAACGAGCAACCTCAAGCAAATCAGACCTCTCAACATACTGGCTTCGCCCCACGAGGTAACTCCTCAGCCAGGAAAGCACACCTGCTGAAAGTCCCAAATCCGCTGCTTTGGACAATAGGATTCTATGGTCGACTTTGTCAAAGGCTTTACTAAAATCAAAGTGCACTAATGCAGTGACATGCCTACGGTCGGTCGATAGCCTGCCTCACATCCTCGGTAATCTTAACCAACGCCGTTTGCGTGCTGAACCCCGAACGAAACCCCGATTGAAATGGGTCCAAACGGTCCGTCCGTGGAAACACACATTTTTCCAAGCTCTCGTTGACTAAGTAAGGTTAAGGGGTCAGAGATGAGGTCAACTACCCGCTTAAAAATGACTGTACTAAGTCCAAAACAGTCAAGACTCCTTGAGTTTTGTAGGCATTGAATTATTGAACGAGTCTGCTCCGACAAATTTGGCTGGTATTCTTCCATTTTGGTGCAGTCGTATAGGTTGCTCACCCTAACAAGCTCCGCTTTGAGGGCTCTAAGGACATCAGTATACTATTTTTATTCAGTATATTTATTATTCTCAAGCTATTTTAGCCTCTCCCTTGAGGAATTTCTGGATCCGCGAGTGTTACTTGCGAATTGGCAATATTGTATTCACATGTAGCTATGAATTAGCACTTTTCTCATTTTTAGCTCCGAATTAGCACCTCCTCACAATTTCATCTATGAAGCTGCCTCCAAAAATTGCGAATTGGCGTTAGCTCTCAATTTCAGATTTAAATGAGCCCTTGTTCTCACTGTTTGCCTTCAATTAGCTCTTATTCTTAATTTTGGCCATGAATGTGCGATTTTCACAAAATTTAGGCATGTGAGTTAGCGCTTTTTCTCGCATTTTAGCAGCGAATTAGCGTTTTTTCTTCAATTTTAGGGTGCCGGGTTAATCGGGGTGATCCAAAATCATTTGAATATGAGCACTTTTTCTCATTTTTAGCAGTAAATTCATATTCATCCTAATTTTGCCCACGATTATGCGATTTTATCACATTTAGCCAAGTTAGTGCTTTTTCCTCATTTTAGAAGCGAATTAGCAATTTTTCTCAATTTTAGCAGCGAGCTGCGAATTTATGCTGCTAAAATTAATTGAGAAAAATCACTAATTCGCTGATAAAATGGGTAAAAGCACTAACTCAAGGTTGAATGTGAAAAAATCGAAATTGTCTGGAAAAAACAAGTAATTTTCCCCCATTTTATCAGCGAAATAACTGTGTATTCACATAATTATATCGATGAGTTAGCGCTTTTTTCTCAATTTTAACCGAGAAACAGGGTTTATCACTATTTTGAGCGCGGAGCGCCCCTCCCCTAAATAATTTTAGCCCCCTTATCACTATCATCATCGTGCTACAGGTTCCGGATCAAGAGGAAATAAATACCTGAAACATTTAGGCTCATAAAAAATTAATATTTTATCCAAGATTCGATCAACGTACGGTCGCCTATTGATAGAAGACGAGTATCTTTCTTCCATATTAGAAAAAAAAAACAACAACAAAAAAAACTGAAGAATCCGGAGCCCTTGACGGGCCCAGCCCCGTCGGGCCCCCGCCACGCATAAGACGGCACTGAGTAACAGTGACAAAATTGTAATATATTACAAGTGTACTGTCGTACATTAATACGAACCATAATTATGTTCCTCGGACATCACTGGATTGATAAGAAATGTGTCGCCCTTTCTCATATTGCGTATTAAAAAAAAAAAAATTCGCTCCGGCAGCTGGCGGTCGGATAGAGTGCATTTCATTTCGTATGCGGATACCCTAAGCCGTCCCAGAAGTAATAATGTTGAGACCATGATTTGTTTCGTTAATGTTTGACCCTTCCTTGTACTGTTTGATGCCGGGTTTGTTTAAGCTGAACTTAATGGGAATCAAAGGCTACTTCAAAATGAAATCATCGTACCGAATATAATGCTTCTGGAACCAACTGGTGATTTGTAGTGATTTTTTTACCAGTTCAAGCCATATTACGGCCCCCCCCCCATCCAAATCAACCGATTGGGCCCAAATGGAATACCGACCGGAGACTTATGACTACTGATTTTTGTGCCAAAGCGTATACCACTAAATTAATTTCTTCGAGCGTTATCGTGCCTACAAGACCACAGACTTACTTCCGCTCCAGAGGCTCCACCCCCTCCACCTTGACTATTTCAAAAAATTTAAATGGAAATCAAAGGCTAGTCTAATATGGAGTATACGTACCGAATATGATGCTTCTAGAATCAACTGGTGATTTGTAGTGATTTTTTGACCATTTCAAGCCCTATTCCCCCCCCCCTCCACTATGACCGATTTGGCCCAAATGCAATAACGACCGGGGTCTTATGAATACTGATTTTTGTGCCAAGTCGCGTTCCGCTAAATTAACTTCTACGAGAGTTATCGTGCTAAGAAAACGGCCACAAATATACAGGGTGTTTCTGAAATGGATGTCAATATTTGGGCTGGTGATTCTGCGTCACAAATGCGTCAAAAAAAGTCATATTGACCCTAGTCCGATTCCTAATAGTTTCCGAGATATTCACGAATTTAGTAGTTTTCAAAATGACCTTGTTTTCTTGAAGAAAATCATCCGTACCTTAGCAACCAGATGAGCCACGTCAAATCTGATGACACCGTTGGAAAGGCCAGACTTTTTTCGACGCCGTTCAGTGTTATTTGCTTCAATGTCGCCCACTCCTGCTGATAAAATCAGAGTCAAACTTGAAATTGCTTTTAATGTTACCAATGCTGACTAGGTTTTGAAGTCGATTTTCTCAGCAGCAAGTGGTTTCCAAGATGACCTTTTTTCAGAAAAGTTGGCGCATGGTGTCAGCATCATTATGGTATTTGGACATCACCTTCCATCTCGGACATTTTTTCGATTATTCCAAATTTATTGCTGAAAAACCCGTTTTAGTGCTCATTACTCAAACAGTATTTCTTCACGAATAACTCGAGAAAAAACATGATGAGTGTTTGCCATCCATTCTTCACTAATTAAAGAATCCGAAAAAAAAACATGTTTTATTAAGTGTTCCTATTTACAGGAGAAATTCGAACTGCGTTCCTCCTACTCTTATGCACAACTCTGCTCTCCTGGTCAACGACTGGTGGACATTTGATAGGACATTCTGATCGCGTCGGATTTCGTCACAAGCATCTAAGATTCTCTGCCTCAAAGTTTCTTCGTCGGGAACGGGTGTCGCGTATACGAGGGTTTTTATGTGCCCCCAGGCATAGAAGTCCAGAGGGTTGAGGTCCGGTGATCTTGGTGGCCATGCAACAGGGCCTCCTCTCCCGATCCATCTATTGCCATACGCTTCGTCGAGGTAACCACGAGCTAGTCTGCTGTAATGAGGAGGGGCTCTGTCGTGCATAAACCACATTCTTGCACGAGTGGCCAGCGGTATGTCCTCCATCAAAACAGCATGGAGAATTTCCTCCAGAAAATCTCTGTAGATTTCACCAGTCAGCCTCGGTGGCAAAAAGTGTGGACCAACGATTGTCGTCCCGAGAATCCCCAGCCACACATTCAAAGAAAATTGTTGCTGGTGCCTGCTTTCAAAGTAAGCGTGAGGGTTGTCCTCCTGCCACCTATGATTGTTGCGGAAATTCACGATTCCGTCACGTCCGAAGCAAGCTTCGTCCGTAAATAAAACGTTTTTTGTAAAATTTCTCGATTCTCGAATTTTTGCCGTAGCCAACGGCAAAAAAATACTCGTGGCTCGTGGTCAGTAGGTAACAAGGCATGCACGCGTTGCAAATGGTACGGATGAAGGCCCTCGCGACTTAGTACTTTCCAGACCATTGAGTGACTGAGCCCCATCAACTGCCCGATTTCACGCGTGCTCAGAGTCTGGTCTTCCGCCACTACTGCCAGAATTTCCTCCTCAACGTCGGCTGTCAATACTGACCTTTCCCGTCCGCGATCAGCTGACCGTACCGCAAAAGAGCCATTTTCTCCAAGACGACGATGAATCGACGAAAAAACTCTTCTATCGGGTTGGCGTCGATGAGGATACATCTCTCGATACATGCGACTAGCAGCTAATGCACTTCCTCCCGCACGTCCATACACGAAGTGCATGTCGCAAAATTCACCGTTTGTGAACGCATCCATTTAAACAATATTCGCTTTGAATATGGATAGTGTCATGCAATGTAGAGAGGTACAACCCTTTCATGTAATGGCTGTCATGTTGCGGAACAATGCTGCATCTGATGCTTCTCATGACGTCACCATTCAACGATTAATAAGAACATTTCCTTATAGGCCTAAATTACCACTTGTTCTGTATCACCACCTACTGTGTCTGCACAGTTGAGTCCTTCATCATTGGAAAATGTTCACTTTCAAAGGTCCTTTTTAGTCAAGAATGGATGGCAAACACTCATCATGTTTTTTCTCGAGTTATTCGTGAAGAAATACTGTTTGAGTAATGAGCACTAAAACGGGTTTTTCAGCAATCAATTTGGAATAATCGAAAAAATATCCGATTTCCGAAGGAAACTTGTTATTTGTATTTTCACACATTTTTCCTAGGCGATTTTCACCTTTCCGTCAAATAAAATTATTTTTTTCCATTCATGGGAAAAACTTCCTCATTTGGTGAGCTTTCAAATGACGTGCAACAATTGCTTATTTCTTGGATTTCCCGAGGAGAAATGACGAATAAACTAAAAAAACACAGACACGGAAGTCAAATTCATCGACTACTTCTTTTTCTCAGAAACTGCTCGCGGCCTGCTGATTTTCTGCTTCAAGGAGGCGGGTTAACTGAAACCAGATCCTTTCATTTTCCAGCAGTTAATGAAAGACAATAAAATTGGAATTAGATGGATCTAATAGCGCCCAGTAGCGACACTGGAAGACCTTCGAATCAGAGAGAATTCGAACGTTGTTCGAAGAGCTCAGAAATCGCCCTCGTAATCGAAGGTTTACGTGCCACGAGCGGAGTCAGGCGGTGGGTCCCTAATGCCTATTGTGCAAAAGGGAAGACGGTGGCCACTTTGAGCAATTATTATAAAATGTTATTCCTTCTTTTTTTTCAAGTATTTGTCTTCCAAAATCCATCTAATTTCAATTGATGTCTTTCATTTAAGGCTGGCTTCTTCATGGCGCGCCAGTGACCATGATCTAGTAGCTGGTGGCAGTTGACTGGCCCCATGTAAACATCTGCTGGCGCCAGTCCCGTGCCAGTCCAGTAAAAAAAAATCCCACCATTCGACTTACACTGGAAGTAGGCAGTGAGCATTCTAGGGTCTCCCACCCCAAAAAATGAACTGGTGCCATCTGCTGGTACCGTGTGAACGAAATTTTCATCCTCCAGTCCAGCATTCACTTATCATATCAGTCATTTTTACGCTTGTTTATCTGATATCCATCGTTTTGAACTCTGCTAACTGGCACCGGTAACTTGAATCGTCTAAACAGACTGGCGCAAATCGACAGGCTCCAATAACTGGTGCCCTAAGAAGCTTTTAGGCTCCAATAACTGGTGCCTTAAGAAGCTTTTAGGCTCCAATAACAAGTGCCAGTCGACTGGCTCGCTTACTGGCATCGTGTAAACCAGCCGTTACTGTTTAAGATAATCGAGATTTTAGTTTCAGTTAACCCAACTTCATAAGTAGAAAATCGACAGGCTGCGAGCAGTTTCTGAGAAAAAAACGTAGTGGAAAACGACGCTGAATTTGAATTCCGTGTCTGTGTTTTTTTTAGTTTATTGGTCATTTCTCCAAGGGAAATCCAAGAAATAAGCAATTATTGCACGTCATTTGAAAGCTCACCAAATAAGGAAGTTTTTCCCATTAATGGAAAAAAATAATTTTATTTGACGGAAATGTGAAAATCGCCTAGGAAAAATGTGTGAAAATACGAATAACAAGTTTCCTTCGGAAATCAGCTGCCCTACCACTGTCGATCTTGGATCATTTTATTCATTTTATTGCTCATTTCAAAGGAAATTTTGTGTTCTTTCCAATGAGCTATTCACTTTTAGCCTAGCACCTGTTGATGAGCGCGAGGAGGGCATTTATCGAAAAAACATAGGGGTTAGTAGAAAATACGCAAAATGAGTTATATCTCGGAAGCAAAGCTGAAAGGGCCAACCATAGCAAAGGTCCAACCTCAGAAAAGGTCCAACCACAGCAAACTTCCAACCACTACAAAGGTCCAACCACTGCAAAGGTTTAACCACAGCCAAGCTCAAACCACAGAAAAGGTCCTAGCTCCAGCTGCAAAAGTCTAACCACAGCAAAGCTCCAACCACAAAAAAGCTCCAACCACTGGAAAGGGCCAACCACAGCAAAGGTCCAACCACTGCAAAGGTCCAACTACTGCAAAGGTCCAACCACAGCAAAGCTCCAACCATAGCAAACGTCCAACCATTGCAAAGGTGTAACCACAGCTAACAATAAGCTCCAAACCACAGTAAAAGCTCGAAACACAAAGAAGACCCAACCACAGTTGAGCTCCCAGTAAAGCTTTCCCTTTTTTACTTTGTTTTCTTGGCAAAAATGTGACGTTCCTGAAGTTTCCTATATTTTTAAAGTTGGCCTCAACCTTAAGGTTATGGGACAAGTTCACGCCCCCCCCCCCCTGGAAATCGCTTGCGCCCCCTCAGGTTGAGAATCACTGATTCTATAGTTTTCACCCTCTTTTCATTTTTCCGCCTTTTGGTTCCATCTTGAAAATTTGATTCCTCTGTCGTCTCCCCGCACTCACGGTTGAGAAAAAGTTGTCGCGTGTGACTAAACGTTTTTGCTGTTTCGCCTGGACAATTGTGGAAATTTCATCTCGAGAGCTTCATCGTGGCCGTTTTGCCCTAAAGGTGAACATTTTTCTCTTTCTCCTATTCTGTCTCTCAATATCTTGTTATTTTTATTTTTTAAATAATTTTTTTGATTTTTGCTATTTGCATAAAATCATACACATACAGTCCACTCGTTTACCAAACACCCCCCACAACCAACCAAGTGGCCAAAAATGACAGTCATTTAATTTTGTGTTGCCGTTGGTTCTAGTTGATTTTTTCTACCCCAGATTCGTCTCCAATCGAGGACTGCACAATTATCGCCTCACTATTGTCTACCGACTGGCATGTTTAGATAGGCTTTGACCTTCAAGACTTTTCTGTCGGAAGGGGCCTCTATGCGGTGAAATTAATTGTTTTTTAGTTTGATCTGAATGAGCGTCATAATATCTCTTGTCAGTCTCGATTGAATTGAATAAAAGGGCGGAGTTTGAGACCGACGGAAAATAATTTTCTTCCTATTGACCGGATGCACGCGTATTTACCAGACACTTATTTTGTACCACGAAGGTCTCATCTCCATTTGAATCGATCTTCGATTTCTTCAAGCCACCCTCTTCTATATTTAAATGTCTACGACGACGATATAAAGGATGAAACGATGTTATTGATGTAGGGGGGAGGGGGCATTTACTTTTCGGCAGTCGTTACACACGGTGCATATCGCCCATCAATGTCTGAGGAGAGGGTGACCGTCATTGATGGAATAGGACGAATCATCTCGTTTAGTTGGTTTATTTAAGCCCCTTTAGCTGATTTGAGCCTTTAAATTTCACATAGCAACTCAGGAAGTACAATCTTTTGGAAAAAAAAAAGAACAAAAGTCACGTGCAGCCTATATCGACAGACTGAATTCAATAGGCGACAAAAATTAATAGCCCTATTCCCAGTAAGTAGGGTAATATTCTATTTTTCATAAAAGACTCGCAAGATAAATGACATTCGGTGCCATTAAAGAAAAACTTAGTGAATCAACGATCAATTAGGCACACAGGTACACCTCGGATGGGTTTATCCACGTGAACGTATACACCCAAACTGGTACCGTCGTCGTTAAGCCACGTTGAACAGGACAGTTGGGTTCGCCTTATGTTCAGCCCTTTTACACGCGTGACTCAAACGTTCAATACAGAATGAATGAAAAAAAAAAAAAAAAAAAAAAACTCGCTTTTTTGTCAGAAAAGTAAACGCACGGCAACTCTGAGATAGCATTACGCTTTCACACGCCATAAGTGCAATAGACTTGCATTTACCCAATCCCTACTGCTCTATGTAGGGTACTCATGCAAGTTTTAATGCGTTTGTAAACAACATGTTTTGCTTTTAACAAGATGGGATGTTATTTCAATAACGTGACTAAATTTCTCAGGTCACACGAAACGAGTCGATGATTATCTCTTTTTTTTTCTTTTTTTTACGTACTGTGTTTCAATTCGTAAATACGCCCAGATCGTATAGTTTGAGAGCAATAAAAAAGAACAAAAGTATTTCATTTCTCAGGAGGACTAGAAAGGCGCAACCGATCAATTAAAAAAGGTGTCATTTATCTAATCCGACTTTTATTGCTCGTTGTAATCATTCTCTAACGGCAATTAACTAATTCGCCGAAGTTACACTAAAGGTAATTCAATTTGACGACGGGAGAAAAGCAAGAAAAATATGGGTGGGATGGGTGGCCTGATGGTTGTTTACGCTCTGACAATCCTCCGCACTGTCATTAGGCGCGTTTTGTTCTTGTTAACGGTGGAAAAAACGCGTATAATTAGGTCGAAAGTCATGGGATAGTTTTCAAATTACGAGTTGAAGATACAGGAAATTTTTTTACGTTATAATAAAACACGAATAGTTAGAATTTGTTTTTTCGTCTTCTACTTTTTTCTTGTTTACATAGTGTCAAATCGACCCGCAGTGCACGAGCCCTGTGCTTCTCCGTACCAGCACCGCTCAACGCAACAATTAGCCATTCTGAGTTTCCTCCCGCCCACCGCTCAGAAGACGCTGACTTCTTACATTTCACGACAAAGAAGGGGGGGGGGAGAAAAAATTGTCTAGATTTGTTTGGGCAGTGAAAAATGATGAGTTGGAAGTATCGTTGAAAGGCATAGTTGAGAAGGCCTTTTTTTTGTTCTTTTTCCAACAATTCCTAACAAATAGACTTGATAATGTATCACTATTTTTTCCATCACACGGCGAATATAGTAAGGTGGAGAAGGAGGGGGTGAGCATTTTTATTCAGAATACGACCGCTATTGAACAAGTACCGCTTATAAAGTGCATTGACTTAGGTGAATACAACAGGTCGTTAACACAAGCAAGAACAAAATGTGTGGCAAAAGGGGAGGAAGCGGGGTGAAGGACCCACCGTCGCTGTACCCTATAGAGTTTTAGCATTCTAAATTCACAACCTTCACCCTCAAATTCTACAGCATTTCTAGAGTTTCTTTAGTGTTACTATTTTACTTTAGTGTTATTATTTAATTAATTAGTTGAAATACTCAGTGAGAATTTTGCCCACACGTTAAACTCTCACTAAAAAGTGACGAAGTGCCCCGGAAATCCGCATTCGTCCTGAAACCTTCAGAATATCCAAACGGAACACGGTCCAAACGGAAAACGGTCGTTTAGCCACAAGGAGATTATGACCTGCGGTATCTTTAATACTACATTATGACGTGAATATTTTAGCCTACAAACCGCTTTGATTCTATTGTAACAAAGTAACAGACGATTTTACACTCAGAAACTGACGATTTCTCCGTAAAAATTGAAAATAGGACATCTAAAGCTCTCAACCGACTTTTCAGCAGAAAACTTACTAATTATTTCGTATTGACGTATCATATTTGCCCCCTTCCACCCAGAATAATTGCCAGTTTTACTCGGGAAACTGACAACTTTGTCCTAAAAACTGGCTACAGAAAACTGAAAAAAAAATCCCGGAGACAGTTTGGTTTTCACACGAAGCGTGTATTTCTTTAGCTCCGTAATCGTAACGGCTAAGTATCTGATGACGATTGGTTCTCAAAAATGGTTACTTCGCCGCAAAATTTGATAATGCACCTGTCAAACACTCAGTACGACAAAGAAACTGTATAGCTACAGCTTGCATACGGCTGCCTGACAATCACGCTAAGCATATTATCTGCCTATAAACCATGATATATGGCTCCAGAATGCGACATTTTACTACGATAACGAAAAATTTTCGATCCGAACGGAGGATCAGTGTGCTTTCGTCCTTTGAACAGTCAACATCGAGACAGAGGGCACCGAATAATACTTTTGTTTAGTTGTTACGTTGTTTTGAAGCTGGTTTATTTTGTTATTACGTGCAAATTACTACATTCAAAAAGGGAATATAGAGTTAGTTAGGAAATTACTGGTAATATAATATGATAAATGACGAGGGGGGACGGGAGACCCTTCCCGATCCCCCAGCTGTATTAAAGAGCAATACACTTTCAGTGGCTAACGAAACTCAAAATACTGCACTTCATTCTAGCTCTTACAATAAATCTCAAAATGTGGCTGGTGAATACAGCAAAAGAAAGAGTCGAGACGAGTATCTAGCTTTATTGTCTCTGAACAGGTATAAAACAACCGATAAAGGCCCCTTTATTATTTTCGCGGAAGGTTTAGAAGGAAATGTAGGCAAAGTCCATCCAATGACCCTGGGTAAATGGATCTAAGGCACAAATAAAGCGTTCTCAAACAATATAAATAACATAATCACAACAGGAATAAACCGTGTTAAAATCGAATTTAGTAATTACTCAAGCGCTAACGAAATGATTCAAAGTAAAATAATGAACGATAAGAAAATTGTCTGTTACATTCCTGATCACCGAGTTAGTGTTGCCAGAGTAATACGCCATGTGGACACTTCGATGAGCGACGAGGAAATCATGAATGTGTTAAAAACAGAAGTCCCTGTGAAGAGCGTGAGACGAATAAATAAATTAAAACAAAATGAAAACGGTACGAAACAGAGAATAATTCTCAATACCTGTGTGTTAACATTTAACAGCCAGAAACTGCCAAGCTATGTCTCAATTTATGGAGCCAGGTGCAGAGTCGAACCATATATACCTCCAGTTCGCCAGTGCCAAAATTGTCAAAGATTCGGACACGCCTCGACCCAGTGTAGGAGTAAGGCAAGATGTAGCCACTGCGGAGAGATGCATTTGATCAAAGAGTGTACAAATTTAGAAAGGTCTCCAATATGCGTCAACTGTGGGCAAAACCATTTAGCCAATGACAAAAAATGGCAACACTTCGTTTTTTCGGCCAACAAAATAAAAGAAAGAAGTCAGCAGGTTAGCTATGCCGAAATGGCTAGCAATAGATACTCTGTACTAGAGAATCTTCAAGAAGAGGAGAACAACGCAGAAAATTTATTCACGACTTTGAACAATCATACTAACTTGAAGCGAAAGAGGGTGAATTACCACGATACCAGAACAAAAGAGGTAAGAAAAGAGCATTTTCCACAGCTCTCTCCGGAAAAAACAGAACGAAACGTACCGAGAAATACTCCAATCAACGTATTACCAAAGCCTATTAGGGGAGTGAATTTTGGTAACCCAAATAGCTCTGACACCGACATTACCACGGGACATCAACAGTTCGAAACTGAATTCGGCACAATACAACAAAAAATAGCGTCAATCGTGGAAATATTAATAAAATAACAAACGGTTCGAAGACCAAACCAGGGGACACAGATATTGGACATATAAGTCAAAAACTCGCAGCCATCGCAGACATACTCAGTCGATAAACCCAATCAATCAAAAAACAACTTTGAAGAAAAATTATAAATAAAATAAGTAAAGAACAATATAAATATGAAGATCATACAGTGGAACATACGATCAATCAAAACAAATAAAAATAACCTAGAAATCATACTAAGTGAAAAATCTGTCGACATCGCCGTGCTCTCTGAGCTATGACTTCGGCCCAAGTCGGAGTTGCGGATTGGAGGGTACGATATGATGCACAGTCCTCGATTTGATGGGTATGGGGGGTGTGCAATACTTGTTAAACGAGGAATCAATTATAGAGACCTCAACCTTCATAACATGAACACAGAGACAGGAAAAACTCAAGTGTGCGGAGTCAGCATCGCATTCAAAAATAAAACCTTGAATGTAATATCAGCGTACAGTGCTCCCACTGAACCAATAAACGCAAATTACTGGGTGGGGTTGATAACGTCGCTCAGAGGCTCTATTCTGTTGGGGGGTGACTTCAATTCACACCACACACTCTGGTGAAAATTATTGAAGATTGCAATTTATTTATTTTAAATAACGGAAGTAACACCATCATTCCGAAACCATCACACCGTAAGACAGCTGTTGACGTATCAATGGTTAGCCAGGACTTGGCGACAGAGACTTCTTGGGAAACCATACAAGAACACTTCGGTTCCGATCATTTAGCAATAGAAATGGAAATTTGGAAAAATGCACAAGATACATCGACAATGCCAAATCTAACAGATGAATTTCTGGGTTGGAAAGTTAGAAGGCAGACTGGTCCCGTTATGAAGTTATATCAAATGAACTAATGGAAAAAATCGTATTGAATGATGTGGACATCAACGAAAATTACAATGAGTTCATTGAGGCTATATACACCGCCGCTAATGCGTCCATTCCACAAAAAAAAAAATCTATAAGGGGTCAAAGAAAATAAGAACTAATAAACAATGGTGGGATGAGGAATGCGATGATATGAAAAGGAGCGAAAGCTCGCATTTGAAGAGTATAAATCACGACCTACTACAGCTAACTTCTTAAAAATGAAAGCCTTGAATGGAAAAAGCAGAAAATTATACAAGGATAAGAAGAGAAAAAATTGGCAGAACTTTTGCAATGAAATAAATGGCAACACTTCAATAACTGAGGTATGGAGGAGAATTAGAGCACTTCAGTGCCCTATTAAGCCAAAATACATAGATCCTTCATGCATTGAGTCTTTCTTTTATCATATTACTCCACATTACGTATCACAAGAAACATATGAAGTGCAACCATCGGCGGAATGTAACAGCCTGAATGACAAAATACAAGCTTTTGAACTAGATGTAGCGTTAAAGAAAAACGGTAGTAAAGCTCCAGGCATTGACGCTATACCTTACGTCATGCTTGCAAATCTAGGATCGAAAGGAAAGGAAATCCTTATGAATATTTTTAATGTCATATTTGACTCAAACAAAAAAATCAAAGCATAAAACCAATAGGGTTGTCCCTGTACTCAAACCGGGCAAATACCCAAAATCATGCGAGTCATATAGACCCATATCCCTCGAGTCATGTGTGAGCAAAACCTTTACTAGAATTCTTAAATTAAGGCTAAATTGGTTCCTGGAATCCACCGATGTTCTGGGAAGAAGACAGCATGGTTTTCGAAGAAAACACAGCCCGCTAGACTGTGTCGCGGAGCTAATAACCGATATTCTAGTCACGTTTCTAAATAAAGAATTTTTAATAGCTACATTTGTGGATCTGTCAAACGCTTTTAACCAAGTGCGTATCCCAGAACTTATCAAAAGAATGGAAGAAATCAAAGTCCCGCACAAACTACTGAATAGCTTGATAAACAGCATAATGGAAAGAGAAATAGTAATTTACTTCGACAACATAAGGTACGGTCCAAGGATAGCAGGATCAGGGTTACCGCAAGGTGGAGTAGTTAGCCCGGATTTATTCAACATTTACACAGCAGATCTTTCTAAAAATTTTGACACACACACAAAATACGTTCAATTTGCGGGCGACATAGTCATTTATACTACTGCCAACAACATCGAAGATGCGGTCAAAAATATGACAACTTCTTTACAAAAATTCTGTAGTTGGTGTGACTTTAAGGGATTTGAAATCGCTGAGGGCAAAACAAAAATAGTAGCCTTCACTAGAAAGCGCAAATATGAGCTAAACAACCAAATCACAGTGGGACAACTAAATATTAAGGTAGAAAAGAGTGCCAAATTCCTCGGACTTGAGATAGATAATAAATTGACGTGGAAGAAGCATATTGAGACGCTAGTTGCGGTGAACGAGAGAGCTCTGAACGTACTGCGCTACATTACCTACAGATCGTACGGAGCTAGCCCCGATACTGCCCTAAGTATTTACAGAAATCTCATTAGAAGCAAACTTGATTATGGATGCTTCATATACGGGGATGCTGCAAAAATACACACTGACAAAATTGACAGAATCCAGTTCAAAGCCATTAGAGCATGTCTGGGAGCTGTAAGGTCAACGCCAACAAATGCACTACTAGTAGAAGCAATTGAAGCTCCCCTTGCGTTGCGAAGAGAAATGCTAGCTTGCCGATTCTTAACAGCGCGATTAGTAATGCCAAACCATCCAGTGTCAGAGGAAAACAAAATTTTGGATAACAAGACATGCTCATCCAAGAGAAAACCACTTTTGGTAACTTGCTACCGAAACCTTAAACAAACCATAGATCGGATACCACATCTTCCACCTAAGGACCCTTATTACGCTTTCCCATACGGAACGACCCTCAAAGCAAACACACAAATAAATACAGACTTCTTCTCCCACGACAAACTTCTTCCAAATAATACGAATAAAATATTAATCGAGCGGCTATTGAGCAATACTTACCCAAGTAAATATGAAATATATGCAGACGAATCCAAGTCCGATCAAGGAGTCGGATGTGCAATTTATGATTGTTCGAAGAATACAAGTGAGATGTTTAGACTGGATGACCGTTGTTCGATTCACACAGCAGAAATGGCGGCCATCTGGATGGCGCTAAAATACATAGCCAAAGTAGCGGACAGCAGCGACCATCAATGCTTAATACTTACTGATGGACGAAGTTCCCTGGTCAAACTTAAAACCCCGGAATGAGAATAAACTGGATGGAATTCCAAATACTGAATGAATTAGACAAACTAAGAGAAAATGGTATTAAAATCTTCATAATGTGGATGAAAGGACATGAGGGCATTGCTGGCAATGAAAGAGCCGATGAACTGGCCAAACGGGCCCTTTTATAGAAGGCAGACTTATAAGCGGTGTGACAGAAAGAGATTTAAAAGTCTATCATACTACAGAAATGTACAAAAAATGGGAATTTAACTGGAAGACCACTCAAACGACAAGGGGACGGAAATATTCCAGAGTGCAACCAGGGGGTCAACCATGAGCTAGCGTTAAAAAATTAACGCAAGCGGTAACTAAGGACGCTTTATCACAAATAATGTTATAACGCCATAGATACCGCGTTTTGACGGTATTCTTACACCAGCTCATGGTTGACCCCCTGAACTAAGAAAAGCCTATTGGTTCAAAAACACATAATTCAACCGAGAAGAGTTAGTCACAATTTCAAGAATAAGATTTGGACACTCAAGGTTGGCGTATATTCACCTGCGAGAAAGTGATGGAAAGCTTCCATGCCAGTGTGACGTCCCTAAAATAGACGAAGCTCATCTAATCCTGGAATGCACGAGATACTGTAGTCAGAGGAATGAACTCATCAACTCCTTAGTTCAAGAAAAAGTCGTAATGCCCTTCTACTTACCTCAACTACTCACCATGAACCCGGACGTATCTGTGGGCGTGATATCTGCTATTTTACGCTTCATAAAAAACTCAAACCTACCGATTTAATCAAAATAAAGCCAAACAAATGGCTAATACACTAAGCTGTAAAGCCAGAAAAAAAAAAAAAAAGTAGGGATTTCTTAAAACCGGGACACTCTTTAACCCATGACTCAAGACACAAGGCTGTTTTATAGCGTGTAGCTTAGCAGTTGGTTCAAAACTCACTCATTGAGAACGCCCAGAATACACGTACACTAAAGGCCTGACGCAGTATTTTGTGCCTCAGCCCTCGAGCTGCATACATTTTTTCCCCACTTTGCTGTCTTATATCTGCACCGATACCGATTTTACAGTCTCGTCGCAATCTTCAGGGCACTGGGCGTTAGGATTTGATCGGGCACTTAGGCATTCTACCTCGTTAGATTCAGCCCAGCAAAGCAGATTGTTGTGCAGATTGGTCGTACGTAGTTTTTCTCTCCGACTTGGTTAAGATCAACCATCAGTGCCGGCTTTAAGGAGGGGCGAGCCGGGCAACCGCCCGGGGGCGCCGTGTCCTTAGGGACGCGTCTAGCAAAATGATGGAGGGAGGAGGGAAGGTGGGCGAAAAAAAATGACCTAAGAAGCGCATTTGATTTATGAATATTTCAAAACTATAAAATAGCCGAAAATTGAAGTTTTTTTCAATTTTAGCCGTGAATTACAGAGCTTTTCCTCTACAATTTGTCCGCGAATAGGTGATTTTCCTCAATTTTAGCTGTGAAGTAGCGTTTTTATCCCATGTTAGCGATTTTTCTCAATTTTTCGGACAAAATAGGTAGTATTCTGAGACGTAAAGGGTATGGAATCGGCTACAAATCGACAGGTACCCTGAAAGAAAAGTTTTCCTTTTTGAAAGACGCCGTGAAATTCGAGGACCGGAGTGGCATTTACAGGTTAAAGTGTGGTAGATGTGAAGAGGCCTTCTACATTGGTCAGGTTGGTCGCGCTCTTAAAAACCGGCTACGTGAACACACAACTCGCTCGAACTCTCGATTTAAGCTCCACGTCGACAACTGTGAAGGGCAAAACAGTGGACAGCACGAGGCGACTTTACTACACTTCGCTCCGAAAGGAAAATTCATGGACTGTCTGGAAGCGACCGAGATTTTCCAGGAGTTTAATTTAAATGGAAATGATAGGGTCTTAAACGAAAGATTAGAAATGGCTCGTTCCCCTCTCCTGAATTCGTTATCGCTGATAAACGCGGCTAGACCGGTGAAAGCCCACGTAGCATTCAGTTAATGACAACCACTGTGTGGAAATACATATATTTTACTAACGACAAGGGCTTCCCTTTAAAGAACGTAGGCATTCAATTATTTATTAACTTATTTATTTATTTATTACTTATTTATTTTCGTACGTTACTTATTGATTAAAATTAAACTGTCGCAGCATCCCTGAAGATGACTATTAATAGTTGAAAACCGGTTCGGAAAAATAAACACTGTGAACGAGACGTTTTCTTTAATCCAACCAACTCCTGTTACCTGAAGTTGCCTTCAGAAGCAACAGATTATTGTATTTTGCTGAATTTTAGCCCCGAGTCAGCGTTTTTACTAAGTTTTAGTCGTAAATTGGCAGTTTCTCTAATATTTATTTACAATTTTAGCTGCGAATTAATTATCTATTCTTTTCAATTGAGTCCGCGAAATAGGATTGTTCCAAGTTTAGCCGCTAATAAAAAGCGCTTTTTGTCAATTTCATTAGCGAATTAGCTATTTTTCTCAATTTTTGCCGTGAATTAACGCATGTCCCAATTTTAGCAGCTAAATTAGCCATTCTTCTCAATTTCAGTCGTGACTTAGCATTTTTCGTAAATTAGCGGTGGATTATAGTGGCTTTTCACTTTATATCCGCGAATGGGCGATTTGTTGCAATTTTAGTTAGGAATTTGTCATTTTTCTCAATTTTAGCCCCGAATTGGCGTGTTTTTTTTTCTATTGTACAGTCTTAGCGGGTTCTCTTGCCTTTTAGCGCTTGCAGAAAAGCAAAAACTGGGCCACGTCTCAATCTTACCGACAGCAAATTAGCGTTTTTTCTTCATTTCAGACTAAGGTGGCACCTATACACCGCGTATCAGTGATTTTTTATCAATTTCGGTCTGGATGTTCAAGGCTTTTGAACAGTTTTAGCCACCAATACTATCGATTTTTCCCAACTTTTTGCTGCGTTGGTACTTTCCTGCAAGAATAGCAGATTAGTACGCCTTTTCATCTTTATCCGCATTTGGACCTAGAAAATACTGGGGAGTAGCGTATTCTCTTTATTTTAGCCTCGAAAATACCCGTAGAAGGCTACGTTTTCTCTCAAATAGAGCCTTCAGAATAGCGCTTTTGTGGGCTAAATCGATTATTCAGTTGTACTCTTTGCTGATCACCTGCAAGCACTTTATCCTGGGTCGGATAGATTAAAAATCGTCGAAAGGAGCCAATATCACTGTCCAATTGCATGCCAAAAACTTGTTTTCACGTACCTACAAACTACAAACATGAACATAGATCCTTAATATCCACATTTTTAGGCCCACATATATGCCTATTATATATTTTTAGGGCCCCATCAGCCCGGCGGGGGTGGGCATATCAGCCCGGGGCGATCCGGCCCCCTCGCCCCTATCTCTCGGTCTCGGTACGCTACTAATCCACGGACAGAAGTGAGAAAAAGCGCTACTTCGCGGCTCAAGTTTCCTTAAAGCTTCCGCGGATAAAGTACAGGCAAAGGGCTAATTCATGAATGAAATTGAGAAAAATGGCTCATTAGCGGTTTAAATCAAGAAAAATAGGAAATCACCGCAAAAACTCAGAAAAAACGTTAATTCACCGCTAAAATGGCAAAAAAATCGTTAATCCGTGGCTAATTCACTGATAAAATTGAGAAGCGCTGAAGTGGGGAAAAACGCTAATTTGCGATTTGAATGAACAAAACGTCGCGGCTTCTAAAGGTAGCATTGTGCCAGAAAGTGAAAAAATCGCTTAATCCACAGCCAAAAGCCAAAAGCTTTACTTAATTCGCGACGAAAATTGGGGAGAAACTTCAATTCGTGGGTGAAATGTACAAAAATCTATAATTTTACCGGCTAAAATGAGGAAAAACGCTAATGAGTGGTTATAATCATGATAAATTGCTAATTGGTGGTTAAATTGAGAAAATTTGCTAATTCACAAAAAACTGAGAAAATGGCAAGCCAAGGCTTCCGGAGGCAACTTTGCAGCCAACTAGCAAAAAGCGCTAACTCATGGTAAAATTGAGAAAAATCGCTAACTCACGGCAAAAATTGAGAAAAATCGCGAATTTGCGGTTGAAATGAAGACTTTGCCTATCACCACAACCACCAGGGCAAGTTTGTCACATTCCTCCTGAATCACTCTGTATGCAGGTGTACAAAAAGCGACTGGACAGAGAAAAACCATGAAGGGGTAACTGGTCTAATCGAAATGACCATTTGCACTTTTCCGAAATTCCGCTTTGTTTCCGAGATATCCGCCGTTTTCTGTTGTTTTTCCCCCCCAGAATAGCTTGTTGCACACGCTATAATTGTTGCAATAGTAAAAATGATGACCCCATTGGAAAGAGCACAACATTTTCTATTTAAAGAGCCTATTTTTATACAGATCAGACGACACACACTACGTTTTTGAGCTTATTAGCAAGGAAATATAATTGCGGAAGTATTGGTGATATAGTCAGAAAATCAAATTTCCATGGGCTCATCATTTTTACTATTGCAACAATTATTGCGTGCGCAACAAGCTGTTTCTGAAAAAAAAATGGCGGATATCTTGGAAACAAAGCGGAATTTCGGAAAAGTGCAAATGGTCATTTCGATCAGAAATGAGATGCCCCTTCACTGGGTTTTCTCTGTCCAGTCGTTTTTTTTACACCCTGTATATGTCTATTAGGCCCATATTTTTCCAGTACCCCGGGCCGGTAAAATCTGTGTATCCGCCCCTGGCCACGGCCATGGGGGGGGGGGGGAGCCGGTGTCTTCCTAAATAAATAAAAAATTAACCTAAAGGTATATTCAGCGTTCAGCGTTTCTAGGTGTGGCTAATGACTTTATCTGGGTGTGGAAAATGACTTTATTTGCCTTGAAAATTGCTAAACTGACGATTCGCGCCGTGCAAATGTTTGAACTGACTATTTTTCTACCCTGATAATGGCAAAACTGTGCATTCGCGCTCTAAAAATGGCCAAAAAGACCATTCCACGCACTTGAAAATTGCCAAACCGAAAAATGTGTGCCCTAAAATAACCTATAAGTCCTAAAAATTTCAATCTTCAAAGTGTTTCGCTCTAATAAATATCGCGAACTGGTCATTCGCGCTTTTCGGAAAGCGTTTGGTCCCGTTTGAAGGTAGCTAAACTGCGACCTTATACCTGAGCCCAAAAAATTACCATAGCGTATCAAGCCCTGAAAGTGGCTGCCTACCCCCGAAAATGGCTGAACTCACAGATTCACGCCTTGAAATGGCTTTAAAACTGACGAACATGTGATCTTGAAATAGATAAAACGAACCATGTAATTAATATTAGTCCAGGAGCAGATTCAAGAAATATAGCAAAATCGTGCACTTTTGAGTCGAGCTTTCAAACTTTGCAGGTGTGTTCTAGATGGCTGATGAGTTGATTTTATGATTGGAGGCAACCGCGACATCGCATAGGACGGCTGTTATTCAAGATAGCCGTTGGAAATATTAGTATTTCCGCCGTTTCAACGCTTTTTTCATACTCTTTCCGGGTTGAAGCGCTGTTAAGGACTACATTAGACTGCTCTGAGTTCGAAAACAACCACTGGAGCGATCAATTAATACCACACGTGGATCATGCAGCAGCTTCTTTTACGCGACTTTACATAAAAAAATGATTTTCCATGCACGCCGAATTTGGATACTAAGAGCATCTCTTTCAAGTCCATTGCATTCCACCCTTGTCCTAGGGTGTCTGCAACTGGAATTTCGCCTCAAACCCCAAATCGCCCCCCAGCTGGTGGAGCTACAAATGTATTCTATGCCACGTGTTCAACTCCCTTTCAAGGGCTGAGGATCCCCGATTTGCGCAAGATTTTTTCATGAACGTGTCTTTTCATGAACGTGTGTGTGAGGATAAAAACAACATTGAACAACTCATGTGACTTATGTGCTGTCTGAATTACAACAAACCAAACCACAATAAAGCTTCAACCACTCAAAAAAAAACCGTTTGCGGTCCAACCACAAAAGACCACCAAAAAACAATTTCTACTTCAAGGGCTGAGGATCCCCGATTTGCGCAAGATTTTTTCATGAACGTGTCTCTCACATATGAGGGCGTAATTTGTGGTTCAGAGCCGATCCATAAAACCAATATGGCGGCCGTAATTCGAGCTGATTTCCAATAATTACAATATTTCATACGTTTCCGACCTATTTCTCGCACGCGACTAGCGTAAATAAGTGTCTCCAGCCAAAAATTGTCGTCATCGGACTTCAAGTAAAACTCCTTCACGTAAAATATTGAATTTTTAACGAAAGAATCGAAATATTTATGCATGACTAATTCAGAAATAATTTGAGCAAAGATTTGGCTTTTTCAAGGGGGCATTTACATCCTAGTTAGAATACCCTATCCCCAACTCTATCATTGTCATGCGCGTTTTGTTGGAATTTCCATGATATTGCGCATCATGATCATATCGCCAAGTGTTTTCAGTAGGGCCATCTTAATATGTGCTAGTCCACCCAGCATGACCAAAATCTTGTCCTCCAAAATGAAATATTGTAATTATTGGATATCAGCTCGAATTACGGCCGCCATATTGGTTTTATGGATCGGCTCTGAACCACAAATTACGCCCTCATATGTGAGAGACACGTTCATGAAAAAATCTTGCGCAAATCGGGGATCCTCAGCCCTTGAGAGGGTGTTGAACACGGGGCATAGAATACACTTGTAGCTCCACCAGCTGGGGGGCGATTTGGGGTTTGAGGCGGAATTTCAGTTGCAGACACCCTAGGACAAGGGTGGAATGCAATGGACTTGAAAGAGATGCCCTTAATATCCAAATTCGGCGAGCATGGAAAATCATTTTTTTATGTAAAGACGCGTAAAAGAAGCTGCTGCATGATCCACGTGCGGTATTAATTGATCGCTCCAATGGTTGTTTTCGAACTCAGAGCAGTCTAATGTAGTCCTTAACAGCGCTTCAACCCGGAAAGAGTTTGAAAAAAGCGCTGAAACGGCGGAAATACTAATATTTCCAACGGCTATCTTGAATAACAGCCGTCCTATGCGATGTCGCGATTGCCTCCAATCATAAAATCAACTCATCAGTCATCTAGAACACGCCTGCAAAGTTTGAAAGCTCGACTCAAAAGTGCACGATTTTTGAACCTGCTCCTGGACTGTATAGAAAAATGAAGGAAACACAAAGGCTGGAAAAATGAGGATAAAAACAACATTGAACAACTCATGTGACTTATGTGCTGTCTGAATTACAACAAACCAAACCACAATAAAGCTTCAACCACTCAAAAAAAAACCGTTTGCGGTCCAACCACAAAAGACCACCAAAAAACAATTTCTACTTCAAATTGACGATAAATAATTTCATTAATTTGACTGATAAAAATGGCAATTTCCTCTTGAAACTGACAATTCCACCATAAAATTAACGATTTTTAAAAAATGTACGATTTCCTCTCAAAATTCACAATTTCCTATTCAAACTTACAGTTTCCTTATGGAATTGACACTTCACTAAAAATTTACTTATACAATTGACCGCAAATTTCCTCATAAAATCAACCATTGGCACATAAGCTTATGAATTCCCGTAAAATTTCAATTTTTCTCATGAATCAGACAATTTCCTTATGAAATTGACAATTTGTTCACGAAACTGACAAGATCTTCCATGAAATGGACAATTTCACTATGAAACTACCACTTGGTGAGGCGTTTCACATAAATTTTGCCCTTGACGTGGCATTTCGCGTAAATTTTGCCTTGAAGTTGACGATTCACGTGAATGTTTCCCCGAACCGCCGTACGGGTCTGGGTTCAGGGAGTTAACAAAGAGGTACTTTTACCCCTTGATGTACATGTTATTTATTTACAGTCTGACTCACCTTTCCCCAGGCCCGACGGCTTGCGGTAGCGTGTAGAGGTGAGGTGTGATTTCACTGTCGGTGATTTTGTCACTGTGACTACTTCGTCACTGTTGGCTCCAGTGACGACCACATTGAAATCACCGTTCCGACCCTCTAACGGTGACATTCCTTTTCACTTATAATCGCCTCATCATTCGTCACTTCTATCGCTTCACTGCGCTAGAGTCTCTTGAATTAAAATTGGAGCCGTCACCTAGCCATCCTCGCAGGTTACCACATACCACTTTACCAGTTCCTCTATCGCCCCAATTAACTCAGTAGCATTCTCCCCAAGTCTATCCCTCGTCTGTTGACTTTTTTTCTTGGACTTGGAATTGAACCTTTAGTGTAGGAAATATATTTTTATTCACTTCGTTTTCCAAGACCTGTGCTACATTGATCTTGTATAATTTTACTTTTTTTAAAAACACCTTCCTAGGCAGGGGCGTAGCCAGCCCTTGACCAAGGGCTGGGCAGAATAAGTCGGACGTTATGGAAACTAGAGACCCCAACAAAAGAACTGGTAGCGCAATAAATCGTCAAATTCTTCCCCGGAAACTGAGTTTTCACAAAAAAGGGTCGTATTCCATCAAAAACTAACATCTTCGTTCGGAAATTATCTGTTTTAGCCTTCTATTCCTGATTTTCTATCCAAAAACTGACAATTCTATTCAGACTTTTTTTCTATTAACTGACAATTCGTTTTCCCCGGAAATCGATACTTGGCATTCAAATATACAGGGTGACCGACTTTTCATCAACTTCTTGTCTGAGATACGTAAAATTCAACATTTTTTAACCAGACAATAACGGGTTTTAACTCAAAACTGACGTTTTTCTAACAAAAAACTGAATATTTCACTCTAGTATAACTGAATATTTTACTTCAAAGCTGAAGTTTCTACGCCTAAGACGAAGTGTTTACCCCTATAACTAAAAATATCACAGCACAACTTTTAAAATCCAAGTCTTTACCCCCAAAACTGGTGAATTCCGCCTAAAAATGGCGGGTTTAACCCAAAACGGATCAAAAACGAATGATCTTAAATACAATTAACAGACCACTCAGTACTAAAAACTGCCGTTTTTATCCTTCAATTGGCGATTTTAGTTAAAAAAAAAAAACGTAAAATTCCTGGCCAAAGCTGACGTGCCCCCCCCCCCCCCACCAAATGAAGATGCTACCACAAAACTGGCGATTTTAACGTAAACTAAACTTTACTGTTCCATTTCAAAAATGAATATTTTTCACCCGAAACGACAATTTCCCGTCAAAATTAGATAATTTACTCCAAAACTGACAATTTCAAACTTTAACTCAAGTTTTCCTCAAAACGGGTGATTTTAGGCCATTCTGCCTTGAAAACAGGTGATTTCACCAAAAAAAAAAAAAAAAAAAATGACAAATTCATCGCAAGTGTGACGATTTTATACCAATACAAACGATTTCACGCCAAAGCTGACGTGTTGCCTTATAACTGATGACATTAATACATAACTGGTCATTTTACTCCAAAACTGACTGTTTTAATTCCAAAACTTACGATTTAATCCAAAAAACGTTGCTAAACTGACGATTTTACCCTGAAACTTGCGGTTCCACCCAAAAATATCACTTTAGCTCAAAACTGAATGTTTTACTTCAAAATTGACATTTTACTGTGTTGGGCACAGCTTTTCAGGGCGCATATAGAGTCAGTTTTGACGATTTCAAGGCTTGAATAGCTATAATTACCATTTGAGGGCGCACAGTCTTTCCAATTATAGGAGCGAATAGTACGTCCCAAGTCAAGGCGAGAACAGCCAGGTTGGCCATTTTCGGCGCCCTCCGAATGGTCTATTTTGCCATTTTCAGGGCAGGAGTCACTTGTTCAGACATTTTTAGAGATCGATTCGTAAGGTAATCCATTTCTAGAGCTCGTAAAGTAAATTCGGCAATTTCTCGGTAGTAATGTTAGCCATTTTAAAAACACGAATCGTCAGTATTGCTATTTTCAGGGCTCAAATACCTAGTCCATCAAGCCAAGCCATGAAGTTTGACCATTCCTGGTACGCGAATTGTCGATTTTGCCATTTTCAGGGAAGGAATAATCTTTTTAGGCATTTCCAGGGCACGTGAAGTCATTTTGGCCGTTTTCAGGGCTTGACTAGTCCGTCAAGCCAAAAGCGCGCATACTGGTCATATTTGATTCAAGAATGGCCAGTCTGATCAATTTTAGCGCACGAATGGTCGATTTAGCTACTTTCGGGCGGTAATCATGATCTTTTTAGGCATTTTCAGATGTTCACCAGTCGCCACCAATTTTTAGGGCGCGTGAAGTCCAGTTTTAGCCATTTTCAAAACGCGAATCGACAGTTTTGAATTTTTAGGCGTGAGTTTAGTTACTTTAGCCGGTTTTATAGTGCAAATAGCTAGTTTTAACTATTTTTAGGCAGTGAAAAGGCTGTCAAACCAGTTTTAGTAGAGCGAACCACACCATTTCTCTAGCACCTCTCTTGAGCAAATACTGAATCCGCGTCTGTCTGCGAAAATGGTATTCTAGGACGCAAAAACGGCGAGTTTGGTCTTTGAATCATGTCACCCTTGCGATATTCGTTTTGTGAGCGACAAAACCGTTGATATTTTTTTTTATTATTATTGAAATCCGAGAAGTTATTTTTTTAGTGAGCGCCGACGAAACACAATGTGATTATCCTGAAAGATTTGCACTTTCAGAATGCATTTAGGGGTGGGCAACTGCCCCACTAAATCTGCATTTTTGAGTCTAGGGGAGGGCAGCTGCCTAGCCCTGCCCCCCTCTGGCTATGCCTATGTTCCTAGGTAAATTCGTGCATTTCAGTTTTTGATCCATGACTCACCTTCATGTGTTTCCACCTCCGTGTGTTTTCCACGGATAAAGTTAGAAAAAGAATTATACGTATATATTTTTTTATAACCGATGCAAACAAAATTGATTTGCAAAATCGTGTCTCTCATTTGCCCTATTAATGGGCTTTGTTGGGTCTGGGAATGAAATTCACACAGATACCGGCGAGTCCGGTAACATTAGGCATTTGCTCAAACGAACTGCTACAGGGGCCTGTCCGCCTGTCCTGTAAGATTTCAGGGTTCCTAGGACGGGTGGAAACAAACAGTGATAGTGACATTAAAAAGTTATAGAATAGGCCCTCAGTAGTCACTTAAGTGACAAAATCACTGGTTTTTGTCACAGTGACTGCAATTCACCGGAGCTAGTTGTCACTGTGACCGACAAAAGCTGTCACTTCACACCTCTAGTAGCGTGTACACGCGAGCTGACGCGTGGGCTGGTCGCGAGGCTACGGCCCCCCCCCTCCCAGCACGGACGTGCGTCCGTGACACTGCGGACTCCTGACTCTAGCTGTCAACTCGACGTGAACTCCCTGACCATGGAATCCCACGGGTTTTAGCAGTTTTTTATTGATTTTGACCTGAATGAGACCTTAGGCTTAAATATGTGACATTTTGCGTAGTAAATGTAGACCTTGACGGTGTATTTCGATTAAATTTTGTCCTAGACGTGGCCTTTCTTGAATTTTGCTTTCTGAAAAAGCAATTTCGGGTTTTTTTTTTTGCCGGCAAATCAAATTTGGTGGGTGGCCCAATTCAGAGAATTGGCTCACGCCCAGCGAAATTGGTTTAATGGTCCCCGAAATTGGTTTTTCAGTGAGCAAAATCCAAGAAATTTTTATTTATAGTGACCCAGATTCGGGGAACTGCTTTTCTTTTTCCTTTTGCGAGAAAAATCCGCAAAATTTTGTATTTTAAAGAGCGAATTTTTAAAAATTGATTTTTTGATGAGTCAAAGCTGCGAATTGGTTTAAAGAGCGACAAAATCAGCAAATAAGGTCTCTGAATTGAGCTGCCCCAAAAAAATTGGTTTGTCAGCGATGACAACTAAATAAGACAAGTTCTAGAGAACTCGTCACGCGTAAATATTCACAAAATGAGTTTTTAGAGAACAAAATTTGAGAAATTTGTTTGTTTTTTTTGTTTTTTTTTTCAAGAAAAGTCATGAAAATTGGTGTTTTAGAGAGTGACCTCCGAAAAATTGTTTTTTTAGCGTACCAACCCAGCTAAAATGAAATTGTTTTCGTTCGTAAAATCTGCGAACACGGTCCCTGAATTTTTGGTACACCCTAAAATTCATTTGATAGCAACAAACATCTGTAAATTTATTTTTTAGTGAGCGCGACACGTAAACATTTCTTGTTGTTAAGAAAAATCCGCAAAATTGTTTTTTTGCGAGCAAAATCCGAGAAGTTAGTTTTTATGTGAGCCAGATCGGCAAGAAAAAACAGGAAATTGGTGTCTTAGTGATGAAAATCTGAGATATTGCTGTTTTAGTGAGGTAGAGCTGCGAAAATTGTTGTTGGGAGTACAAAAACCCTGACGGTATGGCGTTGGAATTAGGCCAAGTCGCGAAATTTGGTTTCCAGCGCCAAAGGAACACGTCATTGGTATTTAAGTGGGCGAAATCGGGACAATTGGTTTATTGCTGAGCCAGACCTACGAACATTTTCGCTACACAAAATGTAGTGATTTTGATGGTTTTCAACTTATTGGAGGTATCTGGCGGTGGTCAGCTGCCCCACGTCTTCACATTTTCACTTGGTCACGTCTGTGTGAAAATGACCCTAAAAGTTGGCGATTCATAGCTCCGTTGATGTTGGTTGCACAAAAAAACCCAAAGGGTGAATAATTTAGAGTATTTTGTGATCTACTAATATGATCATAGCTATCGTTTGGCGGGGAAGCGTAGGAAAGAAGTTATTTGCCTAAAACCCAAAAAATGAACGGGTTTTCTCCTACCCCGAAGTTAGTAGCACAGGGGTTAGGACGACGAAAACTCAGATTCCCTATCTTCTAACTCACTAAAACAATACAAGAGAAAAAAAACCAACACAACTTTCGATGTACAGCATATGTACTCATTGAAAGGACTATAACATAAGATTCCAAACCGATGGGGAAGTATTAGACAAATTTGAGCTCAGACCAAGCACGTACACCGGAAACCGTCGAGTATGTACTAGACACAGCCAATTTCGTCCTTGAAACTGTCAATTCGGTCCCAGAAATGTCAATTTCGTCATTCCAAACTGTCAATATCGTCATTCAAAACTGTAAATTTGATCGTTGGAAACTGTCAATTTCGCCTTGGAAAGCATCAATGGACATTTTCCCCCAAAAACTGTCTCTTTCGTCCCATAAACTGTCAATTTTGAATTAAAACTAGAGGTGCGCGCGGGACGGGACGGGAAATGAAAAGTCCCGTCACGCATTTTTTGGCCCCTCGTCCCGTCACGCACACTCAAGTCCCATCCCGCGCGGGATTTCCCGCATGCACCGCGGGACAAAAACGTACATGATCAAATACCCCCCCCCCCGACCCCGCCCCTTCGACCAGATATTTTTTGAAGTCATTTTCGGGTGGTCTGACAAAGGACATCCGGGAGGGGGGGGTACCCTTTGTCGATTGGCGAGTGCAAAAAATTGATTAAATGGAGAAGAATTTCGACAAAATGACAATATGGTCCCCATCCTCGACACCGCAGGACAGGGGGAACCACGAGATTTTCTTCTTGTTTTTGTTTCTTTCTGTAACTCGAAAGACACATATTCTACACAGTGGCGGAACAACACCTATCCAAGCCCGGAGGGGGGGGGGATCTCTAGGAGGCCCTTTAGTCTCTAATTAAACTAGAAATATCCTTTTTAGCAGCGTTGTAGTATATATTTTTCTCAATTTTAGCCACATAATTGCCTCCTAAAACTGCGCATGTGCGTTTTCTCAATTTTATCCGCGAATTAGCTCATTTTCTCTTTTTTAAGCTGTGAATCGGCGCTTTTTATAAGCTCTTAGCCGTGAAGTTGCCTCAAGAATCCGCAAATTAGGTAGCGTTTAAATGCTCTTTCCCAATTTTATCCGCAAATTAGCAATTTTTTCAAATTTAAGCTGTGTATTGGCGCTTTTCTCCATTTTAAACTCCAATTCGTGTTTTTCTCTATTTATTACCCGCGAATTAGCGCTTATTGTTCTCAATACAATTCCCAAATTAGCCCCAGGAATCACGGAGTTGGCGTCTTATCAAAATCAGCTGTGAATTAGCGTTTTTCTCGCAATTTTAGCATCGAATTAGCACATTTCCTCATTTTTAGCTGCGAATGGGTGCTTATTATAAACTGCTAGCCGTCAATTACAGCCATGAATTTGCCTCAAGAATCCGCAACGTAGAGGTAGCGTTTGAGTGCTCTGTCCAAATTGTATCCACAAATTAGCGTTTTTCTCCATTTCAACGCCAATTCGTGTTTTTCTGAATTTTACCCGAAAATTAGCGTTTTTTTTTTTGCAGTTTTAGCCGCTTGAACCAGCGCTTTTATGAATCTGAAAGTTGGCGTTTTCTCAATTTCAGCTGTCAATTAGCCTTTTTACCATGAATTTTAGCAGTGAATGAGCACATTTCTTTATTTCAGCTGCGAATTATAGCACTTTTTCTCGATTTTATCCGTAAAATTGAAATTTTTCATTCCGTATAATTTTAGAATGAAGTTTTCCTCCACTTTTTGACGTGAATTCGCGTTTTTCTCTATTTCACGACGTGAATCAGCGTTTTTTCTCAATTTTTGTCCAGCCCCGAGAATCCATGAGTTGGCGTTTTCTGTGAATTAGCGTTTTTCTCAGTTTTAGCCACGTGAATTAGCGTTTTTTCTCAATTTCAGCCCTGAAGTTATCCCTAAGAATTGACGAGTTGACGTTTTCTCATATTCAGCTGTGCATTAGCGTTTTTTCCCTCAATTTTAGCAGTAAATAACCACATTTTCTTAATTTTAGCTTCGATTTTTAGCGTTTTTTCTCAATTTTGTCAGTAAAATTGTAATTTTTCATACCTTAACTGAGTTTTCCCCCACTTATATTTAGACGTGAATTCGCGTTTTTGTCTATTTCACCCGTGAATTAGCGCTTTTTCTAAATTTTAGTCCCAATGTTGCCCCGAGAATCCATGAGTTGGCATTTCTCTCCTTTAGCTGTGAATTCGCGCTTTTTCTCAATTTTTAAAGCTTCTAAATTGTAGCACTCTATCACTATTTAAGCGGTGAATTAGCGTGTTTCTTGTTTTTTAAGACGCGAATTCGCGTTTTTCTCTTTTTCATTCTTGAATTATACCGCTTTTTTCAGTTTTAGCTGCGTGAAATAGCGCTTTTTCCTAATTTCAGTCCTGATTCGTGAATTTTGTCCTATAAATGCCAATTTCCTCATTCAAAACTATCAATCCAATCCTGGAAACTGTTAATTTTGTCCCATAAACTGTTCATTGCGTCTTCGAAGCTGTCCATTTCGTCATTCAAAATTGTAAATTTTGTCGCCATTCAAAACTATCAATTCCGTCCTGGAAACTGTCCATGTCGTCCTATGAACTGTCAATTTTGTCCTATTAACTATCGATTTCGCCCTAGAAACTGTCAATTTCGACCTAAAAACTATCAATTCCCTCCTACATTAATGTTTGCGGACGTATATGAACAGCAGTCCCTTTGTTGTTGAACTTTGTTATCCTAGTAGAGCTATATCTCGGACGTTTCAGAACTCCCTCAATTGTCAAAATGGAGGTCATGGAGGAAGGAAATCTTCTGGACCGAATGAGCATTCTAATACAACGTGACAGCGCTTACTACGAGGAACATCAAAGCGTACTCCAGGAGGCTATCTGCAGCGGTATCGCAGGTTTCCAAAATTTTGGATTCGATTCGTCGATAAATTAGAGAAAAATTGAACTCTTATTTCAAAGGTGGCGCCCTCGATTTTCCCCACCACGCCTCTTTCGCGTCTGTCAAATTAGTTTCGTGGTGGGAGCAACAGTATATTTCGGTGTTTGGAGCTCCTTCCGGATTAATCCACGGTATAAACTCACGGCTATACTGTCAATTCTTATGTTGCTGAGATGACAGAGTCGTTACATATTTAGGAGTCGAAGAGCTCACTTCAGAGCACGGCAACGCCGGCAGTAATCCGTCCGAATTGGTTTCAACCGTAACAAGTTGTTGCGATCAACTTATGCAGCACCTTCATAATTTAAGTCAAGAAGCTCTCGACCACGCCGACCTACAGGTTTTAACGTCGACTTTGGGTGCAGCTGCATTAGTGGCGAACGCTCTTTGGGTGTACAACCATTCGAAGAAACTTCCTCAGGGGTACAGTTGTTGTTGTTGTTATCGTCGTCGTTTTTTTTTTTTTTTTTTTTTAGCATTGACTGCCATTTTATTTTCAGACTGTCCTTCAATGCCCTTCTCAAAGAGTACCAAAGCATGCGCGAAGCGTTAGCCGAACGAGTTTTGGATCTTCACTGCCGCCTCACTTCACTGTACGTTCTCCAGGACGCTGATTGCCTCAATTGGGAGGATCCTCACCCGTTTTTCGAGTCCGAGCGCGGTTCATTCGTTGTTCAAATGTGGTGGCTTTATATGCAGGGTAGGCATTACATAACATACGTAAAACACCGTAAAAACGCTCGACGAGTAACGAAAAAAAAGAGAAGAAAATGGTTTATTTTTCAGGAACGAGACAAGACCTTTGGAACAGTCTACCGCCTAAAACCGCTCAACGAGTTTTCGCTGGCATGCTGAACGAGTCCCTTACGATTTTTGCAGCCCGATACAGTCAGGTTACAGGCTAAGCGATCGATGTCATTTTTGCAACTGTTATATCTTGACTTTTTTTTTTTCATTTAGGCCGAACCAAGCATGGCGAGGCTTCCTCTAATCGCGAACGATATTTGTAACATTCTTCGGTGCATCGAATACTTACTTCCGGGTTGGTGTCACCCAACCCCCGCCCTAAAAACCCTATTTTATACGTTATTAACCATTTTCCCACAGCACTGTGCTGCTGTGCTAACGAGCTGACAGGCGAGAAAATCACCTCTCAAGTAGTATCACACCTTCATGACAAGTGTCACATTCTACTAACGACGCTTCTTTTCCGAGGAGCTCCTCTCTCGACGCTTCACAAAGTTGCGGTTCACTTTGAATTGCTTTGAATAGTTATTTCAAATAGACCCCCCCCCCTCCTTAGATATTTTTTAAAGGATTAAAAGATGTCGAGTGTTTCAAGCCCGTCACTAAAGGCACGATATCCCCCTGGTTTGCCTTTGTTCGCGACGATATCGACTATGGCACCAAATCTGTGTTTGACTTATCACCGATTTCTGCAGTTCTACTAGAATTGAACATTCTAAAGCTTCAGCCGAATATGCCTTGGCCTTTATTGCTAAAAGTACCGATCAAACCCCTCTCCCCCCCTCATCGTGACTATAAAATAATTACGACGATAATTAAAAGCTGGTAATGATGCGCCACTGTTGGGTCGCCAGAAAATTGATGAAACATATTTACGATAACCCGTGTTTCATTGGAACGGACGATGCGACAGAAACAAAGTGTTCCGGCTTCATGTGTAACGGCGACTGTCACCTGCCCAAGAGTAGCGTGGAAAAGGCAATTGTTCACGTGGTCGTGTCCGTGGGCTGTGAGACTGACGTTAGGAACACTTTGATTTACATTCTGGAACGACAGAACACTTCGTGGGCTGACTGTATTGACAAATCACAAGTTTGGTGGTGGTGGGGGGGAGGGATTTTATTACTTGTTCAACCGACCGAATTTATCGATTCTGTTCAGGTGTGGAATCAAAAACGTCCTGGATGGCTCGACGCTTTAGTGTCACCTCTGCTCCATTACTTGGACCCCATTGTTCTCATCATAGACCAAGCGATCGCTGTTGGTGTTATTTCTATTTTTATCACTGTAATCTGACAACAATTTTATTACAAATTTTCTTTCAGGATAAGGCGACAATTGAACAGCTTACAAAACTCTCAGTAGCTCTTCTTGCTCAGTCGACTGACTGCTTACCGTCAGGCATCTTCCAAGCTGCTTCCCTGCTACAAAACATCCTGCCAGCTGATTGTCGCCCTTTTGGAGGATCCGTCATGGCTCAGCTTCTTCTAGCATCCCTTTACACGCGAGTTATTGAGACGCCGTTAGCTGAAGCGATTTGCTATATGACGGATAGCGACCTAGAACCGTTGTTTAATAGCGTCAAGTATAACGATCGTCATAATACGTAATTCAATACTTTTGAGCTATTACTTAATTTTATTTTCGTCTACAGGGAAATAAAGGAGCTTTCGCGACCTACATACAACTTGGAGTTATCTCAGCAAATTTGTGAACTTCAAGTCAGCCAGCTCTTATTAACGAAGCTGGGTCGAATATCGCTAAAGGTTAGCTCCCTTCCCCCTCCCAGGAGTATGAAATTTCGTCAATTCATAACGAACTCAAAAATGTTTCCCTTAAAATCAAGGTTTTACACGAGTATTTAACGAAAGACCACTGGATTCTTACCGCTCTCGACCAGAACATTCCACACGTCAATGCCCATACCCTCCTCTTCACGATGTTTCACATTGGGGACCACTCATTCGACGAAGTAACAATAATATAAATTAGTGCCGGAGTGTAAAACCCCAACGTTATTTTTTCATTGAAAAAAAAGGTACTTCAGGGTAAGTGGAACCCCGACTGGGACGCCCTGCTCAACATACCGCTCGGCATCAGCCCCAAATTCGCCTGGGATCAAATATCGGCTCGACTGCCGAAAGAAGGTCGTGACAGTGTGACACGGCACGACGGTCTTGTCGTTGAAACGCTGACGCGTGTCTTCACCGAGGCCCTTCGAGAAGACGATGGTGATGATGGGGAGGGGGATGATGATGAAGAGGAGAGGGCGGAGAAGAATGAGGGCGACGATGCTGTTGAAGGGGGCGACCATGAGCTCAAGAGTGGAACGAAGGGAAATGGATAATAGAACATGCAGAAGGAAAACGTTCAGCCTAATCATGTTCATTTATTGGCTATATTACCATTGGCTTTCACACAAATAAACGCACTTAGTCTGAATAATTTTAATTTAATTTTAAATTTAATTTATTTATTATCGTCATCATTACAATCGTAAATAGGACGTCGGGACTCGGAAAGTTACACGGGTTGAGATAACAGCTCTCCTCGTGTAGCTCTACGTTTTTAGTGGTTTTAATTGGTTTTTTAGTGATTTTTCGACGAGTTTTTTCGTCGGATTTAGTGAAGTGCCGGTGAACAAAATAATACACACGGGTTGTTTGGTGGAAAAGTTTACGGGCGCGTGAGGACAATCTGTGATGGCACGGTGAGGGGGAAGGAGGACCAACCAAGCTATGTGGAAAGAACCAAGGTTCTTCAATCATCGACATCCTCCATGGATGACCTGGTTGACGAGAAATCGACGACCGGAAAGGTCGGTAATGAAAAATTCAGTGGGGAAAACCCTGGCGCGAATGAAAAGGAAGGGCTATTTAGCCGATGAGAATGAGGGTGACTTCACTCACGTTGGACGGAGGCCGCGTAGGGACGGTAAAGAGGCCCGTAAACGTATTAAAATGGCCCAAAGGGAGCGTAGGGAAGCGGAGAGACGCGAAAGGGAAGTCCAAACGGGGTTTAGAGGTCGATTCGAGAGACATCAGAGAATCGAGATGGAGGAAATGCGTAGGAAGAAGGAAGAGGAAAGGGCTAGGCGGGTGGATAGCGATAGGCGAGAGGGGAAGAGGGTGCGAACGGGATCGCACAACACTCCTCCAGAGGCGAAGGGACCCACAAAAAGGGTCAGGGAAGAGGTGGGGCCGGTATCGCAAACTCAAGCCGGGCCAGAAACGGTGAGCCAGGCGAAGAGAGCGAAAGTGCCCATACAGGCGCGGGTCGCGATCAGGAAGGTGGATGAGGCGCCGTTTAGAGTGGACGAGGCGTTGGAGCTGAGAGACTTTGCCATGGAGGCGATGTTGGACAGCGAATGTGGGGTAAGCCGATTTATGAATTCGGGGCTAGTGGAGGATAGCAAGATTTACTTGTTTACCTGTGGGGACGTTGAGTCGGCGAGGAGATTTGTGGAGTGCCTAAAAGAACCGGGCAGGCAGAGGGGGTTGACAGCCGTGACTAACGGGTTGAGCTGAGCGATGGGACCGACTCTGTTGTGGTATCCGGACCAAAGATGGGGTACAGGCCAGGTAAAGGCCTGCAAAAAGGTCTAGGTACTGGCCACATCTTAAGGAGTTCCGCAGAGAGAGAGAGAGGGGGTTGAATGCCTACTGAGTGACATACTGATCCCGACTAGGCTAAGGGGCGTTGTCACGGGTATGAGGCAGGCAAAAGAGAAGGTATTGAGGTTCATGAAACTGGTTAACCAGGATCTGGGCCTCGACATAGGTCTTGGCAGTTGGTAGGATTCCGTGGAGACCCGAATGGCGTGTCAACTGAGCTGACGATCGATGTGCCCGATAAGGACGCGGAGATTGTCAGGAAGGTGGGCAATTTGGGGTGGAGTTTACGAGGGTAAGGTTTTGGGTGCTTTCCAAAAGAAAGTGGGGTGAGGATGATGAGTTGCTAGTGGGGGGGGGGGAACAAGGAACCCCACGACACAGCTATGGAGGTTGAGGGGGATACGATCCCTCCAAAGGGTCAGGCGGGGCCCAGTACGGTGGTCCCGCCGATGGGGGGGGGGGTGGACATGACGGCCAACTCAATCGGCAAAAACAGGTGATCAGGCCAGTGGTCCTGGTCACCGACTTGGAGAGGTTCCTGATGGAACAACAGGGCCACAGGGGAAGTAGGGGGGGGCGGATAGCGCGAGGGGAACGGAGAGGAAGTAGGGTATGAAGGTGCTTCAGGCTAATTTGCAGCACAGCAGGACTGCGACGGCGGATGTTGCGGTGCTGGGGGCTGGTTTGGAGTTCCAGGTGGGGTTGTTTCAGAAACCGTATCTCTTTAAAGGGAGGGTGCGAGGGCTCCGGAATCGGAACTATGAGGTGATTCACGCAACGGAGGGACTGGATAGGGTGAGGGCATGTGTGGTGGTGCAGTCCATCTTGCAGCCGGTGAGGGTAAGTGGGTATTCAACGCCGGACTTGGCAGTGGCAAGTATAATTATTGAAATGCGAGGGGGGAGGCACATAAGACTGTTTATATAGCTTCCTGGTATAGGGCTACGACGGAAGGACGGAGATCCCGGAAGAGCTGGAAAGATTGATGGAGATCTGTGTCCGGGAGACGGCGAAATTGATCGTCGGGGCGGACTTGAATGCCCATAACGTAGCATGGGGTTCGACAGATACGAATAGGGCAGGTGAGGAGCTTCTGGAAGACCTGGTAAGGCTGAATTTTGTAGTTGTTAATATTGGAAACATGCCCACGTTCTGGACTCGGAGTCGGAGTGAGGTGATTGACGCCACATTCTGCTCTGGGGGGGGGGGAGGCGTGATAACTGGATGGAGGGTGTGTAATGATATTTCCTCTGATCACAGGCCAATTAGATTCGAGGTTGGGGCGAAGCCGTTGGCGGTGAAGCCGGTTAGAAACCCCAGGCGAGCGGACTGGGATAAATTTGAGAGGAAGCTACAGCAACAACAAGCTGGGGAGCAGGAGCTGCCGGAGGATAGCGTCGAACTTCAAGAAAGCAAGCTGACTAGATCGTTGAAAAAAGCGTTTGAGGAAGCCTGTCCGACCCGACGCATTCGCGGAACGGGGGCGCCGTCGTGGAACTCCCAGCTCAGGGAGCAGCGTAAAAAAGTGAGGTCTAACTTTAATAGAGCGCTAGGTTGACGAAGGCTGGGGTGGACTGGCAGCAGTATAATGAAGCCAGAAAGGCCTACAAGTGGGACCTCCGGAGAATGAAGAGGACGGCGTGGAGGAAATTCTGCGAGGAAGTGGAGTCGGCGAAGGAAACGGCAAGACTGAGCAAGGTCATCAGACATGAAGTGGAATGGCAGCTGGGATCAATCACGCTGCCGACAGGTGAAGTGATAGTGGACAATAAGGGGATTTTGGATCACATGCAAAGCACTCATTTTCCAGGGTGTGAGGAGAGGCAGATGACTGCGGTTGAGACTGACGTGCCTGACTTGGACGGAAGTCGGAGGGCACAGAGCGAATTGATCTGCACAGGGGAACGCTTCATATGCGCGCTGGCGACGTTGGGAGCCTACAAGGCGGCGGGGCATGACGGAATATATCCGATCGTCATCCAGAAAGCAAATGAGGGGGCGAAAGAAAGTTTTCGTCGACTGATGGTGAACTGCTTGGTAAGGGGGGAAATCCCCACGGCATGGACGAGGGTAAGAGTGAAATTTTAACCTAAAGGTGGTGGAAGAGCATGTAACCGCGCGGCAGATTTTAGGCCTATAAGCATTAATTGTATAGGCTTAAGAGTATTGAAGCGAGTCATAGATTTGTATATCCGGCAAGAAGTGCTTGCTAGGAGAGGGCTGCATGAGCATCAACATGCGGTCTCATGAATCAGGATGTTCACGTAATGAATAACTGGTGTGCAGGCAGAACCCGGAAAAAGCCAAGCTTGTACTCTTTACGAAGAAGAGGAGCTTGGCTGGGTGGGGGCCAATTAAGATGAACGGAAGAGAAATAGAAAGGGTGACAGAAGCTAAATACTTGGGGGTGACCCTGAACGGTAAACTGTCGTGGAGGACCCACGTGGGCAATGTGTGTAAACGAGCGGTAAGGACATTTCATCAATGTAGGCGAGTAGTGGGGAGTACCTGGGGCTTAACCCTTCAACGGATGCTGTGGCTATACACAGGTATAATTAGGCCCAGAATATTGTATGGCGCTTTGGCTTGATGGAAAGCGGTGGAGTGGTCCTGGGGGCGGGCATTGCTCGGCAGGGTCCAGCGTCTGGCCTGTCTGGCGACTCTGGGGGCATTCAGGACGACTCCAACGGCAGCGATGAAAATGTTGCTTCGGCTGCGACCCCTATATTTGGAGGTCAAGATACGCGCAATGGAAACATGTTATGGGTTGCAAGTCCATGGGAAATGGGCGGTAAGGAGGAGAGATTTGGGACCCAGGGAAGTAGCGACGGAGCTCCAGCGGGTGGCGCCTGCCACCCAGATGAGGAGTGACAAAACCATGAAGCGATTGGACTTGGGAAGGAAGATACGGATTCGAGTTAGTACGAGAGAGGAAATTCAGGGTGCAAGTGGGAACCATGAATTGCTTCACGGATGGGTCTAAGTTGGAATCGGGAATGACAGGATCTGGATTCTGGATACCAGAGTTTGACTGTGGGGATTGTAGGCCCCTAGGAAAGTTGGCCAAGGTTTTTCAGGCAGAGGTCGTGGCGGTAAATGACTGTGTCCTGATACTAATTAGGAAGCATGTGAGGGTCAGGGAAGTGGTGATCTACGCGGACAGCCGCGCAGCTGGTGGTGGAGTCGGTCTTCGTGGCGGACTGTCGGTGGGGCATCACAAGGTTACAGGGAATGGGTCATGAAGTGACCCTCGTGTGGATCCCTCGACACAGGGGATACGAAGGGAATGAGAAAGCTGATGAAATGGCGAAACAGGGGGCAAATAAGGAAGTATGGGGACCTGAGCCGATTATTGCGGTCTCCAAGACAGCGTGGAGAGCCCAGATAAAGGATTGGGCGGATAGGGAGGCCGCCAGGAGTTGGAATAGCCTATCAGCCTGTCGGCGGCAGGGCTTGCATTCGGGAATGGGACAGGAAGGCGACGATGTGGCTGCTATCACTAAGTAGAGGCAGCATGTGGAGAGTTGTGGGGATGTTTACAGGCCACATAATGGGAATGGTGGCAGACCCGATGTGTCGGGGCTGCGAGTTGGAAGAAGAATCGGCTATGCACTTTGTAGGGGAGTGTGAGAGGTATGCGGCTTCTCGTTTCCGCATTTTCGGGACAGACAGGTTGCCAGGCATCACATTCTCGAGGGCCGAGGGGGTCCGAGTCCTTCAGTTTGTAAATGCCGTAGATATAGGTTTGCGGACCCGCATTAGGCTTTTCCGAGTCCGACCCTAAGGGCATGGTGCATGAGCCGGGAACGGCTTAAGCGCTTCGGGCTCGGCTAGGCTTTCTTCGCGAAACAGTGAGAGCCGGCAGCTTAAGGCTAACGAGGACGACAAGAGAGCATAATAGAGAGGGAAGATGGCCGAATCCATTTTACCTTTCGCTGCTGCAATTGACGGATTTTGTTTTTGTGAAAAGAGTGCGCGTTCAACCTCGCTCCCGGCTTATCTTTTGACCTGTTTGACACGATTTCTAGATGATATTGAGCAATGTCCAATGGTCTCAAAACCACGTCCGGTTCAAATCGATCACTTTGAAAACATAAACATTCATCCCAAATACCGTACAGTTAACACCTGGGCAATTTATGGCAAAAAAGATCAACATTCTTAGTGGAAAATGGCAAAAACCGCGTTCCTTCAGGTTCCTCGACACAGGGACTCCAAAAATCTAGACGATTTTCTGATCAGACGAGCGCTTGAAGTGGTTCTCTCTTTGATGACGTCCGTTTTTGACCACTTATTGCACACGGTCCTATTCGTTAGGGGGTGGGGGGGGGACGAATGGTTCATAGATTGAGTCAACTAATATTTTAACGGCTCGAATACCCTCTTATTTGGCCATTTTTTCGGTGCAACACGGCGTGTCAGTTAAGACATGGACGCAAATACAATTACAAATAGCCATTTTAATAGCGTGGAGGCTCAGAATTTGGTCAATTTTGATGCACGTGTGGTAAGATTTACCTTTTCCCAGGCACGAATGGTCTGTTTAGCAAATTTTAGGGCGTAACTAGTCAATCAAGCAATTTTTAGCTTAACAGATTCTCAATTTAACCATTTATAGACCACAAAGAGTCAGTTTTACCAATTTTTGAGTGTGAGTAGCCGTTGACGTAAACTGTCAATATGGTAATTTATAGAGGGTGTGAATAGTCAGTATGATATTTTCAGGGTGCACGAATCTGTCTTCTTAGTCTGGAGTACGAGCTCAGTTTAGCCACTATCAAGGCCGGAATTGTTAATTTAACCGTTTTGTGGACGATAACAGTCAGTTTTGCAATTTGTTGAAAATAGTTTGTCATAACATTTGTAGGTTGCGAATGGTCAGTTTTGCCATTTTCAAGGTGCAGATTGTCTGGCCATCCATAAGGAGTGAATATTAGCCAAGGCGATATTATCAGGGTAAGATCGTCAGTTTTGACATTTTATGATCCGAATGATGAGTTTTACCGTTTCTAAAACAAAAATTACCTGTTTAACCATTTTTACAGCAGACATTGCACGTTTAGCCTTTTTCTACGCACGAATGGTCAGTTTTGGCCATATTATTCAGTACAGGAATCACTGATGTTCAGGCATTTTTAGGGCGCGAATTCGGGGCTCGACAGTCTCACCAAGTCAGTTTCGCCGTTTTTATAGCGCGAATCAGTCAGTTCACCATTTTCAATCGTCATATTGGTCATTTTTTAGGGCGTAAATAGTCGCGTTCAAGCCAAAGGCGCGAATGGTCAGTTTGGTCATTGTTTTTCACGGGAATGGTCAATTTTGCACTTTTCAGGGCAGGGATTATTCTGTTCATGCATTTTCAGGGCGCAAATGTCAGCTCAGCCGTATTTAGGGACGCGAATACGGTCCGTTCGAGCCAAAGACACGAATGGTCAGTGTTGGCCATTTTTGACGCGCGAATGGTTGATTCAGCCATTTTCAGGGCTGAATGAATCAATTTTTAGGGCGATTGAAGTCCGTTTGGCTTATTTTTAGAGCGGGAATTTCCAGTTTGGCAATTTTTAGGGCGCAAATATATGGATAGTTCAGCCATTTGTAAGGCGCTAATCGTCCAGTTTTACCATTTTGGGGCACGATTACCGTTTACCGATAGCCGTTTTTAGGTTGGGAATAATAGCCATAGTTTGGCTATTCTTAGGCAGTGAATAAAGCAGTGAGTAAAGCTGGATTTACATAGAGCGGAACGCGCGAGAAAAGCGGAAGGACGGAACGCAATCTGATTGGCTGTTGGGTCAGGGTGGCCGCCATGTTGTCGGAAAGCGACGGAAAGCGGTCGGCGGAAGAAATTTTTATACCGCCTTCGCGTTCCGTCAAGCTCCGCGCAAGCGCAGGGGACAGGAATGTTGATAGTTGATAAATGCTAGTAGAGGTTCCAAATTTTATTTCGATCGTCGTTGAACTGTTGAAGCTTAAAATAATAATGCGTTCCAATTTCAATGAAAATTTAATAGAAAAACTCCATCAACAAGATGCTGTGAGAGGTTTCAGATCACAGAGGCTTTCAGTATAGGAAGGTTATGATTCCGTCCACCACGGAGATTGCTTCATGTGAACTCTCTTACCGACTCCGCCAACCATTTCACTAGTTTTTCTGCCTTCCGTCCTTCCGCTTTCCGCACTATCGTTCCGCTCTATGAGAACTCCCCTGAATTGATCTTTATTGGATCCTTTAAAACCACAATTTTTCTCACACATGTACAACTCCCCGCTCAAGGGTGAGTTGTAAATGTGTTTCCTCGATCCCCCCCTTTAATCATACCTCGACCTACTCCGCGTTACGTAAATTATCGCCGTATTTCTGCACCAATCCTGGATTTCAAGGTCTCATTTAAATTTTCACGAAATTCCGCACAACCGTACGATCTTCTTTTTTCAAATTTCACCCCTAAAATAACTGTAAACCCCACTTCGACTTTTACCTTGAAAATTCACACTCCTTCGACGACATATTTGGGAAAGCAAGATCGTACGGTTGAGCGGAATTTCCTGAAGATTGAAATGATACCTTGAAATCCAGGATTGGTGCAGAAATACGGCGATGATTTACTTAACGCCGAGTATAGGTGAGGTACGATTGGAGCGAGGGGTCGAGGAAACGCATGTACAACTCCCCCTTAAAAGCCGAATTTTTGAAATTGTTTTTCCGAGTGACCCGAACCCGTGAATTGAAGAGAAATCTGCCAAATTGTGGTTTTAAAGGGCCAAATCGGCAGATCCAATACAGAAGGCCTTGTTCAGGGGCAGCAGACGCCCATCTAGGTACAACATTTGTTTGTTCAATGAGTCGTTACATATTTATTTTTAGGGGTTTGGCTTGTTTTATTTTCTTCTTTTCAGAGGCGTAGCCAGAAGGGAGAGCAATTGGCCTCCCATATAGACTCGACAACGTTATTAACACTAAACCCCACCCCCAATATTTCGCTACTTGCGCCTCGTACGTGAATGGTCAATCAAGCCCGTCAGGCAATAGTGAAACGGAGGAATGCAGCCGATTACGGTCAAAATGGCATCAGCTCCCCCCCCCCCCCGAAGCCAGCAAGGTCGGAAAACCCCAAGGTAAGCAGTTTCGTCCTATTTCAAATTTTAACCATTCGGCACATTTTGTTTGACTTTATTAGAGCCGAACACCGATACAGAGACGAGGTCTCGGTATCGGGGCTTCGATATATACGAAAGTGAAGCTGGCGGCCAAAAATAGCGGCCATAAAAAATCGATTATGCGCCATTTCGATATAATCGATTCTACCGTTTATTGGACATGTATGTCTAAGGGCAGCCAAGGACGATAATAACAGACTTTTCCAACAACTGGTGTGTCTAAGAAAGCCTACAATTCACTCCATGATGGATGCGCCTCAATTGATCGGAAAACGTATTTTAACCAAGCAGCCGCAATTGAATATTAAGATTGGCCTAAATTGACCTTTGCAGAATGGTATGGGCCAGAGGAGTGATCGGATCAGAAGTTTGACGGTTTTCCTTGATTCCTCGGTGAGAAATCTAGGACCGACTATTTTTATTGTATTTTTGAAAGTCGAATTTGAGCCCAGCAGCCGCAGTTGAATATGAAGATTGGCCTAAATTGACCTTTGCAGAATGGTAGGGGCCAGAGGAGTGATCGGATCCAGGGAAACCGTCAAAATTCCGATGAATTGAGGCGCAGCCATCATGGAGTGAATTGTAGGCTTTCTAGACACACTGAAGTAGTGATAACTACGTCGTGAAGTACATCAACCAGTTGTTGGAAAAGTCTTGTTATTATCGTCCTTGGCTACCCTTAGACATACATGTCCAATAAATGGTAGAATCGATTATATCGAAATCGCGCATAATCGATTTATTTTTTTTGCTGCTAGTTCTGTCTGCTAGCTTCAGTTTCGTGATTGTTTTTGGACTTTCGGGTAAATGGGATGGTGAGTGCATCAGAACTGTTCGTTTTACTAACAACGGGGTGGGACGTTCCAGTATATTAAAGTTGCTATTTTTACAAAATTATTACGTTGTCAATTATTGGTAAAAAAAATGCGTTAAAAAAGTTAAAAGAAGCCTTAAAACTAAACAAATTAAGTGAATCACAGCCAAACGTTAAGCCTAATGATGATGGTTTACAGTGAAAATAAAGATTTCATCTCATCAATTGTTAGTTTGTTGGAAGAAACGCTTCGGGAGCCCGTCATGACGTTTTTTGCTATCTCCAACTTATGTTCTTGCAGCTTTAAAATTCTTTCCTCGATCGTGTCCGAAGAAACGAATCTGGTGAGGGGAATGAAATAATTTGTAAACGAAATCAGTCGCCACCCCCGGAATGAAACGACTAACTTGTATATGTGAACGGGCTTTAACTGTCCAACTCGGTAGACTCGATCGAATGCTTGGGCCTCCAATTGTGGGTTCCAGTGAAGATCGACGAGAAGAAGGTGGTTGCCGCCAATTAGATTCAGTCCAACACCGCCCGAAGTTAAAGAAAGCAGCAAGACCTGATGGGAATTGAGGTAAACATTGTGTGGAAAGCGTTTAAAATGCAAGATACAAACTTTGCGTTCTAGCGATTTGGAATTGAATTCTTCGATGATTGGAGCTCGTTTTGGAACAGGAATAGCTCCATTAAGATTTAAACATTTGGTACCCATTTCGTTGAGAACTTCTTCCAAAATTTGAAGCAGTGACGTCCATTGAGAAACGACCACGATTTTGTCGTCGGTGGTCGTAGCGATTTTAGTTACAATGTCAAGGATAGCCCGGACCTTTTTCAAGCAAATGCCAACGTAACCTACGGAAATTCACCAAAACACCTCTTCATTTTGTAGTACCTACATACCTTTGAACTTCGCCGGTGTTTATCAAAAACAGGATGTTTTGGGGATAAAATACTAGGTGTCAATTCGGTTTCGTCATCCTCAGCAGTAGAGTTTTCAGCGTTGAGCGTCATGTTTTGCATATCCTTCAGAAGATCTATATCGTTACCGTCTTCATCATCAATTCCGTCTCCGGTCAATTCCACTTTGTCCAATACCTAAGAGAAATCGTATTGAATTAACATAAAGAAACTCATTCCGAAACGTAGGAAACACCAGCTTACATTGACTGCGAGGCAGGGGTGAGAACAAATCTGCCTCAATCTCAATAGTAGCACAAGGATATGATGGGTTTTTATATTTTTCATACTAGAAAGGTTTTTAAACAATTTCTCTAGTTCAGGGTGGTTTTTAAAAATATTTTCCTCGGATGCCTCTGTAGTAAGAAGGAGTTAAAAGTAAATTTAATAAATTTGAATTTAACGGTGAAAATTTTACGAGCAAAATTTGGTTTTGTCCGGTTGACTGGAACTCCGTAAGCAAACAGATGAGCCTTTTCGGCTCTTTGGTGAATGAATTGCGCCAAAACAGTTCTGAAAAACTTTATTATGAGCGAGGGAACTAAAATGATATTTTCGATTGAAAAATACTTGGAAAAATGGGCGACTTTCTCGTAAAGATCAAACTCTTCTTTATCAAGTTGAAACATTATTGTTTCTACCTTTTTTTCTTTCATATCCTTCAATCCACCTTTTTTCTGGATGTCTTCTTTTGTTCTCCTGAGCATTAGCGTTTTATTAATAACTGCCAACCGATGCAGCCCAGTAGAATCTTTGTTATCGACCCATTTCTTCCAAAGCTGAGAAAATGCAATCAAAATTTAAAAATAATAATGAAACCTTCCACAGCAAACGTTATTACAGCTAGATCGTCGAATGGTTCCACTTTGACAAACTTCACAACGGCGTAAAAATCTAGCGCTTTGTTGTGAACCGGTGTTCCAGTCAAACACCACCTTGTTTTGCCCTTCAAATCAAAAATTGCCTGGGAAGTTAAAGATTTGTGATTTCTAATAACGTGCGACTCGTCCAGTATGATTCTGTTCCATTGGACACCAAACAACGCGCCGTTTTGCTATTGTAATTGTGACCAAAAATCAATAAAGAACGGGAAGAGACGATACACTGAAATTGTACTTACCGGCTTTTCCTTTTGTACAATAGTGTAAGTTGTCAAAACAACGTCGAATCTCATCAATCTTCTCGGATTTCTTTCTTTCTTATTGCCGTGATGTACACAATAAGTCAGAAGGTTAGCTTTTAGTTTACATTTTATTTCTACTTCCCATTGACCCATTACAGACGCAGGACAGACGACAAGCGTTCCGCCTTCCAAACCTGACGGAGGTAGATCGTTTTCGTCGCTCTCGCTTGAATCGTGGTCCCCTCGAAATTTGCCATTTTTCGTTTGTTTGGATTTAAGAATAAGGGAAAGCATGGTGAGTGTTTTTCCCAGTCCCATATCGTCCGCTGAAATGAAAAACAAAGTCTTAAAGACCGGGAGTTTTGAAAAAAAAAAAAAAAAAATTGAATAACAAACCCAAAATTCCTCCAGAAGGTTTTTGACGCTCGCGCCACAATAACCAAGTAAGGGCTTGGTTCTGATGCGGCAGGAGTTTTACGCGCAGCCCTTCTGGGTCCTCAGTAACCATCGATTCATTTGGGCAGCGCTCTAATGATGTCTGAAGTTTTTTAAGTGATTCTACAGTAACGGACTGCTGAGTTTGATACGTCGCCAGAGCTGGGGAGAAGAAGAAGAAAAAAAAAACCATCATTTTCGAATTGAAAAAAGCTAAGCATTCACCGTTTTCATTCACCTTGTCTCCCCATTGCTTCGATGTCGACGTTTAAATGTTTCGGGGGAACTGAGTCTACGGGAGTGTCACGAAAATTGGAATTTTGGCTCGCCAAACATTTCGGCTTTATCCCAGAGGCAAATTTAGTCAGCTGACTGTCCAGCTCTTTTATTCGACCGTTCAATACGTTGCGAATTTGAACTTTTCTTTTTAAAGCCACCTTCATCTTTTCACCCCCATCGGGAAGTGAATCAAGGTCTAAATTATCGAAGGACTCCTGATTATAAGAGGAATTAAAATGTGAAAATATATCATAGTTAATACAGAAATCGTCATCATTTAACGTCACAGTTTGTAGCCAACTCACTTTCATCTTAATAATTTCTGCATTGATTTGATTAAGCTCAATTTCCAATTTCCTTCGTTCCATTCTTACTTCAATTTGTCTCGAGGGTGAAACGGAATTTTCATTTTGTTCATTAAGGACAACATCATCGTCATCATCATCATCTAAACAGACGACGCTGTCGTCATTTTCAACTTCGTTCTGTGGGAGACTTGAAGAAGCTAATGGTTCATGCGAACTCCTGTCAGAATCGCTTTCATTGCGATCTTTTTCAAAGTGTGTGGCAACCTGCAAAAAATGCACGTTCGATCAATGTTTATAATAATACCGTAAAAACATCAACAACAGCAACACGCCCAGCCCCGGCTACAATGTGGACAAAGAGCCAATTTACGACTTCTCGAAGCCCTGGATGATTTTCGATTGAGGCGAGTAGCCCAATACTCGCGTTTTTAGATCATTTAAATAGCCCAAATATCGGTTTAGCACTTTTCCAGACCAATCTGTCAACTCTTTGACCCGCTAACTCATTCCAAAATCTTAACAAAAAAAAAAAAAAAATCAAGGTCTAAATTATCGAAGGACTCCTGATTATAAGAGGAATTAAAATGTGAAAATATATCATAGTTAATACAGAAATCTTCATCATTTAACGTCACAGTTTGTAGCCAACTCACTTTCATCTTAAAAATTTCTGCATTGATTTGATTAAGCTCAATTTCCAATTTCCTTCGTTCCATTCTTACTTCAATTTGTCTCGAAGGTGAAACGGAATTTTCATTTTGTTCATTAAGGACAACATCATCGTCATCATCATCATCTAAACAGACGACGCTGTCGTCATTTTCAACTTCGTTCTGTGGGAGACTTGAAGAAGCTAATGGTTCATGCGAACTCCTGTCAGAATCGCTTTCATTGCGACCTTTTTCAAAGTGTGTGGCAACCTGCAAAAAATGCACGTTCGATCAATGTTTATAATAATACCGTAAAAACAACAACAACAGCAACACGCCCAGCCCCGGCTACAATGTGGACAAAGAGCCAATTTACGAATTCTCGAAGCCCTGGATGATTTTCGATTGAGGCGAGTAGCCCAATACTCGCGTTTTTAGTTCATTTAAATAGCCCAAATATCGGTTTAGCTCTTTGACCCACTAACTCATTCCAAAATCTTAACTAACTAAAAAAATAAAAAAAACTGGGCATCAAAATGTCTGTCACGCTACGCTCCTGACTCTGATAGTTTGTGAGGATGGCCTGATAAAATAAATTCCCTTCTCCCAACCGGCTGCCGTCGAAACGTTTTCCAGCCAATTCGCGACCGTGATGTAATTTTTTGGATCATGGAAGAAAAAAAAAAAAAAAAAAATGATTTGTAACAAGAAAGGAATTCTTACAGCTGTAGCTTTTCTCGTTGGGCAGAAGCTGTCATCCTCTGGACTTTCGCTCGGCTCAGAGCCAGGGGAGCGATCCTCAGTTTCAACATCAGCCTGTAAGTATATTGAAACATAGTGCGTTGATTTGATTAAACTCTATTTAAAAAAATTAAAAAATCCTTCGTGTCATTCTTACTTTAATTTGTCTCCAGGGTGAAAAGGAATTTTCACTTTGTTCTTCAAGAACAACAACATCATCATTATTTAAAGAGACGTCGCTGTCGTCAATTTCAACTTCGTTCTGTGTGAATGTTGAAGAAGCTAATGGTTCACGTGAATCCCCGTCAGAATCGCTATCATCGGAGATTCGATTTCGATATTTCTTAAGGTGTCCGGCAACCTGCAAAAAATGCACGTTCGAGCAATGTTTAATGATAACACCGTAAAAAACAACAACACCAACGGCGACGTCATCAACAATAATAAATAATAATAGTAATTATTATTTTTGTGAGAGAGAAAAAAGTAATCCCCCAACAACTGAACCGTTCTTATTTTTTTTATTTTATTTTAGGGATATAGTGCTTACAGGGCTGCACCCTAAATAGCACAGTCAAACAAGAGAAATGAAATACAGTTCCATACCCCAAAGCAAGAAGTAAACAAAATGAAGGGGGGGGGAGGGATCAATAATCCCAGAATTAAGAGATGTGTGCCGAAATCGCCTCAACAAGGGATTTAAAAGGCTGTCCAAATAAGTCGATAACACCACCAAAACGATTAACCAAGCAAGCAAGGTAATCCAAGGAGTAGAAGAAACCGTAGTCTGTCCTATGCGTATTAACTTGAAACACGACGTTCTGCCGCGAAACGGGAACAGTGAACTTAAATTCAGACAATAAATCCGGAACATGATAAAAGCCATTAAACAGCCTCCAAATTAACTTGTAAGATCTAGCTACGACAGACCCCACTTGATCCCTAAATGACAAAGCCACCGACTCAACCCTTGGCACATCGTCTCCAGAAACAGAATACGAATCCGAATACGAAAAAGAAATGACGGAGCATTTATTCTTCTACCATTATTCTTGCACCATACATTAAAACGATCGATGACGCTTTTGTAATAAATGGCAGCACACAGGTGAACGAACTGAACGAAAAACCTTTATATCGTCGGCATATAGTAAAAATGTACTATGATTTATGGCATTGCCAACGTCAATGGAACATAATAAAAACAGTGTAGGACCCAGGAGAGAACCTTGTGGAACACCAGAAAAAATAGCGAAGACAGAGTAGGAACCACGAAAACATACCCTCACGAAAACATACCCAACATCTGTCAGGTACGACAGATACGTAGTCAGCCATTCTCCATTTTATCATCTTCGCTAAAAAGTTGACAACCCTGAATTTTGACAGCGGTTTTGCTTCAAACGAGTTGTCATTATTTATTCCATTTCCACCTGTGGATACCATCATTCAGCACTGTACTAATAGTCGTATAGTCAAGCGTATTAATCGACAAGTTCATGGACGTTGATAATTAGTTTTTAGGAGAGCTCGTGCATGTGAGTATATTTTTTATTTATTTAGAAAGAAACCAGTGGTCCCCGAATTTTCATCCCAGTTGCTCTGCATTGGTCTGCCAGCAGGGCTGGGCAGTAATTGAATTACATGTAATTGAATTACGTAATTCAATTACAATTAGTAATTGGTAATTTGTAATTGATAACAACACGCCATTGTAATTGATAATTTGTAATTAAAAGCACATTTTCGAAGAAATTTGTAATTAACAATTACCAATTACATTTCCATCTTCAGAGCCAATATTACTTAGAAAACTTTCGCGCCTTACTTGGAGCTTTTGGAGGAGTTTTTGCATGAAATTCTCTGAAAAAAAAGAGTTTCAAAGCAATTATGACACGAGCGATATCCTCGAGCTTAGGGTTGCCAATTTGAAATTTGAGAAAAACGGTACAAAAGTTTCAAAGATCAAAACTCCAAACCAGTGGCGTGAGTAGGAATTTGTCTTGGGGGGGGGGGGAAGGATCAGATTGAAGTCTCGTAAGGTTTTTTCTATTTTCCACCCAGCCAGCACACTCTTGAATCTAGACATCTTGCTGGCCTCATCATAGCCTCAATCTCTTAATTAAGGGCGATTTTTGGACTCTACTCGCAAATTAGCGCTTTTCTCAATTTTGGCCGAGTGTATCGTTCTTCTCCATTTCAGCCGCAGATTAGCAGTTTTGCCCCACCCCTTCCATAGCCATGAATCTGCGCATTTTCTCAACTTTAGCAGCAAAGTATCGTTTTTATCCTGAGAGCGATGTTTCTTAGTTATCCACGTTTTCCCCAATTTCAGCAGCATATTACCGATTTTTTAATATTTTTACCAGAATTAGCACTTTTCTCAGTTTCAGCTGGAAATTAACGTTTTTCTTTAGTGTTTTCCTCAATATTAGCCGCAAAATAGGGGGACTTTTCACGAATTACGATGTTTTTGTTTCACCATACGCAATGCATGAGCGATTTTCCTCAGTTTACTCGGGAATTAGCGATTTCTTCACCTATTGCCACAAATTGGCTTTTTTTTTCAATTTCAGCCTGAAAACTTGCCTTCAGAATCCGCAAATTGGCGGATATTCAGTTTTTAGCGCAAATTAGAATTTTTCTTAATTTCAACCGCGAATAAGCGCTTTTTTTTAAATTGTAGCGGCGACGCGTCGTAGCGTTTCAACCCTGTGAATTAGCGAATTTTCTCAATTTCAGTCACAAATTGGCGTCTGGCGCAATTTTAGCTGTAAATTGGCGAATTTTTCCATTCTTAGCCACGAATTAGCAATTTTCTCAATTTTTAAGCTTAAAATTAACCTTTCTCTTAATTTTGACACAGGCTGATAATTTTATTTTCTAAATATTACCCGCAAATTAGCGGTTTTTCACATTATACCACCGCATTAGCAATTTTATAAAACTTTTATAGATATAGATTATTGCTTCTTTTCAGTTCTAGCCGTGAATTAGCGTAATTTTTAACATTGTACTATAGCCATGCATGAATTTGCCATTTTTCTGATTTCAGCCACAAAAATGCCTTCAGAAGGTACGAATTTAAATTATAAATGTAATTTTTTTTTTCAAACCAAAAAATGTACATCAGTCCATCATTTTCTGTCAAAAAATCAACATTTTTTAATTATAAATTTCACGACACTTAATTCGTGAATTATTGATGTTTCTCAATTTTAAGCGAATTTTCGCTTTTTCTAAATTTTAGCAGCGTGGTAGCATCTCCATGCAACCCGTGCATTATCTACTTAATTTTTTCAATTTTTGCCAAGAATCGGCGTTTGACTAAATTTTGCGTCCATTCAGCATCCTATTCCCTTTTTCATACGCGAATGGGCGATTTTACGCCATTTCAGTTGTAAATTTGCCATTTTTGGCCAATTTTAACCTGAAAGCGTCTTTTATTTGTCAATATTATAGCGTGTTTTCTCAACTTTACACAAAACGTTTTGCGTTGATTTTCACAATTTATTCGTAGAATGGCCTCCATGTACCGGGAATCAGCGATTTTTTTCTTACTTTTAGTCTGGACGTTGCATCGCGAGACCACGAATCAGCCATTAGCGAATTAGCCAAATTAACAAACCATGACTATCCGGGGTTCCCCGTGACAGTTCGCAGGCTGAGATGTGGGGCAAAATTAGTCAAATTAGCAAATTTGACCCCGGACATTTCGCAACCCTACTCATGCGACGCGTTTGGCATCTTGGGGCTATGCTGTTCCTGCTTCTTATCTCAAAGATCTGTTCTGACGTTCGATTGTTGGCTGGACGCACTAAAAAAATGACAGTGAACAAGAGCAAGACGCTTGCGTGTTCCACAAATCCAGCTCTTGGGTAATTGGTAATTGAAAAAGTAATTCAATTACAGTAATTGTAAATTGTAATTATTCGTGGAAGTGAAAAGTAATTGGTAATTTGTAATTAATCCGCTTTTTTGGAAGTAATTTGTAATTAATTACTCAAAAAGCTGTAATTTGCCCACCCCTGTCTGCCAGTCCCTCCACATCTGCACCTGCAAGAACGTCCTGAAATAATGTTAGGGAGCGGCCAGTTCACTGGGGGGGGGGGGGCAACGTTGCCAAGTTAAAAGAGTTTTTTGAGAGGGCCCTCTGGAACAGAAGGAATCTCAGTTCGTGGAGAGATGGCGAGCTGTTGCCTGAGTAAACTACGGCGATGAACTTCGTTCCAACCTCAGCATTCCGGCCAGGAGTGGCTTAATTATGAATTATGATCGAGAAAACCCGAAGCAACATTGAAATCAGGATTTTTGGCTAGGGTGTTGGTTTTGACCTTGCCTTGTCGGAAAAATGAAGAAGTAGCGTTGCAGCCGCTGAAGGAAAGAAGAAACACGATGTTTCGTTTTTCATCCCCCCCCCCCCCCACACACACACCAACAGGTGTCAGACATTGTCTCAGTCTGGGACTTGCTTAGGACGTTTTTCATGGTAAGCTATGGAATTTCACATTTTTTAAAACTCACTCAAATCGCTCAAATTGGGTGGCGTTATTAATTTCGTAATTTATTCGTCGTGAGAAACGACTTTTTACTCTCGCCAGTCGTTTTCAAACCACCAAAAAGGTGTGTTTGCCAACAGCAAGGTCTTTTATGAACTCCTGTCAACAGGAGTTGATTCCTGTGAACTCAGAAGTGTCGTCTCCTAGTCCATAAAAAACGTCCTTTGCAAGGTGCCAGACACAATCAAACGATCCGGATGAATATTGATTGAATATTCGGGAAGTTGCAAGTTTTCGGTCCTTATTTACGCAAAATGGCAATATCCTGATACTTATTTTCCATGAGTTTGATTTTCGGGGCTAAGTAATCGCGAAATTGCTAGTTCCCTGTCTTTATTTTCGCGAATTGCAAGTTTCTGGCTTCTTTTTAGTGATTGAAGAGCCCACGGTAGCGCTCAAAGTCTGTAGTTAGCCGCAAAATGCTAACGTTTGGGAGCTAAATATCCGCGAAATTGGAAGTTTTCTGACTGAATATTCGGGAAATAGCAATTTTCTTTGACCTTCATTGCAACACTTCTTTGCGGCTCCATCCAATTTTAAATTAGGCCACTTTTGCCTAACACCAACAACACGGAGAGCTTAAGAGGGCGATTTTCAGGTCCATTTTTACCAGTCCCAGCCAAAAACGCCTCCATATTATAGGGGGTCATCGTCGCCGCCGAAAATGGCTCGTTTGTGCCTTGTCATTCGTTTTTTTTTTTTTTTTTTTTTTTTTTTTTGTGCCTTCCTCACGCGATCGGCCAAAGATAGTGGCCTATCGAGGTCCTTGTGCGCAGTTATTTTCTGCGAGCAAGCTTACGGGCTAGTCTACGCCTGAAATTGAAAAAAAAAAAAAAAAAAAAAACTCCAATTCCCAGTTTCTGTACGTCCTTAGGCGGCCAAAATTGAGAAGACACGCTAATTTGCTGCGCTTCGGGAAATTTCGCGGCTAGAATTGCGAAAAAGCGCTCATTTGTGGCTAAAATCCATCGTTGCTGATGCAACTTCCGGGCCAAATTTGAGAAAAAAAACTCTCTTGTGTTCGGGTAAAGCCACGACTTGAATCAAGGCAAAGCGATGATTCATGGCTAAAATTAAGAAGCTTGGCTTAGGGAAAGTGCCAACCGCGCGAAACGAATTTATATTGGAGGGAAAACAGCCAAATTGGCTTGAAAGAGATAGAGGCACGAAAATTCAGTTTTGGAAGCGCAATAATTACCCCCCCCCCCCTTCGCCACATTGTCTGAATCTGGGCCCAGCTAATTTTGCCTATCGCCCCCCTCTCCCAACGAAAAACTAAACTCTATGCCTCTGGTCATAACATAACTTGACAGGCGAGTGAGATAGGCCTACTGGCCACAATCCTAATAGTAATTTTGTTGTTTGTCCCGATGAAAGCATGACGTTCGTGAAAAAAATCGCTACCTATGCCATTTTTCCCTGACTTTTCTCATAAATTCACGAAATTCCTTGACTTTTCCAGTTTTAGAAAATTCCCGGTTTTCCAGCTCTGTAGACACCCTGTCTCAGCCAATTGGCGACCGTGAAGTATTTTTTTGGATCGTGGAAGAAAAAAAAAAAAAAAAAATTTGTTACAAGAAAGGAATTCTTACTTTTGTAGCTTTCCTCGTCGGGCGGAAACTGTCATTCTTTGAACTTTCGCACGACTCAGGGACAGGAGAGTGATCCCCAGTTTTATCATCAGCCTGTAAAATGAAGAATTCTATTGAAACGGTCAAAAGAGTAAACAGAACACGCGTAGACATGAATTCATAATATCGAAAGGTTTAAGGAAAACGATATAAGGAAAGGTTCTATTATTTAAACTTCAGTTCAAGCATCCGAAGTTATTCTTAAGCATTTCCGTCACAGAATTCAAGGAAAGAGCCTTTTTCACGAATAACAATATGAGTATCATTACCAGTGGCGTACACAGGAATCGGTACTGGGAGGAGGGAGGGGGGGTCAAAACACAAAACTGGCGAAACTAGATTGCAACGCACTGCACAAGCAGACGAAAATCTTGATATTTATTACTAAAACAACAAACAAAACTTTCCACAGTAAAATTCAAGAAGCTCTCACCCTCAAACTTTCTCTGTGCACGTTTCAAAATGTCAGAAAAGGATTTCTGGAATGTCCGCCCGCCATACGCCGTCCGGGCCAAATCATTGCCCTACGATTGCTCGAAAAAAGTCAATTTTTAGACTCAATTTTTTTATCTAGCTGGTCCTAACAACTGATCATCTTGATCAACTAACTCCCTGGGTTATTGTCGGCCAAAATCGGGTCAAAAATGGGAGTTTTCAAGAGTTTTGAGATTATAGGGGCGTGGGGTGTTGATTTTCATGTAATTTCACGCCGGATCTGGCTACATGCATGAATAATAAACCCATGTGTAAAAATTGCAGAGTTTTTACATCTCGGACCTAGTATCCGAAAATTGCAAGTTTCCTGGCTCTTTTTCTTAATTTAAACCGTAAAATGCGTACAGAAACCGCGAATGAGAGAAGTGTGAGAGCCTTTTTTATGCTACGCCAGGCTCATACGCATGTAGAACGAAAGACCGGCCGCAAATATTGAAACAAAAAATGAAACCATTCCAATGGTAAGGGGGGGACGAATACCCAGCAGTTTTTCAACCGATGAGTCAGTTCGGAGGCTTCTTTCCTATTTCGTTATTTTTACTAAAAAAAATGTAAACAATCCTCGTTGTTCAAATGTTGAAGTCAAGGCTCTGGCAACCCTTGACTAATAGACTTGAGATAGTGGGGTCTGTCTAAAACGCAGATCTGCAAGATTAACACCTCGCATCTGCAGATTAACACCCCAAATCTGCAGATTAACGCCTAAAATTCCGTAATTCAACGAAAACGTGACTATAATTGAAAAAGAAAGTTACAGTAGACCAATAATAGGCACAACATGGCCGATCGTATTTCGATGTGACAATAATTATAAGCGACTCAGTATCAATCAGTTTTGCTTAATTCGTTCATAATTAAATTGATTTTGACCTTTCCTTGTCAGTACAAATGGCACTTGCCCCCGTAGAGTGCAGATCTGCAGATTCATAAAAGCATGCAGATCGACCTTTTTACGTTCATTGTTCAGCCTCAAAATGCATACTAAAGCCAATCATACCATTTACGAAGATTTGCCGCAATTTTGACCCTTCCTTGTCAACACAATCGGCACTTCCCCCATAGCGTGCAGATGCATGCTTTTACGAATCTGCAGATCTGCACGCTGGGGGGGGGGGGAGTGCCAGTTGTATCGACAAGGGTCAAAATTGAGGCAAATTTTCGTATAAGGTATGATTGGCTGTAGTATGCATTTTGAGGCTAAACAATTAGGGGTAAGTGGCCGATCTGCATACTTTCATGATTTTGCAGATCGGCACGCTACGGAGGGAAGTGCCAGTTGTATTGACAAAGAGTGGTCAAAATTGAGTCGAATCATCATAAATTGTACGATTGGCTCTAGTATGCATTTTGAGGCTGAACAATTAACGCGAAAAGGTCGATCTGCAGGCTTTTATGAATCTGCAGATTTGCACGCTACGAGAGGCAGTGCCAGTTGTACTGTCAAGGAAGGGTCAAAATTGAAGCAAATTTTCGTAAATGATATGATTGGCTGTTGCATGCAATTTAAGTCTGAACGAATTAAGCAAAACTGATTGATCGAGTGAGTCGCTTATAATTATTGTCTCATCAAAATACGATCGGCAATATTGCGCATATTATTGGTCAACTGTAACTTTCTTTTTCAATTATAGTCCCGTTTTCGTTGAATCACGGAGTTTCAGGTGTTAATCTGCAGATGCGAGGTATCAATCTCGCAGATCTGCGTTTTAGACAACCCCGAGATACTCTGCACTGCTAACATAAGTATAAAAGTATAAGTATAACACGTACTGCGGAAAGCGTAAAGCTATGAATAAAATACCTTGACATCTGAGAGCTCTTCATTGGACTTAATTGAGTGGTCATTGTTCTCACTGCAAGCAGTATCCTCCTCGTCAAAAAGCGTAGAGATACCGACAAAAGGACCACCTCGAGGAGCTTCCATTTCACAAATACTACTTTCAATTATCGACTGGTCACTGTTCACACTGGACATTATTCAAGGGATCACAAGAAGAAATTCAAGAGAAGAAAAGGAACTGCAAAGGCAAAGAACAAAGTTCGAAAAACAATTTTATTGTCCCCTGTTTTAAACGTTACCAAACATGTAGAAATCGGTAGGCGGTTACTGAGTTTGAATTCCACCTGATAAGGAATGAAGAGAAATGATAAGAATTTAAAAGGTGCCGGCCACCCCACCCCACTCCTGACTGTTGGAGCGTTCGGTTGGGTTTATTTTTTTCTACTTTTCTTTAAACGGCTTTTATTGAAATTGAGATCGTCTGCTAAACACGCATCATTCGAAATTAAATTCGCTAATTATTTTCGGCGTAGGCACGGGGGGGGGGGTATGGGGGATAGCTACAAGTACACGAACGAAGGAGCACGAAGAGCCCCATAAAATCTCCAAATACGAGCGTTTCACGTTGAAGTTAGGTATAGCAGAATTTCTGGTCTTGAAGCAGCCCGAAAAGGACCGAGTACGTCCGGCTTTTTCCTTGGACTTGAGACCCAACGCAGTAGTGTTCCGAGGAAGGGGACACGGGGGGTTAGCCCCGGACACGCTATCAGACAAAAATCGGTAATATTCCTGGCTATAGCTGCTAAAAAGTGCTGATTCGTGGTCTCGCGATGCAACTTCCAGACAAAAATTAAGAAAAACAATCGCTGATTCGCGGTACATGGAGGCCATTCTACGAATAAATTGTAGAAACCAAAGCAAAAGTGTTGTATTTGGGTAAACCCCGCGGTTAAAGTTGAGAAGACACGCTATAATATAGACAAATAAAAGACGCTTTCAGGTAAAAATTGGACAAAAATGGCAAATTCACAATCGAAATGGAGTAAAATCGCCCATTCGCGTATGAAAAAGGGAATATAGGGTGCTGAATGGCCGCAAAGTTAGCACAAACTATTTCACAGCTGAAATTGGGAAAAATCGCTAATTTGCAATTTGCAGGTATAAAGTTGTGTAAAAACGTTAATTCGCGGATGCAAAATAAAGAAAATCACTAATTCGCGGCAAGAATTGAAAAAATCACCAATTAGCGCAGCTAAAATTAACCCGTTAACGCCCAGTGTCCTGTTCATAGGACGCTGTTTTTATTGTCAAAACATGCATGCGACAATGATGGGGATCAACCTATTCATGTTCCAGCGTGCCCAATCTCTTCTATACACCTGTCTCACTATTCAAAAAACTGTATTATCGTTTCCAATAGGAAAAACGTATCGAAATAGTCTAACGTTTTTCGTGCGATTTTAGGTTTCAGTTATTTTTTCAATCGTTCAAGTTTCTCTAGAAAATTCACGATGACCAGGCATGTGGATTTTGCTTTCGAGGATTGTGTAGGGCTAAAGGAAAACTGGTATTCAGCCACTTCTTCAAATTTTTAGATTCTCCACGAGCTAATGAGGACTCAATTTTGTGTCCTATAAATATGACACTGGGCTATTCGACGTTGGTTTGCTAAATACAATTTTCTGTCAAATTCAACTCGTATTTTCAAATTTCTTGAAGAAGTTCAACAGTATTCACTTGCCGAGCGAATAGAAGCCGAGATCTTGCTCTACCGCCGGACCCTGGTGAGCTGACCGACGAAGATGTCATTGATGGTGTTCTTGATACGACAGGAAAGTCGAAAGTCGTCGACGTTGTGGGATTGCTGGAAGTTATAAGATCGGAAGATGACGCTGAAAGCCAAGAACTCCCCGGCAGTAGCCAGAGGAAGAGGAAGGCATCGATCGAAAAGAAGAGAGGAAAAAATCTGCTCAGTGCAATCGGAATCGTGTCATCTATTCTGCAGCTTTGCTGATCAAGACGCGCTGCTGCGCTACTAAACCCAGAATTTTTTAAATGGGGAATGGTCAAAAAATATGGATGGATGATCGTCAGGTGCTTCAGGTGGCACGGAATAATCAACTGATTGTCACCAAACATACATCCGGTTTGGATATTAGCTATGAGATCATTGTTGGAACGATGGATTTTCTGTCAGTTCCAGCTCTTCTATTACGGTTGTGTCAACGGTGTGAACGGTCAACGGTGTGTACGGTGGTGTCAACCACAAAATCCAAGAAGCCATTTCATATAGACAGTGTTAGGGCGACCGCCTAAGTCATATTACTACGAAATGGGGTCAACAAACGAGATGTCAAGGAGATGATTGTTCCAAAAAACCCTTACTTTATGTTCAAAATGGGATTTTACTCTATCCATTGACTGTTTCCCCCAATTTTACTGCCTTTGAGTGGCTCTGGTAAAAATTAATCAAGTTTCCATACCATTTTTTTGAATATTCCATAGGCCTTTATGGAGACCAATCGAAACTACATAAGCGCCCAGCGTCCTATAGATAGGACAGGTCATTACGTGTGCAGGGGAGGGGGTTCAGATTCGAAAAAATATTTTTTAATAACAATAGGCCAATAGGAAGCAGAATATACAGAAATAATTGAGATAAAACTAGTATAGGAAACTTGGGCGTTGCCATTTTTCTGAATTTTAGCCACAAAAATGCCTTCAGAATTCAAATTGTAGTTAAATTGCAGTGCAAATTTAAATTGATTGTAAATGTTTGGTTTTTTTTTTTTTTTTTTCAAACCAAAAATTCACATCTATCCATCCATTTTTGTCAAAAAATCATCATTTTTGAATTATGAATTTCACGACACATAATGAGGAAGTTTTTGGGACTGGAATAGCAAGTACTATCTTCCGGCGCTTGAAAAACATGTAAATTCTTGGATGAGATCAATGAAACTCATTCTGTCCACGTATTTATACAACAAATATGCAACCAACACCAGGTCACTATCATTGATAGCTTTCGATGCACGCCAAAATTGGTGACTTTACTGTTGTCATTCTTAAAATAGGGCGTGTAATGCGTTCAATTACGTTTTGTTTTTATGACTTGCCATAGTCCAAATAACAACCAAACGACTATTTGTTTAAATTTTTTAATGTATTTGACCCTCCACGGGAAAACGTAAGCGACAGTGAGCTGATTCAGTAAACGTAACCGCCTAAATCGTATCCACCGAATAACAGAAATTGTTTTCCGATGTTCGATCGTAAGCGACAAAACATGTTTAAAAAGTATCTTGCTCACGGTAGAAAGTTTTGAAATTATTAAAATAATTGAAATGAATCACTAGGGTCACGTACACAAATTTTGAAGAGAATCAGACGACATTAAGTTGTCCTAAACGAAAAATGCATCTCCTGTAAATTTGGCCTAGTGGCGCTTACGATACTTTGCCTTTCCAGTAACGTTATGTGATGTTTCTCAATTTTAGCAGCGAATTTTCGCTTTTTCTAGATTTTAGCAGCGTGGTAGCGTTCCCATCAACCCGTGCATTACCTACCGAGTTCTGTCAATTTTTGCCAAGAATTAGCGTTTGACTCAGTTTAAGCTGCAAAATAGCAATTTTTTTCCATTTTCAACTGAGAATTAGCACTTTTTTCCAATTTGAACTGAAAATTAACGTTTCATGCATGTCAATAGTATATTGTTAACAAATATGCTAATTCACGGCTAGAACCGAAAAGAAGCAATAATCTATACGTATAAAAGTTATATAGTTTTGCTAATGCGGTGGTAAAACGCGAAAACCGCTAATTTGCGGGTAATATTTAGAAAATAAAATAATCAGCCTGGTCAAAATTAAGAGAACGATTAATTTAAAGCCTAAAAAATGAGAAAATTGCTAGTTTTGCGGCTAAAAATGGAAAAAATTGCCAATTTACAGATAAAATTGCGCTAAACGCCAATTTGTGACTGAAATTGAGAAAATTCGCTAATTCACAGGTTTGAAACGCTACGACGCGTCGCCGCTACAATTTAAAAAAAAACGCTAATGCGTGGTTCAAATTGACAAAAATTCTAACTTGCCCCAAAAACTGAATATGCGCCAATTTGCCGATTCTGAAGGCAACTTTTCAGGCTGAAATTTATAAAAGAAAAAAGCGCCAATTTATGGCAACAGGCGAAGAAACCGCTAATTCGCGAGTAAACTGAGAAAAATCGCTCATGCATTGCGCGTATGGTGAACCAAAAAAATCCTAATTCGCGAAAAGTCCCCCTATTTTTCGGCTAATATTGTGGAAAACACTTAAGAAAAACGTTAACTGCCAGCTAAAACTGAGAAAAGTGCTAATCCCCTGGTAAAAAAAAATTAAAAAATTGGTAATATGCTGCTAAAATTGAGGAAAACGCCAAAACTCGTTGATAATTAAGAAACATCGCTCACGGGATAAAAACGATACTTAGCTGCTAAAGTTGAGAAAATGCGCAAATTCTTGTCTATGGGAGGGGGTGGGGCAAAACCGCTAAAAAAGAGCAAAACCGGCAAAAAAAAGAGTTTTTTTTTCTTTTCAAAATCTTTCAAAGTCCACCTTCACACAACTTACGTAAGTCACGCACACCTGTTTCCTTCAAGCTTTAACCCTTATTTTGAAAAAAAAAAAAGCAATGTGCTGGAGGGGGGTCGAGGAACCACATGGTTCAAATCATCGATGATAGTAGCGAGGTATCGAAGATCACATCGCAGTGAGGGTGCTTCACTATGAACAGTCCTATACAATTATTGATGTTTGTTCTTTATCGATGTTTCATCGGGGCATCGCTCATCGAGGTATCGCAGTGAAGGTGATTCACTATGAACGCACCCTTAGGGTCAGAATTACTTGTTTACAGTTGATATTTTCTTCCCGCTTGATTCGATGGACTAAGCAGATGATACTTCCAACCAAACAAGTTCACTAAATAACCCAATCTAGTTGTAGTAACAGCTAGACGGCTTGGGATAATCTGGTTAAAGTTACTTGAATGGCTAGGTCAATTTGCTAGAGATTTCCAAGCTCGCTGGAGGATATGGTTAAGACAAATAAACGCTTATGGTAAAATTAACAATCCTCCTGGTCATTTGAACAGGATTTTTGCTGATCTATACCGTTTTTATGCCAGTTAAATCTATTTTTTAACGTGACGTTTTGTTGAGGTGAGCCTCGGCGTATACTTTATTTGCTTAAATTGCATTTTTGTACAAAAAGTGAACACAAAACACTTTGGAACTTTTACTTCAAGAAAATAAAGTCAAGACCACTGAAGGCATTGAGGCTCTCCTCAACATATTGCCGCGTTCAAAAATACGAATAATCGATGGAAATAACGGTCTATATGAAATGAATTGAAAGTACCTACTCTGGAAAATAAGAACGCATTTTGAAAGATTCTTCTGTGAGTTCTGTGTATTGATGAATGAAAGAGTGAAATTACAATCCTGAAACCAATAATTTATTTTACGAAATAAATTGTATGCGAAAGATCATAAAATAATTAACAAACATTATTCTTTACATTCATTAAAGCTAAGTGAAAACCAGAATATATTAATTATTAATCGTTACTGGAAAGGCAAAGTATCGTAAGCGCCACTTGGCCAACTTTACAGGAGATGCATTTTTCGTTTAGGACAACTTAATGTCGTCTGATTCTCTTGAAAATTTGTGTACGTGACCCTAGTGATTCATTTTAATTATTTTCATAATTTCAAAACTTTCTACTGTGAGCAAGATACTTTTTAAACATGTTTTGTCGCTTACGATCGAGCATGGGAAAACAATTTCTGTTATTTGGTGGATACGATTTAGGCGGTTACGTTTACTGAATCAGCTCACCGTCGCTTAAGTTTTCCCGTGGAGGGTCAAATTCATTAAAAAATTTAAACAAATAGTCGTTTGGTTGTTATTTGGACTATGGCAAGTCAACGCCAACGCGTCAAGTGAACGCATTACACGCCCTATTTTAAGAATGACAACAGTAAAGTCACCAATTTTGGCGTGCATCGAAAACTATCAATAGCGACCTGGTGTTGGTTGCATTTTTGTTGTATAAATACGTGGACAGAATGAGTTTCATTGATCTCATCCAAGAATTTACATGTTTTTCAAGCGCCAGAAGATAGTACTTGCTATTCCAGTCCCAAAAACCAGGTTTTATTGTGCACTTTTGGTCATAACTCAAGAAGACTACAGTGAGATTTGTGAGATTCCACGTTGAAAAATACGTAAGAAATAACAGCAACGTCGGTCTACCATTGAAATTTTCATCAAATTTAAAACTGTCGCAACTTTATGGGTGAAAACAAGTATTTTTAGTACTATAGATCGACAAGTTTCTTATGGACAGAAAGAAGTGGTAATTTCAGTTAACTTTCTAAACACATGTCCCAAGAACCACCTGGAAATTTGGGCCCTCAGGGTCCATTAGAAACTTCTCAAGTTATAATTCACATGACGCGGAAATTATTGGCCCTCTTTCGACTTGATTTTGCTTTCATTCGACCAAATCAATCACCAGCATTCACAAATACGTCAGGAACCACCGTTCTATTTCTATCAAACATCTCAAATTTAGGCATTTTTACAAATTTTCCCATTCTCTGCAATAACTCGGCACTCGTCGGATCTAGTATTCTACTTAAATATGAAATTGTTGAACCAAAGTCTCCGGGCTGGACGAGTTTTACCCGCTTGGAGCCTTTCACAAAAAAGTTTTTTGACTGCACTATAAGGCTCGGTGCACACGAGCGTTTTTCTAACGCAAGATAAGGCGTTAGAAAAACGCAGTAATGTCATTCCATGGTTGGTTTTAAAGATTTAAAGGGGAAATAAATTTGTGAGAAGTCACTATGAATTTGACGTCCAGAAAAAGTGAGAGTGGAAGAAGAGACATTTAATTAAGTTTTGACAATTAAAAAATGAGGGCTCTTTAATCTAGTACGACAGGGGAGAATTTATTTGTTATTAATTCAAATTCCTAATATGACGTGCCCCCAAAGCAGGAAAACACAGCATCACTTCACTCGGGGCCAAATTCATAATCGCGGCCCAACAATCGAGATGGATTATTATGCATTTGAGGAACTCCGACGAAATGATTGATGATAACTGACATCAGATTGATCGCTTAGAAGCCACTGTACACCTTATTTGAGGAAAGGTGGAAACTTTGGTACCACTTCGGTATTGGCCGAGTCTTGGTCAGTTCCTCGCCGAGGAGATTTTTTGGGACGCTGGCCAATGCGGCTTGCCCTTTTTTTTTTTTGACTCTGGACATGGAAGGACATGGAAGCCACGGCTAACACAGAAAATAAGACCAAAATACACCTAACTGGGAAATAAGGATGAAAAACATGGCACCTCCGGCCAGAACGACCACAAAAAGTCTGCGTTTGGGCTGAGGTACGCATGAACCTGGCGTTTTTTTGATCGCACCTCAAGGCCGTCACTAACTTCTTCCGAAGCACTGACGTCATAGCACCAAGAGAAAGCTATTTCATATCGAAAAAACGATAAAACGTCATTTTTAAGGGAAATTGTAAACGCCAAAAAATTAATCGTAAGCGACAGTAATTTTGGCTCATGTCGTTTACGTTTGGCTGAGAGGGTGGATACTATGTTTTTGATGGCGCTTACGTTTTCCCGTCCAAATTTCAAAGCTAAAAGAAATAGTTTTAACCCAATTTTGGCTTATTTTGTTGTTGTTTTATGTACATGTACGTGCCATAGAATCTAAAAAACCCAAAAACTCAAATTGACGTAAATTGGCGCTTACTATACTTTGCCTTTCCAGTAACGATAATTCTCGAATGAGGAAGTAACATAAAAAATAAAAATCTCTGAGACATTTTTTTTCTAAAGAAAATGACTATGACCAGGAATTGAATATTAGTGCGTAAATGATTGATTTCGATTTATTGTGAAATAATAAAACTTGCCAATTTTTTTTGTTACCATATACGGCCGATCTGTGACTCGTGACGTAGCTAAGGGGTCGTGACCCCTCCCAACCCTCCGCATCATGGCGTCCGTTATCATGTGTTGCTCCTTCTTGTCCCACCACCTTCTCCAAAGTCCTATCGTTTGATTATTTAGATTTATGGGCAACGAAATATAAACCTGGATTGCTCACAAAGGACTGGAGGGGCGTGGAGGGGGCAGGTCGTCCCCTGGTAAACAATCACCTTGTCCCTCTCCTTGGGTAGTTATGGCAATATGGCACTTATTTTGAAACTCCACACCTCTCATCAACTATGGGAGCTTATTTGATGGCTAATATCAGCTGGTCTTTATCAGCAGTGATGAGCAATCCAGTTCTTTTATATATCGTTGTTTGTGGGAAGCCATAGCGAAGGTTATGCGAAGGCTGTTATTGCGTCATCAGTCTATCTAGCCAGTTTCAAATGGGTCCCGCAACCCAATAGTTTTAAAAATTAATAAAAAAATATAGGGCCTGATTTTATTAGTCGGATCGTGTTTTCATGAATTTTGGTAACCAAGCTATCATGACTGCATGATTTTGGAAAATGTGTTACTTCCTCATTATGTGTCGTGAAATTCATAATTCAAAAATGATGATTTTTTGACAGAAATGGATGGATAGATGTTAATTTTTGGTTTGAAAAAAAATAAAAAAAACAAACAAACATTTAAAATTTAAATTTGCACTGCAATTTAACTACAATTTGAATTCTGAAGGCATTTTTGTGGCTAAAATTGAGAAAAATGGCAAATTCATGCATGTCAATAGTATAATGTTAAAAAATATGCCAATTCACGGCTAGAACCGAAAAGAAGCAATAATCTATACGTATAAAAGTTATATAGTTTTGCTAATGCGGTGGTAAAACGTGAAAAACCGCTAATTTGTGGGTAATATTTAGAAAATAAAATAATCAGCCTGGTCAAAATTAAGAGAACGATTAATTTAAAGCCTAAAAATTGAGAAAATTGCTAATTTTGCGGCTAAAAATGGAAAAAATTGCCAATTTACAGATAAAATTGCGCTAAACGCCAATTTGTGACTGAAATTGAGAATATTCGCTAATTCTCAGGTTTGAAACGCTACGACGCGTCGCCGCTACAATTTAAAAAAAGCGCTAATTCGTGGTTCAAATTGAGAAAAATTCTAATTTGCCCCAAAAACTGAATATGCGCCAATTTGCGGATTCTGAAGGCAACTTTTCAGGCTGAAATGGACAAAAAAGCGCCAATTTTTGGCAATAGGCGAAGGAACTGATAATTCGCGAGTAAACTGAGAAAAATCGCTCATGCATTGCGTATGTTGAACCATGAAAATCACAATTCGTGAAAAATCCCCCTATTTGTGGCTAATATTGTGGAAAAAACTTAAGAAAAACGTTAATTTCCAGCTGAAACTGAGAAAAGTGCTAATCCCCTGGTAAAAAGATTAAAAAATCGGTAATATGCTGCTGAAATTGAGGAAAACGTGGATAACTAAGGAACATCGCTTTCAGGATAAAAACGATACTTTGCTGCTAAAGTTGTGAAAATGCGCAAATTCATAGCTATGGAAGGGGGTGGGGCAAAACCGCTAATCTGCGGCTGAAATTGAGAAGAACGATACACTCGGCCAAAATTGAGAAAAGCGCTAATTTGCGGGTAGAGTCCAAAGATCGCCCCTATATAACTGAGAGATTGAGGCTATGATGAGGCCAGCAAGATGTCCAGATTCAAGAGTGTGCTGGGCTGGGTGGAATAATGACTAAAATGTGAAATTACCCCCGTCCCCTCACTCTTACAAGATTTCAATCTGATCTCCCCCCAGGACGAATTCCTACCTATGCCACTGCTCTCAGGGTCCATCAAAAACTGGTCGAGTTATAGAAAAGGGGACAGTTCCTGTTCCACGGACGTAGGTATACAAATAATATGCGTTGCTCGCTGAAATTCGAAGTCGGCGACTTTTAAATCATTCTGTGGTTGAGGCCTGATAAGTATTGACTGATTTTTAGCGCAATCCCTACCGCATCGCTTCGGTTAATACGACGTTCTCCTCATAAAAGTTCATGTCCTTCTTGGTACACCCGTGCAGGAGAAAGAAAAAATAATTCTCCAGCTCCTTAAACAAGGAATTCGATGAGTTCAGGTGCATTTGACAAAATGTCTTCCACTTCCTTTCATCCCAGGGGGTTCCTGGTCCCGGCAGACATTTGGGGCAAACCTTTGGACAGAAAAACAATAACTCTATTTGGAAGTAACACTTGAAACAAAATTTGAGGTTTTTTATGTATCTGCCGTACATAAAACCAGCTATGGCTGGTCATTTCATGAAATGCCAAATTACGACATGTGACCACGACATATCCATAGGAGAGCGGTCAAGTCCCGCGGTCAGTCTTTTAAAAACGGTCAAGTATTTTAAGATAGCCGGATTGGCGTAATAGCTCTTTAAAATTAGTCAAAACCCCTACAAATTTGAATTTAAAAGTATGAAATCCATAAGACGGCCTCCTTTCAGAGGAAGCCAACCGAGCAAAATAGTAATTCCTGACGAGCATGATTCGTGAAATTTGGGTTTTGCCAAAGCCAATCTGATGCCATCAGATATGTGCCGCTATTCTCGGATTTGTCAATTTTCGTGGGCTTAGCCCTTATCAGGGGCGTAGGTACGGGGGTGGGGGGGTATGGGGGATAGACCCCCCCCCCCAGAGTTACTAGTATACGAACGAAGGGACACTAGTACCAACGCTCTACTCTAAAGAACACCATAAAATCCAAATCCATAAATGAGTGTTTCTCGTTGAAGTTAGTCTTAGCAGATTTTCTCGACTTTTGAGCAGACCGAAAACGTCCGCGTGCGTTCGGCTGCTTCCTAGCCCCTCGAACCCCACCGCAGTAGCGTACCGAGGTAGTGGGGAGGGGGGCGGACCGCCCCAGAACCCCTATCAGACGGGGCCCTCGAAAAGTTTAGATACGGAAAAATGAGGGTTTTTAGGTTATCCATGGATGTAGGTATGTGAAGAGGTCGGACGGTTGGACAGCGATTTGGCTACTTTCTACAAATTTCAGTTTATCCGATCTGATGGAGAACTGTGGGCTAAATATCCGATTGAGCCCCCCAAAAGCGCAATTCTGGTGGGTCAAATTGAGAAAATTCGCGCCATCTTGAGGAAAATTCACGGCTAAAAAGAGAAATTACACCGTGTCCCCACAGTTTCACTAGGTCCTCAAGAAAAAATTGAAAAAAAACCGTTAATATTCGTGACTATAACTGCGAAAAAGTGCTGATTCATGGTCTCGCAATGTAACTTCCAGACTAAAATTGAGAAAAAAAATCGCTGATTCGCGGTGCATGGTAGCCATTCTACGAATAAATTGTGGAAATCAACGCAAAAGGGTTGTTTTTGGACCAACTCCGCGGTTAAAATTGAGATAACACGTATAATATTGACCAAAAAAGACGCTTTCAGGTGAAAATTTGGCAAAAATAGCAAATTCACAACTAAAATTGCGAAAAATTGCTAATTTGCAATGTATGGGTTTAAAGTCAAGGAAAAACGTTAATTCGCGGATACAAATGGAGAAAATCAACTAGAAAAAATTACTAATTAGCCCGGCTACAATTAAGAAAAACGTTAGTTTTCGATTCATATTGAGAAGAAGTGATGATTCTCTGCAAAAACGGGAAAAACTCCTAATTTGCAGCTTAATTAGAGGAAATCACCTATTCTTGGCAAAAATCAAGAAAAATCGGTTAATGCAAGGGTTGCGGGAACGCTAGTACGCTGCTAAAATTTCGAAAAAGCGCAAATTCGCTGCTAAAATTGAGGAACAGGAAGTGTGGTGAAATTTGACATTTCTAATGTAAATACGCGCCTTCTGAAGGCAACTTTGTGGCTAAAATTCAAAAAAACCGGAAATTACTGCACGGCTATAAGTAAAAACAACGCTGATTCACGGGCAAGAACTAAGAAGAAGCAACAATCTATACATAAAAGTAACTTAGTAAATTAGTCTGGCCAAACTTAAGAGGCTTTAAAGGTTATTTTGAGGCTAAATTGAGAAAAAGTGCTAATTCGCGGCTAAAAATGGAAAAAATCGCCAATTTACAGCTGAAATTGCGCACAACTGAGAAAAATTCTAATTTGCGTCAAAACTGAATCATACGCCATTCGCGGCTTCTGATGGCAACATCTGAGTTTTATGAAGGCCACTTCTGAGGCAGAAATTGAGAAAAAGCAGCAATTTATGGTAATGGGTGAAAAATCCGCGAATTCGAGGGTAAAACTGAGAAAAATTGCGCATGGTGAACCAAAAAAATCCTAATTTGTAAAAAGCCCTCTATTTCGAGGCTAATTTATGAGGATAACACTTAAGAAAAACGTAATGTTTAGCTAAAACTGAAAAAATTGCTAATTCGCGGAAAATTAAGAAAAATCGCTCACGGGATAAAAACGCTGCTTTGCTGCTAAAGTTGGGAAAATGCGCAAATTCAATAGCTATGGAGGGAGGGGTCATAACCGCTAATCCGCGGCTGAAATTAAGAACGATACACGCGGCCAAACTTGAGAAAAGCGCTAATCTGCAGGTAAAGTTGACGAAAAGCACTCATTCATGGCTGAAATTGAGAAATTCGCGGCTTTAACTGGTCGTAAGCGCAAATTGGCGGTTATAAAAGGTGAAATAGCGGTGATTCGTGGCTAAAATAAGGAAAAGGCTAAGTAAAATTATATGTATTCCTTGTTTATACAGAAACTAGGGACAGGCTGCAACGTTTCAAAAATTTCAAATTTCCAACTAACATCATTCACTGCACCGTCTCCTGCTGCAACCTGGTGGGGTGGCATACTGCACTGATTTGACTGATTTGAGGGAAACGAGGTATTGCGCACAATTGCCTATCTTCAAGACCATAACAATGTCAGTCTAAAATGATCATTTAAAATACACAATTCTTTTGTTTGAAAGGTTCAAGTAGATGAAATTGTAATAAAAGGACCAACACCGTCGTACGCTTTTTACTAATTACACAAAAAAAAATCCAATAATAATAATAAAAACGTCATTAATAAATAATGATTTTAGAGCATCCCAGATTTATCCTTGGGCCCTGAAGAGGGACGTTAAGAGATTGAATTACTGAAAATCGAAGGTTTGACCGGTTCACCCCTTTCTTGCTCATTCAATCCTTCCTGAAGTACTCCGACCACCTCTTCAGCACGCCTTCGGGCACGGCGAAGGCACCTCACGTAAGAAAAAGAAGAGGTGGGAGTGGTTTTCTCTCTTTTTCAACCGCGGACAGGCGGCAGGTATTCAAGATGGCAGTCGGATGTGCCAGTTAGGCACTTGGAGTGAACCGTATAAGAACAACAACGTAAGAGTTTTCGACTGGGCAGAGTGGAATAAAGCTTTCTTTTTGAAAGAACTTCGTCACTTTTTTTTTTTTTTATAAATATAAAAAAAACTCTCTTACCTCGCGTGTGTGACCTTTTGAAGAAGAAAAAAGAGATATGTTCGGTGACTTGTACGAGCGGTCACAACGCGCGACGGAACGTTCAATTGTTGGTGGTGAACAGTGTGGTGATCCGTGAAAACCGAAGACACACAAATTTTGGAAATCATGATGAGAATGCAAGAATTTTGGACCGTTTTGGTGGTGTGTTTTTCAAAATCAGGTACGCACTAGTTAATTCATGGAATTAAAAGTAATAACTGATAGAAAAATTGGTAATAGGGGATGCACACTAGTGAGTAAACATTATAGCTCTCGCCAAACACAAAAATAACAAATCACGCACATTATTGTTCAGGGAATTTTCGAAGATTTCATTACGTCATTCAAGGTTCAACCCACTAAAAGACTTCAATGCCTCAAAATAGCGCGTACCTTGCCTTAGAAATTAGAAATCACAGCCATTTATTACTGTCGAAAAGTTTACACCCCCCCCCCCTTGCTCTATTCAAGAAAATGAAAGGTAACCCTGTTCGAAATGATTTACGGAAAATGGAATTCATCTAACGACCGCTAGTTTGAACCGGAAAATTCCAGTAAAATTTTTTAATCATCAGGTTGTGGTTGAATTAAACCCTCTGTCCCACGTGCACACCGGACGAGGCTGTAACTGTAACATTTTCGAGCCAAGGAAAATATTGGTTTCACTCATATTCTGTAATAAAGAAGGGGCGAGACAGTTAATTCAACGCGTATAATTATGATTTTCAATCCCTTAATTATTGAGCTTATTAGGATATTAAAAAAAAAAAAGAGTGTAACGTGACCAGCGTGGTTAAAAAAGCCCTCGACCTCCCCATCCCACTTAGTGGTCCCACCGTTTCCCACCTGGCCCAAGTAAATTTAAACCCTAATGACGGGAAAACGGTGGCGTGTTACAAGTAATAGGAGCACCTTCTTTCCGACCATGATAACTATAATATCACATTACTACGGTGCATTCTCATGATTGTCTGATGCCCCCTCCCCACTGCAACATCACTTAATTAAGTTCACTTTCTAACTATACTTCCGCTGCAGTTCCTTGGAAAGTGGTCAGATGGGACCTAAAACGGTGATTTTTGCTAATTTGCGAGTAAAATTGAGAATAATCGCGCGATTTCGGGAGGGGTATAAAATCCCTAAGATGGCACATTGACCTAAAGCTAATTTTAATTAACTTAAGGACGTCTTTATGTTTTAATTAAGGCGATTACTGTCACCATAATGGTCTGGAGGAGAGTAGGGAACTTTCCATAGCGGTTCACCTTTCAAACCGCGCTGGTGCTTGAACTCCCTTTCACGCACACACGTCACGTCTTCCAAACTCGATGAAAGCAAATCGTCAAACCGCATGCACAATGACGAGCCTGGGAATTTTTCACGGGGAGGGATTCAACAAAATTCCTCTCTCACCCCTCATTTTTCAACTCTCTCATAATCCAGTAACCGCCAATTGAGCCTCTGAATTGTTCTGTGGAACCCAGGGCCGGGACCTAGCGGGGGCTAGCGGGTGCATTTGCCCTCTCCCCTCGCCGATTCAATGGGGCGCCAAATTTTACCCAATTTTTGAACAAAAATTAAGATTTTCCGGATTGATCAAACTAAAATAAATAACAAAAAATAATAAGTTCCTTGCAGTAGCGTACCGAGATAGGTGCGAGGGGGCGGGCCACCCCTTATACAACGGGGCCCCCGAGAAGCTTACATACGGAAAAATGAGGATTTTTAAGGTTACCCAGGGATGTAGGTATGTGTGCTGAAGGTATAGGACAGCGATTTGGCTACTTAGGTATCACTACCTGTTTATCCGACCTGGAGAATGGGACTGTGGGCCGAATATTCGATTGAGCCCCCGAAAGCGCCATTTCTGGTGGCTCAAATTGAGAAAATTCACGGCTATCACGAGGAAAATCCCCCCCCCCCCAGTTTCATTAGGTCCCTAAATGCCCTGTAAAGTGCTAATCGGCTATTTGCAACTTGCTGACGCAGCAATAAAATCGCTAATATCGTCGAATAAGCGCTTATTCGTGGTCTCGCAATGAAACTTCCAGACAAAAGTTGAAGAAAAATCGCTGATTCACGGTGCGTGAAGACCAATCTACGAATAAATTGTGGAAATCTACGCAAAAGTGCTGTTTTTGGGCAAATCCCCCCCGGTTAAAATTGAGAAAACACGCCATAATATTGACCAAAAAATACGCTTTCAAGTTGAAATTTACAAAAATGGCTAATTCACAATTGTGAAAAGTCGCCCATTCGCGTATAAAAAAAGGAATAGATGCTAATTCGCCTCAAAGTTAGCGTAAAACGCTACTCCACAGCTGAAATGGGGAAAAATCGCTAATTTGCAATTGGCGGTGAGGAAAAACGTTAATTCGTGGATACAAATAAAGACAATCACTAATACGCGGTTAAAATTGAAAAAATCACTAATTAACGCAGCTATAATAAATTAGGAAAAACGCTAATTTTCAGTTCAAATTAGGGAAAAGTGCTAATTCCAAGCTAAACATGGAAAAAATGAATATTTTGCATCTTAAATTGAAGAAAACGTCAATTCATGGCAAACATTGAGAAAAGTCGGTATAGTGCACGGGTTGGAATAACGACGGCAGCTAAAATTTAGAATAAGCGCCAATTCACTTCTAAAATTGAGGTACATAACTATAATTCTTGTATAAAGTGCGTAATTTCTAATTTAAATACGCGTCTTAATCTGAAGGCAACTTCAGGCAAAAAAAACCGCAAATTCACGCACGGCTATAAGTAAAATCAACGCTGATTCACCGGCTAGTACTGAGAAGAAGCAATAAGCTATGCCTAAAAGTAATATAAAATTGCTAATGCGGTGCTAAAATGTGAAAAAACCGCTAATTTGCGGGTAATATTTAGAAAATAAATAATTAGTCAGGCCAAAATTAATAGATTTTAAAAGGTAATTTTAAGCCTGAAATGAGAGAAAGTGCTAATTCGCGGCTAAAGGCGAGAAACATTCTAATTTGCGTCAAAATTCAAAATGCAACTTTTGAGGCAGAAATTGGGGAAAAGCACAAATTTATGGCAACAGGTGAAAACTCGCGCATTTTGCGCGGGTAAAATTAAGAAAAATCGCTCATGCACGGCGTATGGTGAACCAAAATAATCCTAAATTTGTGAAAAAGCCCCTGTATTTCGCAGCTAATATTGAGGAAAACGCTAATTTTCAGCTAAAACTGAGAAAAGTGCTAATCCCCTGCTAAGAAAATTGAAAAAAATCAATAATTTGCTGCTAAAATTGAGGCGGAAAGCGCCAAAACTCGTGGAAAATTAAGAACCACCGCTCACGTGATAATAACGCTATACTTTGCGGCTAAAGTTTAGAAAATGCGCAAATTTATGGATATTGGCGGTGGGGGGGGGGCGCAAAACTGCTAATCCGCGCTGAAATTGAGAAGAACGATAAACGCGGCCAAAATTGAGAAAGTAAGCGCTGATTTGCGGGTAAAGTTGACAAAAAGCACTCATTCGTGGCTAAAATTGATGAATTCGCGGCTTAAACAGGTCATTTACATTATTGGGAAATGTTTTGGCCATAATGCAGTCATTTTTTCGGGACTCCTTTACTGTTGGGAAGCTGGTGGGGGAGCACCACGCAACGTTTTTACCTATCATCAAGGCAAAGTGCCCCTTTATGGGGAACTTGCACATTTTTCAAGCACTGGTATATTTCTTGAATAGGGCTCTTTCACAATGCTATTACTCACATTAAACATTGAAATCAATAAAGGATTTTTTGGAAATGGTTGGCGTGAGGAAGAAGGGGGGTAAGACACATTTTCAGGGGTACAATTTTTCTTGTTATTTGTAAACAAAAAATGTTAGAGTGCCCTAATCACATGCTTCAAAAGTAGGGATTGACGTACCATCTATCCCCTCTTGAAGAACTTAAGAAAATCACCAAATGCACAAATCGGGCTGCAAATTACCGTTGATATTCTTCTGTCCATGTGCCGATTCACCGGTATAATTTTCTCTCGAATCGGACATTCATGCAAGTTCCCCATTGTGAACCTGTTGGTTGAGGCTGAGGGGTTCACAGTCTGCTGACTAAATCGAGCGGAAATTATCTACTGAAATCGGACTGGTTAAAACATTAAATAACGCTTGGAAGCCCGTGTGTCCTCTTTAACAGGGGTTTTAAAACAGCAGCAATAAATATTATATCGCTATCTGAAATAATACGTCCACCCTCCCCCTCCCACTTGGTTAATTTTTTGCAAACGCGGACGCGTTATTTTTTTTGCGGTGCTTCTTCAAGCTCACCGCAAGTTCGCAGTTAGACGTCACGAGATCTTTTCAACTTGAATACAATGAGCATATACAGGGCCCCCGCCCGCCCCGCCACCCAACGTTCAAAAAGGACTTCCGTGCAAGGACTTGAAAGACGAGACTTGAAGACGCCGCGACGGGGCTCTCCATAAAATTGTAAATGGTAAAGTCTCCCGGTACAGGTTCAATGAACTCGCTGTCACGCTCTCTTTTTTTCTTTCTTTCTTTAATTATTCCTATCCGAGAATGACTTGAAAATTTTGCTTTTAGCCGAAAAAAGTAAATTACGGACCAAATAGGATACGCCGCAACTAATTTCACGCTAAAAGCTTATTCTGTACACTTCCTCATCTTCGTCTTGCCTGTAGATCCTTTGAGGATTGCGACCTTGTTAATTATTAAAATTTACATAAAAAAAAAAAAAAAAAAAAAACGACCGCTAAACCATCAATACGATCTTTAATGAGCTCTGAAGGCTAAACAAGAAGGCACTGATTGAATAAAGAAAAAGTAGCCCTCAACGCTAACAATAAGAAAATGAGAAGTATATTGGTGTTCCCATAGGTCTCCTTGGTGGTCTGCTAAGGGCCTCATTGTCATACCTGCAAGGCTAATTGCGATTTAGGGTGGAGATGGTGGGCTTTGGGGGGAACAACACAAACAATTTAGTTCTTATTAACGACGTCCACTCGTTTCCACGCTGTTCCAAATTCCAGTCTTGACTTTGCTTTACAAAAAAAAAAAATCGTGTCCCCATAAATGGGAAAGGGTGGAACCGCTCAAACGTGCCTTGAAAAGGAAAGAATGAAAGTTGAAAAAAATGTTAGTGCGACCGTACAGTGTTATGTATAAATTGTGGGCCGGGCTCCCCCTCCCCTCACCATCCCCCGGATAGGGCTTTTGAGACCCGCAATCTCAACGGTCGTGGACTACAACGAAGAAAGATGAGGGCAGCGGCTTCGCGTTCGCGCCAGAGTTTTCAAGACAAAGTCCGAGGAATGGTGAAGTCCAAAACTTCGAGGGAAAACGACGAGGGAACGAGAAAGTGAAACAACACAATTGGAGAAAGTTGCTACAACGGTCGTCTGGCGTCAGTTGGCGTTACCGAATGCAACAAGCAGCCGAGGTGTGGAAATGTTTTTTTCTTCTTCTTATTTTTCGTAGGGAAAGGAACAAACCAGAGAGCGGTTGGAGAGTGGTTCTACTTTTATCTGCAGCCTAGTGACCCGTTTGAAAAAAACAAAGAAATAAAAAGATACAAAGAGGAAAACACGAATCAAAAGCGTTGCGATCAGAGGCGAAAACGTGGGTTGATTGAGATCGTACGTGGTGAAGGAGCGCCTCCTATACAACAGGAGGTCAGGGCCTATCAACCAACAGGATGGAGAGGGGGAGGGGGGGCAAGACGTTTTTCTTATTGCTGTACCAATAAAAAATAGCGAAAAAAGCTTCTTAAAGGATGAGTTGCAGACTACACGCATGAGGTACTAGGTATGAGCGTTTTATTGGCGAATTGGCTTCTTCCAAAAAATGGCATTCATGTTTCGCAAAGTCATCATATTCACCATAAAATCATCCGGGAGACATAATATTATCAATTTATCACTATCGACCCGTTTTGTTCTACCTCCCACCATGTTCCATATCAAATTTAAAATACATAAATGATTTTACCAGCGGGAGTTTCGTGCCCAAAATGAAACTCCGATGGACATATTTTCTATTCCAAAAGCCAGTGCCTTCAAAAATTGTTTTGTAAAGTACCTAACTAAAAACCCACGAAAGTTGTTTTTTGAAGAGCGACAATAGTTTCTGGAGAAGCGATAACCGCGAAATTTAATTTTAAAATATTAAAAACCTCAGCATGGCCTTTAAAAAGCCATAGCCACGGTTTTGTCTTATTTTACAGGGCTGACCGCCAATGATTGCGGTTTAATATTGTATGTACCTAACGCACATTTAATTCTGTTTTTCGAAGATTCGAAGCAAAAAAACTGCAAATTCGCCTTTTTTTTTTTTTTTTTTTTCGTGGGCGCGGACCCGGCCCAGCCAAGCCCGCCGTTAGTAGGCAGCGCCAAAGCCATAAGTAGGCTCATGCACCATACCCCGTGGGGCTGCAGACTCGGAAGGCCTAGTACGACTCCTCAAATTTCTCTATCCTCTCGAGAAACTCCAGGACCCGAACCCCATTTGTCCGGGAGAATTCTAGAGAGGGTATCCTGTCGTCCCCAAAAACTTCAAATCTCGTCCTTGCGTACCCATCGCATTCACACACTATGAGTTTCATCGTCCCCTCTTCAGATCCGCATTTCCCACAGATAGGGCTGCTGACCGCCCTCATCTTGTATAGGTGTCTCTCCACAGCATAATGACCCGTGAAGTACCCCACTACCCTTCGAGTCTGTCTCCTCCCTAGGCTAAGCAGCCGGTTCATTGTTTTCCTATCCATACCCTTTATGACTTCTCTTGCCTGCCGACAGTGGGTCTCCTCTTCCCATATTGCCTGAGCGCGGCCTATTGCCCATCCTCTGATCTCTCTCAAGCCAGACTCTTTTGTCACTCCCAAAACGGGTTCTGGTCCCACATATTGGGTCGAGGCCCCCTTTTTCGCCAACTCATCTGCCTTCTCGTTGCCCTGTACACCCACATTCCCCGGTTCCCCTTTTCTAGTAATTCTCTGATACTTCTCCTGCAGCTCGCTACCACCCCGGATTTTACTACCAGCCTGGCTTTAACACCGAGGGCGGCCCGGCTGTCGGAGTATATCGTTATTCGCCTGTCTGTTGTCCCCCTTTTTCCCCAGTTCCATTGCACATGCCTTAATCGCTATTACTTCCGCCTGAAACACGGTCGCTTGTGTCCCAAGCGTGATGCTCTCCTCAAACATCAGGTCGGGCACGTAAATGCCCGCCCCTGATCGCCCACCCTCACTTTCCAGTCTCGAACCATCCGTGTAACAATTCAGAACCGTATGGTCGTCCGCATCCGGATTTCTTCCCCTTCCGTACCCTACGCTCAGCTTAATTGGGATTGATGTCTCAAAATCCGCAAACTGTGCTACCTGATCAGATCTCATCTTGGTCTTGGGGGCGACTTCATTCATAAACTTCTGAACTTCTCCTATTCTCCCCCCCCCCTCACTGTTTGATCTCTGCCCACTCAAACAGTCCATCCTGTAAGCTGCCTTTATGGCCCGCACCTTGATCTCTAGGCTCAAAAGGGTCTCAGCCCCAGTATTACTTTCATCGGCCTAGTTGGTGTCGTTCTAAACGCTCCTAACACTGCAAGACACGCCAGTCTCTGAATCCTGTCCAGCTTACTTGCATTCGAGGCCTTACTGGCCGCCTTCCACCATACTATCGCCCCGTATAAGATCCTAGGCCTTATTACCCCCGTATATAACCAATAGGTCGTTCCCGGGGTTAGTCCCCACGTCTTCCCAACTTTTTTCTTCTTATTTGGTGAAAGGCGTTTACCGCCTTGCATTGCACTTCCCTGATGTGGGCGGACCATGTTAGCCGACGGTCCAACCATACCCCCAAATACTTTACTTCCGGCGCTAAAACGATCTTCTCACCCTTGTAACATATGGGTTCTAACCCCGCATAATCCTTCTCCTGGTAAAAAGTACCAGCTTCATCTTTTTCGGGTTTATCCTCAAGCCTCTAGGTTCACATCATCCATTCACTAACCAAATCGCCTGCCTCATCAGGGCACAAAGCGTCGATAGGTCTTTCCCCCTAATGACTATCACCCCATCGTCGGCAAAGAACTGTGTATAAAAGCCTTCGCTTTCCAGTAACCTAATTAATCCGTCCACTACCATCATCCATAGGAGTGGGGAGAGGCTTGAGCCTTGGGGAGTTCCCTTGCTGGCTCTCCTCTACCCCTCCTCCAGAATTCCGCTGAGACCCATCTGTGTCTCAATGCGTGTCCTATCCAGATTTTCAGCACTGGCTCTACCTTAAAAAGTTCTAGAGCTTCCATTAAGCTCCCAAACGATACTTGATTGAAAGCCCCCTCGATGTCTAAGAATAGTGCCAAAGCATACTCCTTTTGAGCCAACGTCTAGCTCCTCCAACCTGACCACTAGTTCCCCCAGGGCAGAGTCCGTGGACCTCCCTGTCTATAAGCATGTTGCCGCGGGTGAAATGCCTTTATCCTCTCTACACGCTCCCAAATATACACATCCAATATTTTCTCCTTCAATCTCATCATAACCGAACTTAGGCTTATGAGTCTAAAATTATCCGCTTTATCATCCTCTCCTCCCGCCACTTTTAAGTATGAAAATTACTCTCATCCGTTTCTACGCTGTCAGTACCTGTCCTGAGGCCAAAGTTTTCACAAAAAGCTCCCGCTCACCCGCCCGCTCTCTGGAGTAGGCAGGGGAAAATTCCGTCGCATCCCGCCGCTTTGTAGGACCCCCATGGATTTCAGCGCCCAGTCGAACCGTTGTTTGCTAATTATGTCGCGGCACCGGCTGACCGATCCACAGTCCAGAGTGCCGTGTCCACAGGGGACAATGGCCTCCTCGCTACATCCTGGAAAATGCACATTGAACATTTGCTCCAATATTTCGATATTACCTATAAATACTTCCCCCGTTTGCGAGGTGATAGTACCGAGCGTCTCCCTTCTTTCGTCCCTGACTGTTCGGCTTAGTCGAGCTGTCTCACTCGCCCCTTCGACTGCTTCGCAGAATGTTCTCCATGCTTTCCTTTTCGCTCTTCGGATGGATTCTTTGTAATCCTTCCTCGCCCGATGGTATTCCAGCCAATCGACCTCCAATTCGGTTATTTTGGCCCGTCTTAGCGCCGCGTTCATAATTTGTTTCTTTCTCCTGAGGCTGGCCTCCCACCACGGGGTGCCAGTGCTCTTCATTTTCTTCTCCGGGCAGGTCTACCTGAAAAGCAGATATTAGCTTCTTGCTCAACTCTTTCTCCTCTCCTTTCAAGGTGTGTTTTGATACTTCCCCTGGGCTGTTCTCCACCGTAGTTGAGAATTTGTCCCAGTCCTTCCTTCTTGGGTTCTGCAAATTCGCCTTAGGAGGAGCTAAAACCACGAAATGTGCTTTTTAAACCAGCCAAATTCTCAAAATTGGCTGGTGAAAAAACCAAATCCGAAGAAAATAATAGGTTTGTTTCTTTGCTACACTAGTGTAGCGTAGCACTAAGGTGTTTCTTTTTCTTCACTCGTGCTACACTAGCGTTTTTTTTTTTTTTTTTTCATTACGGAACTAGTGTTACACCTTCACCACTTAGTGTAGAATTTATTACACCAACTTTTTCTCGGTGGAATTCAACACTCGTTACCTCATCTAGCATCTACGGTTATTTATTGCGCGGGAAATAAGGCTATAAATAAAATAAAAAAAGAAGAAAAAAAAGTGGTTTCTTTGCTCCACTCGTGCATGGAAGTGCAAATACTATGGAGTAGCCCTCGAGGCTTTTGAGGCGAGCCCTCAAAACTCTGGCCATACACATCATAATAATGGAGTATTCGTACTTGTAACATACACTGTGGTAAGGTTTTGCTTATTTGGACTTGTTATTTTTGGTTATTAAAATCCTGTTAAGTTGTAGAGCTCTGAGGAAGGAAATAAATTGTTCCGAAAGCTCATCAAGCAGTGATTTTGTGTTTTCTGTGAAGGCCATCGTCCCAATTTAAAAATCGAGCTGATTGACAATACTGGCCGAGATCGACTGTCACCACATTTTGTATTTGGACCATTTTGTGGTTAGACCGTTTTGTGGTTCGAGCGTTTTAAAGAATTGGTTAGAGATTAAGGAATGGTTAGAGAGTTTTGTGGTCAAGTGCTTTTTGTGGTCGTGTGTTTCTTAGTAGCAAGAGCTTTTTGTGTTTAGAGGTATTTTTGTGGTTACTAGAGAATTTTGTGGTTCGCTGAAGCATTTTGTAGTTGGAGCATGTTGGGGTTAGAGCATTTCGTGATAATAAAGCATTTTTCGGTCAGACGTTTTTGAGGTTAGAGCTTCTTGTGATTCGAATCTTTTTGTGAACCAAACTTTTGTGGTTAGAACATTTTATGGTTAGAGCATTTTGTGGTCAAGTGCTTGAGTGTCTTTTGTGCTAAGACCTCTTTGTGTTTATTGAATTTTGGTTCTAGGTTATTGTGGTTAGAGCTTTCCGTTGTTGGAGGTGTTGTGGTTAGAGTGTTTTGTTAGTTTTGCATTTTAATATTGTCACTATAGCCCTGGGTGGAAAATTTTGATAAATTTAAAAGGGGAGGGGGAGGGGTATAAGACAAATCGAACTAGAAGAAGAAGAAGATGACATTGAAGAGAACCCGCCCGTACTAAGCGGGTTCCTCGGCCGATGCGCGATTTGTTGAACGCTCACACGAAGCCGAGCGAGCGTTGTGTCACAGCCCGTCACATCCTTCTAGCGAATTGGGCAATAGTGGAATCAGTGGAGGACCTACACCTACCTACCTCGGGGCCCGGGGTGGAAATCTCTACGGCGAGGTCTCTAATCGTCCTTTGCTTGGCCAAATGACCAAATTCAAGAGTATAAGAATTAGCGTTTATCTTAATTTTAGTCGCCACTTTGGCCGAAGAACTACACATGAGCCTGTTCTCTCAATTTTGGCGCAACGTTGTATCGGAAACCACGAATTGACGCATCATCTCAATTTTAGTCATGAGTGAGCGCTTTCTCTTAATTTTAGACAAGAATGTTAGCTTTTTTTTAAAAAACTTTTAGCCGCGTGATTGCCCCTAAACAGCAAATTAGCGTGCATTCTCAATATTAGCAGGTGGGAGATAGCCATTTCTCAATTTCAGGCGTAGACGTGCTTGTAAGCTTGCTCACAAAAAAGAACTGTGCACATGGGCCTTGATAGGCTACCCTGAGCCCTGAGTCAAGAAAAATCGCCCAAAATCACAACGTGCCATTTTTGGAGGCGCCGACGATCCCTAATGAGACGTATTTGTAGGGGCTGGTGAAAATTGACCTGAAAATCGCATACCTACTTTAGCCCTTTGGTGGATGGTGGGTTAGGCAAAAATAGCCAACACTTCAAATTAAATATTCAGCCATGGAGCTTTCAATCCTGGGATATTTAAATCCCTATGCTGCAATTTTGCAGATAACGTCAAACTTTGGGCGCTGTCGTGGGTGGCTAGACTGGGTTCAACAATAACTTTTTAAAAAACAAACCCAGAAACTTACGATTTCGCGAAAATCAAGACCAAAAAAGACACAAATTCGCGAATATACTCAGTCCAAAACTCGCCTTGCAAAAGGGAGGCCCTGAAAATTGCTAGTTCTTGAAAAACATAGCTCGGAAACGAGCAATTTCGTGAAAATAAAAGACCAGAAACATAGAATTTCGCGTTCAAGCTGTTACCAAATCTTATTTTCATGATCCTACACATCCACATACAATGAAGACCATGAGAATGAAACCAAAAAATCCTCATTTTCCCACCTTTAAGCTTTTCGGGGGCCCGAGGGTCTGCCCTTTCGCTCCTACTATTTAAGTTTCAGGCACGTTGGCTTGCCCTAAAAACGAGTCAGAGAGGACCCGGTTCACTATTAATTGGTCTGTAAGAGAACCGTGAGGTCAATACGGGGACGACTGAGAATGAGGGTGTTGTGGCTGGACGCCGCGTCGCGTCGGCACCGCCGCGCAGTTCAAACATCAACACGGCTCACTCGTTTTTGCCAATGATTTTCGCGATTAAATCGCAATTTTGTGCTAAAATCGCCAGATTCGAGGTAAACCCACTAAATTTATTTTTAAAGTGAAATTGTCAGTTTTGCAGTGAAAACATCGGTTTTCAGACGAAAGTTTTAGGGTGAAAACTTCAATTTTGGGCTTAAACTTGTCCGGTTTGGGTTAAAATTGCCAGTTTTCGTGGTGAAATCTTGAAAAGAACACTGCAGTTTTGGAGTATATCGTTAGTTTTGTGTCAAAATTATCCAATTTCGGGTTGAATATTCATTTTGTTGGTTAAATCGTCAGATGTGGTTTTGGAGTCAATCCCCAGTTGTGTAGTGACGTCTTCAGTTATTGGATAACACGTCAGTTTTGGCGTGAAATCGTCCGTTTTGGTTTAGAATCGTCACATTTGGATGAATTCGTCAGTTTTGTGGTGAAATCACCGGTTTTCCAGACGGAGTCGTCATTTTATTTGGCCTAAAAACATCCGTTTTGCGGGAAAACTTTAGTTAAAATGTGACATTGACAGTTTTGGAGTAAATTATCTAATTTTGGGTGGAAATCGTCATTTCGTGTGTAAAATATTCATTCTTGAAATGAAACAGAACAATTTAGTTTTAGGTTAAAATCACCAGATCTGCAGCGGGCTGTGGTGGGGGTAACACGTCGCAGCTTTGACGAGAAATTGTACGTTTCTTTGAGTAAAATCGCCACTTGAGCGATAGAATCGGCAGTTTTTTTTAATGCAGAGTGGTCTGTTTTGGTAAGATCATTCGTTTTTCATCAGTTTGGGCTAAACCCGCCCCCCCAGTTTTCGGGTGAAACCATCAGTTTTGGGTTAAAAAAACGTCAGTTTTAAGTTAAAAATCGTTATTTTTTGGTAAAAAAAAAAATGTTTAGATTTGGACATCTCTCGGACAAGACGTTGATGAAAAGTCTGACACCCAGTATATTTGAATGCCAAGCCGCTTTCCTAGAAGTATCGATTTCCGAAATTGTCAGTTCTTGGACAGACAATCCGGAATATAAAGCTAAAATCGTTTTTTTCCCCAACGAAGATGTTAGTCTTTTGACGGATTACGATACGTGAAAACTCAGTTTCCGGGGAAGAATTTGACGATTTATTGCGCCTATTTCTGATTTAATGAACAACCTGATCTTTTGCTAGGGTCTCTAGAGCATGCGACATTTTCTAGGTGCCCACCCCTGGATCAAGGGGCTACGCCCCTGCGTAGCCTGCGATTGTACGGGGGTTTTAACCCCCAACGTCATTCGCGTTTGTCACTATAAAAGCCAAGATTTCATCATTCTAGGGTTCTCGTCAACGGTCAACTTGAGATTTTTCCGACTGGTTGAAGAAATGCATTTATAGTTTCCCACTAATGCTTGTAGAATCCATTCCCTTGTTAGCTTGCTTGGCTGAATAAGTCTTGGTGATTGACTGAAATTGGGACTTCAAGGAGCAAGGAGCCAAATCAAAGTAGTTTGGTTTTAGTAGAGAAAATGTCTGTTATATTGGGATTTGAAAGAACGAAAATCACGACATTTTGTTTTTGAAACATCTCAATTCTGGATTTGAACGAGCCAAATCTGCTGAAAAAGCTGGGGATATCTGACGAAGAATGTAATGTGAAAAAATAGTGCATTTCACGCTTGTCCGTTGTCCCGAATTACGAGAATCAATAACGGTCAACCTCTATAGGTCATTCCTCTTATATGTCATGCGACAATTCTCAGCTTCCGATCAGCTTTTTATCAACTTTCACCCTCTTATTTCGACAATGGTCACATTGAGCTGTAAATTAGGGAGGGCGTGGGGCGGTCCGAGCGCACATTTTGCCTTTGGACCGTATAATTGAAAGTTTCAAAAAGCTGGAAAGGATATGACCTACAAACCATCTGTACGAAATCAAGTCCTTTCGCTCCCCCTCGTCCTGTAATACCACTCTCAGAATTCAATTCGTGGGAGAAATTTCATTTTTGTTTTTAGAGCGTCACCAGAGCATGAAGAGAAAGAGCTGTCTAATTTTATACCGTGCTTACACAGCCGAGAAACGGGAAAAGAACCAGCTGAGTATCATTTTAAAAAAGCGATAAACCCCAATGAAAATTGGTTTATAGCTCCATCATGGCTCGATCATTTACCGTTCGTGTCTCGCGGATGATTATTTATGAAAAAAAAAATTACGATCTCTCTACAAATATTTTGTTTTTCACCATCAATGTCGGGTCTCGAAGTCGTTTATGGAACTTCCCTCTCTCAAGTCAACAACTCGTTGTTATAAAGTCGATTTCTCCATTCCATTAAAGGTTATCAAAGAATAGTGAGGGGGGGGGGGCGTCGGCACGTACACTTAGTAGAATTCCACTAATTTCGAGCGAATTCATTGCACGTTATCTATAATGAAAACAATAAACCCGAGGGGAAATCTGCTGTTTTCCGCCGGTTTTTAGACTACGGTGATTAGGCTCCCATTGTTTGCCTTTTTTTTTGCGCTAAATGGAATTCATTTTCTTTAAAAAGATAATCAATAAGAAGTAGAAAACGAAGAGAAAACAAAAGTAAACAGAAAATAATGTTCTTGGAAGCATTGGGATTGTTGACGCCTTTGAAATGTCTCTTACCCCGCGGGAAGCCCCTGAAGAATAAAAATGGCACGAGAGGACCGCTCAGCATTAAAACGGGTTTCCCGTGGCATCTTTTTCCCAAACCTTTTGTCAACAAAGTTACATGAGCTTACAAAATTGCACTTCGAACCAGTGAAAATTTGCGCGCGTGTGTGTGTGTGTCATAATGACACGCACAAAGACTCTTTGTATTTATTATGTATACTTTGTTTGCGTAACGTTTTAACCCTATTCGTGTCCGTATAATCGCCGGGAGGAAGCAGGGGGAAAAAAAGTGTTTTTGAACAAGTGGACCCCCCCCCCCTACCAGCCACCGACAAGGTATAATACGGGTAGTTGTTGTGATCCGGCTTTCTTCCCCAACACCACCACCACACAACGTTTAATGACGTCCGTGAAAAATAGTGAAAGGGGGCAGAGCGAGGGTAGTACTTCCTACACGGACCTTTTTTTTCTTCAACTTTCCTTTTGTGATGTCCTTGAAAGAAGGAAAAAAAAAAAAAAATCTCGATTCGATTCTTCTTCTTCTTGTTCCTTTAATTCGGCAACAGATTCAACCTCGATCACAATCAATTTTATATATTTTTTTTATTTTCATGGAAGCGCTAGAGAAATCTTTCCCCTTCCCCACTCTCTGAGAAAACGTTTAAAACGTTTCATAACATAATGAATTTAAATATTGCGTATAGAAACCACAAGGTGCGCCTTTTGATGAAGAGTGTGAACAAAAAAATGCACTGTTTTTTTTTCCCCCAAGGCTAAAACACTTATAACTGTACCTCCTCAAAATATGCAATTTGTATGCGCTTTGAATAATATCAAGAGGTTGAAATTGCAAATTTGTCGAAAGAACTGCCGCGGGGGTTTGCAGAGGCGGATGCACATTGCCGAGAACATTCAGGTTCAAGATGCTCAAAATTGGCAATTACCGGAAATGGGAGAGGGATGGTATTTTCAGACGGTCTTGGTTGTCTGACTTTTACTGGATATTATTGTATAGCCTATAGTTGTCGCGACAATGACCAAATAACTGAGGAAATTATTTGGTTCAGTCAATCAAAAACCTGATGGGCACTTCGTCATTATTGGTTGCTGATGTAGGGGGGGGGGGGAGGGTTAACTTATTGTGGCGTGTTTTGAACATTTTGTTCATAAATTAACGATTTTTGTCAATTTTAGCCGCGAACTTGCCTCATAAACGGGGGGATATAGAACGCATTCTTACAATAATATAGCTACTACATCATGTAGGTCATGTGAAATACGGTTGAACAGCGATTTGGCTCCTTTCTACGAATTTCAGTCTCTCCTAACGTTGCAATAGTGATATCAGCGAAGACTGGTTTTTTGGGGGCTTTTTGGGACCGTTACAGGGGAGGAACAGGACAAAATAATGAAATCACGAGTTAACACACTAAACTTTATTAACTTAACTAAGCAAACCAAAACCACTTACAATTATAACTATGTGACTACTGGGGGGTGGCTCCCAAGGCACAATTGAACAGGGCGAGATACACTTCCACGAGCCGGTGGGCTAGCGATCGACCCCTTTTATTTCGGCACTCCGTCCGCCTGGAAAACTCGGGATTGGGTAAGAGGGGAATTGAACTAGGTTGCCTATTGCGACACTTGCCGTGCCGTTCAAGTGAGCTTTGATCTCTTTGCTCAGCCCCCTGTCCCATACCGTAATGTTGTTCAGCCTCGGGACCGGCAACCTTTGTCCCCTTGCGTAGCGCACGTTATATCCACCCCCTATCGTCCGGAGCCAGCGAGGCCTGACTGGCCTCCGTCGTGTCGGACGGGATGACGGTTTGGGGAGGGGGGGCTCATTCGCTGGCGGGTGTTCGGGGCGGTCCTCCTTGGCATCGGTCTCGGTTTGGGGGCGAGATGGGCTGAGCTGGCTCGTGATCGGGTCCCCGGCAAGTGTAGGCAGGGGAGGATCGGGTAGTGGTGCTTGGAATGGGGGGGGGGATTAGAGGTTTAATTTAGATGGATGTCTTCAGTGCGGTAGAAGTAGCCGAGAAAGCTCGGCCGCCCGGGACTCCATTGTGTGTGAATAAACACATAAAATAAAATGGGTACCTATACGATAAATAAGCTAATAGTATTTACGTAAATAATAGTGTCTATAGTATAAATGTCCTTTTCTTAGACCTAATTTTATGTAAAAAATTAACCTAATATAATTATATGTCCTACTAACTAAGCTAGCCTAGTCTTACGATTATTTTATTAACCTATGAACGTCACTTTCGTATGTGCTTAACTTAGCCTTGTCTTTCACTGGCCCCTCCGGAACTGGGCAACACCACTATTTGTCCCGCACTGGTTGGGGCTTGGAATCGTTTGATGGTCCAGGCGGCGATAATCGCTACCATGACTCCGAGTCCCACCAGCCCCCCTGCACCGGCATAAGCCGCGTGCGTGAGGTGGCGCAACCGCCCGTGTTGTTGGAGCTCCCGGATCGCGGTCTTCAGCATGGTGGGGGCCTGGGGCAGGTGGCTTTCCAGATGCAGGTCGGGTACCACCAGGTGATGGCGTGCTTCGGCCCGGCTCCAGCCGTCGATGGTCGGTATGGTGAGGGTGCCGACTGCGCCTTCGGTATGTGTGATTCCCTCCACTCGCGCGTCGACATGGAATCCTTCCCCGAAGAGCTCACAGGCTGCCGTGTCTGGCAGTAGGCCTGCCCCCACCAAGTTAATTAGACCTCGGCGTGTACGTTGGTGGGGGAGCAGTTTGGATAGTTGGTCCAGGTCGCCCGTGAGCCTCGCGATGGTTCGGTTTAGCTGGTTTACTCGTGGTGCTAGTTCGGGCCACTCGCCCAGTCCAGCGTCTGTGGTACTTAGGGCCGCCGTGAGATTGCGCCAGGCGTTACGGAGTCATAGTGGAGCACCACGGTCCACTGCGTTCCCGTTAGGACCACGTCGTCTATCTTCTCGAAGACGACTCCAAGATTGTACGTCTGACTGCCGCTGGCCGTTAGGTGGGCGAGGGCAAATATTAGTCCTGCAACATTCATTCTAGCGGGGCGATTTGTTAGTGGTTTATTGTTTATTTCTTATTAATAATACTTCTTAATTTTTTATTTTTTTAGCATCAACAGGCGGTTATTAGGTTATTATTATTACTACCACCACCACTACTATTATTATTATAATTTTGGGATTATTAGTATTGTTATTGTCCCGCGAGTTTCTGGTAATCCACCCTCGGGGCTCTGTTTGATCTAGTGGGAGGTTGGTCGATTGAGTAGGGAGGTTTTTGATGGGCATAGTGGTTCGGGGTTGCGAGTTTATGGGTGATTGGCGGCGATGTCCTGTTGCTGTTGGCAGAGGTTGGGGGGAGGCCGTCAGTTAGTGTTGGTGGGGTGGGAGATTTGTGAGTGGCGGTGTGTTTTATTGTTTTTCTCGGGGTAAAGGGCTTGACGCGGTTGATGTGGACGAGTTGTTCCCTCCTGCGAGCCATAATTTTGATGTTCAATTTGGAGGGGATTTCCGTGATTTTGTACGGTCCTTTCCAGGGTTTGGTGAACTTCTTGGTTCTACCTTTCCGGACAACGGGGGTGTGGAGGTAGACTAGCTGTCCGACTTGGAAGTTGTGACCGTCCGTGTTGTGGCGGTAGTTACGTTTCCGCCGATCGGTTGTTGTTCGCTGGTACCTTGTGGTTTGCTCCGCTATCTCCCTTAGCCGGTCTCGGAGTAACTCGACGTGGGTGTCGTAGGGTTCCTCGTCCGGTCCTATGTCGAGGTCAGCTTCGGTTGGAAGGCTCATTTGGCGTCCGTAGATGATCTCATAGGGGCAGAAGCCAGTCAAGTCATGGGTCTGGGCATTCATGGACATAGCAACGAGTGATGGATACTGGTCCCAGTCCGTGTGGGTCGTGTTCACGTAATGGGTCAGTTTGGTAGTAAGTGTCCGATGGGTCCGCTCGAGTCTTCCATTTGACTGGGGGTGGTAGGGTGTTGTCTGTATCTTCCGAATTTTGAAAAGCTCGCAGAGGTGTCGGATAACGTCCGACGTAAGTCGTCCCTGGTCGGTGAGTAGGTACCTTGGCATGCCGTAAATCGTGAGGAATCCGCCGAGGAGGGCGTCGGCTATGGTCGTTACTTGTTGGTCAGGGAGGGGAATGTACGTGACCAGTCTTGAGTACTGATCTTGGACGGAGAGAATGTATTTGTTGCCACGTGGGGTTTTAGGGAATGGGCCCACGATGTTGGCGGAAATCGCTTCAAAGGGGCTCGCCGCGGTTCACGGTGAGTTCCCAGTTCTGCCGTCCGTTGCCCGGTGTTTTTCCTCGCGGCACAGGAGGTGCATGATCGGACGTAATCTTCCACGTCACGTCGGATCTTCGGCCAGTAATACAAAGTCTGGACCGCGTGGACCGTCTTCGTGATGCCGGGGTGTGCAGCGTAGGGTGGGTCGTGGCATAGGTATAGTGCGCGAGTCCTGAGGATTGGGGGTAGGGCAATGCGGAGGCCTCGTGGAGTCCTGCGTGCGATTAGTCCGTTCCTAGTGATGGTAAATTTTTTGCGGGTCGCTAGGCGTTGGCATCGGGGGTCTAGGGCTTGGTGAGTGATAATGATGTTGGTGTCCAGTGTTAAGCCTGTATCATGATCACTGGAAGTGCTGCTATTGCTTTTCGCCGTCGCCGTCAAGAGGTACGCTCGGCGGCTGAGTGCGTCAGCGACGACATTTGTCTTACCCGAAATGTACTCGATTTTATATTGGTATTGTTCCAATTCGAGGCCCAACGCATCAATCGGGAGTTATTGTCTGGTTGATATTGTGGGGTTTGATGCCCTCTATTCCGACGAGATGTCCTAAGTATTCGACTTCTCTCGCTACCAGCTGACACTTTTCGAGATGCAGGGTGAGTCCTGCGTCGGAAAGGGCGGTCAAGGTCTTTTCCAGGCAAGCGACGTGTCCCTCAAATGGAGAAGCTAAGAAATGCGTCTCACCTTGTTCTTACACTCAAAAGCAATCGGAAAACTCCCTCGCCAGTCTCAATAAACGGCGATTGGGAGTGGGCAACAACAAAGCCGTCTTCTCGTCAAAGATTCAAACTCAAATTTTAATTTTCTCATCGACACTGGCTCTGAACTGTCAGTCATTCCCCCTCGCATTTCTGACCGTCCTCTCGTGTCATCTCTATTTTTATACGCAGCGAATAACTCCCCCATCAGAACATACGTCCAGCGAGTCATGCATCTCAATTTCGGCCTCCGTCGGAATTTTATTTTCGTCTTTACCATTGCCAATGTCACCCGTTCTATTCTTGGAGCCGACTTTCTTTCTAAATTCGGACTTCTCGTCGACATCAAACATCAACGCTTCGTTGATTCCCACACATCGCTGACTACTTCAGGTTTCTTGGTCCATGGCAACCCCCCCCCCTCAGTTTCAGCCTTACGTGCCGACATCCCAGCAGCAATATCCAGTCTAATAGCGAAATATCAAATTCACGTACCCAAACAGTCGTCAGTTTTAGACAAGACACACTCGATTTTCCATCATATTACGACATCTGGACCCCCTTGTTTTGCGCGACCACTTCGTCTTCCTCCTGATAAACTGAAAGCCGCCAAGGACGAATTCGCTTTTATGCTTCAGGCAGGAATCTGTCGTCCCTCAAAAACTCCATGGTCCAGCCCTCTCCACCTCGTGAAAAAGAAGTCCGGTGATTGGCGTCCCTGCGGTGACTACCGCCGCCTCAATGCCCAAACCGTCACCGATCGCCACCCAATCACTAACATTCAAGATTGCGTTTCGACTGTCCACAGCTGCAACATTTTCTCCACCATCGACCTCGAAAAAGCTTACCTTCAGGTACCAGTCCATCCCGATGACGTACCCAAGACAGCCGTAACCACCCCCTTCGGCTTGTTCGAATTTTTGAAATTGCCATTCGGAACTCGAAACGCAAGCCAGACTTTCCAACGGTGATGGACAATATCACACGAGACCTTCCTTTCGTTTCGGTCTATATCGACGACATTTTAGTATTTTCCAAAGACATGGAAAATCATCTCTCACACCTCGAGAAGCTCTATTCTTCACTCAAAGAGTTTGGTCTAACCATTAACGTCAGTAAGTGCTGTTTCGCAATGCCTCAAGTTGATTTCCTTGGTTGCTCCATTTCGTCAACTGGAATTTCTCCTCTTCCCGACAAAATTCCTGCCATCTCGTCATATCCAAAGCCCAAAACTGTGAACGAATTGAAACGTTTTCTCGGGATGCTCAATTTTTACCACCGTTTCACCCTCGCATGGCAAGCATCCAAGCCCCCCTACACCTTCAGTCAAAAAAGTCCGATCCCACACCTATTTCGTGGACAACTGAGATGTCTTCAGCATTCGAACAGTGCAAATCTATCCTACAATCGGACATCACACTAGCATTCCCCGATCCTGCCCTTCCTCTGTCGATCATGAGCGATGTCTCCAGCGTGGCCCTCGGCGGAGCTCTTCACCAACTTCAAGATGGCAACTTCCGGCCTCTCGCATTCTTTTCTCGTAGGCTCTCCCCTGCTGAGCAGAAGTACTCGATTTACGACCGCGAACTTCTCGCCGTATATGCCACAATTCGCCATTTCTCGTTCATGTTAGAAAGCCGCGTCTTTACCATGTTCACCGACCATCGACCTCTCGTCCACGCATTCACGAAATATTCGGACAAATTGTCACCCAGACAATTGCGACATCTTACCTACATCAGCCAGTTCTCGACTGATATTCAATTCGTGAAAGGCCTAGAGAATAGTCCTGCTGATGCTCTTTCGCGAATCGAAGCGATCATCAAACGAGAAATTTCTCCCTCTGATATCGCCACCGCCCCAGCAACCGACGCTCAGCTACAAAAACTGTTCACTGAACCCTCCTCTCACAGTCTTCAGCTGCGACACCTCGAAAACGAGAACGTCAAGCTCATTTGGTACACCTCGACGGACCGTATTCGCCCCTACGTTCCTGAATCATTGCAGTACACAATCTTCAAACATTTTCACGCAATATCGCACCCTGGAAAACGATCCACTTCTCGTTTCATCTCTGACCGTTTCGTGTGGCTTGGTATGCAGCGTGACATTTCCAAATGGGTTCGACAATGCCATCAGTGCCAAATTAGTAAAGTTTTCCGTCACGAAAAGACACCTCTCGTCAAATTTTTAAAAACCCGACGAACGTTTCGTCAATATTCACATCGATAATATGGCCGTGAGCTCACCTGGTAGTATTGGCGATTCAGATTAACCAAATGCGCTCCGGTGGCGGCCCCACCGAAGTAGGAAGAGCGGTAGACTCTCCATGGGCTCTTATGAGAAAACGCAGTTTTTGTTCTTTTTTATGAGTTTTTAGGATTTTTAAAGTTCATTTCTTTGAAATATTAGTTGCTATTACTACTTTCTATTAACAATAAACTCATAATCGAGGAATAATTAAGATAAAATGAAAGAACTCGCGGTGAGAAAACGACGGCGTTTTCCATTTACCGATAATTTCGCACTGCGAGGGAGATTTTTCCTTCCGTCCTTGATGAAGGATGGAACAATCCCCCTACCCTACGCAGAATATTGTGCAAATGGAAAACGCAATAAGTTTTCAAATATCTTCGCGAATTTCCGGTTAAAAAGGGTTGTTCAGCCCCAAAAACAGACTGTCCTTAAGTTCATAATAAAAGGTTTTCTATGAAATTTTTACTGGAGTCACATTAAGCCGCCTTCACATGCGGGCTGTGGCAGCTTAAGCTTTGAGCTGTAGCCAATCAATGACCAACCCGCCTTTGAATTAATTATATTTCATTGGATACAGCTCAAAGCTGAGCTTTTTTCAGATGACATGTGAAGCCGGCTTTAGAGACTTTTTGAGACTCAAATGCCTTGTTTGAATTGAATAAGCTGGAACAAGCCGGATTATGGATAAGTGTTATTTTTTTTAGCTAAGTGGTTGAGTTTTCGAGTAAAATTAGCGTATTTAAAGACGCAATTTCATGGCAAAGAAAGCTAATTTCACCCCAGAAACTGACTGTGCTCACATAAAAAGGGGCAATATTCAAAGAAGAACTTCCACTTATGCCGGTTAAACGATCGGTGTAGCCTTCTAATGGATAAAAATGGTCAATTCTTGAATTAGCGATTTGTCTCCATTTTAGCCGGGAATTAGCGATTTATCTCCATATCCGCCGTCCATTAGCGGTTTTCCTTGCAAAGAATTTGTATTTTTCCTGATTTAAGCCGCTATAATGAGCGCTAGTTAGCGTTAAATCTTCCAATTTTAGCCACGAAGTTGTCTCGAGAAACCGTCACTTGCCATTTGCTCTATTCATTCTATGAAATAGCAAATGTTTTCAATTTAACGCCATAAACATAAATTTTTCTTGACTTCAGCCGCAAATTAGCGTTTTCCATCATCTTAGCAGCTAATTAGGGATTTTTCTACGTTTCATCAACGAATTAAGAGTTCCTCCAATTTTCTCCTCAAACTACCTAACGCTTTTTCTGAAATTTTGCCGCAGATTAGAGATTGTTTTCACTTTCTGGTACGACGTTACGATCAGAAGCCGCGAATTGACGTTTTATCTATTTAATCCGCGAGTCAATTTTAACGATAAACTATCAAGTTTTCTCCACTTTAGCCAATATTTAGCAATTTTTGTCATTTTTGCGATTTTTCACCCTTTTAGCCGTGAATTATAGCGATTTATCTGAATTTGCGGAGAATTCTTGTTTTTCTTTATTTCAGCCGCTAATTGTCAATTTTTCTCAATCGCATCCATGCATTAGCAACTTTTCTTAATTTTAGCTCCGGATTAGCGATTTGTTTCGCTTGCTTTTAGCGATGAATTAGCTTTTTTTTCGCAGTTTGAGCCACGAACTTGCGTTCTGAATAAGCCGAGAATTCATGTTTTCGTAATTTTAGGCGTGAATTAGCGCTTTTTCTCATTCGCGGGTTATTGATTTTTCACGATTTTATCAGTTAATTAGCGTGTTTCGTAATTTTAAACGCATATGACTGTAATTTACACGTTATCCGCGATTTTAGAGCTTTTTCTCAATTTTCGACGTGAAGTTTTCTTAACTTTATCCGTGATTTAGCACTTTTTCTTATTTATGGGCGTGAATCAATTTTTTTTTCCAATAATTGCAGCCGTTAATTAGCCATTTATCTCAATTTCAGCCCCAAATTAGCGTTATTTTCCATTTTGGTCTGGCTTAAGTGGGGGATTGGCCGCCCACGAGGAGGTGCGAGTTGTAGCGATTTCCATTTCCACAAAAATCCGAGGGGCGCCAAAATCCAACAAACGTGATTATTTACCACTGTATGCCATGGGCGGGCTATTGTGAAAGGCTCAAGCTGAGTCAGCGGCCCACTTTTTGGCCAGCGAGCCCTCGGTTGGCCACACCCCTGCTCTTTCATCAACGGCGGCCTACGCCAATTTGGCCATTTTCTTCCTATATAAAAAATCGTTTCAATGGGTTAGTCGTTAGTCCTTTCCCGAAATACTTCACCACTTCATCCCTTGTACCCCCCCCCCCATTCGTATAGAAGATTCAACTTTTTGAATAGGGAAGTGGGATGCTGTCAAAGTTGCTAAATTTATTCTCCCTCGTCGTGAGTTCGCTTTCTCCCGTCGTGATGAGCTAAAAACTACACTGGGCCTATATAGACATCAATAACTGTCATGCACCTATACGACGCATTTAATCAGATCCGCTTGCGTAGAAGTTAAAATTAATATTGTTTTATTCATTTCAAGTTCGGCTGGTTATTCAGAATGATTTGGCCCTGAAGATGAGTCGGTTTCCAGAAGGTCAAGGAATCAACAATATCCTCCTTTCTATAGGTACTCATGAAAAGTGTGTGCATAAAGCGTTTTCACCAGAATTGCTTAATGATGAGATGGGCCTAACTGGATTTCAACATGAATCGCCCGGAATTAACGACCCTATACCTTTCCTCACTATGATAACTTTCATTAAATCCGTTAATACAGCGGAAACGGATATTATTCTTTACTTAAGCCGGTTCTTTCTCTCACTAAATACTTGCTTCATGAAGTTTAACTTTCACGCACCGTCTACAACCAACGTAAAAACGGGTTTTTGTCTTACGGTTCTCCGAGTTGAAAGAGGCGGGGGTGAGGTATAATAATATTTGAAGCTCATAAGCGTCAAATGTCTTTGTTTTTTTGTTGTTTTTTTTACGTCTTATTCTTATATAGACGGCTCGACAACGACAAGGCGCTCTTCATTGTATGTAATCTCGAAATTAAACAATGACATCTCACAAAGGAGGCTTTGAATCCTGGACGAATCCATTACGTAAGCCTAGTGGGACCCCTTCCTACAACTTTGGAATGAATTAAGCTGAAAGACATTGAAGAGAGATAGAAAAAAAGTTTGGCTATTATCCTTGAAAAGAATTACGTCAAGGAATCTTTTTTTCGTTGGTAAGTCCCTCAGTGAAGGGCGTCCGGGTTTGTATTCCTGAAATCAACGTGTCGTTACAAACTTCTTAGGAATCATTGACTCTGCGAGTCCCGTTTTCAACCCAAAAAAATTGACAGCAAATAGTCCAATTTGGCGCGATTACTTGTCTCATTTGAGATATTAAATGGAAAACATTAAATAAAGGCGTTCAATTGGAAGGGCGCCCCGTGATCCAGTGAGGAGTAAAGTTAAACTTTCGTGTTTCTTTTTTCGAACCAGTTTATTTCCTGATTCGAGGCACACTTTTCTTTTTTTTATTACGATAGAAAGGCAATCCCTTCACGAAGCCGGACGATCCATCATTTTAAACCTCTTCACCTTCCCCCATCACACCGATCAGGTTGACGGTGGCCAGCAATTACTTTATGTTGTCCTCAATTTTAAACACCTTGTAATTAAAATGATTTTTTTTTCTTCGACTGAAACCTCGAGGGTGCTGGTTGTTGCAAATGATACGTTGAGTGTACGATGTTAATCCCATTTAACACAACGGCTTTCAATATTGGAGAAAGTTTCTAGTCAGAGGACTTTAATGTGCAGTAATGCCCGTAAACGCAATAAATCAGTGGTTTTACGTAGAAAAAAAGTAGCCCAATAGAGGTGAAACGTGGTTGAAATACTCTCTGAACGGAACTAGCTTTAGTTCAATCCCTTCCGACTGTGTAAGCCCGTCAGCCAGGATTGACTTTTTTACAATTTTTGTATTTCTTTTTCTTAGAAAATTCAAATATTGCAACATCAAAATTCCAGTCGCGAAAACTTCAGTGCTTAGGCTTCTTGGAAACGTTCAAATGAGCGAATTACCAATGACCCCCCCCCCCCACACACACACAGCAACAACCTTTCAAGACAAAGAGTCTTTATTTTTATTTTGGCTAGTCTTTCCCTTCAAATAATTAAACGCATGACGCATAAAATGTGCCGCGGATGTTTCTAAACACGATCACAACAGGGTTCATTCGCTGTGTCTCGGGGCGTTTTAGCGGTTTGATTTTTTAAAGGCGTGACGTCTACACCAGTTTCAAGGGGCGGCGACGCGGCGTGACCTTCTATTTTGATTTATTCATTCTTCAAAAGAAGTAAGGGGTTGGGTGCACAGTGCATACCACTATGAAAGGGAAGAAAATAGTTTCGGAGTAGGTATACCACGAACTCAACTATACAAATGCACGAACGTTCCCCATTTTTTGATTCGTATCGCGCTTATTTTATACATGGTCGATTAGAAAGTTATTAGGGTGGGAGGGGGAAGTCCTTAAATGACAGTTTTTGCAAAATCATTTAGTTTGATTTAGTCCTCAAAACAGACAAACTGCTCCGGGGACCGCATCAGTGTTTTCCGTGAATCAGCCAACTAACATTGTATCCCCATCCTATTACCGCAAAGTATGAAACTGGTAAATTTTACCCAGAAACTCTCTAAAATCTGATGTTATGAACAAATCCACTCGTATTTTTGCACAATAAAACGAAGTTTATTAATAATTCAACAAAATAGGGCGAATGTTTGGCATTTAACGGTTTTTTAAATGTCTAGTAGTTGAATATACGTCCCAGAAACTTAAAATTTTAAAATGCTGAACCCCCCTCCCGCTTCCTACCAAACTTGGCATGCGGAAATTTCACCCCCCCCCCCAAATCGGTTATTTTCCCCTTGAATTTGTGGTTGTGAGGCATCATGGGAGTACTGTGAGCCACTAGTCACGCAGGGGTCGCTCAGATTCGTGGCACTTGCTTGAATCTTCTGCGCTTTGCCTTTGAGTACGCCATTACGTTGATTTTAACTTCTAGGCTCGTTAAATGCCAAGCTCAAAACTCACTGACTGGCCAGCTTTTAGTGATAACTGCTTGTACAGACCTGGAAACTTAAAATTTAGCTACACAATTTGGTATTTCAGTTAAAAAGCTTACAATTTGGCCTCTCCCACCCAACCACCAACAAAACACCATGCGAACACGTACAGTCCTGTCGATCACCATAACATTTTTAATTTTTTTTTTTCCCCTCCCGTCCAGGAGCTTGGAGTCAACTTCTTGACAACGCACCGCCCATTCTGAGTCTCGAACGAAAATGGGTCATATCGGACAACGAGCCCATCGGTTCGGTTGTGACTCGCGTTCGAGGTTCAGACTCCGAGGGTGACCCTCTCGAGTATGGCATCGAACAGTACGAGGGCTACAATTTGAATTTCGCCGATTCTGGACCGTTGCCATTTACCATCGACTCGAGAACTGGCGTCGTGGCGACGAATCAAACTTTAAAAGGGCGGGTATGTCAGATGAAAATCACAATTTTTATTGATTTTGTGGATTGGGAGGCGAACAATTGGTTTAAAACGTCGTTCTACCTTTCAGGGAGGACAAAATTTGAACCTTTACGTGACTGTATCAGACGGTAAATTGACTCAAAAAACCGCTGTTTGGGCCGTTATTCTCGACAGTTCCAAAGCTAACAACGCTGCCAGTGGGGGAATAGGAGGAGGCGGTGGTAGCCTAAGTGAACCACCCGGTCGACCACCGGGCAACGTTCCCATTCAACTTCTTCCTCGACCACTACCCCCTCGAACCGTCCTTCTACCACATCCACCTAATTTCCCACCTCCTCCACCACCACCACCGCGTCCACCCAAACCATCGACCCTTCCGACGACGTCAACGACAACAAAGTCACCGTTCAAGTCCACTTCCAATCCAAGACCCGAAGAAGATGCCTATCGGTTGAATTCGAGCCAACCCAACACGCCTCCGCCGCCAACAATGTCACCGCCGCCACCGCCCCTACCACCCTCATTCTATCCTCCTCCTCCTCCTCCTGTCGTACTACCGCCAGTTGGTGCCCGACCCAATATGGCCGATATCGCCCTGACGGTGATTCCAATCACGATGGTTACCATCGCGTTCACCGTCGTCGTCATTGCCGCCTTTCTTTTCAGACGGCGTCTCTGCCATAAAACTAAAAAGAAGGCCGCCAAAGATGAAATGGTAGAATTTCGTGCGTTAAAACGTTTAAATTGCTATTATACATTTTTTTTTTTTTTTTTTTCCAGCAAAAAAAATCTTCAAGCAATGGTACGATCATGGAAGAACCGATGATGATGCATCAATGGCGAGGTCCTAGAGCATTTAGCAACCGTTACACAGCGTGGGACACCGATCTATCTACGCCACTGCCTCAACACGTAAAAAAAATTGTTCGATTTAGTCCTTACTTCTTACAAACTCAACCCCCCTCCCTTCTTTTTTTAATTTGAAGGATGCCCCATCCACTCCGCCTACTAAACGCGAAGACAAATGGGAATACCCGAGGCACCACTTGAAAGTGTTTAGCATTTTAGGCGAGGGCTGTTTTGGTCAAGTGTGGAAATGCGAAGCTCGAAAAATCGACGGTAAAGTCCAACTTAAATTTTGTAAAAAAAAAAGAAACTTGATGGAATGACTCGCCCTCTTACCCATCTCCACAAACTTTCGTTCACCCATTCAGGCGAGCCTGGCCCAACGATTGTCGCCGTAAAAACACTAAAAGAAAACGCCGGTGAACAGGAAAGAAAGGACCTGTTACAAGAGCTTCAAGTGATGAAAATGTTGGAGCCGCATCCAAACGTCGTTCGTTTACTTGGATGCTGTACAGAAAAAGGTGTGGGCACACTTTTCCATTCGATCATTTTTATTTTTATTGTTTTATTTAACGAGTTTCTCCCCCTTCCATAAAATTGTAGATCCTATTTTTGTAATAATGGAGTACGTTCCAAATGGAAAGCTCCAGAGTTTCCTAAGGAATTCGAGGGCTTCGAGAAGTTACGATAATATGCACGGGAAAAGCAATAGCCTCACGTCGAGGCATTTAACTTCATTTTGCTATCAAATAGCAAGAGGAATGGAGTATCTTTCCAGCAAGGGGGTAAGTTCAAACGACGTACCTTCTGACGTTTTCTTTTTAATGTTAATGCCCCGCTACTTTCAGATTATTCATCGAGATCTTGCAGCGAGAAATATTTTAGTTGACACTGACCAAACGTGCAAGGTCGCCGATTTTGGCTTTGCACGAGACGTGGTCGCTAGTCTTGTATACGAGAGAAAATCAGAAGGACGGCTTCCTATAAGGTTTTATCAAATTTCCTCGACATTCTCAATCAACGGATCCATTTTTACACACTCCCTTCCCCCCCGCCCACCACCAACATAATATTTTGTCACAGATGGATGGCACCCGAATCTCTGTACGACAACGTTTTCTCCGTTAAATCCGACGTCTGGTCCTTTGGCGTTCTTATCTGGGAAATTGTAACGCTCGGCTCGACGCCCTACCCTGGCCTGTCGGCTGTTGAAGTTATGAAAAAGGTGAAAGAGGGCGAGCGTCTTGAAAAACCCGAACACTGTCGCCGAGAGTTGTACAACATCATGTACTACTGTTGGGACTCACAGCCTCAGGGACGACCGGACTTTACGGAGTTGGTGAGTGTGACCCCCCCCCCCACCACCACCCACACACACACCATGTTTTAAACGCTTAAATGTTCTTTTCAAAACAAAAGGTTGATCTTCTGGGACAACTCCTCCTATCCGAGACTGACTATATCGAACTCCAAAGATTTCCAGATCATTCTTATTATAACATTGTGTCACTTTCGGGCGAAAAAGTCTGACTAGACGTTTGATTGTTCACTACTAACGTAAATTATTTCTTTAGTAGCTTTCGGCCTAATTATTGTTACAGCGATGTGAATGTCGAAGTAAATGTGATGGCAAGTGTTATGTTGCTCAATTTCATTGATATTTTGTTTTAAAAACGCCATTGTTTAATATAACTATTGTGTACCTGAATAAAATGTGTGTCACATTGAAATTAACTGCCCTTTTCTAATATTGAGTAAGCGTGTTTTCCATGAGTTTTGGAGTAACGAATAGAAACAAATTTAATTATTTGTGTAATTAAGCAATTAATTGTATTATTCGTTAAATTTCGAGCTTGTAAAGTATTTAACGTTAAGATAAACATTTTTTTCTCGTAATTATTCTTATCCCTCGAAGGATATTCGAATGCCGAATAGCGAACGGTTGGGTTCAAAAGCTTTAAATAACCCAAAGAAGCTAGGAGCTTGCTAAAATCGAAAAAAGCTCTAAAAACGCAATTTGTACTGCTTTCATTTGTAAAATACGTGCCATTTGGGTGACTAGCAATGCAATCTGATAATATTATCGTGGAGAGGGGGAACCCTTTGGAATCCGTAGTGTTTTTAGCCGTAAAATTATTTCATTTTACGTGTGAAGCTGGTCATGGCAGAACTGTTATATAGCGTTTTCCATTTGCACACAAATGACGACTCTGCCTGGAAAACCCGTGGCTTCACCACAAAACTGACGAATTCATTCCAAATGAGACGATCTCAAACCAAAACAGACAATTTCACGCCAAAACTGGCGTGTTGTCCCAGAACTGAAGACGTCACTACACAACTGGGGATTGACTCCAAAACCACATCTGACGATTTAACCTAAAAAATGAATATTGAACCCGAAATTGCTTACTTAGACATAACACTAACGATACACTCCAAAATTCAAGTGTTCTACCGGAGATTTCACTACAAAAACTGACAGTTTTATCCCAAAACTGACGATTTTTAGCCGAAAATTGAAGTTTTTACCCTAAATATTTCACTGCAAAACTAGAAACTTCACCTTAAAAATAAATTAAGTGGGGTTTCCTCGAATCTGGTGATTTTAACTCAAAATGCCGAATTAATCGTGAAAATTGCGATATTTAGGCCCGGGTTGACCAATGTGGGTTCAAATTTTCGTTTATCCGCGAGCATAAGAGCTTATACCAGTTATATCCCGATCATAATTTAACATTTTGATGCATAGAAAAACGTTCAATCTCCTAACAACGCTTAAACGGACATTGTCGAACCGGTCCTATGCGCAATAATGGCGATTTTAGCGCAGAAATTGAGATTTCAGTAGGCTCTAAAATTGTGATTTTGGCTAAAAACTGGCAATTTTACCATTATTCAGTTTTTGTTTTTTCAGAGAAGCAAATTCTGTAAAAATGTGCTTTTTAGTTGCTGAGTCAGATCTGCGAGCGTGGCCATATTCAGGGCTCTAATAGCCAGTTTGGCCTTTTTTAGGGCGCGTGAAGTCAATTTAGCCACTTTTTAAAACGCGAATCGCCAATTCAAACGCGGTGTTTGAATTTTTTGGCGTGAGTTTACTTGGCCGTTTTTATAGTGCGACTCTGGGGGAGCGCTGGGTTTTTAACTCGGCAGGCTCCTAAGCCTCCTTTGGGCTTCTACGCCACTCCCAGATCTAACTGTGCACTTTACACCCGGTAAAGTCGATGCGCGATTTGTTGAACGCCCACACAAAGCCGAGTGTGCCGTGTGTCACAGCTCGCCGCAGCCTCATATAGTGTAATGGGGCAATGACTGGATTCGAATCCAGGCCCGCTGGATTGCGAAGCGAGCATTGTATCCAATACACCATCGAGGCGCGCCTCGGCCAGCACCTCACCCGTCCCCGCGGGTCTTATATCTGGCCTGCGCCTCATCTTTGGTCCGGAAAGTTCCCGACAGAGTAGGCCCCCATCTCTCAACCCCTAACCGCTTTGCCACGACTAGTGACCAGCTAGCTGTGCCCGCTGTGGACCACGTGGAGGTTGGCTGTGGGACTGAGGAAGTTTGGTACCCTCCCCCAGGGGAGCACACCACGGGCCTTACCGAGCAGGGAAGGTAACCTACTCGGTTTCCGACCCGGGCAGAGACAATGGCTCTGCCCCTGGCATGACCAGCCGTAGGTTTTGGGCGATTTTTCTTGACTCAGAGTAGCCTATCAAGGCCCATGTGCACAGTTCTTTTCTGTGAGCAAGCTTATTATACTGGCAAGTCTACGCCTGAAATTGAGAAATGGCTAATTCTCAGCTGCTAAAATTGAGAACGCACGCTAATTTGCTGTTTCGGGGCAATCACGCGGCTAAAAATTGTAAAAAAAAAATGGATAATATTCTTCGCTAAACTTACGAAAATCCGCTCACTCGTAACTTAAATTGAGATGATACAAAGTCCACGCCAAAATTGAGAAAAAAGTCTCATGTGTAGTTCTTGAGGCCAAGTCGTGACTAAAATTAAGATAAGCTCTAATTCCTATACCCTTGAAGTTGATCATTTGGTCAGACAAAGGGTGATTTGAGACCTCGCAGAGATTTCCACCCAGGGCCCCGATAGGTGCAGGTCCACCACCCTGATGAAGGATCGACGGTTTATTAAGTCGTGGCCGCGGTTTAATTCGAGTCCAATGGGACGGAATAGTGCACATCCACAAATTCATTACGCCCACTTAAGTTTTTGTATAAAATTCAGCTGAATCAGACGTCTTACAGCCTAAGAATTTGGCTTGTCAAAAGAGAGCACCAAGCACTCCATCGAGGGGCGTATTACTGAGCGTCAAATTCTCTATCGAAAGATGTTTGATTTCGCTAAATTTTATACAAAACACCCGGGACTTAGCGTGACCCAAAAATCCTATTATTTTATCAACAACAAAAAATTACAATTTTTGGTTTCACCGGAGGTAAAGGAATAATCAATTCGCTCTCCTGGCAACTCCCACATCACACCGTCCTCTTCTGTGGAGGCCCCTGTAAAATTAAACCATATCCTCCCTCTCATATGTTTATTTTATTTCATTTTAAACTCGTTGACTCATTAATTCTCGTCAAATAAAATCTTTCTAAAGGTCAGGGGCGTAGCCAGCCCATGGTCTAGGGGTGGGCAGAAGATATCAGATGCACCAGAGACCCCAAGCAAGAGAACTGGTAGTTCGTCTACTCAGATATAGGCGCTTTAAATCGTCAAATTGTTCCCCGTAGATACTGAATTCTCACAAAAAAGGGTCAGAACCCATCAAAGACTAACATTTACGACTGTAAAATATCGTTGTAGACTTCTATTTAGGACCGCCTTTTTTGGAACGGAGACTGGACCGCACCCTTGGTGCAATTTTTCTATTTAGGATTTACTGATAGAAAAAGAAAAACTGACAATGTTTTCCCAAAAAATATTGATACTTGTAGAAAGGGCTTAGCCCTCCAATACAGCAGGGTGTCCGAATTTTCAACTTCTTGTGTAACGCCCTATTAGGGCGTTATGTCGTCCGAGGGCAGTATAGAGAAAAGGAGCTCGATCTGGGAAATTATCGCCACTCGGTTGGGTGAACCCGGCGAGCTCAGGGACGAATTTTATCACTAAACTGGCGATTTTAGATTTCGGAGAGAAGCGTAATCCGAGCAATTGGGTTTTCAGTGAGTTTTAAAATTGCGGAAATGGTCTAGTCTGGTTGGAATGAAAAATCAGCAAAATAATTAGTTGTTGAAATTAGGCAACCCCACAAAAATAGTTTTTCTAGCCACTGAAACTCACGGCTTTCGCGAAACAAATCCGCGAATTAATGTTTTTTTAGATAGCGAAATTTCAGCAGTTGGTTTCAAGGGAGACAAACGTGCAAAAATGTTTTTTGAGGGCAAAATGCGTGAAATAGTTTTTAAAATTCGTAAAATTGGGGTTTTGACGCTATACATGTATGAGAAATTTGTCTTTTAGTTGAATCAGATGTGGAAAAATGTATTTTTAGGACTTGAAAAGTCTCGATTTTTTTTTGAGCGTGAATGTGGTGACCCTGAAGGATATGGTACATCCATCGGTATCTAGGGGTGGGCAGCTGCCCCACTAAGTCGTCGCTTTCGAGTCTAGGGGAGGGCAACTGCCCACCCCTGCCCCCTCTGGCTACGCCCAGGCTAAAGGTGTCTTTAACTCGCGTTTTTCATGTGGATCAGGTAGCCGCTGTTGTGCGGGGTTCCACCCCCACACCACGGCAGGAAGTGCTACGTGCGGGAACAGCAGTTGGCGGCATCCGGGCAGTCAACGCAGGTAGTCCCCTCACACGCTATAGGCCTGGGCCATCAACTAGCAAGGCAGGGGAGAGAGGTGATAGTGTCGGACCAGACGGGCGGGGTGGAAGAGTCCCGAAGGCGGCAGGTCGGGCACGGAAACACCATCCCTGCTCCGAGTGACGGCGACGCCGGATGTACGAGGAAAGCTGTCCTGTTAAGAAGAAGAGGGGAAACAGGGAAGTCCCGTGGTGGAACAATGAGCTGGAGATGCTCAGAAGAGAAACGAGGAGGCTTTACAATAGGCCTACCAGGCGGGCAAATCTACTGAGACCGCCCTGAACGAACTGGTGGGTAAGGTTGAAAAATCTCTGGAGGCGAAAGAAACTGCACTGGGCTGTTTCCTGGACATAGGTGGTGCCTTTGACAACACCACCTATGACTCTATAGAGGCTGCGATTAGGAGCAGAGAGGTTGATCCATCTTCAGTGAGATGGAGCAAGGGGATGCTGGAGTGCCGCGTCGTGACTTCGGAGCTGGGAGGGGAGATTGTTTCCGTGTTTCCCTCAAAAGGATGTCCTCAAGGGGGCGTGCTCTCTCATTTGCTCTGGTTGCTCGTGGTAGACGAGCTTCGCTCACATTCTTAAAGGAGCAGGGTTGTGAGGTAGTTGGTTACGTGGATGACCTTGCGATTCTAGTTAGGGGCAAATTCGACGATACCATATCCAATAGGATGCAGGGTGCCCTTAACACAGTGCAGCGATGGTGCAGGTCAAGTACCTAAGGTCACTACAAATTATTTAAAATTTTAAACCAACGCTTGGACTTAGCTAATTTAAATTAAATGACAGAACGATCTCTGAAACCCGCAAATCATCGACGAAATTAATATTTCAAGTAAAAGAAGTTAAGTGTATTGGAGTTACCCTGGAACAGGGGCTCGAATGAACCTCGCATATCTAGAGCGTACCGAATAAGGCCACGTTCGCGATGTGGGGTGGTCGGAAAACGTTTGGCAAAACATGGGGTCTAAAGCCAAAAATGGTGTTGTGGCTGTGCACAGCCGATTTTAGGTCTATCGTCACGTATGACTCACTCTTATGGTGGCAGAAGACAAAACAAGGGACAATCCAGGCCTTGCTGAGTAAGTTGCAGCGCCAGGCGTACCTTGGAGTAACGGCTGTTATTCACATGTGGCCGACAGCGGCCATTGAGGTGATATTAGACATGTCTCCCCTGCACCTTTATGTGCAGGCGACCGCATAAATGGTAGCGGTGAGACTGCTGCGGGCGGAGCACGTGAGGCGGGGTGTCCAGGTTGGGCACTTGCGTGTTCTGGAGGAAGTTGCACGCAGGGAGGTGGCTGAAGTCGTTACGGATCTCATGCAAGTGAAGATGGATTTTGAAAATCCCTTTAAGGTCGATGTAGGTAGCCGCGACCTTTGGGATAAGGGTTTGCCGAGGTTTAAGCCCGGCACGCAAGTATGGTATACTGATGGATCTGTGAAGGATGGGGGTGCTGGCATTGGGGTCTCTGGCCCCAGGATTCAGCATTGGGAGTCCCTTAGGGTGACCGCCACCATCTTTCAGGCGGAGATCTATCCGTAGGCTCAAGTGTTGTGAATTCGAAACTAGTTTGGGTCTGTCTCGAGACCCTCAGGCCTCTGGCAACGGTAAACAGCCTTATTTTGATGTGGGTGCGCCGGGTCACAAGGGGTTTGAGGGCGATTAAATAGCTGATCAACTCGCGAAGAGAGGATCAGAGATGCCTTACGTGGGTCCGGAGTCAATAGTCTCGGGGTCATAAAGTCCTTCACGAAGAGGCAGGTGCAGGCGTGATTGGACGAGAGGCATCGTGAACACTGGTTTAGACAATCATGTCTCAGGCAGGCCAAGCATTTTGTCCAAAGGGACGACCGGAGAAGGGCCTGATCTCTCTGAGCCGAGAAGACCTTGGGATCTTGGTGGGACTGTATTTTACGGGACATTGTGCCCTTCGATGTACATTCAGACTAGTGGAGACTTGGCCGAGGAAACATGCATGCATGCATTAGCAAAAACGTTTGACTGATCCGTGAAGGACCAGGGAGGCTCTTTTGGCCATAACAGTTTTTTCTTAGAAATAATGAGATAATTCTCTTAATAGACTGCAGATCTGATAGATTCATCATATTCATGTCAATCCAGACACTTTTCCAGGAAGATAAGATTTTTTGTGATTTTTTCTTATCAATTTAACGAAATTATAGCGAATATTCTGAAGTGCGGGTAAAAAAAGCGCCCCCTTGGTAAAGCGAGGGTTAACTCACGTTTTTCATTATATCACGATCCACTGAAAGCTCAAGGATAAAATACTAAATAATAGAGACTAGGGCAGGAGCTCTAATAATAATGGTTAAGACGAGAGACCAAGCTGAAAAGCTAAAGACATGCGAAAGACTAGGGGACGTAAAAGTTTCAACGAATGCACCAGAGAGACTTAACACGGTTAAGGGGGTAATTACTAACCCTGAGCTGAAAAATGCGACCGAGGAGGAGATAGTCGAAGCTTTCAGAAGTTACAATGTTACAGCCGCGAGACTCATCACGAGGAAAAAAGGGCCAGAAGAGCAAGAAAAAACCGGGACAGCCATATTGTCCTTTACCTAAGGAGATTTTCGCTGCATACCGAAGATTTGTGGTCAGGCTTTACATACCTGCCCCTTTGCAATGCTTAAAGTGTTTGGGACTCGGACATGTGGAAGAGAGGTGCTGAGGCGAGGCAATGTGTCAGTGTGGAAAGTCGAGACATGAAGACGGAAAGTGTGAGGTACCGCCCAGATGCGTTAATTGTGGTGGATCGCACGGAGCGAGAGTGCAAGGTGTATCAGTATGAACGTGAAGTACAGAGGGTTAAGGTGATGCAAAGGTGCAGTTATTTCGAAGCCAGAATCTACGTGAAGAGGGGAGGCTTCGTAAGAGAGAAAGTGACGTACGCGCAAAGAACGTGGTGAGAAGGAAGTAATTCGGGTACGAGGACCTCCTCTAGTGGAGATGGGAACCTCAGCACCGAACAGGTGTAGCTAGGACAACCCTCGCGAAGCCAGAAGGGACAAGGAAGAGTGATGGATTACCTCTGGAATCGGGACAAAAGCTATCAATTGCTAGTGACGAGCCGAAGCCACAGAGGACTACCCTGTAAGGGCTATATATGTGACGGAACTGGAAGCGGCCCAGGTTAAAGCGGCGCAGGGAAGCATTGAGCGAAACGAAGACACTAGTGGGGAAGCTGAGAAGGAACCTGATGGAGCAGAGGGAGGGAAGACGGAGAGCAAAACTCTCAGATAGATGCAGTTCTAACGATCAATCTAGTTGTAGAGGTTGAGGAGCCTCCTGGAAGGAAGATTCCACTATCCAATGAAGCCAAAGAGAAAAAAGGAGAAGAAGAGAGAGAAGGAGGGGCTAAAGGAATTGACTGGGGAAAGGTTGGTGAAGGAGAATCCCCGGAGAACTCGACTGATGGTGTGTGGGAAAAGCCTTAAGGTAAGAGAGGTAAAGGGTGGGAGAAAGGTCGTCGGAGAGGCTCTTGGGATGAGCAGAAGGAATAAGGTAGAAGAAAGTGATAATGGAAGTAGGGACGACGGAGCAAGTGAAAATAATCGTACAATGGAATATAAGAGGACTAAGATTGAACTACGTGTATGTACAAAGGAAAGTCAGGAGGAATCAACCATTTGCAATCAGTCTGCAAGAAACAAAAATGCAAAAAGGAAAAGAATTCAAGATACCGGGGTACAGTGGATGCTACAGAGTTGAGAGTGTCAGGGAAGGAGGCCGAAGTCACGGAGGAGTGTCGGTCTACCAAAGGAAGGGCGTGGTGTTTGAGGAGTTGAAATTAGACACGCGACTACAGGCGATGGCGGCAAAGGTGAAAGCCCTGGTGCATGCCACCGGTTGCTTTCTATATCTTCCGGACGTTAATTGGAGAGGAGAGGAAGTAATAAACCTGTTAAAGCAGTTACCAAAACCAGTGATATTACTTGGAGATTTCAACGCTCATCACATTTGGTGGGGATCAGAAAGAACAGACACGGCAGAGTGAGATTATACTTTCGGAAGGCCTATTCCTGCTGAATGATGGGACTCCGACACGGCTTGATGAGAGTACAGGAAAGGAGAGCTCAATTGATCTGTCCCTGGCGGACCCGGGTCTGGCAACGAGGATCCAATAAAGGGTCGCACGATTTCCGCAGGGAAGCGACCACTTCCTAATAAGCCTGTGCTTTGATGTAAGGAGACACGAAGTTGGTGGACACCATCGGTGGAACACTAGGAAAGCGAACTGGAGGACTTACGCCGAAGCATTTAGGACGCCCAACTATACGAGCAGGGCAGAACGGGATCTGGAGTCCTTAGTGGAACGGATCAATGAAGCAGCAGCGAAGGCGATACCAAGAACGGGTCTGTGGAAAAGAAGGAGGTGCGTTCCTTGGTGGAATGCTGAATGTGCGAAGGCACACAAGGAGAAGTAGGAGGCGTTCAAAAGGCTGAGGAAGAGTATTACTCGGATAATATTACGGCTTTTAGCATAGCGAGGGCAAGAGAGAGAGCCGTCTTCACCAAAGCCCGAAAGGAGAGCATGCGGGAGTATGTGGAGGCCATCAATGAGAGTAGAGATTTCAGTGAGATGAGGGTTAAAATCAAGATCATCTCCGGAAGGACAGGGACTAAAGCACTACCAATGATTGAGGATGAAGGAAGCTACGTAACAAGACCGGAGGAGGTAGCTGAACTCTTTGCTTCACATTATGCAGCAGTCTCGAGCTCAGATAATTATCTTGAAAAGTTCCAACGTCTCAAGAAAACTGAGGAGCAAAATAGCCTTCCTACCTCAATTACCGCTAAGCAGTCAGAGGAGTATAATAAAGTGTTCACCGAAGAGGAGCTGAAGGTGGCTGTCGCGGTGGCAAAGGAAACTTCACCCTGACTGGACCTTGTCACGAGCAGAATGATAAAGAACTTACCCGAGAATGGATTTAAAAGCGAACTGACCTTGTTTAACCATATTTGGCAGAGCGGGGAATTCCCAGAAAGGTGGAGGACAGCGGTAGTGGCGCCAGTTCTGAAGCCCGGGAAGGATCAGGGGAAGGCTGACAGCTACAGACCCGTTGCTATGACAAGCTGTATTGGGAAAACCATGGAACGCGTGGTGGCGAAGCGATTGATGAGACTACTGGACGGACGTCGGCTGATTAATCCCTACCAGTGTGGATATCGAACTGGGCGGAGCCCGGTGAACCATCTGGTACGACAGCTTTGCTCAACGGAGGCACACGGTGGCGGTCTTCTTTGACTTGGCGAGAGCCTTTCACATGACATGGAGGCGTCTGATTTTGAAAAGACTACTGGATTGGAATATTGACGGAAAATTGGTGTATTACGTTGAGCATTTTTTGGAGAAGCAAGTGTTCCACGTGCGAGTAGGGGGTGTTATGTCAACAGGCAGAATACAGGAGAACGGAATACCACAGGGGTCGGTCCTGAGTGTGGTACTCTTTCTAGTAGCGATTGATGGGCTAGCCACAGGTATCCCGATGGAGGTCAAGGTGTCAATGTATGTAGATGACATTGCGATCTACATGTCAGGCGACGCGAATGAGGACCTTGATAACATCTTGCAAAGGAGTATTGATCAGATTAGTCGGAATGCTAGGAGAGCTGGGTTCATGTTCTCAGTGGGGAAGACGAAAGGAATCCATTTCTGCAAGTTGAGAAGACAGCACCAAGAGCCTCGCCTTGCTTTAGATGGCAAAAGAATTGAAAAGGTAAGAACCGCAAGATTCCTTGGCCTGCACTGGGATGAAAAACTTTCATGGAAGGCTCACTTACTTCAGCAATTGAGGCTAAATGCTTGAAGCATTTAAACTGTATGAGAGTTCTTGCAGGGCACAAGTGGGGCTTGGAACCACACTTGTTGATTCAAATATTCTGTGCGCTAATAAGATCCACCATTGATTACGGTAACGTGGTCTATTACTCTGCGAGGAAGACAAGATTGAAAATGGTCGCAGCCTTGTACAGAAAAGGCCTACTCATCGCGACTGGAGCTTTCAGAACAACACCAGATAAGAGCGTGTACGCCTTAAGCGGGGTGCTACCCCCGAAGTATCGGCAAGATCCAACTTATGCTAGCGTACTTGATGAGAGTACAGACAATGCCTCAGCACTTTCTCTGTGGCATTGTCGAGTCAGATTTGCTCGGGGACAGATACGCTCTGCAAGTGAGTAGGCAAAGGCCTCTTAAAATCAGTGCGAAAGAGAGATTGATGACAAGCTACGCAGGTCTGGAAGTTGGTGGGCGAGGAGACAGGAGGGATTGTCAAGTAACAGCGACGAGGATCAAGAAGCGAGTTTGGAAAGAGTGGGAGAAAGAGTGTACTGGAACCGAGAGTAAGCTTGCAGAATTGGGGGTTGACGTGATCAAAGGAATGATGTTGAAAGGATTGGGCCGAAGAAAAGCAATAATTGCCACTCAATTGCGAACTGGACATAGTAGGTTAACTCATTCGTATCTGTTGCTTGGAAGACTGCCCCCCCCCCATTGTCCGATGTGTGGGGACTTTCCGACTTGCTGACTGAGTGCATTGGCTTTAGAGAGGAAAGAAGGAGAAATGGTCCAAAGTCGAGCATCGCAGAGAATTTGGGGAAGCGACAGGAAGAACTCGAAAGGGTAATATCCTTTCTACGAGAGACTCAAGTCATTGAACACATATAGACGAAAGCACTATGGGAAAGAAATCTAGAAGGAACAGACACTACAGACAGTGAAGTGAAGCGAACATGAGAGTGTTGAAAAGAGTATGTACAAGCGAATGACCCTAGTCGTCGACGCTTTAGGGGAGGAGGTTTTAGTGGGTAGGCCCGGCCATCGGACGGGGAGTCCCACACCTCGTGCGTAACTTGCATTTCCTCCTCCTACCAGAAAAAAAAAAAAAAAGAAGTAGATTTGTGTACCAATGAATGTGCTATGCTCGTGAAATCACTGGTTCAACGTTTGAGGAGCAGCATACTTGTAAACGAGAGGTCGGAGCAATACGGTCAAACTTTTCTTTCGGCTGTGATGGGTTCCTAGGGAGATTGGTCGATTTTTATAATCATTTGGCGGAGAGTCCAAAGTACTTGACCGGCGCCAGCTTCAAGCGCCGGATTCACAAAATAATAATAGACGCCGTCTTGTACTATGCTGCCGATTTCTTCGGTATAGCATTTTAACGATGAACAACCATAAATTACTGCCTATTGACATTGTATTTCCAATGCAATACAATTATTATTATCGATGTACGGTTAGTTAGTAATAGGCGGAGGTGAATGAGGGTTAGTGTTCTAGAGTTAATTATCACATTTCCAAAATTTTTTACTGCGATTTAGTGAATTCTGGCTATGAACTAGTGCTTTTTCTCATCTTTAAGCATGTTATGTTGGTGTTGCCTAAAGAAACCGCGAATTGGCATTTTCTGTTTTTTCTTGGGCCCAGGTTTCACCCTCCGTAGTCAGGACCGCTGTGTCACTGTTATCTGCCTTCGCGGCTCCAAAAACTAGTCGTTTGCTCCCTTGGTATGTATTTTATGGTTTAAAACTTACAGTTTAAACATTCAGTGCTAGAGATCGCTTGAAGCTAATTAACAACTCCGAGCCTTCAGGAAGTAAAAAGAAAGAACTTTCCACTCTTCACGTGATTATCTCTTTCTCCAACAAGAAACGGAACTATGGAAGAGGCTGGTCTTGCGGGTCGTAGCCTATCATTAGACTCTAAGCTTCACAATTTTCCGCTCATAACCTCGAAAGTTATACACCGGAGCGTCAAAATAAAAAATTCGCATAACCATAACTAACGACGAGTTATTGACCACTCGGCTAACGAAATTTGTTAGTTCTGAAACAAAGTTTATGTCCCTCCCGCACTAAGTTTCCTTGATGGAAACTTCTTCAATTAAGTCTTCAAACTTAATTGATTTATAAGTCTTTAAACTCTCCGCTATCCTCTCATCATCTGTCCCTATTCTACATTGTTCATTCAGCTAATTCTTAAAGCCATCCTCGTTAAAAAGAATTAACGCACGAAACAATTTGCTGACTTTTATAGGATCTGACGTAAAAACGACGAGTAATTACCGACGTCTCCAAGCGTTCGTCAATTAATTTTTGTCGGTTCTAAGCTTCATTTCATTTAATCTTCTAATTACTTTGACGTTTTCAATTGACGGGTGTCAAGGAAGATTGAATGATGAGTGTAGTGGGGCGGGGTTTGGCGAGACTTGAAATAATCTGAGTTTAAACGCCGAAATGATCTGAAGGATTATCTGGTCGGTGTCTCACGAGAGAGAAAACAAAATAAAATTATTTTGTGACGTCAATTTTATTTTTCACAGGAATAACAAGCCAACTGTTGACTTCGATAGTGTTTTACTTAAATGTTATCGTAGGGAAGGAAGTTTGGTAATGCGAAAAGAGCCCCATTTCTCATTTTTCCTCCTAATTTTCTAATGTTTTGCTGTAATGGCGAACAAAACTTGCAGTAGGTATTCAACAAATTATCTATGAATGATAGTCGCACGCTTATACATAAGCGTGCGGCCTTCATATTTGCCCTTTTTTTTTATCTTCCATTGAGCGTCAATCATTTGACTAAACAGCTACGCAAGTTTGCGTTTCGTATATCATTGTATCCAGTTTAGTTGCGAGTAATTTTTGTTTAAAACTGTTCCCCTGCACAAACAAACAGGGAAAATAGAAGGTTACGCGTGGATTGACAGTAACCAATGGGTCGAGGACTCTTCACACTAGAAGGTTGACGTTCAATCGTGAAAAAAGTTCGAATATTAAAAAAAAAAAAAAAGCGTTAAAGCCATTTTTAAACGCTCAATCAAGTTGAAATAAGTGAAATCCCTCCAACACAGTTGAAAAGGATTTTAATTCCCCCCTACGACGCCCAACTCTCCACCCGCCCTCCCACACCTGCAGACACCTTCCTCAAAATGGAGTGAGAGAGAGAGAGATAGAAAAAAAAACTCGAAATGTAAATATATCAAAATGTAGGGATTCCCAACCTTGAAGAGAGCGTGCCCTTATTCTTGGAAACGTCCCAGGAGAAGACTCGCTTGCATCCGGTTTAACTGCTTGTCGAAGAAACTTTTTTTTTTTTTTTTCACTCCCAAGGTTAAAAGGCCCTTGAAAGTTCATTTTGTTTTGGTTTAAAGAGAAAAGTCATTACAGCCTTTGATCGCCAACTTATTTTTCTCATAAACAATTTTGTAAATTGTACAATTTCGCAGAATCCGCCCCCCCCCCCAACTGAGCTACAACTCGGCTCATAACGATTTTTCGTTCATGTCTTTAAAAGTTGAACGACAGACTTTTCATGGAGCATGTTCAGCCCCCCCCCCCTGCACTTACCTACACATAAACAAAATTGTACCGTCGTAGTAATTCCTCATGAGGGAATTCCGAACCGAGAGGGATGAAGGTCGAGCAAGAAGATGGATAAAACTACTAATAATACGTGGTTCGTTGCCGTGTAATTTCAACGGTGGAATAATTTCAGCGGTCTTACAATTAAAATACCGACCCGAGATTTATTAAATTAATTTTTTTTTTAATCGAAAATTTCCGTCTTTATCTCTGGGTTTTGCCAGAGAGCCGTCGTATTTGCCATTCTCACGGTGAGACACGAGTCGTTGAACTTATGTTTATGCACATCCTTAATCACAAGAAGATGTATTGCTTAAACGAAAAAGACCGTGAATAATACAAGGAAGTGAATAAACAGCGAAAATTTATGAAATAATATACTTAAGGAATGCAATTTTGTTCGACGATCTTCTTATACGTAGAAGGTCATACTTTAATTATTTTACGTAAAAATAAATTGTTTTAGGTAATAACACACTCCACATGACCTTACTAATCGTATAAACAGCCCTGGACGCACTGCAATCAATGAGTGTCAATTAATCGAGCTCTTTGTTATTCAATAAAGTAACGGGATGGACACTGGAAATTATATGACGTGATGCCTATACGTATATACTTGCAAAGTTGCAAGTACGTTTCTGGCACGCTTATCGCTGCGCGAAGTATTCTGTATTTTGAAAATCGAATTTAATACAAATCAGGGGCGTAGGTATGGGGGGGGGGATATGGGGGATAGATCCCCCATCCCAGAGCTATAAGTATACTAACGAAGGAACACTTGTACCATAACGAAGAGCCGCACATAAATTCTCCAAAAATGAGCGTTTCACGTTGAAGTTCGGTTTAGCAGATTTTCTGGACTTGAAGCAGCCCGAAAAGTTCCGAGTACACGTCCAGCTTTTTCATTGGTCTTCAGACCCAACGCAGTAGTGTACCGAGTTATGGGTGGGTGGGTGGGGGTTCCCCTCATACCCCCCATCAGAAAAAAATCAGTGGCGTAGGTAGGAATTTGTCCTGGGGGGGGGATCAGATTGAAATCTTGGAAGGGTGAGGGGAGGGGGGTAATTTCACATTTTAGTCATCATTCCACCTAGCCAGCACACTCTTGAGTCTGGACATTTTGCTGGCCTCATGATAGCCTCAATCTCTAAGTTAGGGGCGATTTTTGGACTCTACCCGCAAATTAGCGCTTTTTCGGCCGAGTGTATCGTTCTTCTCAATTTCATCCGCAGATTAGCGGTTTTGCCCCCCCCCCCCTCCCATAGACATGAATTGGCGTATTTTCTCAACTTTAGCAGCAAAGTATCGTTTTTATCCCGTGAGTGATGTTTCTTAATTATCCACGAGATTTGACGTTTTCCTCAATTTTAGCAGCGTATTACCGATTTTTTGCCGAACGAAAAATTTTTTGCCGAAAGCAACGAAAAGTTGCCTTCAGAATCCGCAAATTGGCGTATATTCCGTTTTTGGCGCAAATTAGAATTTTTCTCAATTTTAACCTCGAATTAGCGCTTTTTCTAAATTGTAGCGGCGACGCGTCGTAGCGTTTCAAACCTGTGAATTAGCGAATTTTCTCAATTTCAGTCACAAATTGGCGTTTGGCGCAATTTTAGCTGTAAATTGGCGCTTTTTTCCATTTTTAGCCGCGAATTAGCAATTTACTCAATTTTTAGGCTTAAAATTAACCTTTCTCTTAATTTTTACCAGGCTGATTATTTTATTTTCTAAATATTACCCGCAAATAAGCGGGTTTTCTCATTTTACCACCGCATTAGCTATTTTTTATAACTTTTATAGGTATAGATTATTGCTTCACGGCAGTTCTAGCGGTGAATTAACCATGCATGAATTTGCCATTTTCCTAAATTTTAGTCTAAAAAATGCCTTCAGAAGGTGCGAATTTTGTAAATTTTTTGTTCAAACTTTTTTCAAACCAAAAAATTTACAACTATCCATCCATTTCTGACAAAAAATCATCATTTTAAAATTATAAATTTCACGAGAATTAGTGATGTCTCTCAATTTTAGCAGCGAATTTTCGCTTTTTCTAAATTTTAGCAGCGTGGTAGCATTCACAACCCGAGCATTACCTACCGAGTTTTGTCAATTTTTGACAAGAATTGGCGTTTGACTCAATTTAAGCTGCAAATTAGCCATTTTTTTCATTTTTAACTAGGAATTAGCACTTTTCCCCAATTTGAACTGAAAATTAACGTTTTTCTTAATTTTGGCTGTGCTATAATTGGTGATTTTTTCAATTTTTGCCGCGAATTAGTGATTTCCTTCATTTTGTATCCGCGTATTAACGTTTTTCCACAACTTTATATCTGCAAATTGCAAATTAGCGATTTTCCCAATGTCAGCTGTGAAATATCGTTTTGTGAGAATTTTGCGGCCATTCAGCCTCCTATTCCTTTTTCATACGCGAATGGGCGATTTAAGCCATTTCAGTTGTGAATTTGCCTTTTTTGTCCAATTTAACCTGAAAGCGTCTTTTATTTGTCATATTATAGCGTGTTTTCTCAACGTTGACTGCGGAGTTTGCCCAAATACAACACTTTTGCGTTGATTTCCACAATTTTTTCGTAGAGTGGCCTCCATGTACCGCGAATCAGCGATTTTTTTCTTAATTTTAGTCTGGAAGTTGCATCGCGAGACTATGAATCAGCGCTTTTTAGCAGCTATAGCCACGAATATTACCGATTTTTGTCTGATAGAGGGTCCGGGGCGACTCTCTCCCCCGTACCTCGGTACACTACTACGTTGGGTCTGAAGTCCAAGGAAAAAGCTGGACGTACTCGGACCTTTTCGGGCTGCTTTAAGTCCAGAAAATCTGCTAAACCCAACTTCAACGTGAAACGCTAATTTTTGGAGATTTTATGGGGCTCTTCGTTATGACAGTGCTGCTTCGTTCGTATACTTGTAGCTCTGGGGGGGGGGGGGATCTATCACCCATATCCCCCCCCGTACCTATGCCCCTGAAAAAAATCGGTAATATTCGTGGCTATAGCTGCTAAAAAGTGCTGATTCGTGGTCTCGCGATGCAACTTCCAGACTAAAATTAAAAAAAAAAAATCGCTGATTCGCGGTTCATAGAGGCCATTCTTCGAATAAATTGTGGAAATCAACGCAAAAGTGTTGTATTTGGGCAAACCCCGCGGTTAAAGTTGAGAAAACACGCTATAATACTGACAAATAAAAGACGCTTTCAGGTTAAAATTGGACAAAAATTGGACAAAAATGGCAAATTCACGACTGAAATGGCGTGAAATCGCTCGTTCGCGTATGAAAAAGGGAATAGGATGATGAATGGCAGCAAAATTAGCACAAAACGCTATTTCACTGCTGAAATTGGGAAAAATCGCTAATTTGCAATTTGCAGATATAAAGTTGTGGAAAAACGTTCAATTCGCGGATGCAAAATGAAGAAAATCACTAATTCGCGGCAAAAATTTAAAAAATCACCAATAAGCGCAGCTAAAATTAAGAAAAACGTTAATTTTCAGTTCAAATTGGGGAAAGGTGCTAATTCTCAGTTAAAAATGGACAAAATTGCTAATTTGCAGCTTAAATTGAGTCAAACGCCAATTCTTGGCTAAAATTGACAAAACTCGGTATAGGTAACGCACGGGTTGGCAACGCTACCACGCTGCGCTGCTAAAATTGAGAAACATCAAGCTCGATGCACACGATGCATTTTTTGAAGCTTGAAGGCCTGCCTGAACATCTGGTCACTACCGGGGATCACATGTTTTTTTTTTTTCATTATGCGTGTAAAGATGCTTCGAAAAATGCATCGTGTGCACCAAGCTTAATTCTGATGCTGAATTCGGTTTTCTCTCTGGCAAAAAAGACTAATCACTCTACGCTATGGAATAAATTCAAGGCTCTAAAAAAATTCCACAGAGAGAATCTCCTGCTGGCAAAACAGTCATATTTCATTAATAAAATAGACGGAAGTGGTAATGCTAATAAAATGACTTGGCACGTTATACGATCCCTTGAAAATAACGATTTAGAGGGAAATAATGAATTATTATATTCAAATATTGCATCTTGTTCACTCCAGGTTGCTAACAAATTGAACAATGCCTTCATTGATGACATTTCTAAGCAGACGCAAAGGTTTGACAAGTCTTCTTTCACCACGATCCCACGATCTCGGAATTCAATCTTTTTGTCACCTGTAACTCCCCAGGAGGTGCTTGATATTGCCTACAGGATTAGTAAGACAAATTCTTCCGGATTGGATGGAATACCGGCAAAATTCATACTTGAAATATTGCCGGGCATAGTAGACCAACTCACGAATATAATAAACAACTCTTTCAGTCAAGGGGTATATCCGGATAGTTTGAAAACGTCAAAAGTCGTCCCAATCTACAAGCGTGGAGATTAGTCCGATCCGCTGAGCTACAGGCCTCTATCTCTGCAAAGCAGCTTTGCAAAAATTTTTGAGGCTGCTATGCATACACGACTGGTCTCCTTCTTCGAGAAAAATGGACTAATTAGTGGTTCTCAACATGGATTTCAGGCTGGAAAATCAACAGCATCTGCGATTATGGAGGTCCTGAAGGATTTGACTGCTGGCTTTGATACCTCACAGCCGACTATGATTAGTCCAAAGCGCTTGACGTGCTCGAGCACAACGTACTATTGAGGAAACTCGACGCGATGAGGGTCCGTGGGCCTGCACTTTCCTGGATCAAAAGTTACTTATCAAATAGATCCCAGGTTGTTCAAATTAACGCGTGTTCCACGGACGGGTTGAAAATAAAATGTGAGTCTGAACCTAAGAAAGTGACACAAGGAGTTCCGCAAGGGTGTATCCTCGGACCTCTAATTTTTACTGTTTACATGAACGACATGACACTAAATTGCGACTCCGGGAAGATCACGCTGTACGCCGATGACATTGCGCAGGTCTTCTCTGATGATACAGAAAATGGTCTTTGGGACAAAGTTCGAAGAGGAGTAGCTAGAACCTCAGCGTGGCTAGCAAAGAATGGCTTGGTCCTCAATCTCACCAAGACAGCGATGCTGGTTGTCAGAGGCGACAGAAATAAAACATTTGACGTAGGAGGTGTAACTATAAAATCATCAGGCTTGGTAAAATACTTGGGCAAAAATATTTCGTCCGATCTTAAATGGGACAAAAAAGAGCATTAAGATTCGTGACAGGGTGCACTCGTCGGACGTCTTGCAGAGGCCTATTCAAGAGATTGGAAGTGAGGACGCTGCCAGCGATGTACATTTTCGAATGTTGTACAATGATCTCGACCTTGATGTTTAATCACCCCTATTATTTTGCTCATCCAAGTACCAGCCACCCTGTCCTATAGAATATCCACGCGAAAATAAATTTTAGGCAATAGCGTCATATTCAAATTGAGTTACTGCCTAAGATTTATTCTCGCGTGGATATTCTGTAGGACCATTATGTTTGAGTGCTACGGGTCTTGAAAAATGACCCTATCAAAAAAATCCAGCAGATATCATGTAATATCGCTTTTTGGCGATATTACATATTTTTTGATTGGCGGTATCTCCGAAAATAACAAACGTAGGACGCTCGAACTGGGCTTAAATTGTAGCAAATTTAGTTGGCTTCAACAATGTATACTGTGGTCATGCTCGAAAAACGCTTTCTTCTGGTATTTTTGTTTAACAACCTAATAAATTGATGGAATTTCGTGGTTTTTCGAGTGCCACGAGTTGAGCACAAGGTTTTGAAGGTTGCAAACTTGAGTATAAACTACTCTCATTGGCCCTAACAATGTGCAAAAGAAAAAACAATTACATGCATATTTGCGATGTTCGATGTTTATATTGACTGGCCTAACAGAAATGGATGGATAGATGTAAATTTTATGTTTTGAAAAAGGTTTGGAAAAAAAATTTTACATTTATAATTTGAATTCGTACCTTCTGTAGGCATTTTTGTGGCTAAAATTCGGAAAAATGGCAAATTCATTCATAGCTATAGAATAATATTAAAAAATACCAAATTCACGGCTAGAACTGAAAGAAAGCAATAATCTATAACTATAAAAGTAATATAGTTTTGCTAATGCGGTAGTAAAATGTGAAAAACCACTAATTTGCGGGTAATATTTAGAAAATAAAATGATCAGCCCGGTCAAAATTAAGAGAAAGGTTAATTTTTAAGCCTAAAAATTGAGCAAACTGCTAATTTGCGGCTAAAAATTGAAAAAAATCGCCAATTTACAGCTAAAATTGCGCCAAACGCCAATTTGTGACTGAAATTGAGAAAATTCGCTAATTCACTGGTTTGAAACGGTACGACGCGTCGCCGCTACAAATAAATGAAAGCGCTAATTCATGGTTGAAATTGAAAAAAATTATAATTTGCACCAAAAACTTAATATACGCCAATTTTCGGATTCTGAAGGCAACTTTTCAGGCGAATTGGAAAAAATCTCTTTTATGGCAATAGGGGAAGAAAACGCTGAATCGCGAGTAAACTGAGAAAAATCGCTCATGCATTGCGTATGGTGAACCAAAAAAAATTCTTATTCGAAAACACTTAAGAAAAACTTTAATTTCCAGCTAAAACTGAGAAAAGTGCTAATCCCATGGTAAAAGAATTTTAAAAATCAGTAGCATGCTGCTAAAGTTGAGGAAAACGCCAAAACTCGTGGATAATTAAGAATCATAGCTCGCGTGATAAAAACGATACTTTGCTGCTTAAGTCTAGAAAATGCGCAAATTCATGGCTATGGGAGGGGGTCTAATCTGCGTCTGAAATTAAGAAGAACGATTCACTCCGGCCAAAAAAGCGCTGATTTGCGGGTAGAGTCCAAAAATCGCCCCTAACTGAAAGATTGGGGCTATGATGAGGCCGCAGCAAGGTGTCCAGATTCAAGAGTGTTCTGGCTGGGTGGAATGATGACTAAAATGTGAAATTACCCCCACCCATCACCATTACGAGATTTCAATCTGATCCCTCCCCCCCTCCCAGGACAAATTCCTACCTTCGCCACTGACAAATGCCTATAATTTGAATTGCTTCTACAGCTCATCACATCTCAGTTTCAACGGAAGAATGAACCAGTCGGAGGAATCATGCAAGAAGACCAAAACGACTGGGGTTCTCAACGATTAAACGATTAAAAATGTCTGAGTCAAACCTCCGTTTTTTTTTTTTTTTGTTAACCAACTTAGAGCGTAAAGTTTATTATTTCAACGACTGAGTCCAGTGAAATTGGTTTTTTCGGTGACTAATAGCGTTTTCCTATTTGCGAGAAAATCTGTGCGTTGTCAGGAATTCGTACCTCGCAGTAAAATGAAACACCCGTCAGAAACAACTTATCTTAGCGACTAAACACCGCATGACATTGTTTATTTTTCACTCTCATTTTCCTCATTTTGTATGTAAATCGCCTTTGAGTGATCATTCGATCAAGTATTATTTCCAAATTCTCGTGGTAATTTGCCAAGATATTCATCGTAACGATTCACCCAACGAATGCATAATGTACTTGATGATTTATCCAGTAACAAGAAGAAGAAGAAATGAAAGACAAAGAAAGGAATATTTATTCGATTAGAAACGACACAACTGTTATTTCTGCGTCCTTAGAGAGTTGAAGGTGGCTCCGGGTTGTTGACAATAAAATAACCGCGCGGAAATTAAAATAGTTAATTGCCGCTTAAATTATCTTCGGCGATACTTCACCTAGGTGGTCCATTGCATTAACTTTTCTGTATTTAAGAAAACTAAGCCATACCCCAATAAATGTGATAAAATGAAGTAAATACTAAATAACAATATTTGTCAAAAGTCGACATTGTACGCCACTTGAACATGCTGACAGGCTCCCTTCTTCTTCACGTATAATAGGCGGCCCTCTACTATCGCTGTGTCCCACCCGCATTGCTAACGTCATCCTCACATTCGTTGACGTCACATTTAAGTGAAAAGATTGAGGGTCTGATTGGCTGGAATGTATATACTTGGATGTTCGCTAAAAACCTGTTTTTATTTTTAATGGCGTAAGTTGGGGGGGAATTAGCTCCGAATAACTCCATAATATAACTACGTATACGCTTTCAATGTTCTGCGTTGTAATTAATTTTCCTTAAGGAAAATATCATCGAAGTTCTTAACATCGACAACATCCATTATGGTTCCTCCGGAACAAATTGCTTGACTAGTCTAATTCTGGGAGGTCCATCCTCAATAACCCGTTATTTCAGGCAGGTCATGATCAATGACTGCTATAACATGCAATTAACCATGCCTCACCTTAGCTCTTTGTTTGTTTATTAGATCATGAGAACCTGTCAACGTGGCCTTTTCGTCAGTCTCTTTACGAGCCTATTCTTCAAAACATTGCACAGTTGAATCAGTTGGGGAAGGGTACACAGTTCGCTGTCCTCTTGATGAACTTTTTATTGTTAGGCCGTTAATTATAAATTGTTGTCGGCCGAAAATGAATCTCTCACCCTCGTATAACTCACACAGACTCTAATTTGATATACATAGGTTTTATTGTACACATTTTTTGGGGGGGAAGAAGGATTTTTTTTTCTCCTTTCGCCAAAACCTACGCATGTACCGTCAAAATCCAAACTTTTGAAAACAACCTTGGCATCAGCCGTGTTTTAATTCGTTAATTTCATTTTAACGCATTCATTTACGGTATATTTGAAGTCAATATAGAAACAAACTTGCTTTTTTTTTTGGAAGCCTTTCTTTGTTGACAACAATATACCGAATACGAACGCGCGTCACAAATTCTCTCCCCACCCACCAACCCCACCAATAACAACGGTTTTCCTCTTCAAATCCAGACGTGAGTTCAAACACGCGGCTTTGTTATTGACGCTTTTAAAAGTAAAACTGACGAAAAAAAAAAATGTGTCCTCGCTGACAGGGAAGAGCTTCGCTTATTTTCGTGAGCGTCATTCCCCGTTTTAAAAGTACTTTCGCCTCGAGCGCGCGTTTTGTGTATAATTAGAAAGTTCGGGAGCCACTAAAAGTGTTTTTGTTTAAAGAAATTGAATTGTGTAAAAAAAAAAAAAATGACGTTAATCTGTTAGACAACGAAATAATCTTCAAATAAACCGGCAGTCTTGTTATTAATGGAGCGCGTGGTGCGTGTTTTCTTTTGGAAGCGTGTGTCACGTGTGAAAATGTATGGTCACATGTCTCAAAACATGACGAGTTTAAATGGGTTAAATACCCCATATTGAAAAAATAAATAAATAAAACTACTTCCTTCATAGTAATCAAATGAGAGCAATAATTCGTTCTTATGTTACTTTGACCTAGGGGGCCTATTGCCCTTAATTTTACAGATGAATTAGATTTTACATCAATGAAGAAGATTACGTTTCCAACGAGGAAAACGAATGAAAATGTCTGAAACCGATTATTAGATCATGAAACTGAAGCTGTCGACTCCGAATATTATTGCGACCCAAATAAGGCCCTGTTAAGGTCTCAAATAGGTCCCATCGGCCCATTAACTCAGAAAGGTGCTAATTTGACGCTAAATTTGAGAAAATGCTTAATCGCGGGTAAAATTGAGAAGAAGAGCTAATTTGCGGATGAAATTGAGAATAAATAGGAGATTCCGGATGACTACAAGGCTGGCTGAGTTGCGAGGATGAACGATGTAAAGGTTAAGGTTGGTTTCTGAATACGGGCCTTAACGCTCAGAACTGAAGATCACTTTTCAAGATAAGAATTCAAATTGAAAAGTAGAAAATGAGTTTATCGCTCAGAATTGAAAGTCTTCGAAAAGACAACTTCGAGTCGTGGAAATTACAAGCTGAACCTCTGCTAATTAAAGCTGATGCTTGGGAGTATGCTCTGGATCAAAGCGACGTCCCGAAAATGCAGAAGAAGCTGTAGCTTGGGACTTAGCTGACCGAAAAGCAAGCGGTGACTTGCTCCTGTCTATCAGTCCCGGAGAAGTTTCTCAATTTAAGAACTGTCGAACATCCAAAGAGGTCTGGGACAAGTTACATTCGATTCACCAATCGAAGGGACCAGCTCGAAATGCTTCGCTGTTAAAACGGATCATGCTCCATGAAATGAAATCCGGAGAAGACATCCGAATTCACGTCAACAATTTCTTAGACATAAACGACGATCTCTTGTCAATCATGCTACTGTACAGCCTCCCTGACGAATTCGAACATTTTCGGTGTGCTATCGAATCGCGAGACTCCCTTCCCAGTCCCGAAGCACTCAAAATAAAAATAATCGAAGAAAGTGACGCTCGTCATGAAAAACATGAAAGTCAACCCGATGCTCTCATCGCGAAAATCAAGAAATTCTGTCTGAAGAAGCGGTCTGACGAAATAAAGTTTAAATTCAGGTGTAACCGATGTAGAGAAATTGGTCACAAAGCTATAAATTGTCCGCGCAATGTCTCCAAAGCCGCCAACATAGAAGAGAAGCAGGAAAGTTTCCACACGATTCTCTCAGTCACAGATCAAATTGATCGAAACGGAACCGAAAGTTGGTGTCTCGACAGCTGGTGCACGTCCACGTGTGCCAAGATAAAAATAAATTTGAAAGTCTTAGCAATCATAGATTGAACTTAGCCAACAATGCCAACAGGAAGTGACAGCAAAAGGACTCGTCAAATTAAAAATTCAAACTTGGCAAGAACAAAAATCGATTGATTTGAACGAAACCATCCTTGTACCCGATCTTCGGTAAAAATCTTTTATCCGTCGGGAAAATAACAGATCATGGCTACGACGTAATTTTCAATAAAGACAAAGCTATCGTTGGAAACGCTAAAGGAGACACGGTACTGACTGTTAATAGAAAAGAAGGTCTCTGGACGATCCGCTTCATTTTTATTTTATTTGTATAATAATTATTAATTCAATTTTTTAAAAGAACAGATGCGAAAAAGAAGCATAATAATTCTTGGGCTTTCTGTGAGAAAACTTTCCACGATATCCTTCTTCGAAATTCTTCTTACGACTTCTTTCAACCTCGAACTGTCCAATCTACAACATCGGACAGCGGAGAACAACTCCCACCAGAGATTCGAGTATAAAACCACAAGAAGAAGGAAAACGTTTCCGAAAACAAGCTTTTATTTTCAATATAACAACTTTATTTTTCACTCTCATTTTCCTCATTTTGTATGTAAATCGCCTTTGAGTGATCATTCGATCAAGTATTATTTCCAAATTCTCGTGGTAATTTGCCAAGATATTCATCGTAACGATTCACCCAACGAATGCATAATGTACTTGATGATTTATCCAGTAACAAGAAGAAGAAGAAATGAAAGACAAAGAAAGGAATATTTATTCGATTAGAAACGACACAACTGTTATTTCTGCGTCCTTAGAGAGTTGAAGGTGGCTCCGGGTTGTTGACAATAAAATAACCGCGCGGAAATTAAAATAGTTAATTGCCGCTTAAATTATCTTCGGCGATACTTCACCTAGGTGGTCCATTGCATTAACTTTTCTGTATTTAAGAAAACTAAGCCATACCCCAATAAATGTGATAAAATGAAGTAAATACTAAATAACAATATTTGTCAAAAGTCGACATTGTACGCCACTTGAACATGCTGACAGGCTCCCTTCTTCTTCACGTATAATAGGCGGCCCTCTACTATCGCTGTGTCCCACCCGCATTGCTAACGTCATCCTCACATTCGTTGACGTCACATTTAAGTGAAAAGATTGAGGGTCTGATTGGCTGGAATGTATATACTTGGATGTTCGCTAAAAACCTGTTTTTATTTTTAATGGCGTAAGTTGGGGGGGAATTAGCTCCGAAGAACTCCCTAATATAACTACGTATACGCTTTCAATGTTCTGCGTTGTAATTAATTTTCCTTAAGGAAAATATCATTGAAGTTCTTAACATCGACAACATCCATTATGGTTCCTCCGGAACAAATTGCTTGACTAGTCTAATTCTGGGAGGTCCATCCTCAATAACCCGTTATTTCAGGCAGGTCACGATCAATGACTGCTATAACATGCAATTAACCATGCCTCACCTTAGCTCTTTGTTTGTTTATTAGATCATGAGAACCTGTCAACGTGGCCTTTTCGTCAGTCTCTTTACGAGCCTATTCTTCAAAACATTGCACAGTTGAATCAGTTGGGGAAGGGTACACAGTTCGCTGTCCTCTTGATGAACTTTTTATTGTTAGGCCGTTAATTATAAATTGTTGTCGGCCGAAAATGAATCTCTCACCCTCGTATAACTCACACAGACTCTAATTTGATATACATTGGTTTTATTGTACACATTTTTTAGAGGGGAAGAAGGATTTTTTTCCCCCTTTTGCCAAAACCTACGCATGTACCGTCAAATTTGAGTCCAAACTTTTGAAAACAACCTTGGCATCAGCCGTGTTTTAATTCGTTAATTTCATTTTAACGCATTCATTTACGGTATATTTGAAGTTAATATAGAAACAAAAGGACTTTTTTTTTTTGGAAGCCTTTCTTTGTTGACAACAATATACCGAAAACGAACGCGCGTCACAAATTCTCTCCCCACCCACCAACCCCACCACTAACAACGGTTTTCCTCTTCAAATCCAGACGTGAGTTCAAACACGCGGCTTTGTTATTGACGCTTTTAAAAGTAAAACTGACGAAAAAAAAAAAATGTGTCCTCGCTGACAGGGAAGAGCTTCGCTTATTTTCGTGAGCGTCATTCCCCGTTTTAAAAGTACTTTCGCCTCGAGCGCGCGTTTTGTGTATAATTAGAAAGTTCGGGAGCCACTAAAAGTGTTTTTGTTTAAAGAAATTGAATTGTGTAAAAAAAAAAAAAAATGACGTTAATCTGTTCGACAACGAAATAATCTTCAAATAAACCGGCAGTCTTGTTATTAATGGAGCGCGTGGTGCGTGTTTCCTTTTGGAAGCGTGTGTCACGTGTGAAAGTGTATGGTCACATGTCTCAAAACATGACGAGTTTAAATGGGTTAAATACCCCATATTGAAAAAATAAATAAATAAAACTACTTCCTTCATAGTAATCAAATGAGAGCAATAATTCGTTCTTATGTTACTTTGACCTAGGGGGCCTATTGCCCTTAATTTTACAGATGAATTAGATTTTACATCAATGGAAGAAGATTACGTTTCCAACGAGGAAAACGAATGAAAATGTCTGAAACCGATTATTAGATCATGAAACTGAAGCTGTCGACTCCGAATATTATTGCGACCCAAATAAGGCCCTGTTAAGGTCTCAAATAGGTCCCATCGGCCCATTAACTCAGAAAGGTGCTAATTTGACGCTAAATTTGAGAAAATGCTTAATCGCGGGTAAAATTGAGAAGAAGAGCTAATTTGCGGATGAAATTGAGAATAAATAGGAGATTCCGGATGACTACAAGGCTGGCTGAGTTGCGAGGATGAACGATGTAAGGTTAAGGTTGGTTTCTGAATACGGGCCTTAACGCTCAGAACTGAAGATCACTTTTCAAGATAAGAATTCAAATTGAAAAGTAGAAAATGAGTTTATCGCTCAGAATTGAAAGTCTTCAAAAATACAACTTCGAGTCGTGGAAATTACAAGCTGAACCTCTGCTAATTAAAGCTGATGCTTGGGAGTATGCTCCTGGATCAAAGCGACGTCCCGAAAATGCAGAAGAAGCTGTAGCTTGGGACTTAGCTGACCGAAAAGCAAGCGGTGACTTGCTCCTGTCAATCAGTCCCGGAGAAGTTTCTCAATTTAAGAACTGTCGAACATCCAAAGAGGTCTGGGACAAGTTACATTCGATTCACCAATCGAAGGGACCAGCTCGAAAAGCTTCGCTGTTAAAACGGATCATGCTCCATGAAATGAAATCCGGAGAAGACATCCGAATTCACGTCAACAATTTCTTAGACATAAACGACGATCTCTTGTCAATCATGCTACTGTACAGCCTCCCTGACGAATTCGAAAATTTTCGGTGTGCTATCGAATCGCGAGACTCCCTTCCCAGTCCCGAAGCACTCAAAATAAAAATAATCGAAGAAAGTGACGCTCGTCATGAAAAACATGAAAGTCAACCCGATGCTCTCATCGCGAAAATCAATAAATTCTGTCTGAAGAAGCGGTCTGACGAAATAAAGTTTAAATTCAGGTGTAACCGATGTAGAGAAATTGGTCGCAAAGCTATAAATTGTCCGCGCAATGCCTCCAAAGCCGCCAACATAGAAGAGAAGCAGGAAAGTTTCCACACGATTCTCTCAGTCACAGATCAAATTGATCGAAAGGGAACCGAAAGTTGGTGTCTCGACAGCGGGTGCACGTCTCAACATGTGCCATGATAAAAATAATTTTGAAAGTCTCAGCAATCATAGATTGAACTTAGCCAACAATTCGACGTCGGAAGTGACGGCAAAAGGACTCGTCAAATTAAAAATTCAAACTTGGCAAGAACAAAAATCGATTGATTTGAACGAAATCATCCTTGTACCCGATCTTCGGTAAAATCTTTTATCCGTCGGGAAAATAACAGATCATGGCTACGACGTAATTTTCAATAAAGACAAAGCTATCGTTGGAAACGCTAAAGGAGACACGGTACTGACTGTTAATAGAAAAGAAGGTCTCTGGACGATCCGCTTCATTTTTATTTTATTTGTATAATAATTATTAATTCAATTTTTTAAAAGAACAGATGCGAAAAAGAAGCATAATAATTCTTGGGCTTTCTGTGAGAAAACTTTCCACGATATCCTTCTTCGAAATTCTTCTTACGACTTCTTTCAACCTCGAACTGTCCAATCTACAACATCGGACAGCGGAGAACAACTCCCACCAGAGATTCGAGTATAAAACCACAAGAAGAAGGAAAACGTTTCCGAAAACAAGCTTTTATTTTCAATATAACAACTTTAATCTTCTTCATTTTCTCTTCTTCCATTTTTAAAGCCCTTCAAATTCAATTGTGTTAACCAGAGCTCACATTTTGGTCAACACCGGACCGGATCATCGAACATCAAAATGAATGCCGAAGTCGAAGAAAGGAGAAGGAAATTATTTCTCAAACATTGGGCCGAAAGATGCGTCCAGCTTAGAACAACGTACAGCGTCACAGGAATGGAAAAGTGCGAATTCGATCACCGTTTGAAAGAAATTGAGAATAAGAGGGATTTCGTGGGAAAAAAGTACATCGAGCTTCAAGCGACGCTGACGGAAGAATCAGAAATCGAAAGTATCAATAGCTTGTATAACGAATTTGAAGATAGCTATTATTTTCTTAAGTCGGTCCACTTAAAGTCGTCCTCTTTCGTTAGCACTCACGATTCCGCCACCAACGTGCCTCAAACCCCTCAACTTCATCCAAATCTTCCGTCACTCAAAATTCCCGAATTTAGTGGCGATGAAACAGAGTGGCCATCATTTATCCAAACTTTCAATTCCCTCATCGGGGAAGATGCCAATATTCCATCAATCAACAAATTTCATTATTTGAAGTTAGCATTGAAAGGTGAGGCAGCCAACGAAATCGCTTCAATCATTGTCACAGCTCAAAATTATCCTGATGCCTTGTTACATCTCGATAAGCGTTATAATAATCCTCGTCGAATTGCCTCCATTCATGTAAACAATATTCTGCAATTTCCATCTCTTTCGTCGAACCCCTTGGTTCAGCAATTGCAGCAGTTAATATCGACACTAAACAAAAACCTCGCTGCGCTCAAATCATTAAATTTGCCTGTCGATGAGTGGAGTTTCATTTTGCTTCAAATCGTTTTATCCAAATTAGACAACAAGTCAAGGCAAGATTTCGAATCTCAAAACACATCTAAATTTCCGACATTTTCTGAACTTTTGGAATTCCTTCAAAAACGATGTGATTCTTTCAAAACGGCGTTTTCTTCTATTCAAATACCATCCTCAAATATCACTAATAATCAAGGTTCACCCAATCATCCTTCAAAATCGAACCGAGTCAATTCATTTCTGTCGTCCGACAATAAGGTAAAATGTCTATTCTGCCAGGGAATTCATGCACTTTATCAATGCTCCAAATTCAAACTTCTCGGGCAAAAAGAAAGAATGTCCTTTGTCGAATCTAAACGCCTTTGTATCAACTGTCTTCGGCGAATCATAAGAAGGAAAAGTGTTTTTCAAAATTTACGAGTTACGAATGCAAAGGGAAGCATCACACTCTCTTACACTCGGATATTACTTCGTCAGATACAAAAGAAGAAGTCCCTAAATCTTCTACCGCGTTAACCAGTCTCGTTTCCCAATCAACAGGCGTCATTCTAGGTACTGCCTTAATTCATATTTTGGACTCAACGGGTAAATTTCAAAAAATTCGAGCAGTCATAGATAGTTGTTCCCAGTCCAGCTATTTAACTGCTGAATGTGCCAATCGCCTAGGCTTGAAAATTCATCGCGTTAACGTTCCCATGTCGGGAATAGGGCAAACTCCTGTCAAGGAAATAAAAAATCTCGTTTCAATTCAAATCAAGCCCATCGATGATGAACCTGAAAAACTCGTTTTAACAACTTCTGCTTTAGTTTTACCTCGAATTTCAAATTTTCTTCCAACGGTGAAACATCCTTCAAAATTTAGCCATCTGAAAAACTTGAAATTAAGTGACCCTGAATTTTATAAACCTTCTTCGATTGATTGCCTTTTAGGGGCAGATCTTTACACAGATATCGTCACTGGGGCAAAATTAAATGGGTTTCTTTCAGCTTTAGAAACCATATTCGGCTGGGTCATCATCGGAAAAACTAGTGAATCAAGTTTACCCACTCATCTTTCCTCATTTTTAACAACGTCGGATGTTTCAGAAGATTTGAACGACGCAATAAAGAAGTTCTGGGAGCTTGAAGATGTCCCGAAGCATGAGGAACTCTCGAATACTGCGAAGAATATTTTTCGAATACAGTTCATCGTGATGAAAGTGGTCGTTTTATAGTAAGGTTACCATTTCGCCAACCCCTTGTTCCCCTCGGTGAGTCTAAAACTGTAGCTCAGTCTCGACTTTTCAAACTTGAAAATCGTTTAAAAATCAATCCCAACTTGGCTTCGGCGTACCATAGTGTTATTTCAGACTATAGAAGACTCGGGTACCTCGTACCATCGACAGATGAAAATTTCAACGCAGTTAAGGTTTATCTACCACATCATCCTGTTGTCAAAGAGCAATCATCAACGACACCGGTTCGTCCTGTTTTCGATGCCTCGGCAAAAACTAGCAGCGGTTATTCGCTCAATGACAGTTTGCTGAGTGGTCCAAAACTTCATAAAGATGTCGTAGAAATCTTTATCAATTTTCGTTTTCATAAAATTGTCTTAGTTAACGACATTGAGAACATGTTTTTACAAATAATCGTAAACCCTGTCGACAGACGATTTCAGTCTCTTTTATATCGAGAACGTCCAGACGTGCCGTTACAGGAACTTGAACCCACACGAGTGACCTTCGGGCAGACTTCTTCACCCTACTTGGCCATGAAGACTATCCAACGTCTCGTAGAAGAGGAAAAGGATAAGTATCCATTAGCGGCTAAAGCCCTAAATTCAGATCTGTTTGTAGACGACATCATTACTGGAGCTTCAAATATCGATGAAGTAGTTAAGCTCAAAAATCAAATCACTGCACTTCTTCGCGATGGAGGATTTAATCTAAAAGGGTGGAAATCCAACTTAAAAACAATCGAACTTTCGGGGCCAACAGATGAAAATGACTGCGTCAAGATCGGTAAAATTCAAAATAACTTTAAAGTTCTCGGACTTCAGTGGCATTCTAGCCAAGATTGTTTTTCTTTTGATTTTGAACATCTAAAAATCGTTAACACAAAACGAGGAGTACTTTCCACTCTGGCAAAAATCTGGGACTCTTTCGGTATTTTAAGTCCAGTTGTTATTTGGATCAAGATTTTCATTCAAAAACTTTGACAGCAAACCTTGAGTTGGGGTGAACCTTTACCGACAAATTTACTCTTAACCTGGGGCAAATTTTCATAACAACTTTCGTCTCTGCATCAATTCACCATCCCTAGATTCGTAAATACTTTAAACGTTCTCGAAGTGCAATTGCATGGATTTTCGGATGCTTCTCTTAGTGCATACTCGGCAGTTGTTTATTTGCGGATTTCTGATTCCAATCATGCCGTTCAAACCTTTTTCCTCGTCGCTCGTCAAAGAGTAGCTCCTTTGAAATCGCTAACAATCCCCAGACTAGAACTTCTCGGCGCTCTTCTACTGTCTAAATTAATTCATTATTCGCGTCAAATTATTGAAAAACGTTTTACTTCGTTTCAAACTTATGCTTGGTGTGATTCGACAACCGTTTTGAAGTGGATTAATTCCGATCCTAGTCGTTTGAAAACCTTTGTTTCGAATAGAATAGCTCAGATTCATTCGTTGCTCGATCCTCTCGTTTTCAGATACGCATCGACGGATGCTAACCCAGCAGATATCGCTAGTCGTGGATGCTATCCAGATATTTTTCTTAATTCTTTCGATTGGTTGTACGGTTCATCCTGGTTGTCGAGTAATCAAAACGACTGGCCAAGTAGCGCAGTCTCTCAGCAAGAAGATGATGAGTTCATGTCAGAAATAAAGAAGGATAGCGTAGTCCTGACTTCTCTCACTGGTTCAGAACTAGAAACTTTCATTCAAAAATTTTCGTCGTTGGTTAAACTCCAAAAAACAATTGCCTGATATTTTCGTTTCTTTCGTTATTTAAAATCGGATGTGAAAAAGGGTCCTTTGACAATACCTGAATACAATGAAGCATTAATTTCGGCAATTAAAGGCACTCAAAATCATTACTTTGGTCGTGATATCAAACAAATGAAGCTAGAAACACCTTACTCGCCTCAGTTACAACGCTTGAACCCGTTTTTAGATAATCAAGGAATACTTCGCGTAGGAGGTAGACTTCGTAATTCCGATTTGGACTTCGATACAAAATTTCCGATCCTACTTCCCAAAAAATGTCACTTAACGGATTTGATTATCGATCATTATCATTCCTTTTTCGGCCATGTCGGTCCCACTTATTTACAAGCCCTACTTCAGCGGAAATTTTGGATTTCCGCTGAAAGGAGTATAATTCGGAGTATAATTCCGGGCCAAGTATATAATTCCGTCGGAGTATAATTCCGGATTTGGAAAGGAGTATAATTCGTTACAGAATTTTCCGTTGTATTAAATGCTACAAGGCGAATCCTCGAATCTCGACCCCTCCAATGGGTGATCTACCGGGTTTTCGAGTCCAACAAGGAAAACCCTTCCTTCACGTCGGCACTGATTTCGCGGGCCCTTTCGTAATTAGAATCGTTAATTCCCGTAATTCTAAACCTGTCAAGGTTTACATGTGTATATTCAAATGTCTTACTTCACTAGCGGTGCATCTCGAAGTTGGTACGAGCCTCAAATCAGAAGCCTTCATTGCTGCACTAACAAGATTCACGGCTCGCCGGGGCTTATGCACTGATCTATATTCAGATCGTTGATCCAATTTCGTTGGGGCGAAGAGAATTCTTCTAAAGGCTATAACTAGCGATCCCAATTTCACCACTATCAACACCGCCATGGTGCAGAAGGGTATCGACTGGCATTTCAACCCTCCTTACAATCCACACTTCGGTGGAATTTGGGAATCAGCTATAAAAACAGCCAAATCCCAACTGGCCAAGAACATCGGCAATCGAATAGTCTCTTACGAGGAGCTTGAAACAATCTTTACTCGGGTCGAAGCAATTCTAAATTCTCGTCCTTTGACTCCTCTCCCCTCCGACCCCGAAGAATACGATGTTCTAACGCCAGGCCATTTTCTTAGCGGTTCCTCCCTTTTATCATTCCCCGAACTAAGTCTTTTGGATTCAAAGAAAAGGCTCTTAACAAGATGGGAATTCCTTCAAAGAGCGACTCAAAGAATATGGAAGATTTGGTCGCGAAATCATCTCCATACTTTACAATTCAAGTCGAAATGGTTTTCACCAGCCAGAAACATAAAGATCGGTGATCTCGTCATCCTCGTCGACGACTCCCCTCCTCTACGATGGAAAACAGCAAGAGTCGTACAAGTGTAACCGGGCAAGGGCAATATTGTTCGTGTTGTGAAGGTCAAAAACTCTCAAGGAGAATTTATTAGATCAGTGGTCAAAGTGTGTCCTTTACCAATTGAATAATAAATTCGTGCCAATTTCGGGGCGAGAAAATGAACGATCCGCTTCATTTTTATTTTATTTGTATAATAATTATTAATTCAACAATTTTTTAAAAGAACAGATGCGAAAAAGAAGCATAATAATTCTTGGGCTTTTTGCGAGAAAACTTTCCACGATATCCTTCTTCGAAATTCTTCTTACGACTTCTTTCAACCTCGAACTCTCCAATCTACAACATCGGACAGCGGAGAACAACTCCCACCAGAGATTCGAGTATAAAACCACAAGAAGAAGGAAAAAGTTTCCGAAAACAAGCTTTCATTTTCAATATAACAACTTTAATCATCTTCATTTTCTCTTCTTCCATTTTTAAAGCCCTTCAAATTCAATTGTGTTAACCAGAGCTCACAAATCACACAATTTCAATCACGCTAAAGGAGACACGGTACTGACTGTTAATAGAAAAGAAGGTCTCTACCTTGAAGCATGGCACAGGAAATTCGGCCATCTGAATGTGAATGATCTGAAAAGCTTAATCTCAAGAAAACTCGTCAATGGTCTGAAACGCAAGAGAGAAGCCATCAATAACTTGTCGAACCTGTTTGAAAGGGAAAATGTCACGTTTACCGTTTCCAAAAACTGATCCTCAATCGCCCAGAACGTCTGATTTTTTGTAAATAGTGTACTCGGACATTTGTGGACCGATGAGGACAGAATCAAATGGTGGAAATCGTTACTTTATGACATTCGTTGACGACTATTCACATCTTTCGTAAATACACCAGCGCTCATGTGACGACTAAGTGAAACGACCTCCTGGGGTATCCTTCAATTTTCAATTGGATTTACTCCAATAATTTTCTTTCTCACTACAAAAATAAACAAAACTAGGCAAGTGACACCGGTCAGATGTTACCCCAGATTGTTAGTTCATATTAGCTCAGCAAGAGCGCTGCTGTATTTATGAAAGATGTCAATTCTCGATTTTGCGTAGTTTATTTTCTAAAACGAAAAAAGTGACGCATTGAACACGTTCAAGAAATACAAGGAGATGGTAGAAAATCAAACTGGCAAAAGAATCAAGGCGCTGCAGACAGACAATGGTAGTGAATACCGGAACGCCAAATTCGATGAATTTCTCGCCGAGAAGGGGATTCGAAGAAGACTATGAACAGTCTATACTCCAGAACAACAAGGAGTAGCTGAAATGATGAACAGAACGCTCCAAGATTATGACTCGATGTTTTCTTGAAGAATCAAAACAACCTTACTCATTGTGGGGAGAAGCCAATCAAAATTGTCGTTTTCGTGTGCGAAATTTGGCTTTGAATGAGGCATTACACCACATAACTGGATTTCCAGGCGTTTTTTTTTTTTTTTTTTTGTAGACCTGCCAAAATGGTTTAGCAAGTAGAACCTGAAAACTATTTTGTTTGTTTTTTCGTGTGCCGGACCCTCGAAAATGTTTTATACTTAAGCCCGGTGCACACGATGCAATTTTGAGGCTTATTTTATTATAAGAAGCTTATTTCCAAGCTCGTTGATTTGTGCTGGATCCAAAACATGACTGTTCACACGATGCAATATTTCTCGTTGCTGGCGGATCGCGTAACTTACGATTGTTTTGCCCGTATATTATTAGGTCTGTTCGCGAAGCTACACTAGGTTGCCCGAGGATACACTCGGTCGCCCGAAAAGCGTTCGCGAGCAGACGAGTGTAGTTAGTGTAGCGAGAGTGTAGGGCGTTCGCGATGAGTTCAGAGCTACTCCGGGCTGCCCGAAGTTTCTCCAATTTTGGTTATAAACTGATAACTCTTGTCTTACATGCACAGGAGTGAGAAAATATCACGATTGTTATGAATTTAAACTGGCTGCTCCGAAAGCGTTCGCGTAACAAAAAATCCTCGCTGCCCTCGCCTACACCAGCTACCCTAACCTGCTCTACACTACACTACACTACCCTACATTTTTTCTCCGCAAACAGACCTATTATTATGAACATGGAGGTAGGAACAAGTTGAGAGAGAGAAAGGATTTTTTAATTTAGAAACATGTGAAGCCGGTTTTTCCGCCATTACACACCCACTGTTATCATTTACCTGGAGAGGACGGGAGGGGAATTTATCACTTTTTCACTGATCAAGTATCAAATTGTCAATGTTTTTGTTGGGTGAGGCCTGATAACTGATGGTGTGTAGTAATGGCGACCGGCTTCACGAAAAATGCGTTTCCCTCCCTCCACTTGTTCCTACCTCCATGATTATGAAGAAGGAATAACATGGAGGGTCTAACTTTCAAAGAAAATGATCCAACGGTTTCTGATGAAGCTTGAAGTAAGGGGAGGCACCTCCCTGTCATTATTATTATTATTTCCCGAATAATCTTTCAATCAGTAGTTTCCTATTTTTTTAAATAGACGATTTCCACGCATGCGCTCTCCAGTCCTACTTCAACAGTTTTGCAACCCGCTTAGGCCAGGTTATGGGTTACTCTTGTCTTGTGCTGTGTAAAGTGAATTTATTTTTCTCTCATTCCCGTCAAACTAAAACCAAATTTGCTGTTATTCAATTCTGATTTTATTCTTCAGCCTCCGTCTCACGAAACGTATCGATGAAAACTCGTCGTTCCGGGGGCACCTTAACATGAAGTCCCATCATATTTGCGCATTTATCACACTCCTTCACATGTACTTTCTCTTCACTTTGTCCTCAATTTGGGACGTTTTCAGTCAAGTGCCGGTAAGGTTGAGGGAAAGGGATAAATTTAGTAGCTGGGTCAAAACCAGGTCGACCCGGAATGGAAGAACTCTTACAGTCACTGAAGCAGCAATAGTATCGCATTTTTCTGACTTTAGATGAGAAGCACGCGAGGAAAGTGTAATTGCAGACTCGAAATAAACGAAAAACTCAAAAATCATGTAGTATTTGAAACCGAAATACACTCGTAGTAATTCGAGTATAAAACCACAAGAAGAAGGAAAAAGTTTCCGAAAACAAGCTTTTATTTTCAATATAACAACTTTAATCATCTTCATTTTCTCTTCTTCCATTTTTAAAGCCCTTCAAATTCAATTGTGTTAACCAGAGCTCACAAATCACACAATTTCAATCACGCTAAAGGAGACACGGTACTGACTGTTAATAGAAAAGAAGGTCTCTACCTTGAAGCATGGCACAGGAAATTCGGCCATCTGAATGTGAATGATCTGAAAAGCTTAATCTCAAGAAAACTCGTCAATGGTCTGAAACGCAAGAGAGAAGCCATCAATAACTTGTCGAACCTGTTTGAAAGGGAAAATGTCACGTTTACCGTTTCCAAAAACTGATCCTCAATCGCCAAGAACGTCTGATTTATTGCAAATAGTGTACTCGGACATTTGTGGACCGATGAGGACAGAATCAAATGGTGAAAATCGTTACTTTATGACATTCGTTGACGACTATTCTTTCATAAATAAACCAGCGCTCATGTGACGACTAAGTGAAACGACCTCCTGGGGTATCCTTCAATTTTCAATTGGATTTACTCCAATAATTTTCTTTCTCACTACCACAATAAACAAAACTAGGCAAGTGACACCGGTCAGATGTTACCCCAGATTGTTAGTTCATATTAGCTCAGCAAGAGCGCTGCTGTATTTATGAAAGATGTTAATTCTCGATTTTGCGTAGTTTATTTTCTAAAACGAAAAAAGTGACGCATTGAACACGTTCAAGAAATACAAGGAGATGGTAGAAAATCAAACTGGCAAAAGAATCAAGGCGCTGCAGACGGACAATGGTAGTGAATACCGGAACGCCAAATTCGATGAATTTCTCGCCGAGAAGGGGATTCGAAGAAGACTATCAACAGTCTATACTCCAGAACAACAAGGAGTAGCTGAAATGATGAACAGAACGCTCCAAGATACGGCTCGATGTTTTCTTGAAGAATCAAAACAACCTTACTCATTGTGGGGAGAAGCCAATCAAAATTGTCGTTTTCGTGTGCGAAATTTGGTTTTGAATGAGGCATCAGACCTGCCAAAATGGTTTAGCAAGTAGAACCTGAAAACTATTTTGTTTGTTTTTTCGTGTCGGACCCTCGAAAATGTTTTATACTTAAACCCGGTGCACACGATGCAATTTTGAGGCTTAATTTATTATAAGAAGCTTATTTCCAAGCTCGTTGATTTGTGCTGGATCCAAAACATGACTGTTCACACGATGCAATATTTCTCGTTGCTGGCGGATCGCGTAACTTACGATTGTTTTGCCCGTATATTATTAGGTCTGTTCGCGAAGCTACACTAGGTTGCCCGAGGATACACTCGGTCGCCCGAAAAGCGTTCGCGAGCAGACGAGTGTAGTTAGTGTAGCGAGAGTGTAGGGCGTTCGCGATGAGTTCAGAGCTACTCCGGGCTGCCCGAAGTTTCTCCAATTTTTGGTTATAAACTGATAACTCTTATCTTACATGCACAGGAGTGAGAAAATATCACGATTGTTATGAATTTAAACTGGCTGCTCCGAAAGCGTTCGCGTAACAAAAAATCCTCGCTGCCCTCGCCTACACCAGCTACCCTAACCTGCTCTACACTACACTACACTACCCTACATTTTTTCTCCGCAAACAGACCTATTATTATGAACATGGAGGTAGGAACAAGTTGAGAGAGAGAAAGGATTTTTTAATTTAGAAACATGTGAAGCCGGTTTTTCCGCCATTACACACCCACTGTTATCATTTACCTGGAGAGGACGGGAGGGGAATTTATCACTTTTTCACTGATCAAGTATCAAATTGTCAATGTTTTTGTTGGGTGAGGCCTGATAACTGATGGTGTGTAGTAATGGCGACCGGCTTCACGAAAAATGCGTTTCCCTCCCTCCACTTGTTCCTACCTCCATGATTATGAAGAAGGAATAACATGGAGGGTCTAACTTTCAAAGAAAATGATCCAACGGTTTCTGATGAAGCTTGAAGTAAGGGGAGGCACCTCCCTGTCATTATTATTATTATTTTCCCGAATAATCTTTCAATCAGTAGTTTCCTATTTTTTTAAATAGACGATTTCCACGCATGCGCTCTACAGTCCTACTTCAACAGTTTTGCAACCCGCTTAGGCCAGGTTATGGGTTACTCTTGTCTTGTGCTGTGTAAAGTGAATTTATTTTTCTCTCATTCCCGTCAAACTAAAACCAAATTTGCTGTTATTCAATTCTGATTTTATTCTTCAGCCTCCGTCTCACGAAACGTATCGATGAAAACTCGTCGTTCTGGGGGCACCTTAACATGAAGTCCCATCATATTTGCGCATTTATCACACTCCTTCACATGTACTTTCTCTTCACTTTGTCCTCAATTTGGGACGTTTTCAGTCAAGGGCCGGTAAGGTTGAGGGAAAGGGATAAATTTAGTAGCTGGGTCAAAACCAGGTCGACCCGGAATGGAAGAACTCTTACAGTCACTGAAGCAGCAATAGTATCGCATTTTTCTGACTTTAGATGAGAAGCACGCGAGGAAAGTGTAATTGCAGACTCGAAATAAACGAAAAACTCAAAAATCATGTAGTATTTGAAACCGAAATACACTCGTAGTAATGCTAGTAATGTAAAAAAAAAAAAAAATACTGTTAAAGAGGCTCTAGGCAACTAGAAATAAACCCATAACCTGCAGTTCTAAACCTTCGCTTTTTCCACGGAAATCGTCTATTCAGTGATTTTTTCTCTTCTCATTATTGTACAAAACGGAAAATGAAAAGTTTCACGCCAGTGCATTGTCCATTAAAAAGAACATGTAATTGAGTGAGTGCATCATTAATTGAATGGTCAAGGGCGCGGTCCAGACAATGTGTATCTCGTGAATACAAATCTGTGACGAAAACAAAATCACTCGTGACATCCGCTGGGAATCGCACCATCTTGAGGAGCCGCAAGGGGCGAATTTTGAGCCTTCCAGAATTGCAATATATTAGAGGTTTACGGTCACGTGTCGTGGTTACGCCTCTTCGATTACTATATTTTTGCTATTTCAAATAAAATGTTTATTCCAAGAGGGCAACTATTAATGATCATATAGGGAGTGAAGAAACAATGAATCATTAAAATTCACAGGTATTAAGATGGCTTGAAAGTCGCATAATAGGTCGTGAATGTTTCTAATTCGACTTGTTCAAATTGCTTTCCACCCACGAACAGAAGAATTCAATCATAATATTCTAAAATGGGCGAAATTCTTAAAATCGCCTATTTACAACGAAGCCATGCCCAGTGAGCTTCAACGGTGCCCAGTGCGGTCAACTTTTATCCCATTAGGTTTTCCAGCCTCTCTGACTCGTCCAAAAATTCAATTCTGGATTTTCAGTCCAGAAAATAACAATTTTGCCCCATAGAACGATACTTGATGCGCTAAATTTGAAATTTTGGTTGTTGTTGTTGTGCCCTGAAACTACCTAGGTTCAGTAACTGGTAATTTAGCATCTTAAACTCAGGGGAGAATCATCCTCGTAGTGGCTCAACAAATCAAGCACGGCTTCCAGCATGACGTCACAAGCAAACCAAGACGCATGCGCATAACGCACTTTGTCTCCTTGCTTTATATCTAGTGAAATAAAATTGCATCGTGTGCATGGAGTTTGTTCTAAACGCGATTAAAAACAAGCACGGCTTCAAGCATTGACGTCACGAGTAAACCCAGGCGCGTGTGCATAACGCACCTTCTCTCCTTGCTGGATATCTAACAACGAAAAATTGCATCGTGTGCACCGGGCTTTACTATGAATAATCCCCGAAATTGATTTTTTATTGAGCAAAATCCGATAAATTGGTTTATTAGTGAAGCAAACTAGCTAAAATTGGATTTTGGTGCTCAAAATCAGTGACCATCTGTGGTCATCTCGCAAAATTGGTTAGTTAACAACATAAATCCACAAAATTTGATTTTAAATGAACAAAATGTTTTTTTGCAATGAAAAAACACATTCCGAGAGCGAAATCCGAAGTTTGAATTTTGAGTGAGTCGAACCTGTGAAAATGTGATTTTAGTGCGAAAAATAAGTAAAATTGGTTTCCGAACTAAGCCGAACCTTAAAACCAGGTTGTCAGCCACAAACTCCCGCGATTTTTTTATTTTTGGTAAGCCGAAATGCAAAAGTGTTTTTTATTGGTGAGAAAAATCTGCAAAATTGGTTTTATGGTGGGAAACCCAAGAAATTTGTGTTTCTGTTAGCCAGGAGGGTTGTAATAGAAAAGTGAAACACGTCTGAGACGAGATGAGATTGCCTTTGACAGCTAAAATTTATGAACACATGGCTGTGAAATTCATTCTCATCTCGTCTCACACGTGTTTCACTTTTACCCCCAGGGTCCCTATTCAGAAACGTCGGGAAAAATGCCGCAAGTGTGGTTGCTATGGCGGGATAACGTTCTTTCTTATTCGGACTCCTTGGATCCCGCTTGCGGCAGCGGCATTATTTCCCGACTGTTCGGAATAAGGCCCCAGATCGGGGAAAAATGTTTTTTTTTTTTTTTTTTTGCAAGGAAAATCAGGAGTAAAAGTGGTGTCTTAGTGGTCGAAATTTGATATGTTAGTTGCTTAGTGAGGCAAAGCTGCGATAATGTCATGTAGTAGTGTGCGAAATTTGGTTTTTACCACAGTAAAAAAAAAAACAGCGAAATTAGTGTATTATTAAGCGAAATCCGAGGAATTAGTTCTGTTGCCGAGCAAGTCCTGTTGGATTTTAACTTTTTGATGGAATTTGGGGGTGGGCTACTGCCCACGAAATCTACGCTTTTGATTCTATGGGAGGGCATCAACGGTCCATCCCTGCCCACCGCTGGCTACGCCCATGATTTGGGATCTAGTTCGTTTTGACAACTGATCAGCTTGATCAACTAACTCTCTGAGTTTTTATTGGCCAAAATCGGGTCCAAAAAAATGGGACTTTTCAAAGGTTTGAGAACATAGGGGTGTGGGGTGTCGATTTTCATGTAACTTCAAGTCGGATCGGCTACATGCATGAATAATAAACCAATGTGTAAAATTTGCTGCCTTTTTGAAATGGGTCAGATTGATTCTAGACTAGACAGTTTTGACAGTTTCCGAGTGTAACCAGTTTTGGGGTTCGTCATTAAATTTAGCAAGGTATCCCAATTTGTTGTTTCTTCAGTAAAGGTGCATGGTATTCAGCCGAATATTATTCGGCCAGTCAGTTTTTGGGTTCAAATTCACCGATTTTGGGACATCAAAACGGGTTTGACGGTAAATTAATAGTTGAGAATTGCCCTTTTGTATCGCGTAATAGCCTCGTTCTTTCATTCATAATTTAAAATAAAAAACTGTGCATTTAAAGAGGCCATGAACGAGCAACTTCTGGGTACACGAAAACTCTGTCGGCGTCAATTTGTGCCCCGTTTTTCGTTCCACCTATTATAACTGTTCATCTTCATCTTATACGCGATAGTAACAATATCGTCAACAATACGATATTGATGCTCGTTTAGGAGTGCAAGGAACTGTCGACGTCCTGACGGGCTACCAATTTTGTCGTTTGTTTCTATAAAAAAAATATATATAATGTTAAAAATAGGGACTAAAAAGAGAGAGAAAAAGTTATTTTAGTGATGCGGGGTAAGATTAGGGGAGGTTTTTCGTAGAAAGAGTCACGTAGGCGCGAAACTATTTTAGAACGCAAAGAAATCAATAATAAATAAATAAATACTTCAGAAGACTAGGGGAGAAATAAGTTTGACGGCTCTCATAAGTGCCAGGCGTTCCCTACGCACGGAAATAATTAGTCCCCCTCACTTCCACACCATTCATCATGTTTTGATCGTACACGTACGACTTATTTTCTCCGCAGTTCTGAAAAAAAAAAAAAAAAAATGAATGAAAGAATAAACGAACAGACCAAATTTTTGTTGAAGACATGATAAAACACGACTATCCTTGCTATTTACTATTGAATTTCATGAAGCCCTAATCGTTACAAAAAATTAAATTTGGTTTATTTCACCTTTTTTGTTCTCTGTTTAAAAAGTCATGAAAAGCACTTTAGTGCAATTATTTTTGTTGACGTACGAGTTTTAACGCATCTCAAATTGTCCCGGTCTGTTAACATGTTTTATTTTTCTTTGAGTCGTAAAACAAAATAACAACACCAGTTGCGTCACAGCGATTAATTGAAGTCATAAACGGAGAAAGTGTGAAAAAAAAACATGATAAGGGGCGAGGGAGAGAGGAAGAAAGTCAATTTGATTACATCCCGCACCCACAAAGCAAATACGTCACTAAATATTTTCTAAATGTTGTGACGTCGTAAATTGCAGAATGTTCTCAGACTTACAACATGAATATTTTTTAGATCCTTCCTTCGCCTAAAGAGGAACTCATTGGAAAACGAGAGCAGGTCATTTGAAAGAAAATATGCCCAGAATGCCACATACATGGAAATATGGGATGCGTTTTTTCGGTATTTCAAATTAAGTAAATTGGGTTAAGCGAATTCGGTGTATCGGGTTCATCTTTTACTGAAGATTTAGCCGTGGCCCGCATCAAAACACAACAGAAAAGAAGAAAAAAAAAAACATTCTCCCACCGGATGGGTGTGTTTTGTTTTTCTTTAATTTTTCCGAGAAAAAGATCGCTGTAAAAAAAAAACTCTGATAACACTTTTTCCATGCAGCTTGGAAAATTTTATTTAGTTTTCTCAACAATATTATAAGTCATTGGTAAATCCCGGAAAGAGAGTGAGTGAGAGGGGCGAGCCATCCTGGTCCAGCAAAACATCACAAATCATTTCATCCATGAATATCGTCAAGTTTTTTGCTCGATAATCTCCAAATTCGGAATAACCCGTGCCACTCGAATTAGTCACGCTCGACTATAGTCTGTATCGGGGGGGGGGGGGGGGATGTAAATTCAAAATTAAACTCTGATCAACTGACAGAATACGATCCGAATCGTTGTCTTTGCTTTCTTGAGGGAGAGAGAAACAACAAACTGCCGAATTCGTAATTATTAGTGAACTGCTTTGAAATAGGCAAAGTTTTCATTGTCCCCCGTCCTACAACCAACATAACATCGTCAAACTTTAAAATTCATTGTATTTAATTCATTTCCGGGCAAGGGCATGACAGGTTTTAATCATATTCCATAAACAATAAAAAAAAAATGGATATTCCCTCTGAAACTTCCGCGGAACGCACTTGGTAAAAAAAAAAAAAAAGTAAACACGTTTCCTTGGGATTCCCCTGAGAAACCAGAATGAAGCGTCGAAGACGACTCGTTCGCGGAGAAAGGCTATAATAGTCTTCTTACTTCCAACGGTATTAACCGCAAAAGGTATCGACTAGAGAGCGAGCTCTGATTTGATTGATTTCGCGAGTTATCGGACTTTTTTTTTTCAGTTCTTCGTCGAACTAGGGCAAAATGTTTTTGAAGACGGATTTTCGAGAGACTCAAGAATGAAGATATAGGCAGTAGTGATTGCGGGGAAACACTGTGACCCCCTCGATCCATGCAGCTCACACAATACTTTGAGAATTGAGAGAAAAAAGCGCTAATTCGCGGATAAACCTAAGGAAAAGCGCTAATTCGCGGCTCAGTGCAATAAAAGGCTCCAATTCACGGGTAAAATGAAGAAAAGTGCTACTTCTGGGTTAAAGTAGTCGATAAAGTAGAACAAAAGTGCTAAAATTAAGAGAAATGAGCGCTAATTCCCGCATAAAATTGAAGTATAACACAAATTTGCTCCAGAAATTAAGAACATTCGTTCATTCTCTGATAAAATTGTGAAGAAGTGCTAATTCACAGCTAAAATTTTAAAAAACGCTAATTTACGACTGAAATCGAGAGAAAATCGCTAATTCTAGAATAACATTAGTACAAAGTGCTAATTTACGGTTAAAATGGAGAAAAAGTCGGAGATAAAATTGAGGAAAAAACGCTGATTGACTGTCCCCCCCCCCATTTATTACATGTTGCAACTGCTATATATAAAAATAAGAATTAAATAACATCTAGCAACTTCACTTTCACATTACACAGTTTGTGGCTTCACTACACTTATAATGTAGCTACCAAGTCAAGGGATTTGGTCCTTTTTAGCCGTCGAAGGTCTCCTGCAGTATCCAGCAAGACGAGTGCCTCAACATTAGGGTGTTTGTGGAGCCTTTTTTCGTGCTCCGCTGCTATCGTTTTTTGATAGCTTCTGCCACCGTTTCAATTTGCAGGTCACGATGCAGGTCAAGCCCTCGTACATATCAGGGCGCATTTGTTATCATTCTCAAAACTTTGTACGACTTTGACATTGCTTTTCTTGGTGCAGCCCCGAAGCTGACACCCGTAGGCCCAGATCGCATCGGAACTTGCTGGTATAGCAGGAGATTGTTGGCCATCGAGAGCTCAGAATGCTTCCCGAGCAGCCAGTACATTTTTCTGAGCTTATTGGTATTGAGTTCCTCTTTTTGACGCGAGGCTTCCACCGGAGTTTAGCATTCAGCGTCATGCCTAGATACTTCGCCGTGTTTGCAAATGGTATTATTTTCTCATTGAGTTGCACGGGGATTGGGCTGGTCTTGCGATTTGTAAAGTTTACATGAACAGATTTCTCCTCGTTGAGTTTTATTCTCCACTTTTTTGTCCAGGTGTTTACTTCTTCTACCGCGGTTTGTATTTTGCTAGTAGCCTCTTCAACATCATTTCCGACTGCAAGAAGAGCTGTGTCGTCGGCAAACGTTGCAATGATTGAGTCCTCTCTCACAGGTAGGTCACTCGTGTACAATAGGTAAAGCACTGGTCCAAGGACGCTTTCTTGGGGTACTCCAGCCGAAATTTTACGCGACCGCGAATATTCACCCTCGTGTTTCACTCGAAAGTGTCTACCGCATAAATAAGATTTCAGAATTTCGTAGAATTTTTTTGGAAGGAGTTTATTCAACTTGAACTCAAGCCCCTTGTGCCAAACTTTAACACACGCTTGAGCTACGTCCAAAAAGACAGCCGAACAGATTTTCTTTTCTTCCAGAGTAGACTCCACAGCATTCACCTTCCGATGGATCTGATCTATTGTGGAGTGTTGTTCTCTGAATCCAAACTGATGGGATGGTATGATTCGTTTTTCTTCTAGAATGGGCCTTACTCTTTTCAGGAGGAGTTTCTCAAAAAGTTTCGAGACTGTAGGGAGAAGTGAAATGGGTCGACACGACTTCACTTCATTAGCTGGCTTTCCCGGCTTCGCTATCATCATAACTTCAGCTACTTTCCATTGCCGGGGGACGTACTTGAGGCGTAAGGCTGCGTTGATTAAATACAGTAGCTTCCTAAGTCCCCTTTCGGGCAGCTCCCGCACTATCCTGCCCAAGTACCTGATCAAGTCATAGCCGGGGGATTTTTTCGTACTGAGGTTGGTCATAATTTCCGTCCTTAGTTCTTTGATCATTACTGGCCGAATTTCCCTGTTGTCCTTGTTGGGTACGTAGGATACACATTCGTTGGCTGACTGACGTGGATGGGGCTGGAAGATTCTTTCCAGATGATCTGCACTTTTTCCTTTGCGCTCCTAGCCCATGTTCCTTCACCAGTTCGAATGGGTGGTATAGGCAATTTTGGCCGTTTGAGGCTCTTTGTCGCTTTCCACAGCGAGTATTCTGTGCATTTTTCTGGTGTCAAGCCTTCGAGGTACGCCGAAAATTCTTCGTTCTTTACATGTCTTATAAGCGCTTTCAGCTGGTTACAAAGCTTGTTCAATTTCATCTTATTTTCTGTTGATCGATTCCTTTGCCATATTTTACGTGCCCGCCTTTTCACTTGAACCATTTCCCGTACTTACACAGGATAGTTGGACCACCGCTTGTGATTGGGATTATTACTCGGCGTGCTACTCCAAGCCGCCTCTTGTAAGGTGTGCACAAAGTTATGCACCTCTTTCTCTAACTGGGCAGGCGTTTACAGACTTATTGATGTGTCAACTTTGGCGTTCACAATCTCCTTGATCATCCTCTTTTTTCAGCGCATGTCTTGGAGGACAGTATATTGCCGCAACTATCATCTCTGTAAAAATATTTCCAACTCCAACAACCTTTCTCGGAGTCCATTTGGATTCTACAGCGCTATGCGAAATGAATGGATGCCTCTCAATTTACTTTTCATCTTATACTTTAAATTTAGCGCTGTTTTCAATTTTCTTGATGCGCTCGGCCATCTCTACATATTTACCAGCTTGATCATCAAGTTTCTTCAGAATTAGGAAGAATAATTCCTCAGTAGAGTTGTTTTTGGTCCCCGAAACAGGATTTTTTACGGCGTCCGCAAAGGTGCTCCGTATCGGCTCGTGCGCTAGGGTTTTTTAAACGAGCGAAGAATGTATCCCGAGGAGATTTGAAGTTACCCCGTGGATTTTTTGGTTCATCCCAGATTTTCTGCAATTCCTTTGCTACTTCGCATCCCCTGTAGCTTGCAGGGTGGTGACCACGGCATTTACTGACTGGTAGCATGAAAAAAAGGAGCTACCTCGAGTCTAAAGTTAAGAATTCATGTACAAATTTGAGGAATAAATAGCACTAATTCGCGCCAGAAATTAAGAAAAATCGCTGATTCTCCGATAGCATTTGGAAAAAGCGCTAATTCAAGTATAAAATTGAGAAAAAGCGTTATTGCCGAGTGAATCACAGATTTTCACTTTTTTTGAGGGCGACTGGCCCTCAATCAATATCAGGCGGGGTTCCACTATTGTGGTTCCTCGAACCTCTCCAGTCAAGCCCCGCCAATACTTCTGCAAATTGCTCGTATTTCCACATTAATCCCGGATTTCGGAGCCTCGTTGTACTCTCCAGGAAATTCTGTACAGCAGCGTATGCAGAACTACACTGAATAAAAGCCCCTTCGAACTTGGACCTTGGAAATTGCTCTTCCGTTCCTTTTATAAAAAATCTAACGCTCTTAGTGTACAGGAGTGGCCAACCCAGGGTCCGCGGGCGCGGGCCAAGAAGTGACCCGCGGAGCCTTTTACACAATGGCTCGCCAGAGGCCTGTAGTGGTAAATTATCATTTTTATTGCTGGATTTTGGCGCCCCTGGGATTTTGTGCAAATGGAAAACGCTATGGGAGCTAAAAATAAATGGCTAATTCAAGGCTGAAATTATGGAAAAAACTCTCTGATTCAAGGAGAAAAAGTGGCAAATCAGGGATAAAATTAAGAAAAATATACATACATATAGCTAATTCGCGAGTAAAACGTTACTTCCCGGCTAATATTGAGAAACAGCTCTAAAATCACGGACAAAGTGTAAAAAAAAAAGGTAACTACGAAAAACACGCTCATTACCAGATAAAATAGTGAAAAATCGACAATTCACCAATGATTTTGAGAAAAAACGCTAATCGCGCCTAGAATTACGAAAACATAAATTCTCGGCTTGTTCAGCTCAATCTAAAAAACAAAAAAAAAACGCTAATTCATGGCCAAAATTGAGAAGAAGCGGTGACGTGTGATCACGGTAAAAATGGAGAAAACGCCAATTCGCGGCTTGTGAAGGTAACTTCGTGGCTGGAAGTGAACAAAATCTCTAATCCACGGCTAAATGAGGAAAAAGCGTTAATTTGCAGTTATAATTCAGAAAAATTGGGAAACAAAACTCTCCTTCACGCCTTGCTAGGAGGCTTAAGTTAGGTAAAACGCTAGTTCGCGGCTAAAATCAAGAAATATGGCTATTTATGGGGTTAAAACTGATATAACATTTACTAATTCAGAGATATAAATTTAGTGAAGGGCAAGTCGCGGTTTCCAGAGGCAACTTTGTGGCTAAATTTAGAAAATATAGCTCTAATTCACGGGGCAAAAATTCGGAAAAAAACACAGGAAAAAATTGCATTGCAAGAAAAGTCGCTAATTCGCGGCTGAAATGGAGATAAGGCGCTAATTCGCGGCTAAAATGGAGACAAATCGCTAATTCATCGTTGAAATTGAGAATAAGTGATGGTGTGCAAAAAACGCTAATTCGCGGCTCCTGAAGCGGGGATTTCACGGGGACGTTGGTTAAAGGTTCGCCCGCGGGCGCCAAATGTCTGAGGCCGGCACTGCGATGAGCTGCCCCGGGGGCACATAATTGTGCAAATTGGGATATACTGTGGTTAACTAATGTTGTTGAAGGTTCTCGAGAGACGCGAAATGCCGAGTTATTAACGGAAAAACTCTCACTGAGAGGAAAATTGACGTGGAACACCGCCGCGTCAAGGGAAAAATTTTCACGAAAGGCCGCGGCACAACGAGTAAACTACGAAAAATGCCCCACGGCGGGCGGCAAAACGCATCATTTGGGAGAACTCTCACGCGAATCGCCGCACATTCGAGGCAAAATTTACGTGAAATGCTGCGTCAAGGGCAACAAATATCCGAAATGCAACACCAAGAGCTATGTTAAGGTGACATAATGTCCATTTTATGAAAAAACTCGTCGGTTTCACGACAAAATTGTCAATTTCATTACGTAATTGTCTGTTTTATGAGAAAACTTTCAATTTTATAAGACATCTCAAGCTCATGAGCACAATGGTTGATTTTATGAGGACATTGGTGTCAATTTGATGAGTACATCGTCATTTAATAAGGAAATAGTCAATTTTATGAAGAAAATGACATATTTTATGAAAAATTGTCAATGAAATGAGAAAATTATTGCCCTTTTTGAATGAATTTTCAATTTTGTGAGGAAAGTGATAGTACGAATTGGACATTTTTACTTTCAGCATAATACCTCATCAAAAAAAATATTTTTGGAAAATGTGAAACTTCCTCAATGTCAGTTTTGTAAAGAAATCGAGAATATTATGAGGGAATTTTATGTTTTTGAAATGGTCTATTTTATGAGAAAATTGTCGATTTCATGAGGAAATTGTTAGTTTTACGAGGAAATTGTAAATTTTATTAGCAAATTGTATATTAAATGAGTAATTGTCAAATTTATGTGGGAGTAATTAATTTTATAGGGAAATTTTCTATTTTGTGAGGAAATTGTGAAATGTTTTATGAGGAAATTGAATTTTTATAGGAAAATTGTCAATTTTGTAAGGAAATTGCATATTAATATTTTATGAGGAAATTTTCAATTTTAGAGGAAATAGTCAATTTCACGAGGAGATTGTCAATTTTATGAACAGCTAATTTCGGGAAATGTGTTTGCCAGTAAACCAATTTCGCTTTGTGGCCTATTTCAGTGACCGATTGCTCCGATTTTACGCTATATGAACCGTTTTTAGCTGGTTTCAATCCGTTAAAAAAGTAATTTTCCGGATTTAGGTCACTAACAAACCCAATTTTGAGGGTTAAAATCGCAGTGCTAACCGTGGGGGAGGGGGGTCAGTTGTTGAATGTTGTTGTTTTTTACCACTTTTCCGGCCTTTAGGTTTTCTTTAATTTTCCGGTGTTTCAATTAAATCAGAGATTGAGAACTGAGTCGGTTTTTCGGATCTCCCTATTTTTAGGCTGTAGCGTCTTTTTTTAGGGGGTCGGCGGGGTTGAAATTCAGATTCAGGACATCCCAAAACACGAGGAATGTGAGGGGACCATATTTTTAAAAATGATTACTCGCGATGGCGTGGCAAAAAAACCAAAAATAACACGGAATTTTAAAAGGCAATCAAATTTCGGCATGTTGCCGGGGTTGTATCGTTGGGCAAAGTTGAAACTTGGATTCAGCACACATGAAGACATTAAAATCAGTTAATGAATTAATTAAACTGAAAAGAGTGCGGAAGGGATACTGGCTATACGTTTCTACGTTTGTGAGTATCATCTAGGAACATATAAGCGGCATGCTCTATAGTAGTTGTAGTGTTTATGTTTCCCTAGTGATGAAATACACTTTGCTTTAAAAAATAAAGGAACATAAATTAGTCACTTTAGTTGGCGACTCGGAGTAAAACAACGCTCTTGACAGCCACCTCATCATGTCATCGGACGACAACCCTCCACCTAATACGACAGACATCACAGCTCTAATATCAATAATGAATAACATGATGGAACAGAACAGCATCTTAATTCGTCACCTCGCCAAACCGACCGAAACGCAAATGATGCACTTCGACATCTTTGACGACACCAAAGAAACGTTTCGTCAATATCGGAAGAGGCTCGAAAACTGGTTCGTCCTCAGAGGTATTTCTGTTGATGAAGGTCGTCGGCAGAATGAACTCCTTCACCATATTGGTCCAAAAATTTATAATATATTGAGCTCGCTTTTAACACCCATTGATCCATCCACCAAGACCTACGACGAATTAGTTGATATTTTAGAACATCATTTATGTCCGAATACAAACACTATTGTTCAACAGCACCGATTCCTCAGTAGAAATCAGAACGATGACGAGTCCATAGCTGATTTCATTACAGGGCTCCGAAATCTCTCGTCTACATGCAATTTCGAATGCAACTGTAAGCTGAGTGTTGCCGATATTTTCCTTAGGGCTCAGTTCATCCGTGGTCTCAGGAATGATAACATACGAGCCAAACTATTACAATCCGAAGACACTCCGTTTACAACTTTAGCTAACTCAGCTCTTGCACTCGAAGCAGCCGAAATCCACAGTCACGAAATATCACGCGGAACTCATGATGTAAGCAAAATTTCTAGGCAAAGAGCACGACCGACGACCCGTAAACCCACACCCCGTCGAAGCCTACACAATGAAAACACCAGTTCATCCTCATCTTCTTCCTCGAATTCTCAAAGACAACATCGAGTTGATTTCAAAGCACTTGGAATACAAAATACTTGCCTTCGATGCGGAAAAATTGGTCACCGATCGACTATCTGTCGCATCGCCAAACACAAATTACGTTGCACACACTGTTCTCGGATCGGTCACGTTAGGAAAGTGTGCTTAAAACTCCTACAACATAAACCAAATTCAACCGTCAATATTTTGAATTCCGTGAACACTGGCGACTCGAATTCCGATATGTTCGACGAACTCTCGGGTATAAATAAAATTTTTGACATTTTTTCGTCTTACCCTTCTTTTTTAGTGAACGACGCAGCAAAATATTACATTTCAGTCCTCATAAACGGTCAAACTCAAAAATTCGAAGTAGATTCCGGAACTGCATTCACCTTACTGCCGGAAAGTGATTTTCATAGACTTTTGCCCCACGAAACAGTCAAGCACACCGACATCAAATTTCGTTCGTATACGCAAGGTGTCTTTAAACCTCATGGATACATAACAACCCCCGTTGAATACAACGGTATAAAACGGACCGAAGTAATATTCATCGTTCCAGACAGTTTCACTCCCATTTTAGGTCGTATATTGATTCGTCGCTTCCGAATCAATCTCCAGGACATCGACAGACTCCACAGAAGTCTCAATACGATTCATTCTGTCCTTCAAGTACCGTCATTACAATCAATCGTGGAAAACTTTGCCGACATTTTCGAACAAAAAGTGGGAAGCATTCCTAATTTTACATGTTCCCTACACCTCCGCAAAAGCGCAAAGCCCATATTTGTTAAAGCTCGGAACATTCCCTTCGCATTGCGAGACCAGGTCGACAAAGAACTACAGAACTTAATCGAAAATGACATAATATATCAAGTCGACCATAGTGACTGGGGTTCACCACTTGTTCCGATCCCAAAACCCAACAATCAAGTTCGTCTCTGCGTCGATTATAAAATCGCTGTCAATAAACAATTACAAGACGCCTATTACCCGATCCCAAAAATTGATGAAATTTTGGATCAACTTCGTGATGCTCGTGTTTTTTGCACTTTGGATATATATAAAGAGACAAAGAAAGTCAATTAATCCAAACGATGTCAACACACCGCGGTACTTTCGCTATGAAACGTCTTTCGTTCGGCGTCAAAACAGCTCCATTTGAATTTCACAGGATTCTGGACCAAATCTTGAGCGGGCTCCATGGCGTTCTAGCCTACTTTGATGACATCATCGTCTACGGGTCTTCCATGGAATGCTGTTACAAAAATTTGATAAATTATCTAAAGCGTTTACGATCTACATTTGAATAAAGGCAAGTGCCAGTTCTTCAAAACCTCCATTTCATACCTAGGATACATCGTCGAACATAACAGAATTAATAAGTGTCCAGACAAAGTACGAGCGATAGTAAACACTCCACGTCCTGAAAACATCGACGATGTCAGAAGATTTTTAGGCATGGCAACATACTACTCCAAATTCATACCAAATTTGTCGTCAATGACTCATCCCTTGCGCCAGCTTCTTCGAAAAAATCGACGATTTCTTTGGTGTCAATCCTGTAATTCCGCCTTCCAGAAAATAAAAAAAGAAATCGCCAGTGACCGGGTCCTCATTCCCTACAACCCTGATCTTCCCATAATTCTGACTTGCGATGCCAGCCCAACTGGCAATGGAGCAATTTTATCACATTCCCTCGGCGATCAAGATCGACCCATCGCTTTTGCGTCTAGATCACTAACGTCATCAGAAACGAATTATAGTCAGTTGGACAGGGAAGCTCTTGCCATTATTTTCGCGGTAAACAAAAATTTAACATGTACCTCTATGTGGCCGCAAGTTCACACTCATAACAGATAATCGACCACTGACCCATATTTTTCATCAAAATAACAAACTACCCCCCCCCCCCACGCCACTATCCTCAGTGGATTTCAGTACGAAGTGAAACATAAGAAACACGATGAAAACGTCCACGTCGATTATTTCTCCAGTTCCCCCTTACCGCTCACGACATCAAAATTCAATGAAGACGACATCGTGCATCATCAGACAATAAACCAAATTTCATCGGGAACCATCAATGCTCAAGCTATAGCCTCGGCAACAAAAGCGGACAAAGAGCTTTCAGTTCTCCTTCAAAACTTCCAAAAGGGCGGCCTACAGGACGGCAGTTATACGCTTCAAGATGGAGTAATTTTTCGAGGTCACCGAGTAGTAATTCCTTCCTCCTTACAAAATGACGTACTTATTCAGCTCCATATTACTCATACAAAAATCTCAAAAATGAAAAGCCTTGCACGACGTTACTGCTATTGGAAAAATATTGATAGGGATTTTGAACTTTTCGTCAAGTCTTGCCAGGCTTGTGCATCTTCAGCTTCGGAAGCAATAAAGGCTCCATTACACCCGTGGGAACAGCTTGAATCAAATTTTCAGCGATTACACATTGATTTTGCAGGTCCTAAAGATGGGTTTTACATATTCCTTGCAATTGACGCCAAATCGAAATGGCCGGAAATACGGCTAATGAAAACAAACCCAACATCAAAATCTACTATCGAAATTCTTAAAGACATTTTCAGCACTCACGGGCTTCCTGAAGTAATGGTATCCGACAACGCTAGTATCTTCACAAGCCAAGAATTTCAACTCTTTTGTACAACGAACGGCATTTCACATCGCCTCATAGCTCCGGGCCACCCCCAGACAAATGGCCAAGCCGAACGATATGTTCGTTTCCTAAAATCAAAGCTAGAAGCAATGAAATCAGAACCATACACGCTTCCATCGAAAATTCGAGAAATTCTCTATCGGTATCGCGCAACACCCCTCCGTTCTGGCACGTCCCCAGCTGAACTCTATCTAGGACGACAAATTCGCACAACTCTTGACTTAATGAAACCAATAATTAAGCCGACACTTAATCAGAAATTAAATGCGCCCAAGTCGTCTGAGGCCCGACCTTCACGGAATCCTCGATATTACAGTGTTGGTCAACGAGTTCAGGTCAAGATGTACTTCCAGAACAAACCAATATGGAAATTTGACATTGTCAAACAAAAATTGGAGAAACTTCATTACATAGTAGCAATGGACGACGGCTACGTAATAAAACGACATATCGATCAACTGAGGCTCTCAGAAGTTGTACCCCAAAAATCTACCAACAACCAACAGGATTACAATTGATCCTATTCGATCCATGCTTCTTCCGTCACCATTGTCATCAAGACCCCTTGTCTCTACACCATTTCAACTCCAAATTGAGCCTTCAAAACGCGGGAGTAATACAAACATTCCCATAGAATCGGCAGAAAATCAGAATCAGCCGATTCATAGAAATTCCGGAACTCTCCCTGTTGAAGACACGACTTCCGATGGTCCTACAACTGCATCGAGAAGATATCCTCAAAGGGATCGTCGACCTCCACCTTACCTTCGCAATTATGAACTTTTTAAATAGTGGGGGAGAATCTGTAGGTGTTTATGTTTAATTATGTTTCCCTAGTGATGAAATACACTTTGCTTTAAAAAATAAAGGAACATAAATTAGTCACTTTAGTAGAAGAGAGAGTCGTACAGAAAAGCACTGCGTGATTCGGCTTTTTCGGTAGCACCAACATGATTGGGAGGGCTCAACCAAGTACAACAACCAAGGTATTGCATTCAGGGGTAGAGATAGGCGTATTCAGAACTGAGTTGGCCGTAAAAGACCAAAACGCAAAGGGCTTATCAGGTGAAAATTAATCAGAAGCAAATAATAAAATTCTGCTACTGAAAGCGTACAGATTCCTAAGTCAGAAGGCGTGCGCTAAGGCGCCGCAAAGTCATTTGCGTCGATCATAAATGCCATCAACACCTCATTAAATCGGTGGTTAGCGAGGCCCTTATTGGGTCCACATTGTTCTAATCCCCCCCCCCCATTCACGAATATTAGATCCGCCACGGACGATAAAGTAACAAAGACATGCTGTGGCTACGCCTGGAATCAATCTGCACACCTTTGGCTACAGGCCCCAGGGGTAGCCAATTGGTAGACGCTGAACCTTGAAATTATACATTCTTTCACTCGAAAGTTCCTCACCCAAAGCCTCACGATCTCTAGGGCACTAACGAGGACGAGTCGTTTGGTTAGAATTTTTAACAGTTTCTTCTGGCGGTATAAATAAATCGCTGGGGTTTTTCCCGTTTTATGGCTATATCCCGCAGTCACCGTATTTCTCTTTTATTTATTTATTTATCTATCCAACAATAAGTTTTATTTAAAAAACTGCAGCGTCACTGGAAATTACCGTCACACGTTTATTTTCAATCGTCCGGACTTTTCGGTGAAAAAGAAAAAAAGTGACGCGCTGCTCGCCTGCGTTTTCAACATGACTGGTCATTTTTATTTGTTTAACGACATTAACACCTTGTCCTCACCCCTCCCCCCTCACACACTCTTACAATCGTGTTTATCTTTTAAGCTTACACGAGTAAACGCTGACGAATTATTAAATGGTTTTGTGACGATTGCAATATGGTGAGGGGTGGGGTACGAGAATAGAGTGTTAATGAGATTTAAAAAGGTGCGTGTATTTATTGAGTTAGGGGTGCATGAACGGAAATTAAAACTTCATCCCTATGTTATTAAATAACTGAATAATCTTGCACTGATAATTTATTACTCTCCACCTCTTTATTATGATCCTGAATAAGGCGGTGGCTATACAAAAATTGTTCCTGGAAGACAAAAAGTCGTCCCATCAAACTCGCATATCCTTGACAGTGAAGTGACCCGCAGACCCTCAAAATCGACATGCCTGGGCGAAGTTGAGCTCATATTTTAACGGTTTACCCATTCTTTTCGGTGTTCTTTTACTATTCACTTGAAAAAGTGGCACTCTAGCCTAAAACGAGGGCATTATAAAATATTAATTAATTTAATTTAGCCCCGGGGGGAAAACCCCCTAAAAAGTTTACTTCCTTCTGGGGAAAATTAAAAACGACCCGCTCGTGAGAGTGAAAAAAACCAAGAGTAAACAATACAAACGCACAGTTTTGAAAACTCAACCGGCGCCCCCGTCCTTTTCCTAAAAACATTGAGGCGGGTCGGGGTGGTTGGGTAATTCCGTGGAAACGTGAAAAAAAAAACCCCCGAAGCCGGCCAACAATTAGAAAGAACAACAATAATATTTAATTATAATAAGATACGAATGGCGAGACGAAAGCTAAAAAAAAAAAAAAAAAAATCGGAAACTGTTGTCTCTCCATCCCTTCCACTGCGCGAAGAACTCCGCGAAGGAGTGCGCTTCCCCCGAAGGATACACACAATATATAAGCAAGGTCAGTCAAACTGGTCAGGATCAAATGCGGACGTACTGTGCTAAAGTGAACTGAGAAATAGTTTTTTGTATACTTTGTTCTGTTCAGTGGTCAAGTGCGTTCGACGAGTTTGTTTTTCTCTACGACTATTATTCTACTTTTCTGCAACAAAACACGTTTGTTAGTTGTTGTTTTTTTTTCTGAAACAAACACGCCGACAACATGTATCCGAATCCATTCGAAAGGAAACACTCGACTATTCGTCAAGTGATCGACAAATTTTTCAAACCGGACGCCAATAACAACCTGAGGAAGACGTCCGTTGTGGTCCGGCCTTCAGTGAAGACGAAACTGAGGGCGTGACATTTTTTGGGGGCTTACTAGATCCTCTAACATTAGTTTCTGAGGTAATTTTGACTTTTTTTTTCTAAAACACTAAGAAAAAAACAGGTAAGAAGAAAATTCTAACAGATTTTCGTTTTTTGTGTGCAGGAGTTATAATGTTCCTTCAGTAAAAACCGTATTAGTCAGTTGGACCATGGATTCGTGAAAACCCTGTATAATGCAGCTTGTGATAGAGGTGTGTACCCAAAACCAGTCAATGCCCGAAAACGCCCCTAAAAACACGCTTTTGACTTATTTCCTACTGTTTTTTTTTCTTTTGTTTGCAGATTACAACTGATTATTCACATACGATGCTTTCCATCATTATCAGTATTCAAAGACAAAACATTTTTATTTTTCTAAAATGTTAATAATTTTTCGTACTGAATGCTTCAAACGCATCTATTTATTGTAATTTAGTGTTTTTATTACTACCAAAGCTCTTTATGTTGTTATCCTCGTATTTTGCATTTTTATTTTAGAAAATGTAGAATCGCAAGACTGAACGCTATGCGTTACTCTTATTTTTATATTAAACATAATTAATTTATTCTTTATTTAATTTGGTCAAACGTTCATTTTATTACTCGACCTTGTCACTCCTCCTCTGTGTGTAGCAGACTCTACCGGGTTGTAATTTAATTCCTCGAGCCTCTTTTCACGATAAATTATTTTTGCGCGGCATAATAGAAATACAATTTTGTTATTGAGAAGACTACCCCCGTTTCGCCACCCCCACTCACTCTGCCAGGCAAAATATCTTATTAGGGGGAAAAATAGAACCGGTGTATTCATCAACTTTATTAATCCATTAGCGCCGCTAAGTGGTTTTCTCCCGCGATGTCTCCTCCGATTGCCACCACGTGGAATATTTCACGCCGAGGAACAATGGTGGTCGAGTGGGAGGAGAGGGTCAATCTGCGACTGATTCAGCCTATAAATTATTCTACGCACGATTTACTGTTAACACACCACACCAGGCAGACAATCATGGATATTGCGATCACGCGAGGAGCGTTTTATCAAGATTATGGGGCGCACGCGGAAGAAGTGATATTTTTCATTCAATTAAACCCCTCGACCCTTCCCCTTATAAGCCATACAATCCCACGCTGCATTGATGAGGGGCAATGCACCGAAAAGAGTCCTCTTCTCATTTTTAAGGGCTGGAAAACAAGTAACAATACCGGGAGACGATTTTTCTGGCGTTTGTGGGTGTTGGGGCAGGAAGAGAGAAGTCATTGCTCTTTTAAGACACAGGTGGGGCTTAATCGTATTATAACAGAGTGCTCATAATCTCTTACTCTTCTTCTTATTCTGTGCAATTCCATTGATCACTTCTCTTCCCTCCCCCTACCACAGACATTCAAGGTCGTTCAACCACGCGCATCATAAATTGTGTCGAAAGCCTGCCGATCTCATTGAACGTTTCTAGAATCGATTCATTGACCTTTTAGGGCATTGTTTATTTTCATACGGCGATCTTCTTCTCAGTTCCTTTTTTAATAAAGCCTACAGGTGTCTTAGTAAAGGATTTTGTTTTTAATCTCAACAAACGAGCTTGATTACTGGTTTTATTTTTTAAATAAAAGTCGCTAAAAATAGATCTAAAGCTCTGCCCTTGTTATAAGCTATTTTAAGGCCGTTTAAGCCACGATATTCAGAAAAGCTTCTAAGCCAGCGTTTTTTTTTCAACTATCATGGAACGCACTTGCCACAGTGCATCATGTGCAGAGTAAAACATGCAATGATTCTTCCTTGAATTATAATCGCGTGACTCACTTCGTAGAATAACGGTTGAAGGGCGGAAAGTAGTGGCAACATTGAAAAAAAAAAGGGAAATTTTTAATTTTATGACGTCAAGTTTAAGTTTGATTGATACAAATATAATAAGTGTTCACATTTCTAACATTCTTCGGACAAGGAAAAGATGAAAGACATGTTTTAAAGCGCTATGTGGTGCGTTTTTCTCCCATGTTTTGTTTTTATTGCTCTGCTTTGATAAAACTCGACTACGTACGAAAAAGTGAAGGTGTCACTGCACCTTCCAGGAAATTGGGTTTCAATTTGGGATTAATACAGGCGGGAGAGGGTGGGATGACCTTAAAACGAAAATTATATTACGAACGAGTATTTTACTCCACCGCAGTTCTCTTCTGTACTCCAGAGTTTTTCAGTCCGTTAGCACTGTCATAAAAGTAGAGGCATAAGCTTTGTTTTGCTGTCTCTCACATAATTATTCAAATTACCTACTCGTAAATGTAATTATTTTGATACCGTGGACACGTGAGGTCATTGGTACACGTACATCGCCCGCGTGGGGGAAAAAAATACCGGGATCCCGTGGACTCCCTTACTGCAATAATTGTTTAGATTTTTGGACTTCCCATGGTTTCGTGCAATTTTCAAGTTTATTGGTTGTCCTTTGAGACCCAACGGTGTTGTTAAACCTTCACACATTTCAAGGTCATTTTCTTCGGACGTTATGTCCGATTTGAGCTAGAATTCATTCCGTAACAAAAAAAAAAAGGGTCACGTTGCCTCAGCCGGCTGGCAGCCCTGGAGTGGCGTGCGTTCGATTTCCCATGACTTTGTTATTGTTAGCCTAATGCTATGCACCGACAAATTCGGCACCGGCACAGAGGATTTTCCCTGAAAAGACCCTGACAGGGCGCGTCACAGATGGCCCCAGAGAGTACACAAATCGACCACGGAAATTTTCAAATTCCGTTCTTCCAGAAATGGAATATCAAGCCAGGGCACCGTTAACATAATCCCCAAACAACTGTCTGCGTGAGTGTTACTGTGAATGAGCGTTTTTTCTCAATTCTCCTTACTGATTTTAGCCGCGAATTATCACTTGTTTCTCAATTTTATCCTCTAATCAGCTCATTTTCTTATTTTTAGCTGCGAATCGGCGCTGAAGTTGCCTCAAGAAGCCGCAAAGTAGGTAGCGTTTGAGTACTCTTTGCAAATTGTATCTATAAATTAGCAATTTTTCTGAACTTAGGCCGTGAATTGGTGCTCTTCTCCATTTTAAACACCAATTCGTGTTTTTCTCTATTATTTTACCCACGCGAATTCACGTTTTTCTTTATTTTACCCGCGAGTTAGCGTTTTTTCACAGTTTTAGCCGCATGATCTAGCGCTTTTTCTCAATTTTATTCTCGAAGTTCCCCAAGAATCTGCGAGTTGGCGTTCTGTCAGTTTCAGCTGTCAATTAGCCTTTTAGTGCATTTCATTCTGAAATAACTGTTTCTATGTCCTCGGCAGCTCCTCAAAGTTTTGCGAAACAGGAAATTTTTATTTTTTCAATGAAAGTCAATCACCACTTGTCCATACTAAATCTCCGCCTATCGACTTTCGATGGATCAGAAAAACTTCTTCAACGTGTCCCTTTCCAAATTACTCAAGAGCATTTGTTTAATTAATTGACGATTTTTCGGCAGAAATGACATTTTTTTTTTTTAAAGAAAAAAGAGTGATTTTCTATTCAAAATCGCTTGTTTTTACCTGTAAATTCAAGCAATCCCTGCGAATTTCAACATGCTCAGCGTCATGAAAACCTCACCCGAAGTGGTCCATTAAATGTAACTGACTGTGAACTTCTACCGCAGTATCAATCAAATGTCGCTCCGGCAGCTGGCTATCGAATAAAGTGTATTTCTCTTCGACGAAATTCGACGTTTTCAGTTAATTTGCGGTTATGTGACAAAAATTACCACTTGGTATGACTATTTACTTTTATTTAACAATTTCTGCCAAATAATCGCTAATTTACAAAAATTCGTAGTACTGAAATGCACTCAATTCGACAGCAACGACAGCCAGCTGCCGAAACGATTTCTTTTGATGCTTAGGTGAGCGTTAACATTCAGTTACAATGCAAGGACCACTTCAGATGATGTTTTATTATTTTTCGCACGTTGAAATTCGCAAGGAACGCGCTTTGGCACAAAAATCAGTAGCCGTAAGACCCCGGAACGTATTGCATTTGGGCAAAATCGGTTAAGGTGGAGAGGGGGGGGATAGGGGTTGAAATGGACAAAAAATCACTACAATTCACCAGTTGATTATAGTTGCAAAATATTCAGTACGAATACTCCATGTTAGAGTAGCCTTTGATTCCCATTTTAATTTTTCGAAAAAGTCAAGGTGGTGGGGGTGGTCCTCCCGGTGTGGAAGTGTAAAAATAGCGTTGAACTTCACTAGTTCATCTTAGCGTTCTAAAATTCGACTCAATAATTTAATGTAACAAAAGTCCTGGGTTCCATTGAGATTTATCGAAAACTTTGATTGGGGGGGGGGGGGGTGAAATTTCAAAAAAATCGATTGAATTCACACGTTTAATACAAAATACAGCACAAAAATGTAACATGACAAAGCAGGGGCGTAGCCAGCCCATAATCAAGGGGTGGGCAGCCAGCCCGGCACACGGATTCAGAGTTTTGGGGGGGGGGCGCACGTCTTGAGAAAAAGTGCTCGTTCTCGGATGAAATCCACGAAAAAGACATTTTCCGGCTAGTACTGAGCGAAAACACCCATTCACGGCTAGAACTTGAGAAATAAATCTGCTCATTATTCGCGGTTAAAATTGAGAAAACACGCAAATTTGAGGTTTCGCGATCCAAAGTCCGGGCCGAAATTAAGAAAATGCGCTAACTTACGGTTTACAGTGCTCTTTTCACGGCTAAAATTGACTAAATAAATTGCGCGTTCAATGTAGAATTGAGAAAAATCGCTCATTTGCGGCTAAAATTGAGGAAAAATGCCAATTCACGGCTAAAATTGAGAAATGGAGCTCATTCATGCAGGTAAAATTGAGAGAAGGCACCAGTTCGTGGTTTATAAAACCAACATCTCGGTGATTATTGCGAAAAAGTGATAATTGACTGTTTTCATACATTTATATAGCAAGTTTGCGGGTACAATCGAGAAAGAGGGCGACTTAGCTCACACATTTTTGAAAAAGTTCTTATTTTCGGCTAAAATTAAGGCACATTGAGGAAAACACGTATTTTAAGATTCGCGATGCAACGTTTGGATCAAAATTAATGAAATTCGTTAACATGAGTATTATGTGGACCTTTTCACTGCTGAAATTTGAAGGGGGGAATTGCTCAAGGCAGAATTGAGATTGAAGCACGAATTTGCGGCTAAAATTGAGGGAAACTGAATTGGCAAAATTGTCACAGTTTTTTGTTGATTTGTAGTGTAATTGTCGTGGCTAAAATTGAGAAATAGCGTTCATTCACAGGTTACATTTAGGAAAAACTGTTCTTTTGCGGCTGAAAGTGACAGAACGCGCCTATTCGTGGTTTATAGGCGATGCCTAGGGCTGGCCGTAATTAGAATAGTAAATCAAAAATGCGTTATTTCACGGGTTTTTGAGACCTTTTTACGGTTAAAATGAAGAAAGTAGGCTATAGTTCGAGGTAGAATTGAGAAAAAGCACTCAGTTTCACCTAAAATTAAAGAAAAACGTCAATTCGACGCTACAAATAGTGCTCATTCACGAGTTAACGGGGGGGGGGGGATTCTGTGCAACTCCTATTGAGGAAAAACTGGATCCACCACGCCTGTGGGCAGATTCACTGTCGAAAATAACAGATGAACCATTACCTTTTTACAGGCTTCTAACAGGATCTGGAGGTTAGAAGCGCGTCAATTCACGGTCATCAGAGACTAAATTTGCACAGAAACGGCCACTATCCGTCAAAAAATAAATATTTGCTGGAAACCTGTCGTTTTTAGCCTTCTATTTTGGATTTTATGTCGAAAAATGGAAGACTTCTCTCCCCCCTCCCCCATCCCGGAAAGTGATACTTTTGGAGCTAAACTTTAAATTTTAGACCTGAGACGGTAAACAGAGCTGGCAGTTTCTCTCCCACCATAAAGTCTGTATGACACAGCGAGCTAAACCCTTTTTTGAGCTAACCCAAACATACGAAATTGCGCGACGAACCTTGCGAAAATTGGATTTTAGTGCGAAAAATCAGCAAAATCGGTTTCCAAGTTAAGCCGACCCTCGAAATCGGTTTGTCAGCAACAACCATCCGCGAATTTTAGATTTTTGATGAAACCGATGTGCGAAAATGTGTTGTTTTTTAGTGAGAAAAATCCGCAAAATTGGTTTTATGGAGCGAAATATAATAAATTTGTGTTTCTGCTGGCCAGACCGGAAAATATTTTTGGAATTTTGGGGGTGGGCAGCTGCCACACGAAATCTGTGTTTTTGATTCTAGAGGAGGGCAACTGCCCACCCTTGCCCCCCGCTGGCTACGCCCATGTAACAAAGCCATTGGAAAACTACCGAAACTTTTCGACATTTTTGAAGAGATGGTGGTGAAAATAGAGGAAGAAGTTCGGCTTAATGAAACAAATTATGGTATCAAAATTATTACTTTTGGGACGGCTTAGGGTATCCGTACACGGAATGAAATGCACTCTTTCCGACCGCCAGCTGCCGGGGCGAAATTTTTTTTACCCTTGATTTTAGCAGTAAATGAGCACACTTTTTAAATTTAGCTGCGAATTGTAGCGCCTTTTCTCGATTTCATCCGTGAAAACCTCTTTTAGAACTTCACTTTTAGAAGTGAATTCACGTTTTTCTCGGTTTCAAGCCGTGAATCAGCGCTTTTTCTCAATTTCTGTCTCAGCAGCGAGACATCCGTGAGTTGGCGTTTTATCAATCTTAGGTGTGAATTCGCGCTTTTTCTCAATTCTCAAAGCTGCCAAATTGTAACACTTTATCACAATTTCAGCCTTGGATAGCGTGTTTCTCTATTTTTAGACTCGAATTACCGTTTTTCTCAGTCTTAGCTTTTAGCTGCGTGAATTATCGCTTTTTCTCAATGTCAGTTCCGAAATTGCCCCAAGAATCGGGGAGTTAGCGTTTTCTCATTTTCTCATTTTATTTTCATAGCGCTTTTTCTCGTCATTATCCGTGAAATCGAAATTTTTCATACTTTAGTAATGTGAATTAATGTTTTCCTCCACTTTTAGACGTGAATTCGCGTTTTTGTCTAATTCACTCGTGAATTAGAGTTAGCGCCCTGAAAATCCATGAGTTGGCGTTTCTCCCTTTTAGCTGTGAATTCAAGCTGTTTCTCAATGCTTTAAATCTGCTAAAGTGAAGCACTTTATGTCACAATTTTAGCCGTGAATTAGCGTGTTTCTTGATTTTTAAGGCGCTAATTCGCGTTTTTCTCTTTTTTGTTTTTAATTAGCTCTTTTCTCAGTTCTAGCCGCGTGAATTATCGCTTTATCCCAATTTCAGACCCGATTTTGCCCCAAAAATTCGTGATTTTGCGTTGTCTCAATGTCAGCTGTGAACTAGGAATTTTTTCTTAAGTTTTAAAGCCGCATATTGTTGCGCTTAATCACAATTCTAGCCGCGAATTAGAGTTTTTCTCCATTTTTGGGCCGAAAGAACTTGTTTTGCTTAATTTCAGGTGTTTTGCTCAATTTTAGCGGATTTTCCCATCAATTTTTACTGCAAATTAACACTTTTTGTGTACTCTTTCCGCTAAGTGCCGTTTATTCTCAACTAATTGTTCTCTCTAATTCCACGAATTAGCGTTTTTGCGGCTAAAATTGACAAAAAGTTGTAATTCTTGACCAAAAGTGAGAAAAATCACTCATTCGTGGCTAAAATAGGGGAAGAAACTAGCCTTCAGAAAACAAAAATTAAAAACCCCCAATTCGCGTTATTTGGAGGCAACATAAGCGACTAAAGATGAAAAAAAATCACTAATTCATGGCCTGAATTCCATGAATAACTGCTAAAATTATGAAAAAGCGCTAATAATTTTCGGTTAAAATTGAAAAAATGCTCTCATTTCCAGTTAAAATTGAGAAAGTTTGTTAATTCGCTGGTGCAATGTAAAAAAAAAAAAGTTAATTCGAGGCTAAAATAGCTAAAATAAAAATAAAAATAAAAACGCAAATCGGCTAAAATGAAGAAAAAGCTCAAATTCTCTATTAAAATTGGGGAAAACCACCAGTTCGTGCTTAAAATCGAAGAAAAAAAAAAATGTGATTTGGAATTTCTTGATGCGGTAGTTAAAAAAAAAAAAAATTGCTGATTCAAGTTATATTGAGGCTCTTTTACGGTTAAAAATGAGAAAAAACGCTAATGTGGTGTTCTTAAGGCACGTCCGCGGCTAAACTTGAGAAAATTCGCTACTTCGCAGCTTAGCTTGACAAAAACGCCTGGCAACATCGGGAAGACGCCAAGCCGCGGTAACTGGGTGCAACTTATTGGCTATAGATTAAGACAAGCAAATTCATGGCTAAAAGTAAGAAAACGCCAATACGCGGTTAAAATTGAGATAAAGCGGAACGTATTTCACAAAAAATTCTGAAAAAAATCCTTTGCGACAAAAATTTATATACAGCGTTGATTCTTTCGGTTAAGCTTTGGTTTCCTAGGAAAGCGGTGTCGTAATATTACGTTAGGAAGTTTCCCTTTTAAATCAAGCCATAGTTGCCAAGAGAGCGGTAAACAGACAGCGGCACCGCTTCCATCGTGACGGTGACGATGAACGTTTTTTCCAAGGTAGCTCCAACTATTTGGTAGTATTTTCTTGTAACAACAGAATAGAGTCGTTTTCGGACAATATTAATTACAATTTCGCCACCTTCCAGCGTCCAGGCAGTTTTCACGCTCATTGTAAACAAAAAACGTTCACCGTCACCGTCAAAAATCGTTGATGAACAGTTCATCACCGTCATGAACGGCCGTCTCATTCGAAGCGGTGCCGCTGTCTGTTGACCGCTCTCTAGGCAACTACTGGTCTGATTTAAAAGGGGATTTTTTCTACCGCTATATTACGGCACCGCTTTTCTAGGAAACCAAAGCTTAAAAATAGAGAAAACTCCCCTGTTCATAATAGACAAAAAGGCAGTCATTCGCAGCTAAAATCGTGTTAATCCGTTGTTTCTCGATTCAATTCCATGATCAAAATTGAGGAAAAGCTCTAATTTTCTACAAAGCTGAGTAGGGAACCGATGGACAATTGCCGGGCTGATGAGACCGGGACCAAGTAGCCCTGGTGACTGGGGGTCTGAGGTCGAAACGGTGACCGGACCGCACCTTGGGTGCAATCTTCTTAATATGTCTGCCCCTTCTTTTTATATTATTCCATGGCAATACATAATTAATTATAACCTACATAAAATATTACATCTATCATAAGGGATTTAACCATAGTTGCCAACATCTTCAATTTCACCCCCAATTTCACAATTCAATTTCAATTCAATTTTACTCCTCTGAGTATCCTTGACCAACCGGTTCAGCCAAGGAACTTACGAAATTGATTGATGTGTGCTAAAAAATAGCCAATAGCTACTAAAAATAGCAGGCTATTCCAAACGTAAAGGTGGATAAACAGACTATAATACGAGCCAAAACGACGGTGACGATTCGCGCTGTGAAAATGGCTAAACTGACAATTTTCTAGCGATTTTCACTGTGTAAATGGGCGAACTGACTCGCATCAGGAAATGACTAAACTGACCCTACGCGCCCTGAACATGGCCAAACTAACTGCGCGCCTTAAAAAAAAGGGCAAAAATTACGATTCGTTCAATGAAAATTTCGAAGCATGATAATGAGTCATGGCCAACCTGAACATTCACTCAACATTAGTAAATTAATTAAACTGATATTATCCGGACGACGATGGAAGGGCATAGCCCAACACGATTCGAGTTTCGAGAAAAAATGGCTCTCCGGCGGGATTTGAACCCGCAACCTCTGGATTACCAGTCCAGACTGGTCGAATCGTGTTGGGCTATGCCCTTCCATCGTCGTCCGGATAATATCAGTTTAATTAATTTACTAATTAAAATGCCGGCGACAGATTTATTCATTATTTCACTCAACATGGTTCAATACTTACTATTTGAGCTTTACCACAACGGACGGAAAACCGGCTGAAATGACCATTCGCGCCAAAAAATGGCAAAATTGAAGATTTGCGGCTTTGAAACGCGGCCTTCAAAATGGCTATAAACTGACAATTTGCGCGCTAAAGTATTTCAAAATAGTTCCGGCTCTGAATAATTTGCATCTATGTGCACTAAAAATGGCTAAACTAACGATTGAGCCATGATGACAATGCCAAAAAAAGATGATTCTTGACATAGAAATGACCAAAACGACGATTCGTGCATCACAAACTGGGAAATAGCGTTTTTTAAATCAATTTATTTCACGCGTAGACTTTCCCATATAAGCTTGCTCATAGAAAAAAACTGCGCGCTGGGACCTTGAAAGGTTGCTTTCTGGAGTCGAGAAAAATCGTCCAAGACGAACGACAAAGCACTTACGTTTTTGGATGGGGCTGGTACAATTGGACCTGAAAACTACCCATTAAGCCCTCGGTAGATACGGTGGGTAAGGCAAAAATGACAAAAATTTAAAATTGGATGGAACCGCAAATTGCAAACAAGACGAAATTGCAATTTCCCCAATATTCAGTTGGGAAACTTACAATTTCACGGATATTAGCTCCCAAATGTTTGCAACTTTCTGGCCGTCATCAGACTTCAGGCGCTGTCGTGGATGGCTGGACCAGGTTCCGCAATCACTAAAAATATGCCCAGAAACTTGCGATTTCGCGAAAATGAAAAAAAACATTGTAATTTCACGTTAGAAAAGACCTGATATTTACAATTTCCCGAATATTCCGCCAAGAAACTTTTTATTTCGCTTGAATTTGAACCCGAACTTGCACACTCATGAATATTTAGCTCTGAATGTTATAATTGCACGGCTATTCGTCATGGCCGGCTTATCAGGGTCCGCGACCACTAGAACGGAGGCTGCGAAAATAGCCATTTCGCAGAAAATATAGTCTAGGAACTTGCAATTTTGCGAAAATGAAGATGCGAGAAACAACCAATTTCGCGAATACTAGTGTGTATATTGTTGTACTCAATTGCCGAATTCGCCCATTGCCCGAAATATTTGCACAAAGCCCGATAAATACCGTGGAAAGTCTCGGTATCCTGGGGGATTTTTTCACTTTTTGTTTCTCAATTATGAGCTTGATTATTTCGGCGATTGAGCACAACAATTAATTAGTTCCGAAACTCAAATTTCACGAAAATAAATGTTATAAAATTCGAATTTCGAGTTAGTAATAAAAGACCTGAAACTTACAATTTCCAAATATTCAGTCAGGAAAATTCCAATTTCAGGGATAATTATAGCTCTGGAAGTACCTCAGCTGTAACCACGCGGCACGGATTATTCCCGAAAGTACACAAATCGAATACTTAGCCACAAAAACTGCTGGGGACCTGCAAATTCGTTCTATTTTCATGTCGGATGGAATGAAAATAGTCGAAACTTACCAGACCACTGTGCCTAAGAACCTGAGAAGAGAAGAGAATGAAACCTGAAAATCCTCATTTATCCACATTCTATAGCTTTTCGGGGGTCTGGGGAGGTCTGTCCCACTCACCCACCCTACCTCGCGGCGAGCTACTGAGCGGGATTCAAACCCAGGCACGCTGGGGTCGCCCCGAAAACTTATAGACAGGAGGACCGTGGCTACACAGTCTACACTAGGTGACTATAATAGGACTGCAGTCAAACGGGGACTGAGGGCGCTGCGCCTCCACGCCGCCCCCGCCCACAGTTCGAACAACAACACAGCTCACTCGGTTTTGCCAAGTTGAGTCGATCCAGCTGGGGCTGGCTCCAGAGTTTGTAGTGCAGGGGCAATTTTCGTGGTTGTCTGGTGGGTCTAAACGACCAATGTCATTCGCGTTCATCACTAAGAGCCAAGACTTCATCTTTCTGGGATTCCCATCAACTTGAGGTAATAATTCTAGAATCCATTCTCTCGTTACTTGCTGGCTCCACAAGTCTAGGTAGAAGACGAGGGGGTGGGTAGCCGAATGGGGTGGCAAAATTAAATTAGCCCCGGGGCGGCAAAAAGCAAAATCCGGCCCTGCGGAGAAGGGTACACCTTTTTTTTATGCGAGGACACTTTTTGCCGAACAAGCGCCTTCAGAGGCCTCTCCCTCTTTCCGATCAACAGGCTAGCGTTTTTAAAAACCATATTGATCTTTTTTTGCAAGACTTGCAAGAGTCTTGCACAAGACACATTCACGGAGTCTTGCAGGAAGTCTTGTTCTTGCACGGTAAGTCTTGGTCTTGCTGCAAGAGTCTTGCGAGGCTGCAAGAACCAAGACCATTCTTGCTCATTGGGCTCATAGCAACAAACTTTCATGAGGGTGTCATGTCGGTCCGATATCTCTCTTTCGACCTCAAATTTTCAGCTACAGGACGTTCATCGGGGTTTATTATTTGTTATTCATTTTTTCCCCCGATCGAAGCGTTCTTCAGCCTCATTAAAAACAATCGAAAATGATGCTCAAAAACTGAGAGCGCGCATGTGACGAAAAAGCTTAAAAAATTGAACCTCCTGAAATACGTTGAACCATTTTTATCGGTCCGATGACAGTTAAATGAACAAAAACAAAAAACCGTTAGTCTTGAAAAAGCAACCTCCACCCCCTCTTCTAGGAAACTCAGAAATCATTTTCCAGTGGATTTTCAGGGTCGAACGTTACTGCTTCAAATTAGCGAGATGCTGGGACTCCCGGGAAGAAAAAAATAAAATGGGTACAACAACTCGACAACTGTAACAAACACAAAAAGGGATGGCTGCTGGCTCGGGAGGAAACACAATAATTTCACAACCTTTAAAAAGTTGTCAAAGGCAAGGGACGGGATGAGGCCAATTTTTGACGGTTCCGTTTGTTGAAAAGAGAAAATGCTTCTATTATAATCGGAAGAGTTAAAACGTTTTTTTAAAAGTGATCCGTCCTTGAGAGCGGGTCAAGCCTTTTTAAAACGACGATCTTCACAGCCATTGCCTCCCCACAAGTTCACGTAACTATCAATCAACGCGTAGGGGGGGGGGGGGTGTTCATAAACTCCGGCTCTTTCATTCTTAAAGACGTACGAGAGCATCCATTTATCCATTTGAAATGTTCGCATATTAAGATCGGGAAGGGGAAGAGAGAAAAAAAAAAGTGGTGGATTGCAAATTTGTATAGAGAGGGGTGACGAGAGACGGCTGGTTCTTCAAAATCTGCCAAACAAGGCACGCATGCGAACGTCAATAATTGCTTAATTCCACGTTGTATTGTAAAAACTTGATAAAGAAATGAAGAGAGAGAGAGAGAAAAAAAAACAAAACGTCAATGACGTAATAGACGTACGTCACATTTTAATGACTTTGTTTTCCGTCAAAAGTATCATTTTCGGAGAACGGACCCCTGTAGTTTTTTCAAGCATCGGACGGGTGATTACCTGGGAAACGTCAAGTTATTTGAAGACAGAAGAATAATGTCAATTTCAAGGACATGACTTCCGTATTTTGAAAACATAAATAAACAAAAAATTACTGTACAGTTTGAGAAGAGCATGGACCGGACAGCGATCGGTGCACGCGGGCCCAATCGTTCACCACGGTGAACGAACTCACATTGTAAACGTTGAGTTGGAACCATGGGCGTAGCCAGCGGGGGGCAGGGGTGGGCAGTTGCCCTCCTCTAGAATAAAAAACACAGATTTCGTGGAACAGCTGCCCCCCCCCCCCAAATTCCAAAAATATTTTCCCTGGTCTGGCTAACTGAAACACAAATTTATTATATTTCGCTCCATAAAACCAATTTTGCGGATTTTTCTCACTAAAAAACAACACATTTTCGCACATCGGTTTCACCAAAAATCTAAAATTCGCGGATGGTTGTTGCTGACAAACCGATTTCTAGGGTCGGCTTAACTTGGAAACCGATTTTGCTGATTTTTCGCACTAAAATCCCATTTTCGCAAGTTTCGTCGCGCAATTTCGTGTGTTTGGGTTAGCTCAAAAAAGGGTTTAGCCCGCTGTGTCATACAGACTTTATGGTGGGAGAGAAACTGCCAGCTCTGTTTACCGTCTCAGGTCTGAAATTTAAAGTTTAGCTCCAAAAGTATCACTTTCCTGGATGGTGTTGGGGTGAGGGGGGAGAGAAGTTTTCCATTTTTCGACATAAAATCCGAAATAGAAGGCTACAAACGACAGGTTTCCAGCAGATATTTATTTTTTGACGGATAGTGGCCGTTTCTGTGCAAATTTAGTCTCTGATGACCGTGAATTGACGCGCTTCTAACCTCCGGATCCTGTTAGAAGCCTGTAAAAAGGTAATGGTTCATCTGTTATTTTCGACAGTGAATCTGCCCACAGGCGTGGTGGATCCAGTTTTTCCTAAATAGGAGTTGCACAGAATCCCCCCCCCCCCATTTAACACGTGAATGAGCACTATTTGTAGCGTCGAATCGACGTTTTTCTTTAATTTTAGGTGAAACTGAGTGCTTTTTCTCAATTCTACCTCGAACTATAGCCTACTTTCTTCATTTTAACCGTAAAAAAGTCTCAAAAACCCGTGAAATGACGCATTTTTGATTTACTATTCTAATTACGGCCAGCACTAGGCATCGCCTATAAACCACGAATAGGCGCGCTCAGTCACTTTCAGCCGCAAAAGAACAGTTTTTCCTAAATGTAACCTGTAAATGGACACTACAAATCAACAAAAAACTGTGACAATTTTGCCAATTCATTTTCCCTCAATTTTAGCCGCAAATTCGTGCTTTAATCTCAATTCTGCCTTGAGCAATTCCCCCCTTCAAATTTCAGCAGTGAAAAGGTCCACATAATACTCATGTTAATGAATTTCATTAATTTTGATCCGGACGTTGCATCGCGAATCTTAAAATACGTGTTTTCCTCAATGTGCCTTAATTTTAGCCGAAAATAAGAACTTTTTCAAAAATGTGTGCGCTAAGTCGCCCTCTTTCTCGATTGTACCCGCAAACTTGCTATATAAATGTATGAAAACAGTCAACTATCACTTTTTCGCAATGTTCACCGAGATGTTGGTTTTAGAAACCACGAACTGGTGCCTTTTCTCAATTTTACCTGCATGAATGAGCCATTTCTAAATTTTAGCCGTGAATTGGCACTTTTTCTCAATTTTAGCCGCAAATGAGCGATTTTTCTCAATTCTACATTGAACGCGCAATTTATTTAGTCAATTTTAGCCGTGAAATGAGCACTGCAAACCGTAAGTTAGCGCATTTTCTTAATTTCGGCCCAGACTTTGGATCGCGAAACCTCAAGTTGGCGTGTTTTCTCAATTTCAACCGTGAATAATGAGCAAATTTATTTCTCAAGTTCTAGCCGTGAATGGGTGTTTTCGCTCAGTGCTAGCCGGAAAATGTCTTTTTCGTGGATTTCATCCGCGAACGAGCACTTTTTTTTCAAGACGTGCGCCCCCCCCCCCCCCAACTCTGAATCCGTGTGCCTGGCTGGCTGCCCACCCCTTGATCATGGGCTGGCTACGCCCCTGGTTGGAACTGCAATATATTGGGCTAAAATTGAAATCAAACTAAGCAGTTTTGGGGGCTTGTATCACGATTGGCTACTGGCTGAAACAGTTGGAAAATAATCTTGTCCATATCATCGCAAGTTTTCACGGTATAGTTTTTGTGGAAAATTGGTCAGGGGGAACACGCTTTGCTGGTCTAGCAATCGACTGACGGTCGAAACGTGAAAAGTTCGTGAACTGTTTCAGTTCACTTTTTTCTTATGATAGACGGACGCTCAATAAGCTATTACCGACAACTATCCAATGGCATTTAACACTTATTCATAAAATTCACCTTGATGTGTTCAATTTTTGCTTCCTGTCTTATTTTATTTGACCCAGTTAAGATTTGAGAGAAAAAAAGTACCAAGGCCGTTAAAGTGCACTCAAAATAATGAATTCAACTCCCCCTGTAACTACTCATTACCAATATATTTCTCGACCTGTAGCCAGTTTTTATCACGAAATTAACGTTATTCTGTGCGAAAAACATCGAATCAGAAAATGGAATAATTAATTAATGACTGAAACAGGGCAATACAAGAAAAATGAGTTATACAACAACAGACCCCTTGTTGATTGCCGCCTATAAATGAGATTTAAACGTTTTTATGTGAAGGGAAATTCCCAGAAGAAAAAAATAATACGTTTTTATTTCTCGCTTTTCAAACCCTCCCCCCCCCACCCGTAGTAATATAATTTTAAGATGCGAAATATTCTGAAACAATTGACATTGACTCGACCTTAACCGCTATACTCTTGAAACAAACACTTATTGTGTACGTACTAACGTTAAAATTACGTCTAGAACGTTCTTTTCTTCCCACTTCTTTAATAATTGACCCGTTCCCCTTCGCGCAATCACCAGGTGTCCGGCAATTGGCTATAATGAGCGCGCGAAGTATAGCGTTGACGGATGATATGGCGTTTATTACTTGTGGAACAAGTTGAAGAAAAAAAAAAAAGAAAAAAAAGACATGGATTGTGATTTTCAGAGATCCGGCTCGGGAGGAACAGCGTAAAATCGACCATTATTATAGTGAGGGAACTGTGGAAGGTAAGAACAATTTTTTGTTTGTTTGAATTATTTCAAGGGGCATCCCTGAAAAGCGATTTTAAAAAGTTCTAACCAACAGCTCTCTAATAACCTCAACACACGGACCAATGCGCACAAGTAATTAATTACTTGTACTCAATAAATTGTCCCACAAATGAATTGCGCCAGCTCGTAATTCCTCAACTTTGAATAATTAAGTAATAAAATTACTCGCGTTGCTAGAGAGATTTTCGACTCTCCGTATACATATACAAAAATGCAATAGAACCAAACGTGAATTGTGTGGTGTTAAGCATCTGGCATTTTTGACCGGATTGGATCATAAAGTGGCAAAAACATCTACTAAGTAGCCTGTTGCAACATTGTAGAGCAGTCAATTTTATCTGCAACATTGAGGGCTTTTCCCTCCCCCCCCTCCCCCGCCACATACAATTTGACCTTAGGAACATAGCTCCTTGAAACTTATTGGAATTGGCCGAGTGTGAGGGGGAAAACCGCCGCGGGCCACCTGTCAGTGGGCCCCCCCCCCCCGAAAATCTTAAATATGGGAAAAATGAGGATTTTTAGGTTCTATGTTCGTGGATTTAGGTAGGTACGCGAAAAGGAGTTTTGGTTTGGAATACGATTGGACAACGATTGTGTTCCTTTCGACGATTTTCAGTCCATCCGACGTCTGGTGAATGGAACGTTACTAGTGATCAGAAAATATATAGTGCGGTTAAATATTCCGATGGCTTGAATTGAGAAAATTCGCGCCTTCTGGAAGCTTCTTCCAAGATTCTTTATGTCGACTTAATCAGATAAACAACAAAAATAGAATTGGCCCCAAAACTGTTCCTTGAGGAATCCCGAAAGTAACTTGTTCAGTAGAGCTCAAACTACCAGAGACTCTTGTTACTTGAGTTCTACCTTCCAGATATGATCTAAGCAACTCAAGAGCAACACCGCTAACTCCACAAGCAAATAATTTGTCCAATAACAGGCTATGATGAACAGGGTCAAATGCTTTTTTAATGTCTAGGAAAAGTCCTACTACATGTTTTCCTCGATCGAGCTTTTACGATACCAAGTTATTTACTTTGAAGAGAATATCCTGTGTACTAAGTTCTCGCTGGAAACCAAATTAATTGTTAGATACAATTTTATTCCGGTCCAAAAAAGAAACTAATATACTTTTAATACATTTATCCGACAATTTCGAAACAGCTAAGGTCAAAATTGAGAAAACGTCTACCCGAAGCTTCTGAAGGATATTTCGCGGGTACCTACTAACTACTGAGAAAAAGTGCTAATCCATAACTGAAATTGAAACAAAATTGCCAATGCGGGGCTAAAATGTACAAAAAAAAAAAACGGTAATTCACGGCTAATATTAATAAAATCACTAAATAGCGCGGTTAAAATTTTTAAAAAAACGTTAAATCTTAGCTAAAATTAAGGAAAAGTGCTAATTCGATGCTAAAAATTGAGGAAAACGCCAATTGGTGGCAAAAATTGTGAAAAATGGCTAATTCATGCGATAAAAACGTTAATTTTCAGTTAAGATTGAGAAAAGTGCTAATTTTCTGCTTTAAAAAAATGGAAAAAAAGCGCCAATCCGTGGCTAAAACAGAGAAATTATCAGTACGCGTTTAAAATTGCAAATACCCCAATTCTCGTCTTCTGAAGACAACTAAAAGGCTAAAAGTGAGAAAAAGCACTATAATCTATAGCTAAAAGTACAAAAAAAAAACGATGGGAACAACGGAAAATGGTTAATGCGGGACAAAAATGTAAAAATATGAGCTTACTCTACCTACTGAGAAAAAGTGCCAATACATAACTAAAATTGAAACAAAATTGCCAATGCGGGGCTAAAATGTACAAAAAAACGGTAATTTACAGCTAATATTAATAAAATCACTAAATAGCGCGGTTAAAATGTTTAAAAACGTTAAATCTTAGCTAAAATTAAGGAAAAGTGCTAATTCGATGCTAAAAATTGAGGAAAACGCCAATTGGTGCCAAAAAAAACGATGGGAACAACGGAAAATGGTTAATGCGGGACAAAAATGTAAAAACATGAGCTTACTCTACCCACTGAGAAAAAGTGCTAATCCATAACTAAAATTGAAACAAAAGTGCCAATGCGGGGCAAAAATGTACCAAAAAAACGGTAATTCACGGCTAATATTAATAAAATCACTAAATAGCGCGGTAAACATTTTTAAAAAACGCTAAATCTTAGCTAAAATTGAGGAAAACTCCAATTTGTGGCAAAAATTGTGAAAAATGGCTAATTCATGGGATAAAACCGATAATTTTCAGTAAAGATTGAGAAAAGTGCTTATTTTCTGCTTTAAAAAATGGAGATAAAAACGCCAATCCGTGGCTAAAATTGAGAAAATATCAGTACGCGTTTAAAATTGCAAATACGCAAATTCTCGCCTTCTGAAGACAACTAAAGGGCTAAAAGTGAGAAAAGGCGCTATAATCTATAGCTAAAAGTACCAAAAAAAACTATGGTAACAACGGAAAATGGTTAATGCGGGACAAAAATATAAAAACTATCATCGCTAATTAGCGGATAATGTTCAAAAATCGCAAATTAGTGCACCTAAAATTAAGAGAAACGGTATTTTGCAATTAAAATTGAGAAAATTCGCTAATTCGCTGCTTAAAATTGAGGAAAACGCAAAATTTGTGCCAAAAATTGAGAAATATCGCTAATTTTGAGGCTAGAATTGAAAAAAAACTCTAATTTGCGCCTAAAACAGAGACAAATTTCAATTTGAGTATAAAAATGAAGGCAACTTATTTGTGCCAATTCATGGCTATTAGTGAAAAAAAAACAAAAAAAAACTGCTAATTCACTATTAAAACTGAGGATAAGCGCTGATCCATAGATGGAAGTGGGTAAAACATTATTTGCGGGACTATGAAATGTAAAAACTCAGGCTTATTTGCGGCTAATTCTGGAAAATCACTAATTATGGGACTTAAATATTTTTCTTAAGTTAAGAAAAACGCTAATTTGCAGCTCGAATTGAGGTAAAGTGCTAATTCGCGTCTAAACCGCCGTGACGGAACGCTCTCTCTCTCTCTCTCTCTCTCAAAAACGCCAATGCGGGGCTAAAATTGAGAAAAACCGCTTATTCGCGGGATAATTTCGCTATTTTGCAGCTAAAAAATTGTTAAAAAGCGTTGATTCGTGGCTATAAAATTCAGAGAGTTTCAATTTGCGTGACTTCTGAAGGCAACTTTGGGGCTATAAAATTGAGAAACAGCGAAAATTCTGGGTGTTTAGATTTTTAAAAAAACGCTTCTTCGCGGCTGAAATTGAGAAAAACGTTGCAAGCCATGAAAATTGAGAAAAGCGCTAACTCGTGTGCAAAATTATCAACAAAAAAACCACTCATTCGCGGCTAAAATAGAGAAATTCGTCAATATACGGATTAAACTAATCATAAGCGTTAACTAGCGTATGGGGAGTAGAAATAATGCCAATTTGTGGCTAGAATAAGAGAAAAACCGTAGTTTAACGCTACGTAGAACTTTATATTTATTTCTTGTTTATCCTTGAGACTAAGGGGCCTTATGGATTTATCCGCCAGTGGGCGACCATTATTTGGTGTTTTATCATTTTTAGCCTCTAGATTTTAGTCTAAAAGGGGCAAACATCCGCGTTTGGCTGATTTTGGTCAGTGATTTAGGCCCGCATTTTTACCAACAAAATTGATCTTGTTTAAAGTTGATCGTGATTAGTTGCCAATGACGGGCCCATATGAATTAATCGTGATTAGTTGTTGATCGTGGTTTAAGAAATTGGTGAAATCGGGCCTTAAACCTCGAATTAATGGATACTAGGGGGAAAATATTCGATAATTTTGGCCGAATACCTAATGTGATTTTTTGACATTTATATATTATCATTATTCCGATCGAATATTTGGAGAGAACTTGTTTTTACATGGCCGAATAGTTGAATTTTGAATCAAAATGACTAAATAAGATGTTGAAGGCACGACCCACTAAACAATCGTGAAAATTGCACCGATGGTGCGGTGCAGTCTCCGTTTCGACTTCAGACCTTCAGCTACCCGAGCTACTCGGTCCAATTGAGCCGATGGACCGCCCCTCAATAACACGCCTTTCAAAATAGTCATATTCATGCGGTCATAAATTTTGTTTGGGCTCATTTCCTACTTCCTGATACATAACCCCCCTCGAAAATTTGAATTTGATGACCACGCCTTCAGAGTTTGCAGTGGAGTGGTAAGAGCTTTCGTGTGATTGCCATTACTCGAGTCCTTCCCCTTTGAAAAAAAATAAGCAAATCATATCCGAAAAGAAACGCGGAATTATTAGCGGCTCGTCTATAACTAGGGGCTCATAATTAATCACTAAGAAAATGAAGCAAACCGAAAAAAAGTAGTGCAATCAATAATAATCACGACCGTTTCAAAAGCTCTTTTCAACAACCGAGGTAAAACTAGTTTTAACGAGGCGATTACAAATAATCTGGCGAGTTTCATCGTTCGAATTATTACAAATGACGATGTCTAGCGCTGGCGGCGCGAGGAAGCAGCGTGAAGAAGTCGCCGCTAGAAAATAATTGCGTCCGATTCGCAGTATACTCAGAATTTAAAGTTCCAATAAAAAATACTAATCATTTCAGCATCCCTCTCACCCTCCCCCCCAACTATAGATAAAATTCCTGAATTTGAAAAAGTGCGTGTCAAGGCAGTTATGGCGTTTCTTCCTCATCACTACGTATCAACTATCAATGTCACGGGAGCGTAAAACTAGGTGAAGGGAAAGACCACCGAAGAATAGACGATAAAATAATAGTATAAAACATATCAATAATTTGTTATAATTAAATACATTTTTTAATAATTATATTTATCAAAATACGAATAAAATAGCATGTTGGCTTGTTTCGATGAATATAAGATTATCATAACACAATATAGCAAGGCGTCGTTGGCCTTTTTAGTGGACCCTCGCCCCCTACCCGTTTCGCTCGTCGTTATTATGACACTGCATCCTGTTTACGTGATCTTCGGATGCATACTATGGATCTTTTAGTCTATTAAACTGAAAATTAAACTAAAAGCGTCAAGTGTCGGAGTTATCGGTTGTAGGAGGACGCTCTACAAACTGAGAAATTTTGTTTGCGCCACGGTATCTATTTTTTTTTATTATCTCGCATCCAATTAACCTTCGTAAAAAGGGTGAAAAGAGAGGAACAGTAATCCTAGTTCAAGAGAAACCATTAGAAGGATACTAGGAGAGTAATAAGGCCAACAATGAGGCGCTTCAAACGCTTATTAATAGGTTTTCTCCCAGCCACAACATTTAGTAAAACCTTTGAAGAATTGTTTACACTTTTTGAAACGTTTTTCCGCTTTATACAATGACTAAGCGGCACGGCCCGTCGTTTATTGTTGTCTGAGCCAAAATAACAGGTGGTGATGGAGAAACTTACATCCCCCTCCCCCACCAACCCGAAAGCAATCCAATCTTGCAGTGTTGGAGGGGGGGGGGTACCTTGGCACAGTCTCGTTTGATTACAATTGATCAGTGACTTTTGATTATTTCAATGTTTTTGTTATTTCAACGATTGAGTTTAATAGAAAATAGTTTTAATTAAACCCATACAGGCTCTCGAGGACTCATCGCTATCCGGGAACTAATTTTCTTTGAACTCTCGTGTTCTTGTTGAGGGTCTTGTGTTAATTGTTTCGCGTGAAATTCTATTTTTAGGATAATGAGTGATTACTATTTTGTTCCATTGAGCCTTCAAACTGACGGTTCAGCCAAATTTATAGTGTCAGGAGGTGAATAGCCCAGCCCTTCACCTGAAAAGTTTATCCCCCTTCCCTCTTCGCTATTTGAACCGTTACAAGTTCACCACAATTTTTCTCCAAAAAATCCTTGTTTAAAATAGATTATTTGGCTGCATGAATTAAACCAATAAGAAGGCCTAATTTGCAGAATGGGCAAAAGCTTGCAGAATGGGGTGTTTAAAATTGTGTACGACGCTGAAAATTCACACACAGTATTGCACCACCACTATACAAGTTTGATACGGAGCACTTTTCATTTTGTGCAAAAAGTACTAGTACTAGTAGTTTGTAATTTTTGCACAAAATGAAAAGTGCTCCGTATCAAACTTGTATAGTGGTGGTGCAATACTGTGTGTGAATTTTCAGCGTCGTAAATAATTTTAAACACCCCATTCTGCAAGTTTTTGTCCATTCTGCAAATTAGGGCGGCCCGTGGTGGTATATTAACTAATTACCTTGAGGGTAAAACATTCATTTTATTGCAAACATATTGCCGACTAGTTTCAGGGTAGTGCACCCCATTCTCAAGGCATCCAGGCCGAGGGAGGGAAGTAGTGTGGGGTCACCACATCAGCCCCCCAGGGGAGACTGGAAGTCCCGGAAGAACGAAATATACTCGGCGAGGTGTCTGTGTTAGTTTCTTGACAACTGCTTGATTATTCGAATGTTCTAATGTCATGGACGATGTGAAATAGGCTGGTTTAACCCGATCGACGCTGACTTTGAGCGACTTTCCGTTGACGGAGATAGTGAGAGTTTTGTCGTCGCGGCTTAAGACGGGATAAGGACCAGTGTAGGGGGGTTGTAAGTTGTAACGAGCGGCGTTTGGTGTGTCGTCGCGTAAAAACACGTGCACATGACGACAATTCTTGAAATACGAAGGGTTTCTGTAGTGTTAGGCAGTTGCGAGGAAACAAAACAATATGATTTTGAAATATAAATAAATCATCAATAAATTAATTAAACTGATGTTATCCGGACGACGAAGGATGGGCTATGCCCAACACAATTCGAGTTTCGAGAAAAAATGGCTCCCCGGCGGGATTTGAACTAGTGATGCACGAGACCGAGACCGAGGGCCGTAGTTAGAGTTGTCGGGAAAAACTCACGTGAGGTGGTTGCTATGGCGGGATAGTAATATTTCTGATGTAGCGTCCTTGGATACCGCTTGCGAGATTTTTTCCCGACAACTCTAACTAAGGCCCCGAGACTTACGTGTCTCGGTCATTAGCATGATGATCTCGGTCTTGGTCTCGGTCTCGGTCTCGTCTCGGTCTCGTCTCCTAAGTCTCGGTCTCGTCTCGAAAGTCTCGGTCTAATGACTGATGGTGGACGGGGGGGGATCAAAACCCTTCTTCCTCCCACGGTTAACCCCCGCCACCAACCCACCTATGTATATGTTTAGAGTGATTTTGACAGATCCCCGGTTACCCCGCCCTCTCCGGAAGCTGGTGGTCGGCTATGGAGCATTTAATTTATACCCCCCCCCCTGCAAGTGAATTCAGCCCCCCCCCCCCTGGAGCTTGTCAAATCCTTTAAACATAGGAGAGGGGTGGGGTGGGATGGTGGTCGGGGAGTATATGGCGAGCGGGAGGGATTTCGACTACCTCCCCCTAAGAGAGGTCCCAGATCCGCCCTTGGATCTATATGTACACATTTTGTGGGCTGTGTAAGGTCAAAATGCTACACTTTAGGGGGGGGGAAAGTCTACATCCGATCCAAGAATGGGCGTAAAATGGGATTAACCCTAGTAGGCTAGTACAGGTCTTGTCAAATCGCTGAAAACTTGTGTGGGGGGGTTATTCTATGAGAGGGTTTTCGACCCCCCCCCCCCATTTAAAAGGTCTCCGATTCGCCCTTTGATGCTTGATGCTATGTGTGTAGGTCACAGTATTCCAAACTGGAGAAATTGGAGGCACGCTATTTCTGCACGAAACGAATCGAATTCAGGCCGGTCTTCGGTCCGGGCTAAAGACCCAAACCGTTTCCGGAGAGGGAAGCATTAGATTGGGTCAGTGGCGGATTTACGGGGTGGGTTTTGGGGGTTTAAACCCCCCCCCCTAAGAAGATGGCGTATGCTATTGCTGGTCATTGGAAAGATTTATTTTATCTTTACCAAGGCTGCTGAATAAGGGTCGCGGCACAGATGATTCCTATAGACCCTCCTCCCCTGTATTCGTCCCTCACCTACAATGCAGCCAGTAGTGCATCGATGAAGGGGTGAAGAGGTGGGCAGCCATAAAATTGATAGCGTTTTCCATTTGCGTAAAATTCAGCTGTATTAAAAACATATAAAAGAGGAAAAAATAGATAAAAATCGCTAGAATTGAGGAAACTCCATAAAATCGCTAATCCACATGACTAAGAAGGGCAGTGCTAAAAAGGAGAAAACGGATCAATTTAAGAAAATTCCCTAATTTACAGCTAAGATTGAGGACTGCGGTGATTCGCGGCTAAAATTAAGAAATTAGCGGCGCGCCGATAAAATTGGCCGCACAAATTGAGAAAAAGCGCTGATTGTGAAGCTAAAATGGAGAAAAACGATAATTCACGGATTTTCTAATTCGGGGCTGAAATTCAATAAGAGCGGTGATTCGCGGGTGAAATTGATTTTTTTGCCGGGAATAATTCACGGCTAAAATTGAGAAATAATGCCCAGCTAAATTGAAAACCGCTAGCTCAGCGGATCAATTGCAGAAAATCCGCTATTTCGTGGCTATAATTTAGCAAACGCGGTAACTCGCGGCTAAAATGAAGATAACGCCAATCCTTATGAAGTCATGACATAAGAACTGAAAAAAAAAATAAAATAAAATAAAAATTCAAGAATTGAAGAAAGAAAAAAGTTTCCTCACAACCAGGGGACTCGAGCCCCCTCCTTTGGGGCAGTGGTGACGGAAAGGGGGGGGGGGCGCGGCGTTTTCGCGTTTGATCAGTTTGACCATTATTGAGTCTTAATAGACAGCTTTTTGCTATTTTTAGAACACGTATCGTCAGTTCAGACATTTTAAACGTGTGAAAATATCTCAGTTTAGCCGTTTTTGACGCACTATTGGTCGATTTTCAAAACATGAATAATCTGTTTAGGGATTTTCAAAGCGCGAATCGTCAGTTTAACCCTTTAATAGGCCACGTTATCAAACATATAGAGTTAGTTTTAGCAATTTCTAGGGCATGAATAGTCAGCGTGATATTTTCAAGCCGCGAATCGTCAGTTGAGCTACTTTTAGAAAGCGTAGAGCAGGTTTTGCCAATTGTATGGCTTGTATAGCCAGTTTGGCCAATTTTAGGGCGCATAGTCAATGAGTTTATTTTATTTTTTTATTTATTTTTTTTTTTTTTTTCATTTAAAAGCCGCGAGTACGATGTCATACCAAGGCGAGATTAGTCAGTTTGGCTATTTTTTGGCGAAATACTGGTCGATTTTACCATTTTCAGAGCTGGGATAATAATTTATTTAAGCGCGTTCAGGGCAAGAATGACGTCAGTTAAACATTTTTGGAGCTCGTAAAGTCAGTTTGGCCTCCTTTAAAGCGGCGCATCCACCAGTTTGGCTGTTTTTAGCGTGCTTAGTCCCATGAAGGTTATAGTTTGACCATTATTGGCGCGCCAATGGTGAATTTTGCAGCCTTCAGGGCAGGAATCATCAGTTTAGGCATATTCAGGGCGTGAACCGTCAGTTTAGCCAATTTTTTGCACTTGGAGTCAGTTTGGCCATTTTTAGAGAGGTACCTAAGTGCCAATTTTTAGGGTATAATTAGTCGCAGTTTAGCCATTTTCAAAAGTCGTTTAGCCGTTTAGTCAGTTTTGCTATTTTGGGGCGCGATTATAGTCAGTTTAGCCGTTTTTATGGTGGGAATAGCTATTTCTAGGAGTAATAAATCGCTGTTGAGTCATTTTTAGTAGAGCGAAGGACACAATTTCCCCAAGCCCCCCCCCCCCTTTGAGGAAATCCTGGATCAGCCGTCTGCTCAAAGATATATCCCTTAATGTAGATAAAAAGCTCATTCGCTGCTCAACTCGAGAAAATACGTGGCTGAAGTGACAAGACGCGATCATTCGCTGCTTAAACGGGGAAAAACTAATAAATCGCGGATCAATTTGAGAAAACCCGTTAATTCACGGCTAAAATTGTGAAAAGTGCTTATATCGCGGCAAAAATTGGGAAAACACCAATTCGTGGTTACTATACAGGCAAGTTTCGGGCTAAAACTCAGAATAAGAGAGATTAATCGGACTTACGAGCTTATCCGATGGAAAATAGAGAAAAATAGAGTTAATTCGCATTTTCCGCAAGAGTGGATTTATGGTGTGTAACCCCTCTCAAGACAAAAACCTAGATCCGCCACTGGATTGGGTTCATTTGTTGTGTAAAAATATCTATACCAGCACTATATGCATCGAGCTTTTTGGATCACACCGAGACCGAGACTAAGTCTCGAGAACATGAGACTTAGTCTCGATCTCGTCTCAGTCTCGGTCTGGAAAATGCAATCTCAATCTCGGTCTCGGTCTCGGTCCGGAAAATGCAATCTCGATCTCGGTCTCGGTCTCGATTTCGAGACCGAGACTTTCTCTCGGTCTCGGTGCACCCGCAACCTCTGGATTACAAGTCCAGCACGCTGCCAATTGCGCCACGCAGACGCCTTGGGAGTCGTACTCCGAGGGATAAGCTAAGCCGAACCCCACCCAGGTCCATTGTTTCTCGAAACTCTAGGCTTTTCTCTTGATCGGTAAACCACGCCGAAATTTATCTTATCTAGATGTTTTGAGATGGATATAATGAATATTTCTGTCGCCGGTATTTTTAATCAATAAATTGATTAAACTGATGTTATCCCGACGACGATGGAAGGGCATAGCCCAACAGAATTCGAGTTTCGAGAAAAAATGGCTCCCCGGCGGGATTTGAACCCGCAACCCGAGAAACAATGGACCTGGGTGGGGTTCGGCTTAGCTTATCCCTCGGAGTACGACTCCCAAGGCGTCTCCGTGACGCAATTGGCAGCGTGCTGGACTAGTAATCCAGAGGTTGCGGGTTCAAATCCCGCCGGGGAGCCATTTTTTCTCGAAACTCGAATAGTGTTGGGCTATGCCCTTCCATCGTCGTCCGGATAACATCTCATCTCATAAACAAATCACTTAATGTTCTGAAACTGAGACAAGCGGTTCATCTCTTTTAGCATAACTAGCTTAGTATCATTACATGGTGCCAGGTTGTGTTTGAACACGAACCTGTAGTGAAATGCCGAAAGGAAAGAAGAAACAAAGAGGTAGGACGAACACTACCCAAGAATGGTTGGAAAGCGATCAGGAGGCTCACACAGAAGAGACAAAGGGCCCCTTAACCAGGAACAAGGTAAGAAAAGCTTTGTCTGACGAAGAAAATCAAAAGCAGTCGAGCACGGCTCAACCTTCTTCAAATAGAAAAGTAATTCGTACGCCTATGTTATCTCCCTTTATTGACCCTAATGTTAGTGGATCAGAGGAATCTTTTTCATCGTACAGCCAGGCTCAACAAGCTGCGGAAAGGTTTGATGGTTCGATGGAACGTAACTCACGTACAACCTCCAGAAAATTTCGATTTCAAATACCCTGAAAAATGGCCCCGGTGGATAAAAAGATTTGAAAGATACCGCTTAGCTTCTGAGCTATATCTGAAACCGGATCTACAAAAGATTAGCTTGCTTCTATATACTTTGGGTCAGGAGGGAGAAAATATTTACAGTACGTTTGAAATAGATGATAAGAGCGTGGAATATGAAATTGTAGTCAGTTTTTTCGACCAATACCTTTCAAAAAAAACATTGTCTATGAGAGGGCTAAATAACTGAAAAGAAGACAAGAGCCAGGGGAGCCAGTGGATGGTTTCATCAATGATTTACATAGGTTGGCAGAAACCTGTGAATTCGGTCAACTTAAATATAGTTTGATAAGAGATCTAATAGTTATTGGGGTAAGCGACGCAAAACTATCTGAAAACCTTCAGATGGACAAAAACCTTACTCTTCAAAAGGCAATGAATAAGGCACGTCAATCAGAGTCTGTAGCAAAACAGCAGCTCATCGTGCGAGGCCAATGACAATCAATTGAATGGAGAGGTCGACGCAGTGAAGTCGAAAGGGTCATTTTTACCAATTCCCAAAGGACATTTCGGTGCCGTAAATGTGGAAAAACGCATGGTCCTCGTCAGTGCCCAGCATTCAATGAAAAATGCAGGAATTGTAACGATTTGGGTCATTTCGCGTTTTGTTGCCCCAAGGGTAGCTATGTCAAAGAAGTGCAGGGTGGAGACACACTGAATTCGAACTACCTGGGCGAATTAACATTTCCATGTGGATTGCCTTGTCCTATGGTTAAATTAAATGTCAATGGTCAGGAGGTAGATTTTAAAATGGATTCGGGAGCAGATGTATCTGTCACGGGAAGGTGAATGGTTGAAGATCTTGGTCTCCGGGTGCAGACAACCAATAAAACTCTTTATGGCCCAGGGCACACTAAACTAGATGTTAGTGGTGCCTGTAAAGTGAATATTATGTTACGAAAAAGCAGCTCTTCGAAGATATTTATGTAATTTCGAACCAAAACACTCCTCTCTTGAGCCGAGGTGCACTGATACATCTAGGGCTTCTCTCTTTCAACGTTAACCTTGTGGACAGTGAAATCGTTCAAAAATTATACCCAAAAGTGTTTTCCGGCGTGGGAACGATGAAAGAATCATACAAAATTGTTTTGCATGAAAACGCCCGCCCTTATGCTGTGATGTCACCACGCCGAGTTGCAGTTTCATTACACGAAAAGGTCAAAGAAGAGCTAGATAGGATGGTTAGTGAAGGAGTTATCGAACCGGTTACTGAACCTACAGATTGGTGTGCACCTATTGTGGTGGTTCCTAGGAAAAAAGGGCGAATAAGGCTTTGCGTTGACTACACTAAGCTCAATCAGTACGTAAAGAGGGAACAGCTTGTGCTTCCATCCGTGGAAGAATCATTAGCCAAATTGGAAGGGGGACATTTTTTCAGTAAACTCGATTGTGCCAACGGATTTTGGCAGGTCCCCCTGAATGAGGCTTCGTACAAGTTGACTACTTTCATTACACCTTTCGGGCGTTTTTTCTTCAAGCGTTTGCCCTTTGGCGTTTGTTCTGGCCCAGAAGCGTATCAGAAACGGATTAGTCAACTTTTGTCGGACCTCCAAGGTGTAGTCAATCAGGCTGATGACATTTTAGTTGTGGGGAAAACCGAAAAGGAACACGATGCAAAATTGGACAAAGTATTGAGGCGACTGGAAGAGAATGGAGTGACTCTTAATAGGAATAAGTGCGCTTTTGGGTTGAAAAGTGTTGTTTTTCTAGGCCATCTCATCTCTGACCAAGGTTTGAAACCCGATCCCGAGAAAACAAATGCGATTTCAGAAATGAAAACCCCAGAGAATGTGTCTGAATTGCGACAGTTTTTGGGCATGGTGAACCAGATGATGAAATTCGTGCCAAATTTAGTTGACATTACAGCTCCACTGAGGTGTTTGCTTAAAAAAGGTAATATCTGGACTTGGGATACACCACAAGAAAAAGCTTTCGAGGAATTGAAAGAAGCTGCTCAGAGTTCGATAGTACTGGCAAGCTATAGGACAGGAGCCGCTTCCCGAATTACTGCTGATGCATCTTCCTACGGCCTTGGTGCAGTGATTGAGCAATTAGATGGTGACAACTGGAGACCAGTTGCATTCGCTTCGAGAAGTATGTCTCCAGCGGAAAGTCGTTACGCCCAAATTGAGAAAGAGGCTCTTAGCCTCACTTGGGCATGTGAAAAGTTTTCACATTTAATCCTGGGTCGCAAATTCCTACTCTATACCGACCACAAGCCACTTATTGAAATTCTGGGGAAGAAGCCAATTTCTGACCTGTCCGCTAGACTCCAAAGATTCCGCATGAGGTTGCAAATTTTTGACTATGAAATGGTTTACCTACCGGGAAAGGAAAATTTCACTGCGGATTGCTTATCTCGGTTGCCAAGCTGCGCGAACCGTACAGTTCAGGAACTAGAATTCGATGAAGAGTACAACGAAGCTCTGTTTATTCATAGCATAATAGAAGCTCTGCCTTGTTCAGATCGTCGTTTACAGGAGATAAGGGAGGCTCAGCAAGTTGACACAGAATTTGAGGCATTGAAAAGCTCAATAATTCATAATACTTGGAGCAAGCTGTCGTTGTTTTGGAAATACAGAACAGAGTTCGTGATAGAGGATGGCTTAGTTGTCAAAGGTAGACGAATCTTCATCCCTAGAGCGATGAGAAGTGACATTCTTGCGAAAATTCCTGAGGGTCACCTAGGAATTGTTAAGTGCAGGCAAAGAGCACAAGAGTCTGTCTGGTGGCCAGGCTGCTCATCCGACGTCAGAATGCAGGTTGAAAACTGTCTTGTTTGTATACAACATAGGAAGGCCAGAAAAGAACCTTTACTTCCTTCCTAGTTACCAAAACAGCCTTGGTGTTCTCTAGTGGCAGATCTTTTCAAGTGCAATGATAAGAAGTTTTGTTGGTTACCTGGTCGTACAAGACTATTATTCACGATTCATAGAGCTTGTACAATTGGAATCGTTAAATTCGCACGCAGTGATTACAAAAATGAAGAATATGTTTGCAAGACACGGGATCCCTCTTGAAGTTCGCTCTGACGGAGGCACCTAGTTCACTGCTGAAGAATTTAAACAATTCGCAAAAGATTATGGGTTCAGACCAGATACTAGTAGCCCGAACTTTCCACAGTCAAATGGTGAGGCAGAGAACGCGGTAGCACTTGCTAAGAGGATTTTACTCAAGAACTCGGACCCGAATCTTGGTTTACTTGCTTATAGGACTCTAACTTAGAATCCGGCCTTTCCCCGGCTGAATTGTTATACGGTCGCAAATTAAGGACTACCTTGCCGTCTATCAAAACTTACGAGCAGGTTAGTCACGAGAAACTTCAGCGCTTCAAAGAAGGAGACAGCCACATCCGCGAGAGGTCGAGAAGGAATTACGACAACCGAAGAGGAGTGAAGGAGCTAAAACAGCTGGATGCCGGAGATACCGTTTGGGTGAGAGATGTCGGGAAAAGAGGAAAGGTTCATGAGAAACTGCAATATCCTCGATCATATTTTGTCTCATTGGACAATGGAACAAAACTCCGAAGAAATCGTTGGCATCTTGTAGCATTGCCAAAGTCGAGGGCGATTGAAGAAAGAAGTGTGACGACTGGAGAGCGAGATCAACTATGGCAGACAGTGAGAAGAAGAAGTTCACGAAACAGACGTCCTCCGGAAAGATTTGCTAACTAGCCACTCCAAGAAAGGGAGATGTGGTGTTAGGCAGTTGCGAGGAAACAAAACAATATGATTTTGAAATATAAATAAATCACTTGATGTTCTGAAACTGTGACAAGCGGTTCATCTCTTTTAGCATAACTAGCTTAGTATCATTACAGTTTCTTCATCGAGTGATTGCCGGGGGGGGGGGGTACTGGTCGTAATTCGGACATTTGACGATGTAAACAGTCAACGCTAGGTTGTTAGGGTCAGCGGTGAACTGTTTTTGGACGGGTAATTCAATTAATTCGCCAGGAAAACGTAGAGGTTCACTGTTAAAAATTATTTGTTTTTCGCGCTGTTGTGAAGTTTTGTTGGTTACCTAAATAATGAAGTGTCCTTTTTTTTTTCAATTTGTCCATAATTAAATGATTTTAAACGAAAAGAACACAAATTTTTAACAAGTGGCGACCTTAACGGGACAGTGTTTTTTTTTTTACGGATATGGATAAATTGACGAAAAACCGAAACGTGAAGCGAACGCGCTTTAACAAACTGTACGACGAGTTAATCGAATTCCTAGAAGAGACGCCTTTCAAGTTTGCCGAATTCGAGACGAAGGCGGAAACGTTCATCGAACGCTTCGAAGAAATTCTAGTTTTGGACAAAGAAATATACGAATTTCTACTGAATAGTGACGAGTCAGAGCATGTTTTGGAGGAAGAACTCCAACGATCCGACGAATGTGCCAACATGTACTACTCCATTCTTACCACAATGAAAAGGCTGGGAAAGACGACCACTTCTCCTGAACAGAGCGAAGCAGATCGAAGTAGTTGTTGTTCTTTGAACAAATCTGCGCAGAAGCGGAAGTACAAACTTCCCGTCATTGAACTGCGGGGAAGTATGATGGTGACCTCTAAGGGTTGGTAAAGTTTTGGTATTTATTCCAGAAAATAGACAACGACACGAATGTAGACGACGCGGACAGTTTCAGTTCTTATTGCAAGCCACGGCTCCTGGTTCACGAGCACGTCGAGTCGTTGAGAGCTACCCACTGACACATGAGAACTACAAGAAAGAAATAGCTGCCTTAAAAGATCGCTTTGGACGACAAGACCTTCTAATAGAGGTACATGTCAGAGAACTAATCTCACTAATTGTGGAAAATGCTCGCAGACCCGGTCGGAACAACCTTCCGGCACTTTATGACCGTCTTGAAGCGCACCTTCAAGCGCTAGAATCCCTAGAAGTTTCCACGACGACATGTGCAGCCATAATTTTCCCAATGATAGAATCCTGCTTGCCAGAGGAACTCCTGAGGGCCTGGCAGCGGCATAAAGCGACTTCTGTGACGACGACAGACGAGGATGAGCTATCTTCTGATTCATCGAAGTCAAAACTGACACAATTAATGCGTTTTATTCGTGTAGAGGTCGAAGGAGAAGAAATAATTGCGATCGCTATGGCCGGCTTTGGCATCAGAAAAGAGTTGAACGAAACCTACTCCAATCGTGGAAAGACGATGAATGACAACGATAAAACAATTGCGTCAACAGTGGGACTTTTGACCCAGGATGAAAACATTAACTCTCGAGGTACGTGCTTTTTTTTGTCAATCGAAGCATGCGCGCTCTGAATGTTTGAAAGCTTCAAAAATGAAGGTAGACGAGAAAAGAAGCGTTCTAAACACGTCTAAAGAAGCGTCATAAACTGTAAATTGTCCGAAAAAGGCCACGCCAAAAGTATGTGCTTGTCAGAAATGAACGAAAAAGTCCCACAGTCCCAAGGGGATGTGCCTAACGTTGCCCTGGCCAGTCATACGGTTGCATCCTCTAGAGTCATGCTCCAGACTGCGTGTGTTAAGATTGAGGGCCCCGAATCGACCCGTCTTGTGCGTGCTTTGTTTGACAGTGGAGCTCAACGAAGCTACCTCTCATTAGAAACCGCCGAACTAATGGCTTACCCTATCAGAAAGTACGAGTCTCTTTGCCACGCCCTGTTTGGCGGAGCTAGGATGGAAATCAAAAAGTACCCCATTTTCAAGGCCCAGCTTGAAAGCCTTCCTGGAGACTTCATGTATAATTTTGACGTCCTTGGACAAAAAACGATTTGTGGAGAAATACCACACTTAACTGGGTCTATCGTCAAAGAGTTGAAGAAAATTGGGGTTAAACTCACCAACGCGCTCCCGGGACCGATAGAATTGTTGATCGGAGCCGACATGACGCGGAAGTTACTTACGGGAAAGAGGATCGAACTATCGAATGGTCTAGTGACCATTGAAATTCGACTGGGTTGGACCTTGATGGGCCGTCCGACCAGTGGGCTTCCCAAGACGATACCTGATGATGACGTTGAAACACAAACAATGACTAGTATGTTTGCCTTCACGACCCTTTGCCTAAACTTTGGGAACCGGATGCCTTGGGTGTCGAGGATCCTGTATCTCGGCTAACCAAGGAAAATAAAATTTTGCACGTAAAAAATCATTTCGATAACACCAAAGTTTTGGACGAAGAGGGGAGATATGTTGTCAGCTTATCATGTGTGGGGGGACGCCCCTCGAACAACTATGAACAGGCCTTGGGACGGACGAAGAAGGTTTACGAACGTCTCATTCGCAATAACTTGGTGAATAATTACCCGAAAGTGTTCGACGACTGGCAGAAAGATGGGATAATTCAATTATCGCCCGAACATAACCAAAACCAAACCGCTTACTTTCTTCCCCACCGTCCAGTTATCAAGAAGGAGGGTACGACCCGAATAAGACCGGTTTTTGACGCATCCGCAAAAACTGGAAATGGCAAACCACTAAATGACCGTTTAGCCATTAGAGAAAACCTATTGAACACGTGCCTGATGTTTTGCTAAGGTTTCACAATTTCGAAGGTCACAATTTCGACCTTCGTGGGTGGGAGTTCAGTGGAGAACAACAGACCGACCCTTCAAATGCACTGGAGCTCAAAGGGGACAAGAAAAAGAATCTGGATTGGACGGAAAATCAGCGGTTCAGTAGTGTTCGACGCATTGTATGGAAGTTCAGTCCTCCTTCAGTCCCATGGATGGGTAGCTTCCCGGAACGGATGATGCAAAAACTGAAAGATCTTCTAATAAAAACGTTGGGCCAAGCGTGCCTCGATCTAGACAAAATTTCAATTCTAATTTGCGAGGTCCGTCTTACGGTGGGAGCACCTGATCTAGATGCTGTTAAAGCTGCAGACCTACGACGTCGAATCCATTATTGACATCAGTTGAGAGTATATTTATGGAGTCGATTTGTCAAAGAATTTCTCGGTTTGCTGGGACCAACCAATTCGACGAATAAGAGATTTCGAAAGAACGAAAAAGAAATGGTCAAAGAAAAAGAAGTTTTGTTGGCTACCTAAAAAATGAAATGTCCTTTTTTTCAATTTGTACATAATTAAATGATTTTAAACGAAAAGAACACCGATTTTCAACGTTCACCGTATTCGGCTGGGGTCATGTTAGTTTGAGGCCTGAGTGAAAAAGCGTTCTGGCGTTGCGCGTCTGGCATGCTACGCTGCGGCTGCAGGGCGTGCGATGTGCGACCTCAGTCATCAGCCGGCGTTCAGGCGAGTCAGTAGTATTTTACCATGGCGTTGTATGACATTATTGACATGTGTTTAGAAGAAAATATATTTTTTTTCAAAATTTATTTATTAAGTGCGGTCCAAGTGACTGTTTAACAAAGAAAGAAGTTTGGAGTATTTTCAACTTTGTATCAGACATTTCGGCTAAATGACAGCAAGTTCCGCGAGTATACAAGAATGCCAGTTGCACTACGTATTGCTACGTTTGACCACGTATTGCAAAAATATATTTCTTCTAAAGACATGAGAACGCTGGAAACCTCAAACTGGTTTGAGTTTTTGGTGCACGCGACGCCAAACTCAAACATGCACGCTCCTCCCACCACATCAGTCGGCGTTCACTTGGGACGCTTCTGTACCCTAATACGTGTTTGAAGTGACCGCCACACGCTCCACCACGCCAAACGCTCCAACAGAGCGGGTACTCAGGCCTTAAACTTAAGTTCATCACGAAAGGCACTGTGGATTCCGAGAAAGACGAGTGGTAGAGCCAGTTCATAGTCGGGGCACGTGCTCTTCCGCTGCTCGCTCTATCGAGACATCAGGGACCTGTGGCGAATCCCTCAAATACCACGTCTTCTCGTCGCAACAAAATCGTCGGCCCGTCGTTTCCTCGCCTTCGCTAACGCCTGGTACCACCGTCGGGGCACAGGCACAACAATGGCCAATGTTGGTGACCCTTCCACCAGCCAACTCTCGGCCACGGATACCCAAGGTACTGGGACCTAGAGAACCAGTGACCACCGCATCTCATCATCACTGCCGCGCTCTCATCGTCGACTTCGCTCTCCGAGCCACTACCAGACCACCGCTTGTTCCCGTCCGCGGAATCTCTGAGCTCTAGGTCCCGGTGCCCCCCCCCCTTTTCCGAACAATACGGGTATCACTCTCCACCTCACATTTTACCTGTAAAACTCCCCACCGCCAAGCGGTCCACACCGGTAACGTGTCAGTTTTGACCAGCTGGCACGGCTGACGGGGAGTGGGGTGGAGATAACCAGGACCTGCACGTGCCGGGTCACTTCCCGGCCGCTCAGTCCGGCATTCCCGGTACTGCGCCCTAAAGGGCGTTCCACCGGGGCGGGAAGAAGGCACAATCCTGGTTAAGCTCTATCGGGGGTATCTTTTCTTTGCGTTGGCGAAAGGCGAACGTGAGAGGCTTGTGATCCGTGAAAGACAGTGAAAGTTTGAGCTATTCAAAAGGGTGTGACGAAAGTGTTGTAAAGCAGCGTAGACTGCACGAAGTTCTCGATGAAAAGCTGGCCACTGCTGTTGGCGTGGAGTCAGTTTTTGGGAGAAAAATGCCAGGGGCTGCCACTCGTTCGCCATGCGTTGTTGAAGACATGCCCCGATGGCAGCTTTGAGAGGCCGGGGGCGCGAAGACCGGAGTGACGGGGCGCTTGAAGTTGTGCTGCAGACGGGAGAAAACGACGGTAGGAATTTATCATCCCGAGGAAACGGCGAAGACCTTGGGCTGTTGTCGGGCGTTTGTAATTTTGAAGCGCCGCGATACGATCGAGAGAGAGGGGGCTGCCTTCCGGGGCTGACCTCATATCCCAAGAAAGTAACTTTTGATGAGCCGAGAATGCATTTGTTGGCATTGATGAGGAGTTCATGTTCGCTCAGACGTTTGAAAACGGCGGGAAGATGCGTTGCATGTTTGTCGGCGTCTTGGGAGAAAATAAGGACGTCATCAATATGGGGATAACAAAATTCGAGACCCCGGAGGGCGTCGTCTATGAACCGTTGAAACGTCTGGGCGGTATTCCGAAGACCAAAGTTCATGTACGGGTACTCATAGAGACCGAAAGGTGTTGTGATAACCGTCTTGGGGACGGGGATTTGGTTACATGCCTTGACGAGGCCCAAGATGGAGAAGATTGTGCATCCTTGGAGGTTGTTGGAAAAGTCATGACGGACAGGGTAACGATCAGAACGGTCCCGGCGTTTATTGCACGATAATCGTCACAGGGGCACCACCCGGAATCTTTCTTCGGCGCAATGTGAAGTGGTGATGACCAAGGGCTGTCTGATCGTCGAATGATCCCCTGTTGAAGCATATAAGGTCCTGAATTCAGCCTTGGCAAGTAGAAGTTTATCGGGAGCATGTCGTCTAGGGCGTGCGAACACAGGAGATCCAGGCATCGTGTTTATGTAGTGGGCAGTAGAATGGTGAACGACGTGAGGAGGGCCCGACGGAAGAGTGATCTGAGTGTATTGCGCGAGAATTTCTTGAAAAGGGGATTGCTTTAATAATTAAGTGGACAGCGACTTGATACTTGGTTGATGGGTCAGGTTCGTGATGCAAGGAGCAGCAAGTCCGGTGGTGGCATCGAATAAACGGTTGTTGCGACAATCTGGAAGAAGAGAAAAGTGTGCGAGAAAGTCGGTTCTGACAATGGGAACCTGCACGTCGGCGATGACGAAATTCCAGGAGAAATCCCGACGAAGATTGAAATCCGGGCGAAGACAAATAGTGCGGGACGTTGAAATGTTCGTGTTGTTGGCGGCGAAAAGGTGAAGATCAACGCGAGGCCGTTTTCCAGGAAGAAGACGGCGAGGGAAACAACACAAATCGGAGCCTGCATGTCGAGGAGGAATTGGTGTTTGGTGAGGTAATTGAGGATGAACAAGCGGTGTCCTTGTTTGGGGCGGTCGGTCGCCGCTACTGTCGACTGGCCTTGAGAGTTTAACGTTGAATAGGAGCACGGAGGAGTGCACTGCGTGGCATGATTTCGCCAGCGGCGATGGTACCAACATACTCGCGGTGGTGAGTCGGAGGTCGGGCTACGAGAAGGGGTCGAATGTCGGTGATGAGATCGTGGTTGACACGCCGTTGTTTATAACGTTCGAGTCAGTGTGGCAAGTTGTTGACTGACAGTTTCGAAAAGGCAAACAATTTCCGGGTCCGTGGGAGTAACCATATCGACAGGGGGAGGGTGCTGGTTGAAAGTGTGAAACACGGGTTGGACTTCGACGATCTTGTAGGCAGTGACGGCTGGGCGGTCGAGTGGAAGGTCTGCCTGTGCTTGAATGATCGCACAGAACGTGGGGAGGTAGGCGTTGCGTCCATAGTGTCCGTAGCAAATCGTCATGTACAAGTGCGGGCCTTGCTAGGGTTCGAAGATGTCGTAAGAATTGAGACGGTGTGAGGTCTTCGAGGGCTTCTTGTGACAGAAGTTGAAGATGATGTTGTCCGTCCGAGAGCGAAAGGCGTTCGATTAGCGAATTATTGAGAGTGGTGTAGGGATTTTGAAGGGGGGGGGGTGTCGTGATGAGATCATCGACCTACTTGAAACTCCTTGAAAAGGAAACCTTTGTGTTTTGAATGCTTGTGGAACTAATGGAAATTTAAATGTTCCCTTCCTCTAACAAGGACATTCGAGAAGCCCAAGATGGAGGGTGAAATAAGGGGGTAAAAATGACTGCAAACAGGGCACGGGCTATGAAACCCGATTGCAGTGATGAAATAGTCAGAAAGAAAAATCTAATCTCACAAAAATGATGAGTCCTAATTCCAGGCATTATATAAACAAATAAATAAATTCTTATCATTCTCTCGATGGAAAGGATACCATAATCCGATCAGTTTTTTTCTATACTCAACCTCCGGTGATGATAATGTCACGTAATTAATGTTCGCCTTATAAATCACATCATTTCATCACTCATTTAAGAAAATTAATCAGCCGTCCAGGGATGGTCACTAATCAGTACAAGCTCTTTTAATGTAAAATTATAATTAATACTAATGTTGCAAACCCCTGGAAAATGAGGGGTTGAAACCTTGACATAACGATGTTATGTATAGAATAAAACACCGGTTCGAACTCGTAAAATTTCTAATGTTCAAATCGGATTTTATCTCGCTCTTCATTGTGAAATTGGCGCGTGGCCGGCGGCGTGGTCACGCGTTAATGAGGAACGATGATGGTTTTTATTAAATTGAAAGGTTTTAGAAAACCCCTCCCCCGGAGTTTTATGTGAATACGTTTTAGTTCGTTTCATTCAAAAAACATTTTTATCCCGTGTTTTTCATGAAAATAATCCCCGACAGCCGCTATTTCAACCACCCGCCAATCTGGCCTTTTACTGAGCTTACACGTTCTGTTATCTTTACTTGAACCAGGAAGAGATGACAGTAGTTTTGCCTTTGAAAAGCCAAAATACTTAATTCCTTAAAAAGAACTGCTCATTAAGATTGCCTACTTTGGCCATTCTTGCTTTCCTAGCCGTCAACAAGTAGAAAAAGATTCAACGCGGTTTTGGTTGACAGCTGAGTTGATGTCTTGGTGGGATCACCGGCGGATACTATAGGAGGGGGCAAATGGGGCGATCGCCCCTCCCATTCTCTACAATGTACTAGCTGATACCGTTTAAAAAATGGTTTCTGGGGTGAAGTAGTCAGTTCGAAGGAGTGAATTGACGATTTTCGAGACTCGAGTTTCTAGGGCTGTTCGGTGGTCGTGTGTGTCTCTGCAATTCCGCCGCAGAGTACCTAGTCAGTCTCTAAGGGTCAAAAAATGGGTCCTGATTGGAGGGGGGCGTCTAGAAGCAAAATTTACTGATGGCCACCCATGGACCAACTGCCCTGAAGTACGTGAAAAAGATCCTCGATCCGAGTGGACCTCGATGTGTGCCGCCGCTCTGGGGCCGAGAAAATCGAACATGTCTTGACGATGATACAAATCTCTCATTCATGGAAAATTGGCCAAAACAAAAAAAATGGCAACAAAAGACGGAGAAAAAGTGCACTGAAAAAGCGCTAAAGGTAAAAAACTGAAGAAGTGCCAAGTTTGGACAACCGGGCCCCCGTGGTAAGCCTTATGAAGAAGGGCAGACCTAACTGTGGTGGAGAGGGTGGGACCTCTCAAACATCCTACTCTTTGAGGATAAAAAGGTTGTTAAAACGACGTTGTCTGATAGCAGCTGGTCTCAAATGAGCCAAAAGCCCCACCCCTCCCGCCAAACAACGCTTTTAAAGGAGCCAAACCTACGAAATTGGTTTCAATAAAGGCCAGATACGCGAAATTTGGGGTTTGATAGAATTAAATAAGCAAAATTGTTTTTTATAATGAGTCAAATCAGCAATTTGATTTTTTTTTACTGAGGCAACTCCCTTAAAATTGGTCATTTGACTGAGAAAACCCTGCGAAATTGCTTTATGAATGGGTCGACAGCGCGAAGTTGCGTTTATGGGGACCGCCAGTAGTGAGGGTGCTGACCGCCCCTGGTCTGCATATACGGAGTATGTTTGAACACATTACACGGATAAAAACTGAGAAAAGGCGCTAATTCGCAACTAAATTGAGAAAATAACGCTAATTAGCACCTAAAATTACTTATAGTAAAAAAATGGCTAAAAATATAAAAATGTTCATTCGCGGATAAACTTGAGAAAAAGTGCAAATTCGTGGCTTAAGTTGGAAAAGAAGAGCTAAGTCAAGGCTAAATACGGAAAAAACGGCTAATTCGTGGCACTCAACCATGTTCTGAATTGGCACACAAAGTACGTCAACGTGACCCCACCCATGGCCCATGTATTGGGAATGTAGTAGCGTGTATGTGCCCGTTGAGGGGGGGGGGGTAATCCCTTGAATATGTCAACCGGTCAGGGCCGTGGAGAGAATATTCGGGCACGGGGATGGAACTCAACAAGATCTTTCACAGACGTCAGACACTCAAACGTTTTAGTATTTCGTTTAATATTTTAAACCACAATAATGCTAAATCCCGACAATGCTCCAAACCACAACAAATACCTCCAAAACTCAGCAAAGCTCGTAACGGCAGCAAAGCTCCAAACTAGAAAAAAGCTGTTAACCACGAAAGATATAACCACAATAAAGCTCCAACCACAGTAAAGCTCCAACTACAGTAAGGCTCCAACCACAGCAAAGCTCCAATTCACAGCAGAGCTCAAAACCACTGCAAAGCTCCAAACCACAGCAGAGCTCAAGACCACAGCAAAACTCCAGAGACAAGCTCTATAACTATAATAAAGCTACAACCATAGTAAAGCTCCAATTCACAGCAAAGCTCAAAACCTCAGCAAAACACTGAACCACAGCAAAACTCCACAGACAAGATTCAACCACAGTAAAGCTCGATACCACAGCAAAACTCCAGAGACAAGCTCTAACCACAACATGCTTCAAACCACAGCAAAGCTCAAAACCAAATCAAAGCTCCAAACCACAACGACTCTCCAAACCACAGCCAATTATCAAACACCAGTTTTGCTATTTTAAGGGCAAAAATTGTCCGTGTAGACATTTTCAAGGCGCGAATAGTCAAGTTTGGCCAATTTTAGGGGGTAATTAGCAAGTCAAACACCATTTTATACCTCGAGAGTAGTACTAAGTTCCCTCTGTTCTTGGGATGGAAGTAATCAATGTGCTTCCGGGGGGGGGGGGGACGAATGACCATTTTATCGTTGGAAGGGAACAAAATAGCCAGTTTTGGTAACTGGGCCGCGAGAGGTCGGTTTCACCATTTTTTTTTGTCATGAATCGTTACTTTGTACGCATTGCTTGAAAGGTCAGTTGTAAATCGTCTGTTTATCAATTTTAGGTCAATCAATATCATCAATTTCATGGCGCGAATCGCCAGTTTTCCAATGTATAGGGTGCGAATAGTCCGTAAAGCCAAACATAGGGCGCGAATGACCGCCATTTTTAAGGCGTGAATTTCTAGTTTGGTTATTTTAAGCCGTGTACACACGGAGACTTTTCTGTCCTGTCTTCTATTGTAGCTGGTGTTTTAAGTAGTTAAAAACATTAAAAGTGAAGTTTTAGGTTTGTTTGGTTGAATGATAGTTCAAGAAATTGAATTATTTCTTTTTATTATCCCCATTTTGAAGCCCATGGAGGGGCTTAGTATGAAATTATTCGCACATATTTGAAGCATTTTTATTACCCCCTCTCTTAAACCCTCTGCTGAAGTGAAACAAAAAACCAAAATGCTTCGTTTGAACATGGTTTGAACCAAGTTTAAACACTGAAATATATTGCCATATGGGCAGACAAGTACTTGCGCAAGAAATGTCCGACTTTTTCCCAGATTTGTTTCAAGACCTTTTTTTCTGGCAGCATTCTACCTTCTAGAGGTTTGGGGAACTGAACAGATGATACCTCGACCCCCGTCCTATCCTTCCTCGTCTTCTTTTCTCTTCTTAATTCTGTATTTATTAAATTACCTAATTAATTAAAATGTGGCCATTAATGTGCGTGGGGACATGAGATTTCTTAAAAGGGTCAAACAGTAAAAAAGTGCGTCGTGTGCCTCCCGCACAGAATATTAGGCAAAAAATGAAGGCCCAGATTGGCAAGGAAGACTCTTGAGTCTTGGCTACTATGCAGGGTACAGGGACACCTTCCCTGCCCGGTTTCGGTTCATGGCGCAAGCCAGCATCCCCAGCTCTGAAAGACTCACCTCCACGTCGTGCCTCCCGGGCGCGGCGCGGGTGGCTGGCCACCAGTTACGGCTAACGAGCCGAGCTGAGTGATGGGACCGACTCTGCTGAGGAGTCTGGGCCAAAGATGGGGTGCAGGCCAGGTAGGGGCCGGCAACGGCCTAGGTACTGGCCACATCTTAAGGAGAGGAGATCCGCAGCAGGGTACAGGGCTGTGTTTGCTGTCATGATGGGCAAATCCTGCGCCATCTGATGGCCACAAGGTTGAGGGTCTGGACTTCCGGACCCTCAACTTGATCATTCGTTGAAAGAGTCTTCATTGTTCAGTAATTAAGTATATTGAACTTGACTCAATAAACTCTACATGCAAAGAAGCTGATGTTCCTGTTCCGTCAAGTCGAATTTTATTATGTTATGCGCAGGGGTGGGTAAGATACTTGAGTATTTGAAATACTTTGTATTTTAAATACAAAATACGTATTTTGTAATTGTATTTATATACTTTTGGAAAAGTATTTGTATTTCTGTATTTAAATACATTTTTGAAAGTATTTTGGGCTTTGTATTTGAAATACATTTTCAAAAGTATTTTGTATTTCACACTCAACGAAAATACAAATACAAATACAAATACTTTTAATTTCAACGTTCTTTAGTTTCCACTTCTTCGCCAACATTCACCAGTATAACCTAACTTAGTGACACCATATTTGGCACAAAAACCCGGTGTAATAACAGCCTTCGATTGACGTTTTCAGTTTTCGAAAAAGTGGAGAGGGAAGGGTAGCCATGGTGGGAGGTGGAAGTTCCGAATTCCTTGTTAGCACAACTGCCGCAAAAATGATGCTAGCGGATGGAAACTTGGCAAAAAAATGGATCATACAGAGCCCTAGCCTAGAAGTACACAAAGCTGTACAAGTAAACAAAACTCGTGGCAATTATTGCGAAAAACAACGCTAATTCGAGTTTAAACTGGACCAAAATGGCAAATTTACAACTCAAATGGCGAAAATCGCCTATTAATAAAAAAAAGAGAATAGATAATGTTATCAGAAAACGCTATTTCACAGATGAAATGAAGAAAAATCAGTAATTCGCGGCTGAAATTGAGAAAACGAAAATCTGTATAGCTTCTGAAAGAATCGAGGCTCAAACTGAGAAACAGCGCTAATCCGTAGAAAAAAATTGCTCACGCGGGCTAAAACCTAAAAAAAACTACGCGGCTAGAATAGACAAAAATATTAATTAGCGGGGCCAACTTTAAGAAAAACACTAATTTTCAACTCAAACTGCGAAAAAAGTGCTAATTGGCTGCTAAAAAATGGCTAAACTGCAGCTGAAAATGAGGAAAACGCCAAATCATGGCTAAAATGGAGGAAAATCGCCAATACAAACGAAAGAATCCCTACTGCACTGCTAAAATTGATTAAAAGCGCTAGCCCGTGGCCAAAATTGGTTAAAGTTGTAGCGTGCCAACGGCTAACAAATCTCAATTTTTATTTTAGAGAATAACAAATATTATGTTAAAAAAACAACATAAGTCAGTTTGATCGAAAGGTTCGTATTTTCCCAATTTTTCATTGTCGTTATAAAAAAGATCTCTAAATTTTTCGTTGGCCGTTATTTTGTATACCGAAGAGAGCGCGACCCACAAAGTCACTAAACCTTGAAAAATTGACAAAACGCAAATGCGTAGCTTCTGTTCGAGGCTAAAACTAAACAATAAACGCTAATCCATAGCAAAAATTGAAGGAAAAATGCCAACGTGGGACTGAAGTGTAAACAAAAAACAAAAAAAAAAACAGCTAATATTGAAAAATTAACTATAATTAGCCTGTCATAAATAAATGAAAACTCTCGTTTTCAGCTCAAATTGGGAAAAAGTGTTATTCCCGGCTAAAATTTGAGGAAATCACGAATTCGTGGCTGAAAAATTAAGGTAATTCGCGAATTCACAGATTAGAAACGCTTCAAAGCAGCAAAAGTCGAAAAAATGCGAATTTTCGGCTAAAATTGGGGAAAATAATCGCTAATAAAGTGTGTTCTAATTCCGCCTTCTGACGACAACTTTGTGGCTAAAATTGAGGTAAACGGCAAATTCATGGTTATAAGTAAAAGAAAAAACACTGAATCACGGATAGAACTGAGATGAAGCCCTATTCTACATATAATTAAAATTGAAAAAAATTACTAATGCGATGCCAAAATGTAAAAGAACCCGCCAATTAGCGGCTAATATAGAGAAAATCAGTAATTATTCTGGCTAGAATAAAGAGAAAAGTTAATTTTCAGCCTAAATTGAAACAAAAAGTGCTAATTCACCGTCAAAAATGGAAGAATTGCTGATTTGCAGTGCGAAATGAACAAAATTCGCCAATACACGGGCTAGAAATAGCTACTGCGCTGCAAAAATTACGGAAAAGCGCTAATTTACGGCTAAAATTGAGACAAATTTAAATATCAAAAATTGGAAATACGTTAATTCGCGGCTTCCTCGGGAGACTATGAGGCTAAAATTGAGAAAAATCGCTAATTTATGGCTATGAGTGAAAATCTCGCAAATTCGCGGCTAAAACTGAGACGAAATTGTGGAAAACGCCAACTCGAGGCAAGTTAAAGAAACATCGCTGATTCACAGGATACAAAATCTACTTTGCTGCTAAAGTTGGGGAAAAGCGCATATTTATGTGGGGGGGGGGGGTTACCTCGCTAATCAGTTGCTAATTTGCGGGGAAAAGCGCTAATTTGCTGTTAAAGTTGACAAAAAGCACTCTTTCGCGGCTAAAATGGAGAAATTCGCAGTTTAAACTTGGCATAAGCGCTGTTTAGCGGATAGACTTTGGAAATAGCCATGGCTAAAATTAGGAAAAGGCCTTAGAGGTTACCAATAGAGGTTTTATGTATAGTTAGAGACTTTTAGGGGCCTCTTGAAGATTTCCGCCCCGGGCCCGATATAGGATAATAGGTCCACCAGTGACCTCACCTCCTTTTCAGCTCACGATCCACCAGTGCTCGCCGGTTCGGTACTAAATACTTGGCGACAACTTGTCTACTTTTTTTTCGCGCATCGCGGCGCAGCGCCATTTCGCGCTGCTACATTTTGTCAACTTGTCTATTGAAGGACCTGATATTTTTGAATTATTTATTTTTCGTGTTTTTCGCACTATCTGCCATCGAAATCGAATTTTTGAAAAGTATTTTAAATTGTTTTTGTATTTTATTCAAAATACAATTCAAAAAGTATTTGTATTTCAGTATTTAAAATACATTTTTGAAAGTATTTTGGGCTTTGTATTTAAAATACATTTTCAAAGTATTTTGCCCACCCCTGGTTATGCGGAATGAGCACGAGGAGTTCGAACTCGTGACTCGAAGACTGAATCTCTCCTTCATGCCCTCCAAGATTCCTATGATAAATGGTACGAATACTGTGATTCAAAGAAATCTTCAACAATCTCAGCCTGAGGATCCGGTAGAGGGTCCGCTGAGTAATGCGAGGAGCGAGGCTCCTTGGTATCAATAGATTGTGAGTTCAACAATACCTATAGTTTCTTCAAACACTGTTTTAAACTCTCGATTTGAGTTTCTCTTGACGATTTATGAAAAATAATGCTTCCCCGGCTCTTTTTCCTGTTTGTCACATTCAATTCGAGGCTTTGGAATGTACGCTCGTTGTAGCGCATTATTTTAGCGCCTCTCGAAAACGCTTCCAGTGGACGACCGGCCTAAGGGAAATGGCTACAAATAAAGAACGCTTGCTGCGACGATAGATGACACTCTATACTCCTCCATGATCAGGATTTGTGCTCGATATTATCCTAACTCCGATGTAAAAGTGCTTAAGAATCCCCCCCCCCCCAGACGGAAATCTCTAAATCCGTCCCTGTTACCGTATGCACCTACATTATTCCGACAGAAATTGTTCATTTTCAAGCCCCAAAAGTTACTCCCATTTTAACGTGAATACGTTTTACAGGAGTATAGGGTCCAATTCGGCAGAAGTGGTAAAAAGGGGTCTCACAGCGCCGCCTAGTGTTGGTGCTGCTGGGTGGAGGGTATTGGGGTCTCAAAACTCAAGCTCAGCTGCCACTTGCCAGCCAAAAAACGTATTCACACTAAACTCCGTTTTTTTTTATTTATTTATTATTATTATTATTTTTATGTCCTGTCCTTGGTTCACAGGGCTAATGTAGACGCGGTATTTCTAAGATGTGTTTCCGTGGTAGGGAGAAAGGAGAGATTTTTCCAGAATTTCTCCGTTTTTTCTTGGTTTTTTCATGGAAACATATGGTTTTTATACTTTTTGACATCACGACAAACGAACATTCCTAAAAATCTTAAAAATTTCGTGACAGTACAGAAAAGTATCCGTGTGTACAGGGCTTTAAGGGCACATATTGACAGTTTTTAGCCATTTCCAAGGCTAGGAAAGTTAACTTGCCAATTGGGCGAGAATTTCCCGTTTAGGCTGATTTTGGAGCATTTAGTAATACTTGCCGTTTTAAGAGCGTGGAACAGGCAGTTTGGCCACTTTTAGGGCACGAATAATCGGTGGCAGTGGGGGGGGGGGGTATACACCCTTGGATGAGCTCATGAGAGTAACAGCGCAGGACCAGGGAGTATGAGCTTTCAAACGTGTCTCATTTATAGTCCCGAAATTGCGCTGTACTGTTTGCGCTGTATAAAAGCACGTTATTTAGTACCGTAACCAGTTTCGTTGATATTAAGCAGAAATTAAAAACAAAACATTTAATTAATGGCACCGCACATGCACCGCAATTGCAATGTTGATCTTGGAAAATTGAACAGCCCCCCCCCCCCCAACTAACGCAAAAGTGGCATTAAGGGGGGGGGGGATTTCAGGCGGGTTTCCTCGACCCCTTTCCAGTAACCCCTCGCCTAAACACATTCAAATTCTAAAGTGCTTTGGGGTTATTTTAGGGATAAAATTTGAAAAAGCAAGATCTAACGTCACTGTAGAACTTCCTGAAGATTAAAATTCGACTTTGAAATCGAATATTGGTGCAGAAATGGAGCCAAAATTTATGTACGAAGTTTAGGCGAGGGTTGACTGGGAAGGGGTCGAGGAAACCCACCTGAAACCCCCCCTTTGCCACTTTTGCGTTGGTTTGGAGGATGGTGCTGTTCAATTTTCGAAGGTCAACATTGCAATTGCGGTGCCATTAATTAAATTATTTGTGTGTAATTTGGGCTTAATATAGACAATATCTTAACACTGGATAAGTCCGAATTATGTCATTATTTTACGAGTTTTACGACTTTCTGTGGGGGTGTGTTCCTTCTGACGGGCGTTCCCCTGATCTAACGGAACCTCTCTACAACCCAATTTTAACTGTTTGGGAGTTTCTGCCTCCGGTGGCCACCCTCACATAGGCTGTTTGAATCAAATAGTTCGGTTTATCCTTATGGTGAAAGTCATAATTAAGAATAGCTGGTTGTACACCACATTGTACTACGGAGGTGGGGGAGGTGTTATCAGCCAGGGGGGTAATGGTTTTTTATGAAATGCAACTATTTTATGTCTCCGCCCCTGCCAGGAAGCTTTTACGAGCACGACGTCCTTCCTAATTCTATTATTTTTTTCCCTCACCTTACGAATTCCATTGAATCGCTGTATAGGATTGTGCTGCGTCATAAGCCGGATGACCTTTTATTGAACTTGATAAAACAAGTCGTGGAATCCCTCAAATTTGCTGACCCCTCACTCCTCTCCCACCTCATCACCATGGGAGAACCAGAAATTTCTCTCATAGCGTTCTTTCTCGTTTCTAAAACTGGAAATAATGACTTTGCGTTTTCTTGTCTCTATATTTCACCAACGTTGAAAGAAAGACAAATTTAAAGCTAAAAATTTTAATAAAACGGTTAATTGATTTCATTGAGGATCCACCGTTTTCGAATATTAGTATACGCTCGCCGCGTGTTTTACGGGAAATGGCTGAAAAATATAGAACGACTCAAACGGTCGAACCTAGTCACCCCCCTCCCCCGCCATTTAAACCAACTCCACAGTTAAAGCTGGTCAGTGGGTGACTTTTGAAATATTACTGGCGTGATCGCAATAAATTCGACCTCGTTCCTCAGAAAAATGTTTTTTTTTTTTTTTTAAGTCAATTTTTCTCCATTTTTTAAAATCTTTCTGGCGCCAATTACACATCACTGATAAAACCATCTAAAACCGTCTCAAGCGATAGGTTCGAGCTCTCTTCTTTTAGATTTAAATAAAAATTGTTAACTAGAAATGGGAAATTGTCATTGAACTATTTCTTTATTATTTCAAGAGCGAAAAAGCTTTATAGGTCTTAAATCGTTGTTGTTTTAGATAGGCAACTGACGTCAAAGAAAAAAAAATGAAGGGAATAAAAAGAAAGAAAATCATCTTTAATAGTCGTGTCACCGGTTGAAATTATTGGGCATTAAAATACGTCTTCACTTATAAAGGGGCTAATAGCTCTGGGAATAAATTATTTTTATACTCGCGGCACCGTGCATGCTTCCAGAAACCTTCGTCCTCTCCGCCGCGCCGCCTATTGTGTTATCAGCCACTTATAATTGCACCCGAAAGAGCCCAATATTGCAGCGTGCACTGTACGTGATCAGTTCGCTAACTGTCTCTTTTTTAGCAGATAATCGCCCTGAAAATTGGTTTTGCTGAAGAAGCTTCCCATTTTTTATTGAAGAAAACACTGAATTTGATAATAAATTATTGGAATTGTTTAAAATAAATTGACTTCCGGGCAAGATAAATAATGACTACTTTTTACGGGCATGAATAAGCGATTTGAAGGTTATCAGAGCGTTTCTGAAGACCCGACCGGCGTCTGCTTGTGTATCACTTTTACTGTCCGAGTTGAGGAAAGAGGATGCAATCTTAAGGCGGGGTTTCAGACGGGTTTCCTCGACCCCTTCCCAGTCACCCTCGCCTAAACTTCGCACATAAATTTTGGCTCCATTTCTGCACCAATATTCGATTTCAAAGTCGAATTTTAATCTTCAGGAAGTTCTACAGTGACGTTAGATCTTGCTTTTTCAAATTTTATCTCTAAAATGACCCCAAAACACTTTAGAATTCGAATATGTTTTAAGGTAATTTCAGGGATGACATTTGGAAAAGCAAGATCTAACGTCACTGTAGAACTTCCTGAAGATTAAATTCGACTTTGAAATCGAATATTGGTGCAGAAATGGAGCCAAAATGCAAGTGCAAAGTTTAGGCGAGGGTGACTGGAAAGGGGTCGAGGGAACCCGCCTGAAATCCTCCTTAAGATAATCTAATCTTTTTTTTTTTTCTTTCTTTTTAATATTTAGACTCTTAGTTCAACAAAAATTTAGCTAATTAGTCCTTAGTCCTTAAATCTCACTGATGCATTGCGCCCGACGCGCGGTCCAGCCCACTGCAATAATGGTACGACAACGTGCAAGACTCAACGGTAATGCAGGCTTGACGTTCACAAACAACCGAGAAAAATACGTTTTATAGGGCATTTCATTTCTAAAAATGCACCATTGGTCTCGTCGTCATTGTGGCAAACATGGTTCATGTAGGGTTTTTTTTTTCATGTTTTAGAACCTGTAAACATGAATTCAGTGCTCATTCGTATTCTCATTTGGATAATATTTATCTAAAATGTATCAGGTATATTTATTTTTAGTGCATTTCATTTAAAAAACAAAAATGCACTGTTGGTCTCGTTCTGATGGTGGCAAACATGGATCATTTATTCATACATATTGATTTATGGCCGTTTACTTGTTTTTTTAGCACGATAAATCTCAATGCAACTGATCTAGCGGAACGCGCACTTTGGGTGGGCGAGGTGGGCCATCGCCCCCCCGCACCTATTCATATTGGGTGAGCAAAGGTATCTTTTCGCCCCCCCCCCCAATATTTTCACCTGATTCACAACAATATCGTCCAACAAAGGGTGATGTACTATGGTATAGCGATGAGTAATGGTATTTTCTTAATTTAGCCGCGAATTAGCACTTTTTCTTAATTTCATCCATGAATTAGCGAATTGGTGGAGACTTCTCTCAAATTTTTCTCCATTTTACTGCCGCAAAATTGGCACTAGAACCCGATGAATTGACATATTTTTAATTTTAGCCGCTAGCCAATGTTTTTCTCCATTTAAGCGGTGAATTTGTGCACATTGCAGATTAGCGATTTTAGACGTAAAATTGGCTTCAAAAGCCGTGAATTGGCATTTTACTCAATTTAATTGCGACGAACGAGCGTTTTTCTCATACTTTACCCGTGAATTAGCTGTTTTTCTCAATTTCATTGGTGGATTACTAATTTTTAATTTTTCTCCATTTAAGCATTTCATCAGCGATTTTCCTCAATTTCAAAAGTGCATTAGTGTATTTTCTCAGTATTAGATGTGAAGTACAGTGTTTTTATCCCGTGAATTAGATACTTTTCCTAATGAGGAACTTGTTCCTAATGGGGAACTTGCACATTTTTTCAAAAGTTGGTGTTTCCTAAAGAGGGCTCTTACTCAAGCCTATTGCTCACATTAAACTTTGAAATCAATCAAGGATGCTTTTTTTTTTTTTTTTTTTTTTTAGCGGATTTTTAAAAATTTCGAGTGGGGATTCGATTACGTCAAAACTTATTCATTGAAATGGATGATGCGGAGAAGGGGGGAGGGGTTAGACGCGTTTACTGGAGGGAAATGTTTCATGTTATTTGTAAACAAACCTCCTTTCCTCGTAAAATTAACAATTTTCACCTAAAATATACAATTTACTCATAAAATTAACAATTTTATGAAATACCAGTTAACAGTATGAAATAGATGATTTTCTCATAAAATTGACGATTTCCTTATAAAAGTGACAATTTCCTCATAAAACATAAACTTTCCTCATAAAATTCACGATTTCGTTATTCCCTCATCCAATTTCGACATAAAAGTGACAATTGCACCATAAAATTTATTATTTCCTCAGGAAATTGTCAATTTCCTTATAAAAGTGACAATTTCCTCATAAAACATAAACTTTCCTCATAAAATTCACGATTTCGTTATTCCCTCATCCAATTTCCTCATAAAATTGATTATTTCCTAATAAAATTGACAATTTCCTAATAAAATTGACAATTTCCTTATAAAATTGACAATGTCATCATAAAGTTGACAATGTCATCATAAAGTTGACAATGTCCCTATAAACTTGATAAGTTCCTCATAAAATTATGGAATTATCTTGATTTATTTCCTCATAAAATTGACATAACTCATTAAATTGACAATTATCTCATAAAATATACTATTATTCCATAAAATTAATTATTTTCTCCTATAATTGGCAATTTCCTCATAAAATATACATTGGCCCCGTTGTAAACCTCAAAAAACTGTTTCACAACTGGCCCAATTTACTCATAAAATTGACCATTTCCTCATAAAATGGACAATTTTCTCGTAAAATTGACGATTTCCTTATAAAACGGTCGACTTTCTCCTAAAATGGACAATTTCCCTGTACAATTTATTATTTCCTCTTAAAAGTCACAATTTCCTCATGAAAATGGCAATTTCCTCTTAAAATTGGCAATTTTCTAATAAAATCGTCTATTTCTTTATAAATAAGACAATTTCCTCATAAAATGTACTATTTCAGCATAAAATAATTGACAATTTCCTCATAAAGTTGGCAATTTCCTGATAAAAGTGACAATTTCCTCGTGAAATGGACAATTTCCCCATAAAATTTATTACTTCCTCATTAAATTGGCAATTTCCTCATAAAATTAACAATTTCTCCACAAAATTAATAATTTCGAAACGTTCACCAGTTACTATATTAACAGCAATCACCGAAAGGGTGATTGTCTATCGAGTTATGGGGTAAAATTAATACGTTTCGTGGACCAAAAATAAAACTATTGAGGATATATAAGTTACGATTTCTTCGTGAAATTGACAATTTCCTCGTTAAATTGACAATTTCCACGTCAAATTGACAATTTCCACGTCAAATTGACAATTTCCACGTCAAATTGACAATTTCCACGTCAAATTGACAATTTCCACGTCAAATTGACAATTTCCACGTCAAATTGACAATTTCCACGTCAAATTGACAATTTCCACGTCAAATTGACAATTTCGGTTTCAAGTTGACCAGTTTTTAATTAAATTGACAATGCGCTGATAAAAATGTCAATTTGCTCATAAAGATAACAATTTCCTCGTGAAACTGACAATTTCGTCCTACAATTAACGAGTCTAAGAAAATTTACGATTTCTTCTTGAAATTAACAATTTCCAATTCGAACTAACAATTTCGTTACAAAGTTGAATATTCCTTCAAAAAGGTCAATTTTCTCTTCACATTGACAATTCCTCGTACAATACGTCATTTTCTTCATAAAATTGACTATTTCCTTAAACTGACGATTTACTCATCAAATTGACAACTTTTAGACTGGAAGCTTTCTCATAAAATCAACCATTATGCTCGTAAGCAAAGATGTCTTATGAAAAATTGAAAGTTTTATCATAATAACAGGCAATTTCGTAATGAAAATGACGAGTTTTTTTAATGGAATGGACAATAATGTCACCTTAACATTGCTCTTGGTGTAGCATTTCGCGCATTTGTTGCCCCTGACGCGGCCGCATTACACGTAAATTTTGCATGTGGTGATTCACGTGAGTGTCGTACCGAATGTTGCGTTTTGGCCGCCGTGGGGCATTTTTGCGTAGGTAGTTTACTCGTCGACAGGGGCCATGGCCCCTGTGGCCCCTCCCTTGGATCCCCCACTGGTCAGTGGCACTATACGTGGTTTTACAACTTGAACTTCGCCGTATGCACGTGAACCTGGCGGCACACATGGAAAATGGCGCCATTCGTTTGTTTACGTTTGTTTTTAGCCCTGCAAAACATTTATTTAAAAAGAAAATACATCATGTGTGCCGCCATCTTCACGCAACGGGCACACATGACCCCAATCGTTTGTTTCGCCACATATTCAGACAGAACGTCGTTTGTTTAGCCCAAATTTTCGTTTGTTGAGCCCTAAAACATACAATTTTTTAAAAAACAAAATGTGTACCTCCAACTTCACGTAACGGCCCACATGACACCAATCGTTTGTTTCGCTACATATTCAGACAGAACGTCTTTTGTTTACGCTTGTTTAGCCAAAATTTTCGTTTGTTTAGGTCTGCAAAACATTTATTCATAAGAAAATACATAATGTGTGCCGTTGCGTGAAGTTGGCGGCACACATGATGTACTTTCTTATAAATACATGTTTTGGAGGGCTAAACAAAGGAAGGTTTTTGCTTTAAAAAAAACGTAAACAAACGACGTTCTGTCTGAATTTGTAACTCGGACCTTCTGGGGTTGCTGTTCTCCCTGAACCAGTAACTTCAATAGTTCAAAGACATCCTCAAGACCTCTTCGTTTCTCTTTTCTCGTCTTTTCCAAATTTCTCCATTAAAGCGCAGTCCTGTCACGGTCGCCAGAAATGTTAAAAACTAGCACGATAATAAGGTTGGAATCTTTTATTGAAACGACATGAAACTAAAAATGGGAAATCAATTTAATCTTTTTTTCTTTTTTACAACAAAATAAAGTCATGCGTGCCCACAAATAGTTATGGAAAGGGCATCATTTTCTAACAGGGATGTTCAACCGCAGATGTGAAAAATTATTTCCGAGGACGCCTGACACGACTAAGTAAGACGCCTGAAAACTACTACGACTAGTTTCAAACTCCCTTGAAGACAAGACATTGAAAAATGGCAAACAGCGGAAATAATTTATTTTGTCGTTCTCATTCATGAAGAACTCCCACGAGAGATGACTGACGAAATGGGCAACCATTTTTGGGTTTCTGAGGGGCCCCAGGGTCCAGGTGAAATTGGGCTTTAAATTAGGTAGACATTGTATATACAAACTTCACGAAATCGGGGGGTTGAAAGAATGAAAATAACATTTGATTTTAGAGTGATCCAAATTATCGAATTTGGTTTTTAAAAGAGTGAAATCAGTTTTTCGAGCAAGCCACAGATTTTAGAAAGAGCTAAAGCCACGGGGTTTGAAAATAGTAAAAGCGAAACAGAGCTATGAAATAGCAAACATCCGTAAAATTGGTTATGAAGAAGCCAAATCCATTATGTCATTTTGTTTATAGAAAAGCAACAGCTCCGAATTTGACGGAATTCGGAACGGGCGGTGGAGTGGCTGACGGGGATAAAAATAATTCCAAGACTCGTTTCACACATACGCGGTTGCACAAGCGCGGTTTCAAAGCGGTGAAGATAATTAAATTTGGTTCCTATATGATACAATTTCCCAGTGACAAATAGTGGTGACCTGTGAATGAATAACGGGTTCCTCTGAAGCCTTTGGGGCGGGTTTTAATGCTATTTGGTCATAATTCTATCCCTGAATTTATTTTTTTTATGGCGAATAAATATCATTTAGATTACTTTTGACCTTTACACGTACATTTTCTCGCCCTTAATAAATTACGATCTTACACATCTATTAGTTCATTGATTTATGCTTGTACTAATTATTAAAACAAGCTTACTTTTATCTCAATTATTATAAAAATAATAGAATTTCAAGTGCTCACACAACCTAAAGTTGACTACCACTCTGATAAAATCTTAACGTATTGTTCTCCGTGAATATAAAAGGATTCTCTTCAGTCGGACAGTAGATTTTTTGAAATGGATAGTCAAGTTTTTCTCGCGATTTCTGCCCGATTGGCTCTAGAAGATTGTTCCATAGTAAGTTCGCCACTGTAAAATTCGTTTCTTTGTGAGTCGTTTAAAAATTTAAATCCATTAAAATGAGAAACAATTACCTAAAGCGTGGGCTTTTTGGCTGAAATGAAAACAATCGTAGGTGGTGTATGACGGTCCAATCGCTTCTTTGTTCCAATCCGAGGCATTTCTTGGGGCGTTGAAAAAAGTCATGAACGGTTGAATGACTACGGTGAAGTCTGATTTCCTGTTGTATCTACCGGATGATATCTGTTGATTTAAGCGTCGAGTTATTTCATTTCATTTTTCTTAACGGGATTTTTTTCTTCTTTACAAGGGCTTGTTCGTAATTTTGGTACTCTTTGACGGTTTTAATCATGGACGACATGACGTCTCCTGGACGGTGAAAACAAGCGCAGAAAAGTCGGTGCATCATTCGACACACGAACGATCTTTTAATACGGACGCTTATCGTTACGTCTGAAAATAAATTGATTTTCGGAGTGTTTTTTCTTTTATGACAGGTTTGGTTTTATTAATTTGTTTTATTTTTGACCTTTTTGTCAAAATAGGAATCAAAATGGCAATCCGACAGACAAAAATGTCAAAAATAAAACAAATTGATTATATTAATCAATTCACAAGAAGGCACAGCTTTCCCAGCAAGATGCTCTCACCCAGAACTGGAATTAAATTGACGATCGTTCGAGGCATGTTGTTGTGCATATAGTCCAGAGCTCGCATCAACTTGATCGCGTGAGCGGATGGACCATAATCTTCACTGTTGTAGCAATGGCCTGAGCAAATATCATTTGCACCGAAAAACATGGTGACAAGCTGCAAACAAATCGTGCAAATCACGTAAAAACCACAATCACCCCGCACAAAACTATGACAAACCTTCCAGTGGTTTTTAAAATCGATAGTTTTCGATGTTTTCATCTTCTGAACGAGGGTTTTAGCTTGGAAAATGGCGTCTTGGTCGGCGGACACAGGAAAGGCTGCGTTCAAAGCCGTCGTTGGTGTGAGGAACATTTCCTTTCCGACGGAATAGCCCTGAATGTTTGGGTTCATCGTCTTGAGAATGTTTGGAAGCGTGAGGAACTCTCGCCATGTTTCGTCACCTCCTGTTACAGTATCGAAAAAATGTCATAAATCGATGTAAAAAGCTTAATTTTTCGGTAAAAGGGGATGGATGGGGGATCTCATATGTGGCTTCTTTCGTTTGAAAAATAAATAGGTAATGCATTTTTTAAATGAAATGCACTAAAATGTGATTTTTGGTGCGCTTTATTTCCTACGTAGTGCGGTCGGGGGGTTGAACTTGTAACTAAACTTTGAAATGGATAACTGGGAGTTTGAAGGGTATTTACGAGAATTGAGACGACTGAGCCTCGGTCGCGGCGGCATTTCGAACGGTTCGAAAACGTTTCGATGTGCCAGCCCCCAGCACAAAACAGCGAGTCAGGTTCAACCCAGCAGCGTGGCTAGACGACGCGTCAAAAAAGTGAATCATTTTCCGTTATTTTACCCGAGGCCAAGTGAGCATCACTGCCCCCCCCTCCCCCACCCCTGGATGTATATCGTCACACTTCCTCGCGGTGTACAGATGAAAGTCAATTCGTGTATCACGAACCGAAAAAGTATCCGTTCAACGATGACTCCGTCTACACGACGGTGAAATATTTGGTCGCTTTGATCGATCTATTGGGTTTAATGCACTTCTGCCCGACGCCGTCGACTCATCTGACGTCTCCTCCCGAGTATGCGCCTAATCCTAGAGAGTTCCACGTACCTTTCCAGGTTGTTGAAATCGACCATTTTGACCAGGAGGTAATAAAATAAAAAATAAAGTGAGTCCGATAGAAAGTTTACTTGTCCAATAGCCCAGTCAATGAATGATGAAAAACGAGTGCAGACGACATGGCCGGTTTAATGATTTCTTATTTTCCCGCTTTGTTTGAGGTACCTGGGAGATGAACGTACTAAAAGTCCCCAGACGTCCGACGTGAGTGGGCTGCATGCAGACCACCGGGAAGGTCATTTGTTTTGGTTTTTCCTAATTCCTCCAAACCTCCAAGCGCAATGTTATTTTAATATGACAACTGTGACAGTGGCAGTCGTTATACCGATGATTCTCCGAATGTGGCTCAAAGTTCAAGTTTTTCTGCCAAACATCTATGTTATGCGGGTTCGGCTTCTGTTACCGTATTGCCAGCGTCTCAGTTACAACCTCGGAAGCTGGATTGGACGGGGAGGAAAGCCCAGAAGAAACTATCTCCCACCAACTCGGCCTATAAGATCTATTGTGGTGTCCCGTCAGGTTGCCCTGCCAAGGAAGACGCTAGTTTCCAAGCGTCCTCCACCACCACCACTCCTTAACGAAGTTGAGGATATTCCCCGTAGCCATCCTGGAGATGTCTTCCGGTTGAAGCACATCATTTGGTGGTGAAAGCGTAACCCCCCCAAAGCCTCGCACTCACTCAGTACGTGCTCTGCAAATGGCACGTGTCATGTTGTCAGGTTTTTCCATTAGTCTGAGTATTTGTATATCGAAGGGCACAATGTCCCGTTAGCAGTCCCTCCAAAGATCCTAAGGTCTCCTCGACTCAGAGAGATCAGGCCCTTCTCTGATCGTCCCTTTGGAGTAACAAAGAGCTTGGCCTGCCCGAGGCCTGGTTGTCTAACCCAGTGTTCACGCAGGCGCACACCCGCAGAAGTCGGCTCAAAGAGGGGGCCATGACCCCATCCTATCCAGTACACCATCCAACACCACACCACGCAGTTTCTGTGGCAAAGTAGCTCTCAATCCCTGAAAATTGAACTATCGAAAAAAATTATGGAAACCCAAACGCCGGAAAAGTGAAAAAACAACAACATTTGACAACTATTTGACGTAAACTATAATATAGCGTTTCCTGTCTCCACAAAACTCTGCATTTGGGCGGAGCGTGAATAGCCGCAGTTTGGCAATTTCTATAGCTGAAGTTGTGTTTGGCAATTGCTATAGCGGGTGTGAATAGTCTTTCTTTCAGGGCACAGGAATCCGTATTTTCAGTCGGATTCTACGGAAAAAAATTTATTAGTTGGAGTACGAATCTCGCAGTGTAACCATTATCAAGGCACGAATCGTTAATTTAATCGTGGACGCAAATTGCCAGTTTCACCATTTGCATGGTGTCAATCTTCGTTTGCCATTTCCAAGGTGCAAATTGTCAGGTAATTTATACAAGGAGTGAACATTAGCCTTGACGATATTTTCAGGGCAATAAAAAGCAAGAATCCATGCTATTTCAGGTCCGAATGGTTAGTTTTGTCGTTTTTAGAGCCGGCAGTGCAGGTTTAGCCATTTTCTACGCGCAGTGCTCAGTTTTAGCCGTTTTCAGGGTAGGAAAAACAGCAGCGTTTTCAGGCATTTTAGAGCGCGAATCGTCCAGTTTTGTCATTTTTTATGACGTATATAATCACATCAAGTCAATGGCGCATTTGCCCATGGCCATTCTTTGATTGCGAATGGTCGATTTCACATTATTCAGCAGGGCAGGAATCATCTTTTCTTAACGCGTGCGTTAGCGAAATAAACAAAGTTGAATAATAGAAAGAAAGATGAGAAATTTTGCTGACGCACGCGTTATGAGTCACAGAATCGAGGGGCAGGGTTACCAATAGTCATTTTAACCGTCTGTGGGACGCGAATATGGTCCGTCAAGCCAAAGGCGCGAAGGATTAGTATTGGCTATTTTTGGCGCGCGAATTGCCAGTTTCGCCATTTTTTTTTTCGCGCCACCTAGTTGGTTTAGCCATTTTCAGGGCAGCAAGAATCGTCAGGTTAAGTAGAAGAAGCAATAAGCCAAAACCACATAAATAAAATATTAATCAAGGATCGTCAGATTTTTTTTCAGGGCACTTGAAGTCTGTTTGGCTATTTTTAGAGCGGGAATTTTCATTTTGGCAAACTGTTGGGCCCAAAAACATATTATTATAGTCATTCAGATCTGAAACCAATTGAAGCAGGAGTCCCTCAGGGTAGTGTACTAGGCCCAATACTGTACCTAATGTACACTGGCGACATCCCGGAAAATAGCAACATCATCACCGCAACATTTGCGGATGATACAGCATTGCTTGCAGTCGGCGAAGACAACCAGAGCTCAGTTCGAGAACTGAATCAAGCGCTCTCCAGCGTCCACAGATGGGCAGTGAGGTGGAGAAATTGGCTATTTCGTTGGGGACGAAATCTTGTCACAAATACGATTTTTTCCTTTTTCCCAATTTCCCATCTTTCGTATTAGGATAATATAATGTTCTGGGAGCTCGGCTTTCGTCAAAAATATTTCCTGCCTGTGACTTCGCGACGTCAAGGGTGGGGCCATAGTCCAAGGGAGGCCCCTCGCTTGGATCCGCCACTGTGTTCACGATGCCTGCCCCTGCCTCTTTGTGAAGGACTTCGTGACCCCGAGACATGGCTCCGGGACCACGTAAGGCATTTCGGCCATTTCATTCCCCTCAAACCCTTTGTGACCCGGACCCGCATCAAAGTAAGGCTGTTTACCGTTGCCACAGGCCTGAGGGCTTTAAGACAGCCCCAAACTAGTTTCGAATTCACGACACTTGAGCCTAGGGGTTTTAAGAGCCGCCTGGCTGTCAGACAGGATGAAGATGTTCGCTTCCCCTCATCCTAATCTTCCGTGCACAGGCATAGCATAGATCTCTGCCTGAAAGATGGCGGGAGTCGTCCCAAGGGACTCCCAATGCCGAAGCCTGGGGCCAAAGACCCCAATGCCAGCGCCCTCATCCTTCACAAATCCATCAGTATTCCATAATTGTGTGCCGGGCTTAAACCTCAGCAATCCCTTATCCTAAAGGTCGCGGTTCCCTATATCGACCCCTTAAAGGGGTTTTTCAAAATCCATCTTCACTTGCATGAGATCCGTAACGACTACATGCAACTTCCTCCAGAACACGCAAGTGCCCAACCTGGACACCCCGCTTCAGGTGCTCCACCCGCAGCAGTCTCACCGCCACCGTATATGCGGTCGCCTGTACATGAAGGTGCAGGGGAGGCATGTCCAATGACAACTCCATGGCCTCTATCGGGCACGAGTGCTTAGCACCCGTTATTCCAAGACAAGCCTGGCGCTGCAACTTACTCATCAGAAAGGTCTGGACTCTCCCTTGTATTTCATCTTCTGCCACCATAAGAGCGAGCCATAGGTGGAGATAGGCCTAACAACGGCTGTGTACAACAACAACACCATTTTTGGCTTTAGACACCACGTTTTGCCAGACATTTTCCGACCAGCCCACATTGCGAATGTGGCCTTAATTCAGCACCCTCTTGATATGCGAGGTCCATTTGAGCCCCTGATCCAAAGTAACTCCAAGGTACTTGACTTCTTTTTCTTGAAATATTAATTTCGTCGATGACTCGTGGGTTTCAGAGTTTTTTTTTTTTTTCGTCAACGATGTTTATCGTTCTGTCATTTAATTTAAATTAGCTAAGTCCAAGCGTTGGTTAACAATTGTAAATAATTTGTAGTGACCTTATTCGCAAGATTTCCCACCACCCATCCCTTCCCACTACATAATTATGGATCTGATGATTTTTTGGGCGGGGGTTGAAGGGGAGAACACTTACCAACCGCCCAGGACACTCCGCGCGACTCGATAAAAGTCCCCAGGGCGTAGTCTTCAAGAGCTCCGTTGCCCGCCACCAGTGAGTCGCCCATAGCCGCCACGACGTCTATATCGGCCGGTCGAACGCGATCCACCGACGTCGGCACTTGGTCCGAGCGCTGAGCCGAACACGGAAAAGGGACATTGACCGGTATTCGTCCCTGACGCCTCGACTCGTTTTCCCCCTGTGCTCGAAGCCACGCTTGATCCTGTTTAAAATGTTGATGGGCGGGGGGGGGGGTGACATAAAACACTTTACATACAGTTCATTTTCGTTCAGAATAATTTACCAGTAAACCAGAAACGTCGTACGGCTTAAACGCTCTGTGACTCCTCCGTAATTTTTTCCCTCTTCTCCGGGCTCCGGACGCATGGTATGACGCCATCAACAAAAGGACAATCACCAAGTGGATGGTTTTCATAGCTGTGCCGGTCCATCGAGCGATCAAAACTTTCGTCCGTTCACATTTTCCGGGAGTTCATTATTCGGCTTGCAAAATCTATGAAGAAATACAGTTTTAAGGAAGAATGAAACACAAAATTATACCCCCTCGCCAACCACCTAGTAATAATCAAGCGTGAGGAAGTCGGAGGAAAGGGCAATTTTTGTGTAAAAATTTTTGCTCGATGCCGCAAGTAACGTGATGAACAACTCGAAAATCATCTATGAACACCATTGCGGAGAGGGGAGGGGGTAAAAACACGATTCTTGAAATTACCGAAGCGTCAGAGAGAGGTAAATTATGTTCACCCCTTAAGGCTAACTTAATGACCCACTTGAGGCTTAAGTACGTTCATTATTTCACTGAATGATTCGTGGGATTAATATTAAATCAAAAAATAGGACAAACGCTAGCTTTCAAGCACAAAACAATAAACGCCACCTATATTCACAATCATTGCCGGACTGAGTTTTGCTTGATAAATGAGCCCTAAAGGCAATGCTCAACTGATGAATGAATGGCTATCCAATCGGGGAAAATAAAAAAGGTAATTTATAAAATTCACAGCAGTTGCACATAATTTTATTTCGTTTCTCGATGTTAATATTGCCAAAGAGGGGGAATCCTAGCGACTTGTTACGTCATCTAAGATTTTCTAGTCATAATTTCTCGTATAATTCTTTTTTCTATATTCGTAAATGCCCACTGTAAGTCAAGTCCATTATGTGCCCCTTCATATCGGAGAAGTCCGCATGTTGAAAGCCTTTTTATTATCCGTACGATACGACGCTCTGATATGATTTAAAACGGAAATCGATCGATTATTATTACCCTTCCCCCTCCTCTTCCAAGTAACAATTGCTACACATTCTCTTTTTTTACGCGACCGATAATGAATATTAATGAATTAGGTAACTTGAAACAAAAAAAAAACACAAAAAAATTGGTTATTGAAAAAGATCCACTTTCCTCTGATTGACATGCAAGTCCGCAGGATTCTATTCTTCTTTTAAACTTTCATTTCTTCACTTTGAAAGGCTTTTCGCTCATTTTTGTACTTCAAACTAAAAACAAATTTAAACACCTAGACACGTACGGACGAAAGTCATGAAGAATTAAAAAGCGTCACTTTAAGCAGCTCGTTACGCCATTCCACAAGTGAGCGAACTTCCTCTTTTTTGTACACAATAGATTTTGAAGAAGAAGTATTAAAATGCTCGGTTAAATAATTCTCAGTTTTAAAAAATAAATAAATAAGGAGAACTTCCAGCAGTTGAACAAATATCAAAACATTATTCCTCAACTAGCTCAAGGAAATTCAGTAGTTAGCAAGCACATTACACCGTTTATAGAGAGACAAATTGTGTAAGATACTAGAAAAAAAAGTAGAAAGGTAAATTGGTAAAAAAAAATGCCGCCGATCCTGTTACATGCGATATTTATAAAGATTCTCGGAGGTTCGGGCGGTGGCAACAATACATCATATTTGTTGTAAGCCGAGAAAGTATGATATATACAGAAAAAAAGGCGTGATGGGTGGTGAAGGGGTTCAGGTATAACTTGTCTTTACCGGCGTTAAGCCGTCTCAAAGCCGAACAAATATAAAAGGCTCAAGTTTTAGTTTCACGGCAGCACCAATCCCCACACACAGATAACAAACTTTGTTAACTTGATTAACCCTGGAATGGAAACGTCCTCTCAATATCTCCTTATTAAAAACATTGGGAGTCATTTTGACTCCCGCTTAGCTGTTTCTCATATTATTTCCACTGGTTTTCAAAGCCTATAGCGAATTCATGAAATCTACGAGATAAGAAGCCACTTTTGAAATTAAATAATTCTCCAATATTGTATTTAGGAAATCCTGAGGGGTCAGTAATGATAAAATGTCAGAGTAAATGAGACCAAAGTCAGCTTTCTCGCGCTGGTCTCATTCGAAAAGCCACTTATGTTCAGTGGCGGCGGAAGTGGGGTTCAGGGTTAGCGAATGCTCCCCCAATGGTCTGGTTGGGGAAGCAGCTCTGTTTCAGGAATCGAGAAAAAAATGGCTTCATGTTGAATTTGACTCCTAAAAATTATCGTTCGCACCTTCCACAATATGATTCGGGTTTACGAACAAGATCTGCAAACTTTGAGCTTTGAAAGAGCCAAATATAAACACCGGAATTGCTTGTTTTTATGGAGTCAAACGTGGAATTGGTTCTCGAATTTGCCAAAACAGCAAAATTGGGTTCCCTTAGTGCCGAATCCGCGAAATTGCTTCTATGAGGGCCACAAACGTGGGAAATTGCTATCTAGAACCCCGTGAAATATGACTTTTTAATGAGGCAACCTCGAAAATTTGTATTTTGAGGGAACCAATCCTTCAAAATCCATTTTTCGAAGGGACAATCTTTGAAATTTGGGCTTAAAAGGGGTAAAAACTGTCAATCATAGCCATCCAACCAATTTAATTCCAGTCAAGACCATAAAGAAAAGGCATGTGACTCTGGAATGAACTGTTTCTTCCTCCTGGGATTTTTTTTTTGAAACAACACCCACGGGTAGGAGGGTTGCCCCCCCCCCCGGCACGGAATCATAGGTGGATTATTGTGCCACCCCCCCCCCTTGGTCTGTGGATCTAGTCCAGGATCCCCTTCCCTCTGACAAGGTTTAGGAGGTCCTCGGCTAGAGTTTCGCCGGTCGGAGCACCCTCGAGTAGGTCGGCCCCGAAGATGCTGAGCCGGCGGCCCGCGAGCGCCTCACACTCGCGAACACGATGTGATAGGCGGTCTCGTCTTCTTCCCCACACAGTCTCTACACACCGGGGACTCCGTGGTTACCCCGATGCGGTGTAGGTGGTAACGGAGCTAGCAGAATCCTGTGATAAGGCCTACCACCAACCGTTCTAAGTTCTCTCCGGCTAAGTCGGAGCAGTTTGTTCGTAAGCCTCCTGCACGGTCCTTCGACCATGCGCTTAATCTGCTGATGTCTCTCCAGTCTCTGCCACCGTATAGCCGCCTGGGCATTAACCCACTTGGCTATCGCCAGTCCTCCTGGTTGGTCTTTTTGGGTGATTAAAACCCGAGAAATTTTTGTTCTTTGGGATCCAAATCCACGAAATTTGGGCTTTGAAAGGCTAACCCCCTCGAAAATTATATTTTGTTGTGCTCAATGGGCATTTTGGCTCAGACCCAGTACATTTCACAACCACTGTCGGACCTACACCTATCGAGGCCCCTTAGTATCTGCTCTGTATTAGTGCTTTTTCTCACTTTTAGCCACAAATAAGTTGCATTCAGAAGCCGAGAATCGGCTAATTATCAATTTTGATCATTTATTGAGATTTTTGTCCATTTCATCCGCGCTATTTCACAATTTTCAGCAGTTAATTAGCACTTCTCCGAATTTGAACGAAAAATGATCATTTTTAGGCCCGCTTTATCAATTGTCGATAAAGACTTTTGAAGAACTGATTTGGACATATCATCCGCGAACCATGACAACATTTTTGATCATGAAACAGACGAAGTTTTTAGCCAGCTCTTTAATCAACGATTGATAAAGTGGGCTTTATTCCATGAATTAGCGATTTTTATCCATTTTTGCTACAAATTGGCGTTTTGCTCAATTTTTAGCCGCGAATTAGCCTTTTTTCTCAATTTGAGCTTAAATTTAGAGTTTTCCTTAATTTTAGCCGCGCTAATTAGTTATTTCTTCAATATTAGCCGTGTGTTAGGCGTTTGTTTTACATTTTAGCCCCACATGGCCATTTCATTTCAATTTAGTTATAGATTAGCATTTTTTCTTAGTTTTAGCCTCGAAATACCCTTTAGAAGATACGGATTGGCGTTTTCTCGATTTCATCCGCGAATAAGTGATTTTGTTTTTCATTTTTATCCGCAAATTAACGTTTTTCCTATAGATTATTCACGAATTAGCGATTTTACTTAATTTCATACGGATTAGGCGATTTGTCTCAATTTCAGCCGCGGGCTTGGCCCAAAAACAGCCCATTAGCGGTTTTTTGGTAAATTTTAGCCGTAAAATTGCCACTATACACCGAGAATCGGCGATTTTTTCTAAATTATAGTCTGAAAGTTGCATCGAGAAACCAGGAATGAGCGCTTTTTTGCAGTATTATCCACGAATGTTAGCATTTTTTCCAATTTTTTTGCCGCCTACTTGCTCCAACAACGGCACATTAGAGCGCCTTCTCGATTTTATCTGTTTAAGGACCTAAAGAAACTTGGGAATCAGTGTATCTTCTCTATTTTAGCCGCGAATTTGCTTCCTAGAGGGGTTATTCTGTAAATTTCAGAGTTTACGTGTCGTAAAATGGAAGATGGGCGAGGGGAGGTCCTCGTTGCCATGGTTTTTACGATACCTACTGAATTAAACTGCGGAATTTTCTGGCGAGAATTGTGTGGTCTCCACGCATCTCCACGTGGTCTCGAAGAAAAAATAATAAATTCTTAACAAGTGTGTGGAAATACCAAGGCAACGGGGTACATCCTCACCCTCTCCTTCCCAATTACGACACGTTAATTTTGAAATTTGCAGAATCACCCTCCCCCCCCCAGAAGGCACAAATTTTCTCAATTTCAGCCGCCAGAATTGTGCTTTCGTGGGCTCGATCGAATATTTAGCCATACTGTTTGCTGATCACCAGTAACGTTCTACTCTCCAAGTCGGATGGGCTAAACATCGTTGAAAGGAGCCAAGTTACTGTCCAATCGTATACCAAAACTCCTTTTCACGTTCCTTAATCTATGAACATGAACCTAAAAATCATCATTTTTCCATATTTGAGCTTTTCGTAGGCCTTCTCTGATAGGTGGCCGTGGGCGGTCCGCCCCTACCCGGTACGCTACTCTTGCTCTTTCACACTAAGTTTCTGCTCTGAATAGTGTGAATACGCCATTTTATGACCGATGTAGCCGATTTAGCTTATAACACGTCATTCATTTAGTAAAACTGTGTCTTTAGGACTCAAATTATGAGATAGTGCATTTTACTTTTTGATGAGCCAACTTCATGCCAAGTCCTCCCAATTTCAAACATGACAATTTCTTCTAAGCCGACAAAAGATACCCGTAAGATATCGCCAAGATCACGTTGGGCATGGGTACTGGCCAGGATCTTGGTGGGGGACTACCGGGGCTATAGCTCTGGGCGGCAAAATTTGAAAAATTTAAATGGGCAGGGGAGGGGGATAAGACAAATCGAACCAGAAGAAGGAGGTAAAACGCAATTTTCGCAGTCAGACGCAAATTCAGGATTTACTCAAGGGAGGGGCTAAAGAAATGGTGTGCTTCCGCTCTACTAAAAATGGCACGACAGCCAAGCGCTGCCTAAAAATAGCTAAGACATCCATTTCTGCGCTAAAATCGCCATTGTTGCGCTTAGGACTGGATCAACAATGTCCGTTTAAGCGTTGTTAGGAGTTTGAACGTTTTTGTATGAAAGTGTTAAATTATGATTGGTATAAACTCTTAAGCTCGCGGATAAACGGAAATTTGAGCTCACGTGGTCGACCCGGGCCTAAATCAAAATTTTCGCGATTTGAGCTAAAACCGCAAGATTCGAGGTAAACCAACTAAATTTATTTTTAAGGTGAAATTGCCAGTTTTTCAGTGAAAACAACAGTTTTCAGATGAAAGTTTTAGGGTAAAAACTTCAATTTTGGGCTAAAAATCGTCAGTTTTGTGATAAAATTGCCAGTTTTTGTAGTGAAATCTTCGGAAGAACACTTCAGTTTTGTAGTGTATCCCCAGGTAGCAGAGAAATTTTAAATATTTAAAAAACATGTGAAAACACGTTATTGGCGATTGTAGCTATCACTAGCGGCGCTGGTGTCGTGTGATAATGAAACCGGTGCTCCCCACATTAGAGAATCTTTAGAACCCAAGTACGGAAACACGCGATAACCGCCATATTTGGTCTCTCCGCCTTTTTATCGCTTGTGAAGTCACTCCATTTAATAATAGTAATGAAAAAGAAGAATGAAGCTGTTTTTAAAAAAAAGAAATCAGATGGTATGAGAACTGAAGAGTGACAATCATGAGACGTGTGGAAGAGAAAACGCTTATCAAGACCCGAGTGATACCGACCGGAGGGACCAAATATGGCGGTTATCGCGTGTTTCCGTACTCGGGTTATATAGTAGCCTTACCCACATATGTTATATGATAACAAGTTTTGTGTTTTTTAAAAAGTGTTTTTAAGTGTAACATGCCGGGGAAAAAGTAGTCAGTTGGCCTTACGTGACGAAAACGTTTTTGAATCGGTGTTTTCGAGTTTTCTTGCCCCCCAACAATTAGCCGACAGTGCAAGTTTTTGTACGGGCGTCGTGTACCCGCATAACCGTCTTGTTTTCTTGATTCGGTGATGCCAAAGGTACAATATCGAGGCCTCCTCGTCGCCGTCGGATTATTTAGCCGTAGTTCACGGTAAAAAAAAAGTGTCACTGACCAACATTTTTGATACATGCAACTTCCTCATTGTAGAAAACCTCCATAGAGGGTTTGTTGTCAAACGACTACAACAAATCACATGGAGTACGTGACTCAATGTTTCTCTGAAACGCCGCCAGATATCGTATCCCTTAGCTACAATCGCTAATAATGGCCGCTTTTTCATTATTTTTGGAAATGTTTTTTTAATCATAAAAAAAAGTAAAATAAACTTTGTTCAGGAAATATTTAAAACATGTTTATTAAACGTTAACGTTTTGAAAACGCATAATTAATATGATTTAAACATTTTCTTTATTATTCATTTATTATTTCTTTATTATTATTTTGCTCTGACGTGTATCGTTAGTTTTGTGTCAAAATTATCCAATTTCGGGTTAAATATTTATTTTTTAGGTTAAACCATCAAATTTGGTTTTGTGGAAAAGCCTCTTAGTTGCGTAGTGACGTCTTCAAGTTATGGGGAGACACGTCAGCTTTGGCGTGAAATCGTCTGTTGTGTTTTAAAATCGTCACATTTGGGATGAATTCGTCAGTTTTTTGGTGAAATCACCGGTTTTTCCGGGCAGAGTCGTCCTTTTATTTGACTTAAAAATATCCGTTTTGGGGAAAACTTTAGTTAAAGTGTGACATTGTCAGTTTTGGAGTAAATTATCTAATTTTGGGTGGAAATAGTCGTTTCTTGTGTAAAATATTTGTTCTTGGAATCAAACAGAACAATTTAGTTTTATGTTAAAATCACCAGATCTGCAGTGGGTGGGAGGTGGGGGTAACACGTCGCAGCTTTGGCGAGAAATTGTACGTTTCTTTGAGTAAAATCGCCGCTTGAGCGATAAAATCGGCAGTTTTTTTAATGCAGAGTGGTCCGTTTTGGTAAGATCATTCGTTTTTCATCAGTTTGGGCTAAACCCGCCAGTTTTCGGGTGAAATCATCAGTTTTGGGTTAAAAAACGTCACAAGCCACTTTCCTACAAGTATCGATTTCCGGAATGGTCAGTTCTTGGACAGACAATCCGGAATATAAAGCTAAAATAGTTTTTTTCCCCAACGAAGATGTTAGTCTTTTGACGGATTACGATACGTGAAAACTCAGTTTCCGGGGAAGCATTTGACGATTTATTGCGCCTATTTCTGGATTAATGAGCAACCTGATCTTTTGCTAGGGTCTCTTGAGCATCCGACGTCTTCTAGGTGCCCACCCCTGGATCAAGGGCCCCTGCGATTGTGCGGGGGGTTTTAACCCCTAACGTCATTCGCGTTTATCACTATAAAAGCCAAGATTTCATTATTCTAGGGTTCCCGTCAACGGTCAACTTGATGTTTTTCCGCCTGGTTGAAGAAATGTGTATATGTATAGTTTCCCACTAATGCTTGTAGAATCTATTCCCTCGTTAGCTTGCTTGGATGTACAAGTTTTGGTGGTTCGGGTGGGGGGAAGGGAGAAGCCAGGGGTGGCAACATTAATTAACCCCTGGGCGGCAAAAAGCAAGATCCGGCCATGCGGGAAGCCAGAGAGGGGGAAAATTTCGGATCTCAGAAAGGTGATAGAAAATAAATGGTTTGTTGAAGAACCAAACCCGCAATATTGTGCTTTGGAAACCTAATCTGCCTATGATTACTCGAAGAGCAAAGCCCACGACATTGGTTTCTTGATGGTCGAAGCCCCACAAAATTTATTCATGACCCAAACCCACAGCGAAAATTGACTTTTTCAAGACCTAAAAGTCCCGAAATAAGCTTTTTCAACTACTAAATCTGGTGAAATTGTTAGTTTTTACTGACAAATTTCCCGCGAAATTTGTTCTTGGATGATATCTATTTCAGATGAGTAACCTGATACTCGCATAAGATGCGAAAATACGCCAAATCATGGTTTAGCGTATTTTCCGTAAATTGCCTGTTCAGCGATTTATAGCCAAATCTGGTGCTCAACTGACGTCAACCGTTAACTCATGCCAAACATTTTTTCTAGTCTCTTCATCGTTAACTCAAAAACAAACAAAAAATCTCGGAAACGGGTGGGGCCCCACTATGAACAACTCCCATGGCATCAAAATTCAGGCTCCGCCCCTGGAAAGGAGGAGTCATTGTGACTCCAGTCAAAAGGGCATAAATGTAAACTCATTGTGACTCCAGTCAAAAGGGCATAAATGTAAATGAGGAGTCAAAATGACTCCATCACACCAACCTTAATGGAAACGTATACGTCATTTTGACTCCATGGTCAAATTTGTTTTCCTTGTAGCCCCTTTTTTGCTCATTTAAGGCTGGTCACTTGATGCGTGTTTCATGAATGTGCCTGTTGTAATAGTATATTACGATCCAAGGGCGGTATGATGCTCATTACGGTCGAGGGCGACGGGAAGTGCCCGAGGTGAAGCGCCCGAGCGTTGTACGCTATTTTTTGTACACCCGAAGTTCTTAATTATTACAATAATAATCATAAAAACCAGTCTTTAAAGCCATGTTCAGAAGCTTTGTGCTATGCATCTGGGGAGTCTACTAAGCAAAGTTAAATTAATTCCTTCGAAAAATGAAGCATTTTGCACGGACTCCACCAAGGTGACTAAGCTTTCTATAGGTGCCACAGATCTTCGGCCGTTACTGCTCTTCACCTACGTCACGAGCAGTCCCAACCGCCTTTGCGCTGGACCCAGTACATTATTAGTTGTTATTGGGTTCTGATTTTTGAGAATTCATAAACTTCAATTTAAAAATTATCTTGCTCTGCTACTCTAGGGTGAGTAACTGGGAGTATAAAGGACTGCTGGTGACGTCAGTCCCCACCCCTTTCACCTGATGGGCTGGGGGAAATCTGCGGCACCTATAGAAGAGTTTAGTCACCTTGGACTTCACTGACGCATATCATATGATTTGCTTAATAAACTGAAGTGACCACACACTTTAGCCAGTGAATGGAAGGATGACGTAGCTGATACAGAGAGAACTTTAATCCCCTCTCAGCGTAATTTGCAGCGCTTATTTTTCTGTTTTTCTGGCTAATGTACAATTTAAAAACAATATTAGGAAAAGCTATTTTCAAAAAAACAACAAAAGACCTAAAAGAAGACGTAGTGGGCTGATATTTCTCTTTACGCCCGGCGGGGGAATGAACCTCATGGGGCCTATTCTCTAACAACAAGCAATATTTTTTTCGCCAGTCATGTGTCTATTTCATTCATTTGTTTGAAGAAAATTAATGAAATAAACATATGATTTTGGGAAAGCTATTGCTTCGGAGTTAGAGAATAGGCCCCCATGTCGCCCGCTCAATACTCTCCCAGCGGTCGAATTTCGAGTCTTTACGCCCGGCTGTACAAAAAAGGATGTTAGTACGTTTTTTTTTTTGTCCCCGTACGTTATTTGCCCTTCGTTCGGACTAGAAGAGTTTTATTTATTCCCAGTTAATTGCGGAATTCCACACACTCTTTTGTCACTGTGTACGACGTCAATCCCAATTAAGGTGAGTGGTTATTGTTGCTGCCAGTCTGTAACTTTAAGTTGTTTCATCTCCCAGTTTGGGATTCTGTGTCAAGGGAGGGATGCTGCCCGATAGTTCTTGATCGGAGTGTGCACTAGGTGGACACCGGAACTACTGGAAGGGAGAATAATCCAGGACATGTATATAGCACACAATAAGGCTAAGAATTTTAAAGGGGGGGGGGACAAGGTATATTTGTCCACCCTGATAACGAGCAGGAAAGCTTTATATGTATTACCTTCTCTAAGAAGGTGGGGGCAATACATTTCATTCATTTCGTTCATCGTTCATATCAATGTTACATTCATGCATCAGGTGACGTTTTCGAAGGCTCCTTCCCGTGACAAAACCACTCAACGCCGTGGGGGGGGGGGGTGCGACCATGAATTACAAGTTCCGTGGGATACATAGATAGTATAAAATAAATTTGAAGCTTCAGGGCTACATACTCGTAGTCAACGATATTGAAAGTTCCGGTGAATAATCAACCACGAAATTGTGAGTTTCAAGCTTAGCTCTAAAGAAACAAAATTGAATATTGAAATTGCATTTTCCCCGGGAGCAATAGCCACAAACTTCCGGTTTTGATTATTCTCCGGCAGTGAAATTGTGAGTTCGGATCGAAAAACATCCTCGAAATTGTAAGTTACTGAAGAAACATTGCTGCAAAATTACACTTGGAAGGGGGGAGGTGACAAAAAAATGCCACTAAATTGAGATTTTAGGGTTGCATTGAAAGTGCAAAATTGGGTGAGATTTAGCTCTTTCTAACCCCAAATTTCGCGAATCTGGATCTTTTAGGAACCATGAATTGGGTTTCCTCCCTGCGCTGCGCCCCATCAGCAGATCCGTTCAGTAGCGTACCGAGGTAGTGGCGAGTATTGGGTGGACCGGCGCCTCCAAATAGCTCGAAGATGGAAAAATTGGAATTTTTAGGTTTTATGTTCATGGTCGAAAGTACGTGGAGAGGAGTCTTGGTATCCGGTTGGACGAAGATTTGGCTCCTTTTTATGATTTTAGGTCCATCCGACCTGGAGGAAACAGTGTTGAAAAATGCTCACCATTTTTTTTTGGTGAATCGTGAACGTTATAAAGCACTGGTTTATCAATTTTTTAACGCTAATTAGAGCGTTTTCTCATTTATATTTGCGAGTTAGCGATTTACCAAGGCCGCGGACGCGGACTTGGTCAAGAACAGCACCTTATGGCGTAAAATGGGCTCTATACTCCGCGATAGCACTCTAGCTCACTTCATAGCAAACATCTGTAAAAAGAGCTGATCCGCGAAAATTGGGAAAACATTAATTCACAGCTGAAATTGGGGAAAATCGCTAATTACACACCAAAATGAGAAAAACCCCGGCTTAAATTGAGACAAAAGGATGATTCGCGATAAAAAATGTAGAAACATCAATATAATTTGAGGATGATATTGAGGAACAGAGCTTTAATTCGTGAATAGAATGTAGAAAAAGCGCTAATTCATGGTTAAAATTGAGAAAAGCGCTAATTCGCGGGTAAACTTATTTAAACGCCAATTCGCGACTCTTTGATGAAGGAATCTTCTTGACCAAAATTTAGAAAAGACTAACTAATAGCCAAGAGTGGAATAAAGCCGCTAATTCGCGGCAAATATTAAGAAACATTGCACATTCGCGGGAAAAATTGAGAAAAATCGCTAGTTCGTGGCTAAAATTGAGAAAAACGCTAATTCATGGCGATGACCGTTTGAAATGAAAACGCTAATTTGCGGCTATAAAATAGAAAAAATCTCAAATACTATCCAGCTAAAATTGAGAAAAATACGCTAATACACGGTCATAATGGAGAAAAACGCTAATTAGCGGTTAAAATTGAGAGAATGCCAATTCGAGGAAAAACGCTAATTCGTGACTAAGAGTGAAACAAAACCCACTAATTCGCAGCTAAAATGAAGAAAACGCTAATTCGCTATTTTGCTACTGAAATGGAGAAAAATATCCAATTCACGGCTTAAATTTAAGAAAAAGTGCTCATTCGCGGCTTCAAACTGAAAAAAAGCGCTAATCTGCGAATAAGGTGTGGGAAAAGTGTGGATTCGCGGATAAAAATTAGAATGAGCCATAATTTAACGCTACGTGGTGTTGATTTCATCCAATTTGTCAAAATTAGGCACTAAAATCTCCAGGTTTTCTACACGTGTGTATCACTAGCGTAAAAAAGAAAGTATCTTCTATTCATTAACGTTGTTTTTCACTGTAATTTTCCTTCTTAAAAGCCATTAATACATGAGAGGGGGGATTACTGTTCATTAGGGGGGGGGGGATTTCGCGTCCAGCCGTCAGGGGGGGATGAACGCCACTGGTTGATGCAAAAAATCTATTAAGCTTGTTTGAAAACCTAATTTCGAGACTTTGGCCTTTTCAGACGACAATGCCGCAGGAAATTCGCTCTTCCATAACCAAATGCCGTGGATTTGGCTTCTTCAAAACAGAATTTATCTCATTTCAGCCACAGTTTCGCGTATTTTCCCTCTTTAAAAAACGAAATATCGAGGCATTTGCTTTTTCTAAAATCGGTTTCGCAGCTTTGAGTAGGTAATTCGAAAGCTAATTTACCTTTTTCAATAGTCAAATTTATGGATTTGGGTAACTCAAAAAGCAAAATTTTGTTATTTTGGCTATTGCAAAGGCCAGTTAGGCTAAGTTTACACTGTCCCTTTCGCCCTTCCGTTGCGTTGCGTTTGCTTGAAAATCGCGAAGCCCTACCTTCCGTTTTTTCAAGCAAACGCAACACGACGGAAAGGCAAAAGCGGACAGTGTAAACTTGCCCTTATTAAGCAGGATTCACACGGGGCGGAACGAGTGCGGAAATTGGAAGGCAGAAAAACCAGTGGAGGGGTTGGCGGAGTCGGTAAGAGAGTTCACATGAAGCAGTCTCCATGGTGGACGAAATCATAACCTTCCTACTGAAAGCCGGTGTGATCTGAATTCTTTCACATCTTGTTGATGGTGTTTTTCTATTAAATTTTCATTGAAATTATATTCATCATTATTTTAAGCTTCAACAGTTCAACCACACACGAAATAAAATTGAAATCTCCACTAGCGGTTATCAATTATCAACATTCCTGTCCCTTGCGCTTGCGCGGAGCTCGACGGAACGCGGAGGCGGTATAAAAATGTCCTTCGCCCGACCGCTGTCCGCGTCCCTTTCGACAACGTGGCGGCCACCCTGTCCCAACAGCCAATCAGATTGCGTTCCGTCCTTCCGCTTTCTTCGCGCGTTCCGCTCCATCCAGCTTTATACGGATTTCCTAATGGAAAACCTCCGCCTCCTCGTCTCGTTCAAATCCCAATGTCAGTCAATTTTGCTCTTTTAAACCTAAATTCCGTGGGATATGCTCTTTCAAAAGCAAAATTTCGTGGGTTTGGCTCTTTCAGACCCCAATTTCTTGGATTTGACTCCTTCAAATCAAAACTTTGGTATACCAATCAGTGGAGTTCAGTGAGAGCGAATGCTCCCCCCAATGGTCTGGTTGGGGGAGCGGTGCTCCTTCTGAATCGAAAAAAATAATGGGTTCACTTAAAATTCGCTTCTATAAAAATTATCGATCCAAAACTTAATTGTAGGAGCGTAAACAACTTACTCTTTTTCTGGCAGACTTCCCTTCGCACATGGGTGGTGTGAGAGTTACTGCGAAGGGGTCAAAAGTGTGAAATTTTGTTTTTGATGCAGCAAAACCCGCCAAGTTGCGCTTTTTCGGGTGAGCGACACGGTAAATTGGTTTGATTTTTAATGAGCCAACGCCACGAAATCTTGTTCTTTTGTGGAATAGGACCCACGAGATTAGTTTTGTGAATGTGCCAGTTCGGCGAAATTTCAGTTATGAAGAAGCAGGAACCTTAAAATTGACTTTTGTGCGGGCCATACCCAAGAAATTATTTTTTTGCAATCTACCCCCTCTAACTAATCCCTCAAAATAGGTTTTTTAATGACGGGGCTAACCGTGCAAAATTTCCCAGACTCGTGACATAACGAAGACTCATTGAAAACCCCACGACCTCAACACAGTAACTCATAATACTGACACTGCGCTTTAACATATGATAGAAATTTGGGTTCGAACTTCGAAAGAGCCGAACGCACGGAATTGCTTCATGATGCCCCCAAACGTGCTAAATGACCTTTATACCCCGTGAAAATTGATTTATTGAGTGGGACAAACATACGAAATTGTTTTTTCGGACAAACCCCGCAAAATTGCGCGTTATTGGGAGCCAGTCGTGCGAAATTTATTTCATCCGACATACGAGCGGGCTTTTTGGGGGAGCGAAGCCCGCGAGATTGGATTGTGCCATATCCAAATCAGTAAAATTTGGGTTTTGGTAAGGCTAACCCCACGATAATTATTTTTTAAAGTGCAAAATCGGAGTTTGGGCTTAGATAAGCAGTAAATAGTGAAAAAACGTTTCGGGGACTCTAATACTGTACCGGTAAACGGGCGAGGGGGACGGATAGTGCCTCCGAGCGCCCTTCGGATCTCGGATGGAGCCCCCGATAACCTTATAGATGAATTAATGAAGAGTTTTAGGTCGATATGTTGTGAAAGTATCAAGAATATGAAGTCAGCTAGACTTAATTTTTTTTCACGAGCACCATACAATCCCTTTCCTACGGAAACACATAAGTAAACATCACTAACTCACTTTTAAAATTGAGAAAAACCGCTAATTCATGTCTGAAATTGAGAAATAAAGGCGTTCTTTGGAGGATAAAATTGAGAAATATGGTAATTCGCGGCCAAAATTGATATAATGCTCTACAATGTGTGGTTAAAATTGAGATAAAGCGCTAATTCGGGCTGAAATTTGAGAAAAAGCACTCATAATATAAATATATAGATAAAAATTCAAAACAAAACAAAACACAACAAGCACTGATTCGAGGATGAAATAGAGAACGAACGCTGATTCACGCTTGAAATGGAGTAAAACGCAAATCCCCAGCTTAAATTAAGGCAAAGCGCAACGATTTGCGGCTATAAAAGCTAAGCAAGTGCTAATTGACAGGTAAAGTTGTGAAAAGTTGTAAAGTTGAGGCAACTTGGCGGTGAAATTGAGATGAACATCATCATGGGTAAAAATTAGAGTAAAAAATTAGTTGAGATAGTTGATAAAAACGGTGATTCACTGATAGAATTGAGAAAATGTGCTAATTCGACGCTAAATTTTATAAAAAGCGTTCATTCGCTGCACTAATTCACAGATTCTTTGGGAAACTTCGTGGCTTGATTTGTAAAAAAGACACTTTTTCGTGGCTAAAAGTTTATAAAAAGCGCCGATTCGATGCTCGATCCGCTGAGAAAAATGCTTATTTGTGGCTAAAATTGAGAAAAGCGCGAGTATAACTCGCAGTTGAATTGAGAAAATTTCCACAACCTATCCGCTAAACGGCGCTTATGCCAAGTTTAAACCGCGAATTTCCCCATTTTAGCCTCGAATGAGTGCTTTTTGACAACTTTAACAGCAAATTAGCGCTTTTCGCCGCAAATTAGCAACGGATTAGTGGGGTAATCCCCCTCACCTTATAGACATAAATATGCGCTTTTCCCCAACTTTAGCAGCAAAGTAGATTTTTTATCCTGTGAATCAGCGATGTTTCTTTAACTTTTCTCGAGTTAGCGTTTTCCACAATTTTAGCTGCAAGTTAGCCATTCTTCACTCATAGCCATAAATCTGCGCTTTTTCTCAATTTTAGCCTCAAAGTTGCTCGAGGTAGCCGCGATTTAGCGTATTTCCAATTTTTGACGCAAATTGAAATTTGTCTCAATTTTAGCCGTGAATTAGCGCTTTTTCGTAATTTTAGCAGTGCAGTAGCTATTTCTAGCCCGTGTATCAGCGAATTTTGTTCATTTTAGCCACGAATTGGCGTTTTCCGATATTTTTACTGACATTTTTGACAGTGAATTAGCACTTTTTGTTTCAATTTAGACTGAACATTAACTTTTCTCTTTATTCTATCCAGAAAATTACTGCTTTTCTCGATATTAGCCGCAAATTGGTGGGTTCTTTTACATTTTGGCACCGCATTAGTAATTTTTTTCAATTTTAACCATATTATGTAGAATAGGGCTTCATCTCAGTTCTAGCCGTGAATCAGTGTTTTTTCTTTTACTTATAGCCATGAATTTGCCATTTATCTCAATTTTAGCCCCAAATTTGTCGTCAGAAGGCGGAATTAAAAATTCCAACACACTTTATCCGCGATTATTTTCCTTAATTTTAGCTGCTTTGAAGCGTTTCTAACCTGTGAATTCGCGAATTACCTTAATTTTCAGCCACGAATTGGTGATTTTCTCAATTTTTAGCCGGGAATAACACTTTTTCCCAATTTGAGCTGAAAACGAGAGTTTTTATTTATTTATGACAGGCTAATTATAGTGAATTTTTCAATATTAGCTGCGTTGTTTTTTTTACACCTCAGTCCCACGTTGGCATTTTTCCTTCAATTTTTGCTATGGATTAGCGTTTATTGTTTAGTTTTAGCCTCGAACAGAAGCTACGCATTTGCGTTTTGTCAATTTTTCAAGATTTAGGGACTTTAACCAATTTTGGCCACGGGTTACCACTTTTAATCAATTTTAGCAGTGCAGTAGGGATTCTTTGTATTGACGATTTTCCTCCATTTTAGCCACGATTTGGCGTTTTCCTCATTTTCAGCTGCAGATTAGCCATTTTTTCATTTTTAGCAGCGAATTAGCACTTTTTTCTCAGTTTGAGTTGAAAATTAGTGTTTTTCTTAATGTTGGCCGCGCTAATTAATATTTTTGTCAATTCTAGCCGCGTTGTTTTTTTAGGTTTTAGCCCCGTGTGAGCAATTTTTTTCTACGGATTAGCGCTGTTTCTCAGTTTGAGCCTCGATTCTTTCAGAAGCTATACAGATTTTTGTTTTCTCAATTTCAGCCGCGAATTAGTGATTTTTCTTCATTTCAGCTGTGAAATAGCGTTTTCTGATAATTGTGCAGCGAATTAGCACATTAGCTATTCTCTTTTTTTTTATTAATAGACGATTTTTCGCCATTTGAGTTGTGAATTTGCAATTTTGGTCCAATTTAAACTCGAATTAGCGTTGTTTTTGGCAATAATTGCCACGATTTTTGTTTACTTGTACAGCCTTGAATTAGTAGCGTGTATTCTCATTCTCAATCGTAGCCACGGGCTTGGCCCTGAAACAACATTTTTGCTTCGATGTCTACATTTTAGCCGTGGAATGGCCATCGAATCGACGATTTTTTCTCAATTTCGGTCTGGAAGTTGCATCGTGAGACCACGAACCAGCGCTTTTTCGCAGTTATGGCCACGAATATTAGCGCGTTGCAAATTGCGGATCAGTAAATTAGAGCGCTTAAGGACCTAACGAAGCTTAGGAGTGGGGGCGGTATAATTTCTCCATTTTAGCCGTGAATTTCCCTCAAGGAGGTGCGTATTTCTGATGCATTTGAGCTACCAGAATAGCACTCTCGGGGGCTCTCGAATAGTCAGCCCACACTCTTTGCTGATATCACTTGTAACGTTATATTATCCAGGTCGGATATGTAGATTGAAATTCGAAAAAAAAAAAAATCGTAATCCAACCTTTTTACATGAATGAACCTAAAAATCCGATTTTGTCCGCATTTAAGCTTCTCGAGGGTCCCGCCTGACAGGGGGCCCGGGGCTAGCGGGCGGATTTTCCTTTCGACGAACTCTTTCAGAATTTGGGCGCTGTGAGGGGCGCCCGCCAAGCAAATATAGAATAAGTCCGGGGGGAACTTATAAAACGTGTCATGTCGGTCTGTCTCAAATCAAACCCATCTTGAAGAAAACGCCCATACCATTTACGGTGAACATACGGAAGTCATCAAGATGTATTATTCATTTATTTATTGCAGGGACCGGTAAAGATTATAGGCATTACAACGTCGAATACTTATAAAGTAAATAATTATTTAAAAATTATACAAAAATCAATTGTAACGCAGTACCTAAGTTAATAAAAAAAAGAAATACCCAGGTAAAGTAAGGGGAAACAAACAAACGGTTTTGACGCGGACAACAACAACAAGAAACAACAATTTACAGATCAGAGAATAAGTTCCTGAAGACGACTCCCAACTATTAAATAACTCATCGACGGAGTATATAACGTTATGTACGATGTGTTTTTTCATTGAGCGCTTAAATTCCGAAGCACTCAAAAGTGCGAACTGAGCGTGGGAGTGCGTTGAAAAACTGTGTTGAACCCAATTGGAAACTAGACAAAACCTTCGAAAGACTTTTGATCAGAATCAGAGCCGTTAGAAGGATTCTCTCCCTGTCTGTCTTGTCGGCGTTTTTGGAACACTTTCAAAAGTGTTCCCGGTCAATTTGGGATCTACTGAATAACTTTGCCGATTTTGCCTCGGGCTCTGTATAACACCTCCAGTGCTTTCTGAGTCCGACCGGGTTGTGCGGCAATACAGGTAAAGTGATCGAGAGTTGTTAAATGCTTGTCATATACGCTCATAAAATGGTACTAGCCTAAAACCAATCAGCTCAGTGGAAAGAGCACAAACTTTCCTTTAAAATGTGTCCACTTTCGGGTGAAAATTACCTTCGTACGGTCGTACCATTCTTGAGAGCAGCCGATTTACGAAAGAAACTGGTTTGGTGACTCACATTTCCAATCATTTTTCCGACGCGGTTTTCACCTCTTCGCCATAGGGAATTAAACAATTTGAAATCAGTGGAAAAACTTTCTTATTTTGCAGGCTTTCCAACGATGTTTAAAGGTTTACACTTACAGTATTTTCCCTTGAAGAAGCTGGGGCTCGAGCCCCCTGAGCCCCTTCCTAGATCCGCGCTTGCCACGAATAGTCACTTAGCCCTAAAAACTAATTTTTCGCCCTTGAAATTTGACTCGTTCAAGAAATGAAAGAGACACTTTGGAGAGACGTAATCGTTTAAAGACGTCATCTCAACAAAATGGACAAAATTAAGTCCTATGTCAAACGGTATTATAACTTTTGAAGAAGCCACGCTAGATCTTTCACCCCCTACTCATGCCTAGAAAACTGCAAGTCTATTAGCAGGGGTTTTCCCCCTCAGTGGTTTTCCGCCCTCTAAATAGTACCCGACGCTCAAATGGAGCAATATCCTTCTACTTCCTCGCCTCTACCGACAGCTACTTCTTCACGGTCCCGTAATTCTTTTATTGGCGTACAATTATTAGTTTAAATTAATTGAGGCCTGCTAGTACTTTTTTCGTAACGCGACCATTGCACGCGATGTGTGATTCCAACATTTTTTTTTACTCTTTCAGTTTCTGTAAATTGCGAGTGATTTGAGGTGAATGTCACTATTTTGAAATCTGTAGGGTAAAACCTGGTTTTGAAAAGAGCTTTTATAGTCTCATTCAACTCATTCACCAACTTTGTAGAGAAAAGCGGAAATCATCGACATTTGTCACGATAAAATGAACACTAAAGTTTTATTCTAAATTCTATGATCTTCAATCTCTTATAAAATATTAAAATTCGCTGGGTCGTTGTTTGTGGGGTCACAATAATATTGATGAAAATCACGCTTATTTTAGTTACTTACGTTCCGAAGAAAACGACTGAGGAAATAATTAGTTTTCAAGATCACACCCACTCACGCCGGATACACGCGGGTTTGATTTTTTTTAATTTTTATTCTTCGTTAAAAGTCTTTACTTTTCAAGATTAAAATGCACTCTGATCGCCGTCGTTCACGTGGATTTTAACGCACGAGTCTGAACTCCCCCCCGTATCCTTCGATGGTGAGGATAAGGAGGAGACAGAGTAAGGGAACTGTGGAAGCCTTCTCCTTAAGAAGTCGATGAAAACATGCCCCGTGGTTTGCATTGAAGTGTTGAAAGGAGAGGGAAACCATATTCACTTCATTCATATAGTAGAAACGCTTATAGAAGAGTTGTTTGTCAAAAAACGAATAATTTCACTTCGAGCAATCAGGAAAATTACTTCCGCTGGTAATTAAATGTCAACATTGAAAGGGACTTAAAAACAACGTCAGTTTCTTAATGTTTTAGACAGCTTAGCGTTGTTCTTCTTCAATGGACTTCCTTCGCCTTGATATTTTCCGTTCATTCCTTACAATGAGTGCCACAAAATCAAATCGAATGGAACACTAACGAGCTGCATCGATTTTCTTTCTTGAAATATAAGCTCCCGTTAACGTATTCAAATCTTCAGAAATATGAGGGACTCGCGATGTGAGGTCGGCCCCCTAATGACCATTAGTCGATGTTTGGGTCTATTTCCTTACGACTCGCATTACAAGGCGTCAAAATTTTGGTTTTACTACAGTCTAACGATCGTCGTTCTTCTCGTTACATTTACGGTGACTTCAAGATTGGAAGTTGCTTTGCATGCTGAATTCGAACTCACGACGGTATTATAACGATTTATGTGTCTGCTCATTGTTTTACTTGGAACTTTGTGTAACTTTCTCCTGACCTATGTACCTCTGTAGTCGTAGTTTCGTCATCCCCCCCCCCCTCAACAAGAACTTCACTATTTTAAATCGCTGGTTTATTGTAATTCAAAGCGTGCTTTAAATTAGTTTTCAATAGGCGAAAGTTGTAAAAACTATTTTACATGCAGTGGCTGAACCGACCGGTTAAACATTGTTCTTTAAAGGTGCTCGGATTGGTACTATCGTGCCTCGATTGTCTTTGCATACTGAGCCATTCTTGGAGCCTTCACTCATCCGTCGGTCTCACGTTTACTTTAAACGTCGTCAAACCCGTCGTTTCAATCAATCATCAACAACCCCTTCAATATCCTCGGAAATGGACCTACGTTGGACTCGGTAGAGCCGCCCTACTGAACACCCCATTCATCGTTCAGGACGTTGTCCACGGCAATTGGGTCGGTGTACGCGAGGTCGTGGGAGCTTTAGCGCTGGACGTCTCGGTGACCCTTATAACGCTTCAGTGTGGCGCTTGGCTTGAATTGCTCGGCTTGGAGATGGCTCGGCTGCTTGCAGAACAGAAGATCGCCGGCTTGGAGGGCGTTTTAAAAGCGATTCGTCGACAAGCTGATATCGAGGGAAACGTTCGAGCCGTTAACAAAGTGAGAAAGGGCTTTTTATAAAATAAAAAAAAAAACATTTAAAATAACAAATCCCTTCATTACACAGGTTTATTCCGTTCAACTCTTGATATACTCAACGCGTTGTTTTTTCTATTTCATCACATCCATGTTCATGTTTTTGAAACACTTCGGCGACGAGTCCATTCACTCCTTAGCCCTCAAAATAATGGAAGCATTTTGGCAAATTTTCTGGATATTCATAATCGTCTCAGCCGTCGAAGATTTCAACGATAAGGTAAAAGAAGAAGAAGAGAAGAAGAAAAAAAAAAAACTAACGACTACTATCATATGAGAGGGCGGTGAAAGAGGTTCCGTGGTCTTCTTGAAGGAATTTCGTTCGTAACAAGGAAACAAATTACCCAAATCCTGGAATTTATTACTTTTGATTGTACAGGGCTGTCAGGGTGGGGTGAGTGATGAGGGGGAAAAAATTGTAGAAGATAATAATAGATTTTAAAGCTGTATAGGCATAGTCGATTGGTTCGACTTGAGCTAACATCCGTGACGGTGGGATGCCGCGTGCGGGGTTTGACGAAGAAGCTCCTTTTTTGTTGCATAACTAGACTGATAACTTCTGTACGAAACACCTTAAAAGAAAGTCCCTTTTGACCTTGAACTTCTCATTCAACTTTTCAACTTCCTCCGTTTAAAAAACAAAACAGTAATAAGGTGATGCGTGGAGGAGATATATAAAATGTGAGTCCACACACTCATTCAAAATTACGTTAATAGTAATATCTTCAATTTAACATGTCTTCAATTTTTTAACTCTTTGTGAACAAAGAACCGGATTTGGGCGTGAAATAGAATGCGGGGCGAGTGGTTCGAGTTCGAGGATATTCCCGCAAATTAATTATTACTAGAGAGTGACAGTTGACAAATTCTGGTTACCCGACTCCCGTTTAGTCATTCCGTTTTGTATGGCCACTCGAGCAGCGGGGGGACAAACGAAAAAGTCCCCGCAGTGTCATTATGTGTAGCTGTAGTTGGTTAACTGTCGTCCAGTTTACATCGTCTTCGTACACGCATGTGAATTATTTTTTAAAAAGGATGATTGCACTTTTGCAATCATACAAGGAAGTCTGCGAGCAAGCAGGTGACCGAGTGGGTGGGGGTGGGGGGATATCCATGAATATATTCAGTACGCGTTACTTCTTATTTTCATCATTACTATAAAGTAGGTCTACCACCTGTCACTACAACTCGCAAGGACACTGGCCAAAACTATTATGTACGTATAGGAGCAGCTAGAAGGTTGCGCTAGGTGTTACACAGCCTTTAGGCGGGTGAGAAGGGAGTTAATACATATAATAAGGAGTTGCCGGGAGTCCGAGAGAAAGAGCTTCAGATACTGCCAGAACAAAACTATTATTCTGCCAAAATGAATTTACTCATGTAGAAACGTCCCGGGCCACCACAGGTGATGCGGATCTTGAGAGGGTCACCTCCCAATTACCCCCCCCCCGTCAGTCATTCTTCTACGACATCTGAAAAATATGCCACAAAAAAAAAAAAAAAAAAAAAAAAAAAAAAAAAAAAAAACACGAAGGTAAAATTGGCGATCTGGTCTATAAGAAACCGAAAAGTTCCCCAAAACACGAACGTAAGACCAAAAAGAACATGCTTTATAGCCTGCAAATCTATCCGAGATCCGACATCTAAAATAGTAATAACACAACTGCATCATGAATGTTATACCGCAAAAATCTTTTTTAACTGAGAATAAACGTTAATTCAGCGCTAAAAGTAAATAAAAAATCACCAATTCACATAAAAAATTGTGAACATCGCTAATTCAAGGGCAAAACTTTAAAAAATGGTAATTCGCAGCTAAAATTGAGAAATACCTTTTTAAATTCACCTCCAATTCGCAGGTAAAATTAAAATAAATAGCCACAGAATTATACATCATGATTTGATGCTAAACATGGGCAAAATAGCAGTGAAGTTTCAGGTCTAAAACTTCAAGAAATTACAAGTTGCGGACAATTTTGTTTAGTGGCCGCAGGGCTAGCCAGCCGCGACAGAACCCAAAGCCTATTTCGACAATAGTGAAGCCTCTGACTTATTTAATTAATGCAATGTTCGAAGAAGGAATATTTCCAAATGAAATGAAAATAGCCAAAATTTCCCCGCTGTTCAAGAAAGGGAGTGTTGATGCAAATAAATTGAGTAATTATCGTCCTCTGCAATGCTCCCCACTCTATCCAAAATATTTGAGAAAGCATAGCCCAACACGATTCTAGTTTCGAGAAAAAATGGCTCCCCGGCGGGATTTGAACCCGCAACCTCTGGATTACCAGTCCAGCACGCTGCCATTTGCGCCACGGAGACGCCTATGGGCTACGGGCCATTTTTTCTCGAAACTAGAATCGTGTTGAGCTATGCCCGTCCATCGTCGTCCGGATAATATCAGTCTAATTAATTTATTAATTAAAATACCGGCGACAGATTTATTCATTATGTCCATTTGAGAAAGCTATCTGTGTAAGACTAGTTGAGTGGCTTGAAGGAAAATGATTAATTAGTGAGTACCAATATGGTTACAGGCCTTAAAAGTCAACTACTGACGCTATTCTTAAACTTACGAATGAAATAAGAAGAAAACTTTATGGGAAAGAACAGTTCGTGGCTATTTTTGCAGATTTGAGTAAAGCCTTTGATTTAGTGGATTTCCGCTTATTACTGGATAAAATGGGGACATACGGAGTTGGAGGTATTGCGGGAAATCTCTTTGAATCTTACCTCACGGGTCGAACTCAATTTGTTGAAGGAAACAAAAATTATTGTAGCTGGTCGGAACAACAAAACCTAAGCTGTGGTGTACCACAAGGCTCAATATTAGGGCCTGTGTTATTCTTAATATACATTAATGACCTACCTGCTTTTCTCCAGCCAGCTAATGTTCTTTTATACGCTGACGATTTAACAATCACAGTCTCGGGAAATGATATTGACACGTTAACGCAAGTTCTGAATAAAACATTAAGTGAACTTCAGGTATGGTTAGTCAAACATAAGCTTAAATTGAATTTAGACAAGACGTGTTATGTAAACTTTAGTGTAACAAGCAGGCCATCAGCAGATTTATCACTAAAAATTAACAGTAAAAACATAATTAAAGTATCACACACCAAGTTTTCAGGACCAAGTTTTTATTCTAACTGTTGTCTCGTTTTATATACTAAGTATTCTTAAGCAAGTGAGAAAGCATCTGAATTAATTCAAAAATCACGGAGATGTGCATAATTACTACACTCGGGCAAACTACAAGCATTAATAAACATGTCATTCATTTCTACAAAAAAAGTGCAGAATATGCAGGAATTACTTTATAAAATAGTTTACCTAAGGAAATTAGAGAACTGAGTAACAACAAAAAATTTGAAAAGGAAATTAGGAAAATCTTGATTTGATCTTCATGTTACAAAATTGAAGAATTTATCATAGGTAACAATAACAATAACGAGTCGGCTATTATTATTATTATTATTATTATTATTATTATTATTATTATTATTATTATTTTTATTTTTTAAGGCATCGACTACGCGGTCATTAGCCATTTGCGAGGTAAGTAGCATAATCTAATGTTGTGCCTATAGTTTGATCAACACCTATTTTTTATTATTAATACTATTTATTTATTTTAATTCTATCCATTTATTTATTTTTATTTTATTTATTTATTTTTCACAGGGGTATCACAGACGGTAGCAGAGATTGAATGGAACGTATTCAATTAATTTCCGTGGAATAACTCATCTCCTGTAACAACGTCATAAAGTTTCACTTATGGTTATATCACAGTCAATGGTAATTTATCACAGATTTGGTTTTATCTTATCACAGTCCCTTATATCAAATGATTAGATATTTTTAAGGTATTCAATTATCTTCTTCGCGTTTCAGCGCTTCTTCCAGACTTCCAGGCATATTGCTGCTTGCATATTGTCAGAGGCTCGTCACATACTCTACACAATGGCCTTCGAACTCAGAGTAAGTGATATGAATGTGTAAGTCTAGTATGACCAATACACAGTCTTGTGTATGTAATTCCTTCTTTTCGTGGCAATTTCAAATCAAGTTTACTATTTTTTGCATTAGGATAGATACTTCGTAGCTGAGTAACGCTCCCGTGCCATTCCTCCTGCCAACGCTTCCATATTTCATCTCGTAACCGACGTTTCTCGTCTCGCATGCTAATAGGCACAACCTTGACACATCTAGCCTGAGTAGCTTCCCTAGCTAGAGAATCAACTTTATCGTTTCCAGGGACGCCTATGTGGCTTGGAACCCAAAGGAAGCGAACGTAGATTCGTTTCTGCCTCAGACGCTCGAGCTTCATAATTATGGTCCTATCCTGAATTATCTGAATACTACTCAGAGAGTCAGTAACTAGAAGAACCTTATCCCAATTCCCCATCGCTTCAGACAGCAAGAAGTCCAAAGCAAAAGGATAGCGTATAGCTCTGCAGTTAAGATAGACACACGATTGGGAAGATTCCTCGAAAAATTCGCAACTCCAGGAATGTGAAAAGCACAGCTAACTCCTCTCTCGGTCTTCGATCCATCTGTCCATCTGTATACTTGTGTAAAGTCTCCGTACTTGCTTATTCGCGAGCAGAAATTAGCTCTTAAGGCAATAGGTGGTAATGTACTTTTGGCGCAACTTGCCAGGGATAAGTCAACAGGTAGGTCCTGCGTTTCCCAAGGATAAGCTTCAGTGAAGCGAACCTCAGAGAAGACTGGTAATCGAGAAAAAGAACGAAATAACTCTTGTGCGCGGGTAAAGGAGGGCCGCGTACGACTGGGTACCGACCGATATTCTTCTATAAGTTCATTTTGAGACACACTCGAATGTAAAAAGTGCTCTGCTTTTCTTGTAAGGCTGGAAGCATAGATTAACTGAGATAGCTGGAGACGGCAGATGTCCCGAAATAATACGCAAAAACTCCCTCGGACTTGTCCGAAAACTCTTCATCAATAATAATGTTGATGATGTTGTGGATCATTCGAGAAAATGTCTCCATTCGCAATTGCGAATGAAGTGACTTTCGATTGTGCCTTAAGGTGGAAGGACCACATCGATGACTTAGCTGGACGATGCCAAAAGGATTTGAATGTGCTTCGCCTAATTTCTGGCCAAACCTGGGGAGGAGACACGAAGAGGCACGATCCACCAATCATCTAAATAACAATGAATTTTGCCCATGGTTCTTCAGTTTGAGTACGCTTTCCTCCCATAAGTTCAGGAAAGCCTCGATCATAACCTTTCACGGGACTACGTCTTTTTAACCGTTTTGGTCTCCCGGATATGCCTTCCTTTCATGCGTCCTGAGGCTCATATGGTTCCAATGATATTTGTTTCCGCTTCCTAACAGCATCACTTGTGGTTGCAGAGCTCACGCTTTCCATACTGCTGGTTCTGCTTAAAGTTTCTCTCAACAATATCATTGATTTTACGAGGCCAGGATGTCTTGCTAGAAGACTCTTTCCTGCCTCAGTACTACTTATTTCTTCCAAACTCCGGCCTGGTTTAGCAAAATTGCTCAGAGAGTGGTCAGAGGCCGTCCCTCCGTCTCTCTCATCATTAATGTTTCCTTTTTGATAGTTCAGTTCAGCGCCTTTGTCGCCCGGGAAGGCCTGACTCCCTCCCGGGTTACCAGTGATCAATCCGGCTTTTTCGTGTTGTGAATTGTCCATGGTGAGTTTTTTAATGCGTTTTTACCCTACCGCCAGGGACGGGTGAGACCTCTCAAACCCTATATCCAATTCAAGTCCATCAATAATGTCCGAGTCGGCATCAAAAATCAGTCAGAGGGAGATAAGCTGAATGGCTTGGGAGGAGAGGAGGTGGAAAGGATAGGAGGTTGTGGGTTTGGGATAGGATGAAGCCAGAGGGAAGGCCAAAGGCCTTAGGGGTAGGTACATCGATGGGATATGTCTCTGCACCTAGGCTACAGGACCCCGGGGATGCCATGCCCGTAGTGGCACCGAAGCGCCACCCCTGTGAGGTTCGGGATGCCTGCGGCTAACGACGCCCGACCCCCGCTTTTCTGTAGGGGTGTGCTCCCTTAGACAGCTGCCTTCCCTGGCTAACGGGTCCGCCTCCCCGCCTCTTTTAGTCGCCTTTTACGACACGCAGAGGATACGGTGGGTGTATTCTAACTCCTCCACCCCCACCCACAGGGGATGCGGATTATTATCCGGGTCCGCGGATATGCGGACAGGGGATTATTATTATTATTATTATAGCTATATAAAATTACATCACTCGGAGCTAAAAATCTACGGAATCGCCCAGTTTCTGGACTAATCATAGGTGAAATTGCTAGTTTTCGGTATTTATTTTTTTATTTCGTGGTTAGAACATTAAATTTTTTTATTAAATTGATATTTTTACAAAAGAAACAACGTGTGAAAAATCGTAAGCTTCTGATTCCGCCTTGAAAAAAGCCAAACTGATTATACATAAGTGCGCTAAAAATAGCCAAGCTGGTGATTCCCGCTCTAAAATTGTCCAAGCTGACTTTTTTTATGAGTCATAAAACTGGATCAACTGGCAATTTGTGCACTGATAATGCCTGAACAGCGATGATTCCTGCTCCAAAAATGGCAAAATCAACCACCCGCGTGCCAAAATTGGCCAAACTGACGGTTTTCGCGCCCTGACTTGACGTACTATTCACGCCCTATATAAATGTGCAAAACTGACTCTACGCGCGCTAAAAATGGCCAGACTGGGCATTCAAGCCACAAAATCGGCAACACAGAGAGTCAGTTTAACAATAAACTGACGATTCGCCCCTTAAAAAGGCCTAAACAGATTATTCTTGACCTGTGAATGGCAAAAACGTCCATTTGCGCGTCAAAAAAAGCCAAACTGAGCCTTCACAATGTCTAAATTTAACATTCGTGCCCTAAAATAATAAAAAAAATATAAAAAACAAACAAACAAAAAACAATCTGGCTATTCGCGCCCTAAAAATGGCATTCTCGTACTCAGATGCAGATCCAGGATTTGCTCAAGCGAGGGGCTTGGGCTTGGGAAATTGTGTGCTTCGGTAGACTGACTAAAAATGGCTTGACGGGACCGTAATTCACTTCCTAAAAACTGCTAAACTGACCATAATCGCGCCCCCCAAATGGCAAAACTGACGGTTCTTGCATTTAAAATGTCTATTTACCACTCTATAAAACCGTTAAAATGACTTCACGCGCCCTAAAAATAGCCAAATTGGCGATTCTCGCTCTAAAATGGCCAAAAGTGACTCTAGGCGGTCTGGAAATGCCTTAACAGATTAGCTGCAAAATAGACAATTTGCGCGCAAAGAATGGTCAAAATAACGATATGCGTGCGTAATTGGCTAGAAGGGACTAATTGAACCCGCCTATGCTGCTATGTTTGGGCAAAGTATAACTGACGATTCGCGCCCTGAAAATGGCAAAATCGACCAGTCGCACGCCAAAAATACCCTAACTGACCATTATCGCCTTGGTCTGACGCCCTATATAAATGTCAAGCTTCAAGACTATGCGCTTAAAAATAGCTTAACTGACGATTCACGCATTGAAAATGCCTAAACAGACGATTCCTGTCCTTAAATTGGCCAAACTGACCATTAGCGCTAGGAAAAATAGAAATTCCTCGCTCTAAAAACAGCAAAATTGACCATTTCGACTGGTAAAACTGATGATTCGAGCACTGAAAATATCGCACTGACTATTCATGCTTTAGAAATGACCATTCTGACATTTTGCGCTGTAAAAATGGCCAAACTGGCTATTCACGTCCTAAAATTAGTAATACCAACTCTACATAATAGCGGCCCGCGAGATTCGTGCTTTGAAAGGTCCGAAACGGATGATTCATGTCCAGCATCAAAAATTGGCCAAACTGAACCTCGTTCCCTGAAAATGTCTAAACTGACGGTTCGTTCCCTAAAAATAGCAAAACTGACTATTTAAGTCCTAAAAATGGCATACTAGTAACAGAAATTCACGGTCCAAAGATCAGCTAAGTAGAACATTTGCGCCCTACAGAGGCTACTGCGCGTTTTCAAAGTGGCTATCGGCACCCCCCAAAAAAAAAAAAAGCTGATCCTCCGCGGCTTGAAAACAGTGAAACTGCGGACAATTCATGCCTTAGAAATACCGGAACTGATCATTCGCGCCTTGTACAGATGGCTTAAATGACGATTTGTGCCATGCTGCACTGAGGAAATAATAAATTGTATAGGGAAATTGTCCATTTTAGGAGAAAATCGACCGTTTTATAAGGCAATCGTCAATTTTATGAGAAAATTGTCCATTTCATGAGGAAATGGTCAATTTTATGAGGAAATTGTCCATTTTATGAGGAAATTGTATATTTTATGGGGAAGTTGACCATTTTATTAGGAAATCATCAATTTAATGAGGATATTGTATATTTTAAATGGAATTTGTCTACTTTATTGGAAAATTGCCTATTTTATGAGGAAATAGTCAATTTTATGAGTTAATTGTAAATTTTATGATGTAGTTGTATATCTTAGGAGGAACTAGTCAATTTTATGAGGAAATTTTATATTTCATGACGAAATTGTATATTTTAGGAGGAAATATTCAAATTCATGAAGAGACGGTCAATTTCATGAACAGCTAATTTCGGGAAATTTGTTATGCCAGTAAACCAATTTTGCTGGGTGGCATATTTCAGTGACCGATTGCACCGGTTTTTCGCGCTTAGAACTGTTTTTATAGCTGGTTTCACTCAATAAAAAAGTAATTTCCTGGATTTCGCTCCCTAAAAATCCCAATTTTTAGGGTGCTCAATAGCAGTGCTAGCCGTTGGGACATATATAAGAGCTGCCACTGCGCTGAGTTCACTTCATTTGGCGGGAGGCATATTTTTGCCAAACTAATAGTTCACGTAACATTGGTAGTTGTTGAATAGTGTTGTTTTTTCCCCACTTCTCCGGCCTTTAGGTTTCCTTTATTTTCCGATTTTTCAAATATCAGAGATTGAGAACTGTGTATGGCTTGCAACTGTGTGACGTGTGGTATTGGTAGGTGCGGTGGCCGGATGGAGTCATAATATTGCCCCCTCCTTAAGCCGACTCTGGATCCGCGCCTGCCTGAACTATCGTATTTTATCAGTCTATAACAACGAATTAGCGACTTTTCTCTTATTAGCCACTAAGTGGACAGACTAAAGCTGTCCATCGCTGAAAAGGATGCCTCAACCCCGTCGATTCACAGAGAAACCCTTGCGTCTTATGTTACAGATCGAGGAATTCCATCTCAAACTGTACCACATTTTCAACGCTAGCGACCAACTGTATAAAAATGTATAAGTAAAGTGCAGTTGAAACAAGTGAGTAAACGTTTCAATTTTAACTGAACAAAAAATTGCCTGTTTGGTATTAGAAATTGATTCAGCTCCGACTTAAGATGAGATCAACGATTCAATTCTCAGCAAGTGGGTTTTTCAGCTTGGGCTTTCCACTGGTGACAGCGGTAGGAAAGTTTTAAAACACTCAATAAGCGCCGAATGAATGGACATGTGTGTTGTTTTTCAGATTGTTTCTTCTGCGACCACGTATTTAATCATTTTAGTGCAATTTGCTATTCCTCCCAAATAGACGCGTCGGGTCTATATAGGTACTGTAGTGATCAATTAACAACTTAACAAATCAAGAAAAAAAAAACTCAAGAATAGGCGTGAAGACGTTGAGGCCTCCTTGACGAAACATCGCATAAAAAAGTCAAAAACAAGACAGTATCGGTCAATAAAATTGAACAATTTAACATTTTATTCCGTCGTTTTAAGGTTAATTTCAATAATAAAACGTTTAATTTCCATCGGAGCGAGATTTATTGTGTTATCATCCCTTTCATTGCACTACTTGACGATTTTATGACTAGCTGCTGGATCACCGTGTTTATTACAATCAAAGACAAATCGAATGCTCTTCGACATTTTCTGATTGGCTCCCAGTCACTTCCGTCACGATAATGATTTTAATGATTTGATGAATGTATACGCATCGGGCCGGGTACACCGTTTAAGAAGAATCATTAACTGAGCCGTTCAAGTTTTAAAGTGTGTACCTTTTTAGGTAAATGCGTCTCGTAGTATATGTCAGTAGTACAGTATCATGAAGAATGGGTGATGATGTGCTGGTTAATTATTCCCGGATTGGGGTCAAGACATACGTCTAAAAATCAAAGGAAAAATAAGTGGCAAATGATAGGCCGTTCGGTTTTTGTTGGAAATTCTGTTTCATTCTTCCAGCCCTTTGTCTTTTCCGCATGTGGCGTATGCAGAGGTCCCTTCTTCTTCCTTAGTCTGCTGAATGGCTGGCTAACTGTCCGCACCTGTTCCATCCCCTACAACGTTATTACTCGTCTTACCGTCGATTTACAGACTTCAATAAGGCCATGAAGGACGAAAGCAACGATAAAATTACCAGTTTAAAGCGTTACAGCTCGTAAAACGGAGGCAGTAAACCGTGCAAAAGTAGTTTTGAAGCAACTGAATTGATATTATAGGTTGGTCCCGTTGACGCCTTGGCGTTTTGCTATTAATTCCTTGCGAGTATGAACTCACATTCTAATACGCGAAACAGTGAGGCACTTGAAGTTTTTTCCGATGAGCCTGAGCCTGTGAGGTGTTTTCACTCTCGAATTAAATTAAAAAACAATTTTATATCGCCGTTAAAATGGATTTTTATTAGCGGAAATCACAAAGTTATAAACATTTATTATGCCCAACAATGAACGGAAAGGGAGAGATCAATTATTTTTCTCCATTATCGTTAAAGAGCGAGTTTTTTGTTGTTGTTGTTGTTTTTTTTGTTTTTTAAGGAAGTAAAAGTCATTCATAATCGTAGTGATTCGATTTTTTTTTTTTTTTTTTCTGAGAACGAACGGCCCGAAATTTTTATTGAGAAATCCAATCTTGTGATTTTTTTTATTTTAAAGAAGTCAAACCCACAGCCGGTCGCCATCGCTACACACCATCTGATATCCGGCCTCACCCAACAAAAATAGAGAACCTATGGTTACACACAGGTACTGCCATATTGTGGTCCTTAAGAGAGGGAAGGGCTTGTGATTGGCTGGTGAGCGTAACCTCTAACCTACATGACCGGAGCAGCGAATGAGAGATATCAAATCTATTTGATCCGTATGTGGAGGGGGGGGGACCAAACATGACGGACTGTCAGTACTCGAAGGAACTTATAATGTAGAGCCTTAACAAAAAACATTGACAATTTGATACTTGATCAGTGGAAAAGTGATAAATTCCCTCTCCCGTCCTCTCTAGGTGAATGATAACCATGCAGGTAGGAACAAGTGGAGAGAGAGAAAGGCTTTTTTAATGTAGAAACATGTGAAGTCGGGTTTTCCGCCGTCACACACCCACTGTTATCATTCACATAGAGAGGACGGGAGGGGAATTTATCACTTTTTCACTGATCAAGTATCAAATTGTCAATGTTTTTGTTGGGTGAGGCCTTATAACAGATGGTGTGTAGTAATGGCGACCGGCTTCACGAAAAATGCGTTTCACTCCCTCCACTTGTTCCTACCTCCATGATGATAAAATTAGCACTTTTCCCCGATTTCAGACCCGATTTTGCCCCAAGAATTCGTGATTTTGCGTTGTCTCATTGTCAACTGTGAACTAGGGCTTTTTCTTAAGTTCAAAAGCCGCATATTGTTGCGCTTAATCACAATTTAGCCGAGAATCAGTGTTTTTCTCCATTTTTGGGCCGAAAGAACTCGTATTGCTCAATTTGAGAGGTTTTCCCTTCAATTCTAGCTACAAATTAGACCTTTTTGTGTACTATTTCGCCAAGTGGAGTTTCTCAACGAATTTTTCTCTCTAATTCGACGAATTGAGGGCCGGTGTGCCCGTGGGGGGCTAGGGTATTGCGTTCCAGTTGTGACGGGAAAGACCCCCCCCCCCTTCTCTTTATCTGAGTCGGGACAGACCCGAATGCGTTAATCAGTTTTGTTTGTTTTCTTTCTTTTAGGCATAGATTAAGTAAAATTAGCAGTAAGAAAATGTATATACGTTAATAAAATAATAATCACAGAGCCGTTATTTGTAGCCGCCGTTGTTCGCCCCACTTGTCTTTTATTTTCTTTCTTGTTTTTTTTTAATATATATAAGTCCGCGCCAACCTAGGAGTGATAAGATAGTCGTTAGTTGACCAGGGCCGCAGTAGCACGTAAGTTTCGCATTTTTCTGTTTGTAATATTACTTTCTTAACGCATTAAAATCCCTAAAAAAGATTCGTTTAATTAAAAGAATATAATGGGAAAACCCACTAGGAAATTAACTCGAACGGGGAAGATAGAGTCGTCCAGGGAAAGGTGGGGTAGGTACGAGCCCCTGAACCCCCCCACCCCAATCCATCCCTTCCCAGACGCTCCCTTAACCATCAGAGGAGAAAGGGAAAGAAAAAGTATTCGTAAGCGAGACGTGGAAGCGGACGGTCGTGTGTGGTGCCGCGCAGTCAGCTACAAGAGTACCGATCTTCGAAGTAAGCCGTAGACGGCGTAGGGACTAGTACGCCAACGATTTCCAAGTACGCAACTTTGTACGCCTCGAGTACGCCATCTCTACGCGAGCATTGTACGCCATCTCTACGCAACTTTGTACGCCTCGAGTACGCCATCTCTACGCGGGATTCGTACGCCGCGAGAACGCCATCTCTACGCAACTTAGTACGCTACGAGTGCGCCTTTTTGACGCGAGGCTCTACGCCACAAGTACGCCAGTTCTACGCGAGGCGCGTACGCTTCAATTGCGCGCGATTGTTCACCACCCCTCATTCTCGGCTATACGTCACACGTAAACGCCGTCAGAATCTAATCCGGCGCCGTCTCCTTCCACCGGCTTGTCTCGCCGGCGTCACCCCCAACTATATCGGGTGATCGCCTCCTGCTCATCACCACTCGTCCTCGGCGTTGGTTTTCGCCGCCCGAATCCGTCACCCAGAGTCATCCGTCGGCGCCAGACCGCTGCCTACGGGCCGTGAACGCCCATCCCCACTTCGATTGAGACGTCCCGCTTTGGAAGACGAATTTGAAGGCGTGAGTACGGAGTCGTCTTCTAAATCATTCCGATCATCACTCGTTCCCCCCCCCCCGTTCGTCGTCCCTCAACTCGTTACCGTCCGGCCTATCCCGTTATCCTTTGTCGGCCTCCCACTTGCTTTGGACGACTTATAAAAATATATATATTGAGTTACCGATCGAGAAGCGTTTCTTTTAATAATGCCTACCCCTTTCCTAGAAGCATCCCCTAAATAAAATAGGGAGGCCCCACGTCGTATCACACAGTGGCCTGTCACCCATGGGCACGGCGGTCACGGGTTCGATTCCCGCGCTGGTCAACTGCCAGCCTCTGCCTCCAATTCCCCGAGTGTTTCTGCACTGCAAAGTGCCTCGTAACACTCCCACTATTCTTTGGTTTGTTTCCTTCCTAATTCCAAGAGCTTCAATTGTAGCAGCATTTGCGTGTCCACTGCATCCAAGCACGCATGGGCTTGGACGTACTGACGTGCCTATACTTGCTCAGTCTTCCAGTTCGCCTGCTTCCTCATGCCCTGGAATACCAGCTTCCCCTGATACCCACCCCAACATGACTGTGTTACCAGCTGCCTCCAGCAGAGCCGATAGACGTGATCTACATTCCTACCACAACCCCAATTCGCCCAGTTCCCACACAGCCTGGAAATGGCACAAAGCGTGGCTATAAGGTCTACTGCACCAGACCTCGATGGCCACAGGTTTGCTTCTTTTCTTGTTTCGCCTTGGTTCGAAAATAGTTCTTTTTTAAATATGGTACCTTTCATCCTAATTCCTACATTGATGTGGTCAGCGAGGGGGAGGGGATAAAAATACGAGGCACCAAAAATTAGGCCTGCTCCTCCTCAAAAAATGACGTAGATCCGTGATCCGGGCCTGATCTTTCCTAATATGGTCCCGACAGCTTAGTAGAGAGCGGGGCCTTCACATGGCACTATGGGAAAAAGTACTTCAGGACGCTCTATACATTCGTTCTCTTCTGTGTACTTCAACGAACACTACTCCCCATGAGCGCAAGTTCTCGTATGCCAGGCGTTCTCCACATGGTGGTTAAACAGACCATGCCCTGTCCTTATTCGAAATTTTATTCGGGATAACAAATACCAACTGACAGTGGAAAGAGTCGAACTTTTGGAAAGTAATCCTCAACGCGCATATAAAAAGGCGGAACTCGATAGAATGACAAAATAATGTTATCGTAAAGCACTGCAACGAATTTAATTATAAGTTTATTCGTGAGCGTTGCAAGATTAAATCACAAAAAATGAAGATAGCGCAAATTACAAGTCGCTTGAGTTTTGAGAGAAATGCTTCTATTCAAAGATCAAAGAAAGGTGATTCAGCATTCATCATCGGGCATCCGATTCTTCAGCCAAGTTTTGAGGCACTTCAATATAGAAAAGGCCAAAGGGCATTTTTGCTGGAGCACACTGAGCGGAAAAGGTTGTCAGGATTTTCAGAATTCTAGAGACAATCGTGAGTAATTTTCGTCGCAGTGATTTAACGTTTCAACTGCCAAATTTGCGGTATTTTCTGTTTGTTCTCAAGCCGAAAAAGTTGTCCGTTTCTCCTACTACAAAAACAACTCTCCCAAAAATCTCCGCTGAAACAGATTTTTAGGGCCCGATTGTGTCTCAAAGGATCGAATTTGAGGTAATAAACCCCACATGCAATGAAGCTGATGTTCAAGTTCCGTCAAGCCGATTTTTATGATGTTCTGCGGTTTGAGCAGAACGAGCTCAAAAATATCTGTGACTCGAGAGCTGAATCTCATCTTCCAAGATTGCTTCGATAAATGGTATGCGAATATTGTGATTTCAATTAAATCTTCAACACTCGCTCAGTCAGAGGATTCGGCCGATTCTTCATCCGCTGAGTGACGCGAGGCTACTTGATTTCATGTTTTCGGTGGTGAAAATTTGCTTGTTAGTGACCAATAAACAATGGCAGATCTACAAAGATTTGCCGAACGATATCAGTGGGAGTTCAAATCCGTCAGAGAAGTCTGTGGTCCTCCACTAACCTACCGATTTCTCATGTAATATATCTGTGGGATACAGATCTGCCGATTTTGAATCGACAGGGTCACCCCTTAACGTAACGATCTGATCTGATCTGTCCGTTCTATAGTGTTTAATAATAATAGTCATAATCATAATAATTTATGATAAATAAAGAATAATAATCGGTCGCAGATAGGGTTGCCATATATAAATTTGAGAAGTCAGGACAGCATGGACCGAAAATCAAGACAAATCAGGACTTAAGCGCCCGTGAAAGGGCAAAGACAATAAACGGTGAAGTAAAACTTGATTTTCAACGATTGGTGAAAAACCGCGTTGGTTCTCGTCATATATTCATTTGAAGGGTCTGGTTTTGGCTATTCCACCATTTTCAACCCTATACACACGATAACGCTAACGCCCCGCCGGCCGTTATGAGTGTGAAGGGGGAGTTCCCCATTCCAATTCAAGTCCTACTGAATGAATAAATTTTATTTGTGAAATATGTAAAGAGTCAATATAAAACGATTGCAATGTGTTTCCAACCACTGGAAGGCAACTTGGTACTGGAGTAAGTCACCTTCCTGGTTACAGTGAACTAGATACTTTCAAATTCAAGTCAAAAAATTAACCGTCAGGTACTGAAAATCAAACCCAAAAACTACTAAAAATCGCGTAAGTGTAATGAGGAAGTTTCATGGGTCAGAACTTGGTAATAAATCTTTTTTAAGGTTTATTTATACTAAAAAAGAGCATAAATCGTGATCCGTTCGTAAAATAACCCAACAGTTAATAAATAAGCGATTTTTGAAGTTTTAGAGGTCACTTCAAAGAACAACGTGCTTGCAAGAGCCTGAGCTGCCTGTCTTACAATTACTAGTTCGCTGGAACTCCTTCAACCTAGTAAGTCTTGTCAGGCGACGAAGAGCTCCTAACGATGCACGCGAGATGAACGTTCGTTTTGGCGGGATTTCAAATATGCCAACTTTTGTTAATAAATAAAAAATACTTCTGAATGGTTTTAAATTTTTATTTATTTATTTATTTGGAAGGATTGGTATGCCGCATCGAAAAATATATATTTGGAAAATGTGAAACTTCCTCATTTACAAAATAAAATATGAAATAAATTATAATCCGACATTATAGCCCAGTCAAATTAGAAAAAAAAACGCGATTTAACGGAAAAAATGAGGTATTTCGGATTCGGCGATTTCATAATTCCGGTGACTCTAAGTGGATCTCTGGATAACTAAAGTCTGTGGGTACCTCTCCGTTTGTTCTTATGTGTTCCTGCGGTTTTGTGTGCAATAAAACTACGTTCCTCGGGAAGATCTGTTGGTAAACTTTAAATTTGTAATTTTCGAATTTATTTCTTGACTTGATTTATTATTATTAGTGAATGAGAATGTTGGCTCGGTCGTTCAGCCATTTAGCCATGTACTGTACGTGTCTCTCGTCGGCACACAGTCCATTTTTAATTCAAATCATTAACACAGCAGATACTTTTAAGCGTCTAAACAGTGGCGTAAGTAGGAATTTGTCCGGGGGGGGGATCAGATTAATATCTCGTAAGGGTGAGGGGAGGAGGTTAATTTCACATTTTAGTCATCATTCCACCCAGCCACTTCCTCACTCTTGAATCTGGACATCTTGCTGGCCTCATCATAGCCTCAATCTCTTAGTTAGGGGCGATTTTTGGACTCTTTTAGAGCTTTTGTGGCCGAGTGTATCATTATTCTCAATTTCAGCCGCAGTGCCCCACCCTCTCCCATAACCACGAATTTGAGCATTTTCTCAACTTTAGCAGCAAAGTGTCGTTTTTATCCCGTGAGCGATGTTTCTTAATTATCCACGAGTTTTGGCGTTTTCCTCAATTTTAGTAGCACATATTACCGATTTTTAAAATTATTTTACCAGGGGATTAGCACTTTTCTCAGTATTAGCTGGAAATTAACGTTTTTCTTAAGTGTTTTCCACAATATTAGCCGCAAAATAGGGGGACTTTTCACGAATTAGGATTTTTTTGGTTCACCATACGCAATGCATGAGCGATTTTTCTCAGTTTACTCGCGAATTAGTGGTTTAAATTGGCGCATTTTTTCAATTTCAGCCTGAAGCGTTGCCTTCAGAATCCGCAAGTTGGCGTATATATTCAGTTTGTTGCGCAAATTAGAATTTTTCTCAATTTCAACCGCGAATTAGCGCTTTCTTTTAATTGTAGCGGCGACGCGTCGTACTGTTTCAAACCTGTGAATTAGCGAATTTTCTCAATTCCAGTCACAAATTGGCGTTTGGCGCAATTTTAGCAGTTGATTGGTGATTTTTTCCATTTTTAACCGCAAATGAGCATTTTTCTCAATTTTTAGGCTTAAAATTAACCTTTCTCTTAATTTTGACCAGGCTGATTATTTCATTTCTAAACATTACCCGCAAATTAGCGGTTTTTCACATTATACTACCGCATTAGCAAAACTGTATAACTTTTGTAGGCATAAATTATTGCTTCTTTTCAGTTCTAGCCGTGAATTAGCGTATTTTTTAACATTATACTATATCCATGCATGAATTTGCCATTTTTCTGAATTTTAGCCACAAAAATGCTTTCAGAAGGTGCGAATTTAAATTATAAATGTATTTTTTTTTTTTCAAACCAAAAAATTTACATCTATCCATCAATTTCTGTCAAAAAATCATTATTTTTAAATTATTATTTCACGACACTTAATTCGAGAATTAGTGATTTTTCTCAACTTTAGCGGCGAATTTTCGCGTTTTCTAAATCTTAGCAGCGCGGTAGCGTTTCCAACCTGTGCATTACCTACCGAGTTTTGTCAATTTTTGCCAAAAATTGGCGTTTGACTCAATTTAAGCTGTAAATTAGCAATTTTTTCAATTTTTAACTGAGAATTTGCACTTTTCCCCAATTTGAACTGAAAATTAACGTTTTTCTTAATTTTAGCTGCGCTAATTGGTGTTTTTTCAATTTTTGCCGCGAATTAGTTATTTTCCTCATTTTTTGTCCGCGAATTGACGTTTTTCCATAACTTTATATCGATTTTTCCTAATTTTAGCTGTGAAACAGCGTTTTGTGCTAATTTTGCGGCCATTCAGCATCCTATTCCCTTTTTCATACGCGAATGGGAGACTTTACGCCATTTCAGTTGTGAATTTGCAATTTTTGTCCAATTTTAACCTGAAAGCGTCTTTTATTTGTCAATATTATAGCGAGTTTTCTCAAGTTTAACCGCGGGGTTTGCCCAAATACAACACTTTTGCGTTGATTCCCACAATTTATTCGAAGAATGGCCTCCATGTACCGCGAATCAGCGAATTTTTTCTTAATTTTAGTCTGGAAGTTGCTTGGCGAGTCCACGAATCAGTGCTTTTTAGCAGCTATATAGCCACGGATATTACAGATTTTCGTCTGATAGAGGGTCTGGGGCGAACCCCCCCCCCCCCGGTACCACGGTACACTACTGCGTTGGGTCTGAAGTCCAAGGAAAAAGCTGGACGTACTCGGACCATTTTTGGCTGCTTTAAGTCCAGCAGAAAATCTGTTAAACCTAACTTCAACGTGAAACGCTTATTTTTGGAGATTTTATCGGGCTCTTCCGCTCTTCGTTATGGTACTAGCGCTCCTTCGTTCGTATACTTGTAACTCTGGGGGGGATCTGTCACCCATGTCCCCCCCGTACCCCCCCTGCGTCTAAACACACAAAAAAAAAATACCAAACTTCAATCTAATGGAAAGCTACACCCACAAAATCTGGTTTGCCAAATGGTCAATTGCAGCGCTGTCCGAATTATGACTAAGGCGATTTTGTCGTTTCTTGATATGCCTAGAGTACAACATACCAAAAGTCCTCGAGGCTGGAGCGTGAGCCAGCCGCAGGAGATCGCTTTTAAGGTTGATGCAATGATCAATAGATTTACTCATGCACCGGCTGCCGTATGCAACATGACAGCTGACCTCAGAAAAATGTGAGACATTTTCCAAACTTCTCGATAATGCATTGAAGAAGCACTGTTCTTGAGCTTTTGAGCTTATAAAACTGTTTCGTACGCTCATAGCCCAGTAGCTGTAAACAATGACGTAGACGTTTTGGCCAGTAGAGTCAAGTTTCGCTGCCCACAAAACTTTCTGTCATCATGGATCAGGTCTGTGACACACAGGTGCAAATGAATACAAAGAGTGGCTTCACGTCGGCGTAACGAGTTTGGCTGCAAACGCCGTGAAGAAGGAGTTATGATTGATGATATGGGAGAAAACCTAGTAATTTTAGTAAACCCTATCGATATACGTGCTACAAAAACTTTATGTTATCTGCGACGTCTGGCTAATAGTTTTGGCTCAGCGATGAAGGAGAGTGGGTACCAATAATCATGAAAAATACATTTTTAACCTGTTCAACAAATCAGGACTTTTAAGGACTCGTCGAAAATCAGGACGTTTACCCAGGACCCATCGGAAATCAGGACAGGACGCCCAGGACAGCTTCAAAATCAGGACATGTCCTGCTATAAATCAGGACGAATGGCAACCCTAGTCGCAGATAACTTTTGTACGTTAAGGGGCGACGACCGATCTCATCGTTTGCTCTAGACAGGGCTGGGCAGTAATTGAATTACATGTAATTGAATTACGTAATTCAATTACAATTAGTATTTGGTAATTTGTAATTGATAACAACACGCCATTGTAATTGGTAATTTGTAGTTAAAATCACTTTTTCGACGTAATTTGTAATTAACAATTACCAATTACATTTCCATCTTCAGTGCCAATATTACTTCGAAAACTCAGCGGTTACTATTTCGCGCTTTACTTGGAGCTTTTGGAGCAGTTTTTGCATGAAATTCTCTGAAAAATAAGAGTTTCAAAGCAATTATGACACGACCGATATCCTCGAGCTCCAACCATGATTGGGGTTGCCAATTTGAAATTTGAGAAAAACGGTATACACAAGTTTCAAAGATCGAACCCCCAAACCAGTGGCGTAAGTAGCCAGTTGTTGTCCTGGGGGGGGGGGGGATCAGATTGAAATCTCGTAAGGTTGAAAGGAGGCGGGTAATTTCACATTTTAGTCATCATTCCACCCAACCAGCACACTCTTCAATCTTGACATCTTGCTGGCCTCATCATAGCCTCAATGTCTCAGTTAAGGACGATTTTTGGACACTACCCGCAAATTAGCGCTTTTCTCAATTTTGGCCGAGTGTATCGTTCTTCTCAATTTCAGCCGCAGATTAGCGGTTTTGCCCCACCCCCTACCATAGCCATGAATTCGCGCATTTTCTCAACTTTAGCAGCAAAGTATCGTTTTTATCCCGTGAGCAATGTTTCTTAATTATCCACGAGTTTTGGCGTTTTCCTCAATTTTAGTAGCATAGATTACCGATTTTTAAAGTTATTTTACCAGGGGATTAGCATTTTTCTCAGTTTCAGCTGGAAATTAACGTTTTGTTAAGTGTTTTCCTCAATATTAGCCGCAAAATAAAGGGACTTTTCACGAATTAGGATTTTTTGGTTCACCAAACGCAATGCATGAGCGATTTTTCTCAGTTTACTCGCGAAATAGCGGTTTCTTCACCTATTGCCACAAATCGGCGTTTTTTTTGTTTTTTGTTTTTCAATTTTAGCTGAAAAGTTGCCTTCAGAATCCGCAAATTGGCGTATATTCAGTTTTTGGTGCAAATTAGAATTTTTCTCAATTTCAACCGCGAATTAGCGCTTTTTTAAAATTGTAGCGTCGACGTGTCGTAGGGTTTCAAACCTGTAAATTAGCGAATTTTCTCAAATTCAGTCACAAATTGGCGTCTGGCACAATTTTCGCTGTAAATTGGCGATTTTTTTCATTTTTAACCTGTTTAACAAATCAGGACTTTTAAGGACTCGTTTACCCAGGACCCATCGGAAATCAGGACAGGGCGCCCAGGACAGCTTCAAAATCAGGACATGTCCTGCTATAAATCAGGACGAATGGCAACCCTAGTCGCAGATAACTTTTGTACGTTAAGGGGCGACGACCGATCTCATCGTTTGCTCTAGACAGGGCTGGGCAGTAATTGAATTACATGTAATTGAATTACGTAATTCAATTACAATTAGTATTTGGTAATTTGTAATTGATAACAACACGCCATTGTAATTGGTAATTTGTAGTTAAAATCACTTTTTCGACGTAATTTGTAATTAACAATTACCAATTACATTTCCATCTTCAGTGCCAATATTACTTCGAAAACTCAGCGGTTACTATTTCGCGCTTTACTTGGAGCTTTTGGAGGAGTTTTTGCATGAAATTCTCTGAAAAATAAGAGTTTCAAAGCAATTATGACACGACCGATATCCTCGAGCTCCAACCATGATTGGGGTTGCCAATTTGAAATTTGAGAAAAACGGTATACACAAGTTTCAAAGATCAAAACCCCAAACCAGTGGCGTAAGTAGGAATTTGTCCTGGGGGGGGGGGGAAAGATTGAAATCTCGTAAGGTTGAAAGGAGGCGGGTAATTTTACATTTTAGTGCATTTCATTCAAAAAATGCACTATTGGTCTCGCCCTGATGGTCGCACATATGGGTTGTGATACTTTTTTTTCACGTTTCAGAACCCCTAGAACACGAATCCGAGGTCGGTTCGATTTGCTATATATATATATATATTTATATATTTATATATATATATGGCCCCTCGCTTGTTAGCACGATCACGGTCGCAATTTTTTACTTAGGGCAACCAAATTTGGTCTAAAAATCAATAGCGTGAATATCTCGGACGAGTTCGTGATCCAGATGAATCGGTCCACGGGAACGGTGTGAAAGAGGGGTTTGAATTAGTTGAAAATTCGCTACCGCACGGCTGTTGCTGCGATTGCCCCCAAAATTGACTCGAGTGATGAGAAATGAACGCGCTTTCGTATGAGACCCTAGTGAACCAAATCCGTTAATATGGCAGGGGTGTTCTCGGCGGAGGGGAGCTATTAAATTAACGCTACGCCTTACTGGACCACCCAATTACCAAAAAAATTCATTGACATTGTATTTTGAGCCGTCTCTTTTATTTGATTTGCCTACAGCCTAATAAATCTTGAGTAAAAAATCCTGAGGTGGGCCAAAAAGGGAGGAACAAAAAAAATTAAAAAAAAAATTGTTTCGGGTTCGAACCCAGGCACTCCGCATTCCGCAATGGTGAAATAGTGACATACCATTTAACCTAATTTAACTGATCTGAAAATTAACGTAATCTGAAAAAAGTTTTGTTCCGACAGCAGCCTGTCGGGAAAAGTGCATTTCATTCATGCGACAATCGAGTCGAACCTCATAAGTTAGAACGATATCAATCAATTATGAATGAAATTTAGGCCGGGATAAATATTTTAATTGCAAATAACTCCTCTAACAAGAGTCCGCCTTCCCATATCTTATAGGCAACCAAACCGACTCTGTTTCATTTTTCATTTTCATAATTTTGTTCCCCCTCAGTTGGTGCCAAAAAAGGGGCCTGCGGTAAAAAGAAACACGATTTTATGATTTTGACTTTCTATACCACGGCCTAAATGTCATTCATAATTGATTGATATCGTTCTAACTTATGAGGTTCGACTCGATTGTCGCATGAATGAAATGCACTTTTCCCGACAGGCTGCTGTCGGAACAAAACTTTTAGTCATCATTCCACCCAGCCAGCACACTCTTCAATCTTGACATCTTGCTGGCCTCATCATAGCCTCAATCTCTCAGTTAAGGACGATTTTTGGACACTACCCGCAAATTAGCGCTTTTCTCAATTTTGGCCGAGTGTATCGTTCTTCTCAATTTCAGCCGCAGATTAGCGGTTTTGCCCCACCCCCTACCATAGCCATGAATTTGCGCATTTTCTCAACTTTAGCAGCAAAGTATCGTTTTTATCTCGTGGGCAATGTTTCTTAATTATCCACGAGTTTTGGCGTTTTCCTCAATTTTAGCAGCATATTACCGATTTTAGTGCATTTCATTCTGAAAAATGCACTATTGGTCTCGTCGTGATGGTGGCAAACATGAGTCATGTCATGTTTTTTTCACGTTTCAGAACCTCTAGAACACGAATTCAGTGGTCTCCGGAATTTATATATATATATATATATATATATATATATATATATATATATATATATATATATATTTATGGCCGTTTCCTTGTTAGCACGATAACTCTCGTAGAAATTAATTTAGCAGAACGCGCTTTATGTAAAAAATCAGTAGTCATAAGATCCCGGTCGGTATTGCATTTGGGCCAAATCGGTCAAGGTGGTGGGGGGGAAAATAGGGCTTGAAATGGTAAAAAAATCACTAAAAATCACCAGTTGATTCTAGAAGCATCATATTCGGTACGTATACTCCATGTTAGACTAGCCTTTGATTCCCATTTTAATTTTTTGAAAAAGTCGAGGTGGAGGGGGTGGTGCCCCCGGGGTGGAAGTAAGTGTGTGGTCTTGTTAGCACGATAACTCTCGTAGAAATTAATTTAGCGGAACACGCTTTATCTAAAAAAAATCAGTAGTCATAAGACACCGGTCAGTATTGCATTTGGGCCATATCGGTAAAGGAGGTGGGGGGGAAAATACGGCTTGAAATGATCAAAAAATCACTACAAGTCACCAGTTGATTCTAGAAGCATCATATTCAGTACGTATACTCCATGTTAAAGTAGCCTTTGATTCCAATTTTAATTTTTTGAAAAAGTCGAGGGGGAGGGGGTGATGTCCCTGGGGTGGAAGTAAGTGTGAGGCCTTGTTAGCACGATAACTCTCGTAGAAATTAATTTAGCGGAACGCGCTTTGGCACAGAAATCATTAGTCATAAGGCCCCGGTCGGTATTGCATTTGGGCCAAATCGGTCAAGGTGGAGGGGGGAAAATAGGGGTTGAAATGGTAAAAAAATCGCTAACATAGGATAAAAACGCTACTTCGCAGCTAAAATTAAGGAAAATACCTATGCGCGGACAAAGTGTAGAGGAAAAGCTCGTTAATCCACGGCTAAAAGTGAAAAATAACTTCAAGTTTTGTGCTAATTTTGCGGCCATTCAGCATCCTATTCCCTTTTTCATACGCGAATGGGAGACTTTACGCCATTTCAGTTGTGAATTTGCAATTTTTGTCCAATTTTAACCTTAAAGCGTCTTTTATTTGTCAATATTATAGCGTGTTTTCTCAACTTTAACCGCGGGGTTTGCCCTAATACAACACTTTTGCGTTGATTTCCACAATTTATTCGTAGAATGGCCGCCATGTACCACGAATAAGTGATTTTTTCTTAATTTTGGTCTGGAAGTTGCATCGCGAGACCACGAGTCAGCCATTAGCGAATTAGCCAAATTAGCAAACTATGACTGTCCGGGGTTCCCCGTGACAGTTCGCAGGCCGGGATGTGGGGCAAAATTAGCCAAATTAGCAATTTTGTATAAATTTTATAGATATAGATTATTGCTTCTTTTCAGTTCTAGCCGTGAATTAGCGTATTTTTTAACATTGTACTATAGCCATGCATGAATTTGCCATTTTTCTGAATTTTAGCCACAAAAATGCCTTCAGAAGGTGCGAATTTAAATTATAAATGTATTTTTTTTTTTTTCAATTTTAGCCTGAAAAGTTGCCTTCAGAATCCGCAAATTGGCGTATATTCAGTTTTTGGTGCAAATAAGAATTTTTCTCAATTTCAACCGCGAATTAGCGCTTTTTTAAAATTGTAGCGTCGACGTGTCGTAGGGTTTCAAACCTGTAAATTAGCGAATTTTCTCAAATTCAGTCACAAATTGGCGTCTGGCACAATTTTCGCTGTAAATTGGCGATTTTTTTCATTCTTAACCGTTAATTAGCAGTTTTCTCAATTTTTAGGCTTAAAATTAACCTTTTTCTCAATTTTTAGGCTTAAAATTAACCTTTTTCTCAATTTTTGCCAAGAATCGGTGTTTGACTCAATTTAAGCTGCAAATTAGCAATTTTTTCCATTTTTAACTGAGTATCAGCACTTTTCCCCAATTTGAACTGAAAATTAACATTTTTCTTAGTTTTAGCTGCGCTAATTGGTGTTTTTTCAATTTTAGCCTGAAAAGTTGCCTTCAGAATCCGCAAATTGGCGTATATTCAGTTTTTGGTGCAAATAAGAATTTTTCTCAATTTTTGCCAAGAATCGGTGTTTGACTCAATTTAAGCTGCAAATTAGCAATTTTTTCCATTTTTAACTGAGTATCAGCACTTTTCCCCAATTTGAACTGAAAATTAACATTTTTCTTAGTTTTAGCTGCGCTAATTGGTGTTTTTTCAATTTTAGCCTGAAAAGTTGCCTTCAGAATCCGCAAATTGGCGTATATTCAGTTTTTGGTGCAAATAAGAATTTTTCTCAATTTTTGCCAAGAATCGGCGTTTGACTCAATTTAAGCTGCAAATTAGCAATTTTGTATAAATTTTATAGATATAGATTATTGCTTCTTTTCAGTTCTAGCCGTGAATTAGCGTATTTTTTAACATTGTACTATAGCCATGCATGAATTTGCCATTTTTCTGAATTTTAGCCACAAAAATGCCTTCAGAAGGTGCGAATTTAAATTATAAATTTCACGACACCTTAATTCGTGAATTAGTGATGTTTCTCAATTTTAGCAGGGAATTTTCGCCTTTTCTAAATTTTAGTAGCGTGCTAGCGTCTCCAACCCGTGCATAACCTTCTGAGTTTAGTCAATTTTTGCCAAGAATCGGTGTTTGACTCAATTTAAGCTGCAAATTAGCAATTTTTCTCAATTTTTGCCAAGAATCGGCGTTTGACTCAATTTAAGCTGCAAATTAGCAATTTTTTCCATTTTTAACTGAGTATCAGCACTTTTTCCCAATTTCAGCTGTGAAACAGCGTTTTGTGCTAATTTTGCGGCCATTCAGCATCCTATTCCCTTTTTCATACGCGAATGGGAGACTTTACGCCATTTCAGTTGTGAATTTGCAATTTTTGTCCAATTTTAACCTTAAAGCGTCTTTTATTTGTCAATATTATAGCGTGTTTTCTCAACTTTAACCGCGGGGTTTGCCCTAATACAACACTTTTGCGTTGATTTCCACAATTTATTCGTAGAATGGCCGCCATGTACCACGAATAAGTGATTTTTTCTTAATTTTGGTCTGGAAGTTGCATCGCGAGACCACGAGTCAGCCATTAGCGAATTAGCCAAATTAGCAAACTATGACTGTCCGGGGTTCCCCGTGACAGTTCGCAGGCCGGGATGTGGGGCAAAATTAGCCAAATTAGAAAATTGGATCCCGGACATTTCGCAACCCTACTCGTGCGACGCGTTTGGCATCTTGGGGCTATGCTGTTCCGGCTTCCTATCTCAAAGATCTGTTCTGACGTTCGATTGTTGGCTGGACGCACTAAAAAAATGACAGTGAACAAGAGCATGACGCTTGGGTGTTTCCCTAATCCTGCTCTTGGGTAATTGGTAATTGAAAAAGTAATTCAATTACAGTAATTGTAATTTGTAATTATTCGTGGGAGTGAAAAGTAATTGGTAATTTGTAATTAGTCCTCTTTTTTGGAAGTAATTTGTAATTAATTACTCAAAAAGCTGTAATTTGCCCACCCCTGGCTCTAGATAGATTATCTGTTGAAAATATCGGCCGATCAAATCTGTCCAAATTATCTGCCCGTGTTTGGGCCATTAATGAGGTCAACAATGCTTTTTTCTTCTTTAAAGATTGTTTTAAACTCCAGATTAGAGTTTATTTTAACGGTTTCAAGCAAATTTATAGAGTTTCCCAGGTTCTTTTTTCTTTTTTTCTGCCACACGGGAGGGGGCGACGTTTCCGTTGGTTTTTGAGGAAAAGCGCCTCTGCGAGCAACCGTTGTAGCGCCACCAACAATGAGTCTATCATGCTGATAGTACGGTGTCAGTCAAAGAGATAAAGTCATTTATTCAAAGTGTCAAAATAATGTTTATTTGTTGAATTTTAGTGTCGCTGTCGCTAAAAATGACTAAATTGAAGAAATGGATAACTTCAACACCCTTGTAAGTACGTCGGCACCCGGCCAGTCAGTCATTCCATAGCCCGAATATTCCCGTTAATGCGAACCACTCACTTTATTTTGTAGGATTCAAGCCGGTGTCGATGTTATAAACGACGTCGATGGTAAAAAATTCCAATTGTTTCTCAATAGAATTGCTCAAGATCTCATCTCAAACCCGGACTCAAACCGTCCGTTCACGCAGGAGCAAGAGGAGAAACTTCTCGAGAGTTTGAACGTGGACAAATACCAGCTCGACTGTCTCATTCGAGTCACGCTCATTGTTCTCCGAAAGGTGTTCGCAGGACCCCCCCCATCCAATAAATTCATTTGCCGTTAGAACGTTTATTTATTTACAGGCTGTTTACAACATGACTTCTCTGGAAAGTCTCGAGCGAGAATTTTCGAGTGAGCTCAAAATGAACGAGGACAAAGTTCAGATTTTCCTTGGAATCTGGTCGAGCTCGGCGAAAAGTCTTGTTTTAAAAATGAAACAGAAACCATTCTACCCTAGTCGCAGATAACTTTTGTACGTTAAGGAGCGACGACCGATCTCATCGTTTGCTCTAGATAGATTATCTGTTGAAAATATCGGCCGATCAAATCTGTCCAAATTATCTGCCCGTGTTTGGGCCATTAATGAGGTCAACAATGCTTTTTTTTCTTTAAAGATTGTTTTAAACTCCAGATTAGAGTTTATTTTAACGGTTTCAAGCAAATTTATAGAGTTTCCCAGGTTCTTTTTTCTTTTTTTCTGCCACACGGGAGGGGGCGACGTTTCCGTTGGTTTTTGAGGAAAAGCGCCTCTGCGAGCAACCGTTGTAGCGCCACCAACAATGAGTCTATCATGCTGATAGTACGGTGTCAGTCAAAGAGATAAAGTCATTTATTCAAAGTGTCAAAATAATGTTTATTTGTTGAATTTTAGTGTCGCTGTCGCTAAAAATGACTAAATTGAAGAAATGGATAACTTCAACACCCTTGTAAGTACGTCGGCACCCGGCCAGTCAGTCATTCCATAGCACGAATATTTCCGTTAATGCGAACCACTCACCTTATTTTGTAGGATTCAAGCCGGTGTCGATGTTATAAACGACGTCGATGGTAAAAAATTCCAATTGTTTCTCAATAGAATTGCTCAAGATCTCATCTCAAACCCGGACTCAAACCGTCCGTTCACGCAGGAGCAAGAGGAGAAACTTCTCGAGAGTTTGAACGTGGACAAATACCAGCTCGACTGTCTCATTCGAGTCACGCTCATTGTTCTCCGAAAGGTGTTCGCAGGACCCCCCCCCCCATCCAATAAATTCATTTGCCGTTAGAACGTTTATTTATTTACAGGCTGTTTACAACATGACTTCTCTGGAAAGTCTCGAGCGAGAATTTTCGAGTGAGCTCAAAATGAACGAGGACAAAGTTCAGATTTTCCTTGGAATCTGGTCGAGCTCGGCGAAAAGTCTTGTTTTAAAAATGAAACAGAAACCATTCTACCCTAAACGGGTGAGTTGAAGACCCAACCCGTCCAGTTAGCAGAGTTTCGATATTTGATTTTGTCTTCTCTCCCACCCACCATGTAGCTGGAAGATGTGAGCTGGCTGGCCAACATAGAAATTTCCTCCAAAGACTCAAAGGAAATTTTCGAGCCCAAGGCTATTTTACAGTTTAAATTTAATCAGTCCGAGCTGATTGTTGATCTGGACGAAAAAGATTTGCACAAATTGTTCAACTGCGTTGAAGATATTCAGGAATCACTCGACGCGTTAGCGTCGAGTTGACCCCCCCCCCACCTTAAAACACACACTTTTACAGCTAAAATAAACGGTTAAACTAAAATTGAAAAGTTGTTTATTGTCTGACATTAACAGCACGTTCAGCAGCAGCCGACGGCGATAACTGAGGTAGCGGATTCGCTCCGGATGTGGCGACTTCGGTAGGATCGCTGGTCACTGAACCCGCCAGTAACATTTTGATGGCTCCACTTAGGCTAAGCAACTCATTGACGAGATCCTCTTCTACTTCTATTCGAATTTTCAACTGTTTGATTTGTTCGAATACTTGGGGCGAGTAAGTGGACGACTTCAATTCGAATACATCTGAAATGGGAGTCATTAGTGTTATTCGAGGACGAGAGGGAGGGGGGAAATGCTGGTGGGGGGGGCACGCCAACCTAGAAGAATATTGCTGACGTCGACGAGTATTCTGGTGAACCTGTAGTCTCCAAAGTACCTCATAATGAATCTGATGAGCGCAGATATACTTTTGTCTTCTTTGAGCATCAAAGCGTTATGGAGTCCTTTCCTCCTGTAATAACATCATTTTAGGGAACCCATTTGTGGCCGATGATGGGGGGGGGGGAGTATGAGTGCTCCAACCTTATTAGTTCCTGAAGAAGAGCCACAGTCACCTGAGGAGTCTTATTGGCGACATACGGGCGTAATACAACGTCCAACGCTTTGCCGTACTGGAATTTCCGTAAAAGGGCGTCGTGTTTGGTGTCTCTGAATTTCCCCTCCATTTGAACGACTTGATCGATTTTGGTTTCGGATAGCCTGTCTCCGGTGTACCTCGAGGACCGACTCTTTTTCTTTTTCATGGGTCTGTTGGTAGCGTCGGATTCTTTCCTTTTCACTGAGATGATACCATCGACGGTGCCTACGGCTAAAACGCTGTCATCGCGCTGTAATAGTACGTTTGAATAAATAGGAGTTTGGTGATAGCGGGGGGGGGGGATTGGTATCCAGATTTACGCTGATTCCAAGACTCAGAATTGAATTAGAGTAGTCGAGATTGTGAACAACTTTATACGTGGCGACGTCATAGACTTTAACGTGACGATCTAGGGATCCAGATAGTAGGCGCGTGTTATTCGATGCCAAAGACAAGCACGTGATTGTCTTGTGATGCTGACAGACTCGGGCCAGAAGGCGTCCGCCAGCGAATGCATCCCAGACTCTCAACTCAGTACCACCTGGAAACAAAAACAAAATCGTGTACACCCATAGTGTTAACCCTCCCCCCTGTTTAGCACCAAAAAAAATTCAACAGTACTAACCAGCAGAAAGAATAATTCCACCCGTCGGTAGAAATAGAACGCTTTCAACAGGAGCACCGTGGTCAAGCGTGAAAACAGGGTCGCAGTTTTGCCGAGTGTCGAACATTCGGACTTGACTGTCGTAGGAACCGGAGAGAACGACGGAGGGTGACACGGGGGAGACGTCACCGGCTCGAACGTAGTCCTGGTGGCCGGTGAGTGTGAGAACCTCAGTCTCTTGCGGTATGTCCCAGAGGCGAACCGTCTTGTCGTCGGAATAACTCGCGAGATGAGTGTTGTCGGACGTGAAGAAACATTTTCTTACGGCGCTAGAGAGAAATATAGGCAAAACGAGACATTGATAGTGGGCTTATAGCCAAAACCATAAATTCAACGAAAAAGAGAGCCACAATTTGAGGTTGTATGACTTTTCAATCTTACCTCGTATGACCCTTGAATATCCGAAGTAATCCTTTCGAGGCCACGTCGAAAAGTTTGACCATTGCCTCCTCATCACCGGCACACAAAAGCCTTCCATCCGATCTGAACTTCCCACCGAAAGCGTTCTCCCGGAATTTACTCAACGTCTTATGAACTGTTTTTGTAATCGGATGATATATTTGAACCTGCACAAAATCGTGTAGCACAACAGCCATAAGAACTTCTTAACATGATGACTGGGGGGGGGGGGGGGTCATCTTCCTACCCGAGCAGAGCACGAAACAGCGAAGCAATACGGTTCAATGGGTGAAAAATCAATGCTGTTTATCGGTCCGAATTCTTTCAGCAACACGGGGGTCTGTGAAATGAGCAAACTGTAAACAAAATACAATCCCAAGCACAGACAGTTTTCATTTTGGTACGTTACCCCGAGCTGTTTCCAATAGACCGTATCCTGGGTGACCTTTTGAGACGACTTCGAATAGATTTTAGCGTTAGTCTTCTTGAAAAGTGCCATTTTTGAGGGTAAATTGACTAAATTAAACTCAAAATAAACATTTTCTTCACACGACGCCTTTTATCACTCAACAAACGTGACTTGAAACCTGAAAAGCGAGTCTGAAACCTCCGTACTCCGTAGACCCTCTGATAGTTGATATGACTTGACGTGATTTTGTTTGTATTCTTCTGCTAGCAAAGCGTCGTTTCTACAGTTTGGGAATGTAAATGAAGAAAACATCGGTCTGAGAAGTCTGAAAACATCGAAAGGTGAGTAGAATGTTCAGTATTCGCTGTGTAATATCCACTGTTAATAACTCGGTGATGAACTGTTCAGGATGTCCTGTTCGTATGCCGAAGGATTGTCGCCTTACGAGGACAAAGGAATTCTTGGAGTAAAGGAGGTATATCGCATATTATTTAGACTATAAGTTGTATTCAGAGAGATGAGAGGATTCTCGCGAATTATGACCGGTGTGGGTCTGCTACGAGTGCACTTCCCGATTATGTTTTTGTTTAATCCCGAACTATGAAAATCCCGGAAGACTCCGGACTAAGAAATGCAAATTAAAGAATATTCTGTGTCACTAATTGCCGTTTATGATTGCCGAATTTGGTCGATACCTCAGGGCTTCCCGGCTGTATGGACCATGGTCCTCTTGTGTCCTAAAACTTTGACTATATAGCCAAATTGAAAATTGCATCCAAGGTGCGGTCCAGTCTCCGTGTCGACCTCAGACCTTCAGCCACCAGGGCTACTGGGTCCTGGTCCTCATCAGCCCGGCAATTGAGCCTAGTACGGAGCCGAAATGGACCGTCCCTCGCCGGGAGCGGAGGTGCTACTGCACTAAGATCCCCGCCCCCGGCTCTCAACCTGTTCTGGCAAGGCCAAGACGAGGTGGACCCGGCTCACCAGAGCCGATGAGAGCAGTGAGGGCGAAACGGGGACTGCCGATGTAGCGGCTATAGGCTCCGCGGCCAGCGTTCAAGTTGGAATCGAAGTTCGAAAACGCTTTCCAGTGAACGACCGACCTTATAGTGTTTTCCATTCATTGCGATACACTTGTGTGGTGTAAGTTTTTCCACCCGTCCATAGGCGTAGCCAGAGGGGGGCAAAGGTAGGCAGCTGCTGTGGGCAATGGCCCACCCCTAGATGCATTCAGAAAGTATAAATCCTTCAGGATAACCATCGATCGTCGGTGCTCACTAAAAAAAATATTTCTCGGATTTCGCTAGTAAAAAAATAAATTTCAACGGGTTTTGTCGCTCACAAAACGAATATCGCAAGGGTGACATAATTCAAAGACCAAATTCGCCGTTTTTGCGCCATAAAATTGCATTTTCGCAGGCATACGATTATTCAAGATTTGCTCAATGGAGGTGCTAGAGAAATGGTGTGCTTTGATCTACTAAAACTGGTTTGACAGCCTTTTCGCTGCCTAAAACTAGCTATTCTCACTATAAAAACGGCTAAACTAACTAAACTCACTCCCAAGATTCAAGTTTTTGAAAATGGCTAAAACTGTCTTTATGTGCCCTAAAAGTGGCTAAACTGGCGATTGGTGAACTTCTGAAAATGCCTGAGATAAATCGACCATTCGAGTGCTAAAGATCAAACTGGTCATTCTTGTGCCAAATACAACCATAATGCGCGCCTTTGGCTTGACGAAAACGGCTAAAATGACTTCAACGCGCCTTGGAAATGCCTAAAAAGATTATTCCTGGCCTGAAAATGGCCAAAATTTATGGCCTTGGCTTGATGGACTATTTGAGCCCTGGTAATGACAAAACTGACCCCCTAGAAATTGCCGAACTTACTTTACGAGCACTAAAAATGGATAGCCTGACGATTAGAGCTCTAAAAATTGCCTGAACAGGTGTCTCCTGCCATGAAAATGGCAAAATAGACCATTCGGAGCGCCGAAAATGGCCAACCTGGCTGTTCTCGCCTTGACTTGGGACGTACTATTCGCGCCTATAACTGAAAAAAACTGATTTTATGCGCCCTAAAAATTGCAATTATGGCTATTCTAGCCTTGAAATCGTCAAAACTGACTCTATGTGGCCTGAAAAAGCTGTGCCCAACAAAGTGAAACGTCAGTTTTAAAGTAAAATGTTCAGTTTGGAGGTAAAATGAAATTTTTTTTGGTGGGACAGCAACTTTCATGGTAACATCGTCAGTGTAGGAACTTTTTTGGGATGAAATCGTAAGTTTTGGAATTAAATAGTCAGTTTTGGGGTAAAATTGTCAGTTTTCAAATATTCGGAAGAACACTTCCGGTTTGGAGTGTATCGTTAGTTTTGAGTCAAAATAACAGATTTCGGGTTAAGCATTCATTTTTGAGGTTAAACCAGTGGTTCTCAAACTATCTCCAGCCATCGCCCACTTCTATTTATTCGAATTTAACCATTGCCCACCAGTATTACAAAATTTAATATTAAGGTACATGTACATGAGGTAGGTATCTACCACTTCAGTGTTTCTAGTTGTTTTATTGAAAGGCAACAGAGACTAGGAAAATAGCAACAGGGAACTGTGAAAATTGAATAGCACGCTCTTTTCAATGATAGGGGTGAATTTGATGCCCTCCAGCTAATTTGTCCACGACTGGCTTCATTTCGGTGACTTTTAGTCTTTAATCGCCATCCCCTTCCTGTTTTGAAGCCGAAGAGAACATCCCTGGTTGTTTGTTATACCGATCTCTAAGAGCTTGGAAAAGAGACATATCTTTATTTTTTTGTCTGGGTGCATTCTGTTGAAGTGATCTTTTGAAATGACGGTTTCATCGCTTCATTGGAGAAAACTTTCTGGCACACAAGGCATAACTGAAGCGATTTATCCGTGGGCGACGGAATGAACCCAAATTTGAGGTATTCGACGTTATATTGACGTCGCTTTTTGTAGGAGGCTGACATCTTGGCACGTCCCGTCGCAGGACCACTTCACAACCGAGTGAACCTATCCTCCATATTGAGGTAGATAAAGCTAAAATTTTGTGGGTAGGAGGGGTGTATGGAAGTGGAAATACTGAGGAGGAGCCCACAAGGCTTTTGAGGCGAGCCGAAAATATTATCTAGTATTTAAGCCTCAACCGAATCCTATTGGTCGAAAGGCACGCAGTCGCTAAGCAAGCGAGTCAGCTGGGTTTCCTGAGAAGTTATTTGTAAACAAGAAATTTACAATAATTTTATCTACCCCAATATGGCCGTGAGTTTACCTAGTAGTAAAGGTTCTCCACTTTGGGCGTGAGATGAGCAGTGAGTCGAATCTTTGGCGGAGGTTTCACTTGTCACTTTGATAACACCCTCTAAGAGTGAATCGTCCCTCTATTGCCCAAATGTAATCGCCCAGTTTGAGAACCACTGGGTTAAACCTTCAAATTTGGTTTTTGGGTAAAATCACCAGTTTTGTATTGACGCAATCAGTTATGGGGCAACACGTCAGCTTTGGCGTGAAATCGTCTGTCTTGGTTTAAAATTGTCACATTTGGGATGAATTTTTTTTTTTCTTTTTTTTGTGAAATCGCCTGTTTTCGAAGCAGAACGGCCTAAAATCACCCCTGTTTTGGGGAAAACTAAGATTATCTAATTTTGGGGGAAAATTGTCGTTTCGGATGTAAAATATTAATTTTTGAAATGGAACAGTAAAGTTTAGTTTTAGGTTAAAATCGCCAGTTTTGTAGTAGCATCTTAGTTGTAGGGAGGGGGGGGGCTGTAAGCTTTGGCGAGATATTGTACATTTTTTTGAGTTATATCGCCAATTGAAGAATAAAATCGACAAGTTTCAGTACAGAGTGGTCTGTTGAGGTGGGGTTTCAGGCGGGTTTCCTCGACCCCTTCCCAGTCATCCCTCGCCCAAACTTCGCACATAAATTTTGGCTCCATTTCTGCACCAATATTCGATTTCAAAGTCTTATTTTAATCTGCAGGACGTATCTACAGTGACGTTAGATCTTGCTTTTCCAAATTTTATCCATAAAATTACCTTAAAACACATTTGAATACTAAAGTGTTTTGGGGTTATTTTAGGGGAAAAAATCAAAAAGCAAGATCTAACGTCACAGTAGAACTTCCTGAAGATAAAAATAAGACTTTGAAATCGAATATTGGTGCAGAAATGGAGCCAAAATTTATGTGCGAAGTTTAGGCGAGGGTTCACTGGGAAGGGGTCCCGCCTAACCCGCCTAAACATCCCCCCCCCCTTAATTGGTAAGATTATTCGTTTTTCGTCCGTTTTGGGTTAAACCCGCCATTTTTAGGCTGAGTTCACCAGTTTTGGGGGTAAAGACTTGGATTTTAAAAATTGTGCTGTGAAATGTTTAGTTTAGGTGTAAACGCTTGACTTCGGCTTTGGCCTAAAAACGTCAGTTTTGAAGTAAAATATTCAGTTATACTAGAGTGAAATATTCAGTTTTTTGTTAAAACAAAACGTCAGTTATGAGTTAATAGTATATTTCACAACGAGTGAGGAAAGCGTCACTTTATGCGCGAGTTTTGTTTGGCGATCGAGGCGAAGCCGAGTTCGCTAATTACTAACAACGAGCGCGCAGAGGCGTACCCAGAGGGGGGGGGGCGATAGGTGGATCGCCCCCTCAGGGAGGCCGTTGTTAGCCAAGTTTTTGCGAAATCCCAGCAGTGCAAAGGGCATTCGTTACAACACCCGTCCCCCGCGGGTCCTCAGTAGGCTGTGGACTGCCAGAATCGCCCCCCCCCCCTCCGGAAGGATTTGTAGGTACGCCCCGTGCGAGCGCGTAAAGACGCTCCTCACGAGTTGCGAACGCTATTTTTCGCTTGACCGACCAAGTGGGAAGCACTTCACTACGACTCACTCCAAACTTGTCACTCCCAACAGTGACGGAAAGTACTTTACATCACTCCTAGCAGTGACGTAAAGTACTTTCGTTCACTCCGTGACGTAAAGTAAGCAAATAACCGACATCAAAGTGTTTCTTTCTTTGTGAGGTTGCCATGGTGAAAATGGCCACTTTCTCCATAGGTCAAGCTAAAAAACCGTTATTGTTTGGTTAAAAAGTAGTGAGTTTTAGCTCTCACCCGTTGAATCCTCCGGAAACTTTATTTTCAAATTTCAACCAATCAGATGTTTCGCAACCAAGCAACGACTGATTTATCGTTTGCGTTAGCGTTAGCTGGGGTGTTGCTAAAAGTATCTTATGTTGGAATTTTACGTCTCTCAAACAAGACGTTGATGAAAAGTCGGACACCAATACCAAGTATCGATTTCCGAGGATATCAAATTGTCTGTTATTAGAAAAAGCCTGATTAGTATTGTCAGTTTTTTGGTAGAAAATCAGGAATAGAAGGCTAAAACCGATAATTTCCAATCGAAGATATTAGTTTTTGATGGATTACGACCCTTTTTGTAAAAACTAAGTTTCCGGGGAAGAATTTGACGATTTATTGCGCATATTTCTGATATAATGAACTACCAATGCTTTTGCTGAGGTCTCTAGATTCTAGAACGTCCGACATAATTCTGTGTACTCGTTGGTCAAGGGATGGCTACGCCCCTGCACCCGCTCTTTTTGTAGCCTCGAAAGCTTCGTGGGACACTCCATAGTAATTCCACTTCCATGCATCCCTCCTAACCAGGTGTGTGCCTTCTTCCCGCCTCGGCTTGATGCCTTGAAAGGCACATAACCGGGTTAACACGGACGTGACCCGGCCGGGAAGTGACCCGACACGTGCAGCAAGTCCTGGTTATCCTCGCCCCACTCCCTGTCAGCCGTGTCAGTTGGTCAAGGCTGGCACGTTACTGGAATGGACCGCTTGGCGGTGGGGAGTTTACAGGTGTAGTGTGGGATAAGGAGTGATACCCGTTGTTCGATGATCTTGATGGTGGAGAACCGATTCTCACCCCTCCTAACCACTAAATATCAACTTTATCTACCCCAAAATGCCGGATGGGTTCACTCGGTTGTATAGTTGCTTTAGTTATAACGCCATAGATACCGCGATTGACGGGATTTTCACGCTAGCTCATGGTTGACCCCGTGGACCTACTCGCTCTGGCGGCTGAAAGTCTGAGGTCGAAACTTTTTCAAAGCTTTTATACGGTGCTAAAAACCCCGGAACTACCGGATCTCCCGTTCATAAGAAAAATTGTCGAAAATGGGCATTGTCTGGGGCTGAATTATCCGTCATAGAGCAACTCCCTCCTCACTACGCCTTGTGAACTCAGTTAACTGTTTTCCCCCTTCTTCACAGATTTTCGATCCTCCTGAAGTTGTTAACAGTAAAGTCAAGCAACTGGTGCAATGGATAAAAGAGGCCAAGCACGTGGTCGTTCATACGGGTGCTGGCATAAGTACTACTGCGGGAATTCCTGACTTTCGGTACGTATCTGTGCCACTATTTCACACTTTATACCCCCCCCCTCACGCACACCCACCTATTCTGTTTGTGTGTGTGTGTCTACGTGTCGCAGAGGCCCCAACGGTGTTTGGACTCTCGAAGAGCGTGGCGAGAAGCCATCCATTAACATAGAGTTCGACGATGCCGTTCCCACGACGACTCATATGGCACTACTTGAACTCGTCCGAGTCGGGAGAGTTCACTATGTCGTCAGTCAAAATATCGACGGACTTCACTTAAAATCGGGAATTCCACGGGAGAAATTCGCCGAATTACACGGAAATATGTTTATCGAACAGTGTCCCAAGTGTAAACGGTTAGTATTTTAATTTAATAGATGCGCTAACTCGTGCCAAAATTCACACTGTGCCAAAATTTATAGACAGTTCGTTATGAACAAATCTACCACATCAGTCGGCCAGAAACCGCTTAATCGACCGTGTCCGTTTAAATCAGCGTCGAGACGATGCAGAGGTAAAACAAATGACACGATACTCGACTGGGCTCATGAACTTCCCGACAAGGATCTTAAAATGGCGGATTATCACTCGAGGTAATTGAAACTTTTTACTTTATGAGTTTTTTCGTTATTTTACGGGCAAGCAATTTTTCAGCGTTGCTGATTTGAGTATATGCCTTGGTACAACTCTACAGATTGTTCCCAGTGGTAACTTACCTCTGATGGCTAAAAAACAAGAGAATGGGAAGGTCGTGATATGTAACTTGCAGCCTACAAAACATGTACGAATGATTGCCCAGTATTTTGAAGAAAAGAAATTAATTATCTTCCTATTAAGGACAAAAAAGCCGCTCTGGTGATTCACACCTTTGTCGACGACATCATGAAACTCATAATGCACGAGCTCAGTCTCGGCATACCGCGGTACAACTCGACGAATGATCCAACCAAACAGGACGGCACTCTCGTCGAGTGGACCATTCAAGACAGTTGGCTGTCGAGCATTCGTGATGTTTACTACGAACTGCTTCGCGAGAAGAAAAAACATAAATTGCCGGCCGCCGTCACTGACGGTCCGAACGGTACCGTCGAAAAAGCTGAAAAGGCGTGACAGTGTCGACTCCTCCCTCTCGGACTGTACCGTTGATTCCGGTATTTGTCTACAAAGTCCTGCGAGTTCTTCCCCCGCTGTTTATTTGTAAATTCAATCTTTTATTCTTAACATTTTAAACTATTTTAACAACTTTTATCCGCTCTGGTCTAGCTTAACGTTGTTTCAATTATTTAACCTTTTTTACTCCCAATAATAATTACATAATTACATATAAAACAGGACTTGACTGTATTATTTAAATGATTAGTTTGATGTCATCACTAGCTAAATAAAAACATTAAATGTGAATTTTGGCTTTTTATTGAATACACTTTTTTAATTGAGAAAAGAAAATTGGCTACAATCATCTTTTAGCCTCCATGACGCCTTTTTACTCACTCACTACAAAATAAAACGAAGGGGTGTCTTTAAGTTAAAGATACCAGAAAAAAATAATGAAAAAGTTTATAGAAAATGTATTCAGCTTAATAGACGCGATCGGCTGTTTTTTTCTTGATATATCTTTTAGTGTGAGCCAATTTAACGGCGACCTTGGCTATGGGTTCGGTGACGGCGAAACGATCGGCATTGTGCGGCAACTGGTCGGCTGGTATTGTTACTTCGATGAATATTTGAAATTTGAAGCCGGCGAGGCCCTGGTCAACTGCCCTGTAGACAATCTTCGCCATGGGTCTCAGAGTGATGCAAATGCCCTGTAAATCGAGCGTGTAGAGCATAATTCTACACAAAAAAAAAGCTAATTTTTGGTCAATTTAAGGGGCAATGGCGGCCACTAGTGGCGTTATGGTGGAAACGAGTGGCATTGGTCAAATTAAATATTTAAAAAACAACCAAAAAATGTGGCATAGGTATAATTAATGAGTAGGCTGAAATAGATAACAGCCCGCACGACCGAACAGAGTTGAAGGAGGGCTGTTCCGGACACCCCCACACAAACATCAGTCACAGGCCCACGAGTCAGGACTCTGGAGGCTGTTTTTCGTCTTTAATTCATGTTTCAGGATTTTGAAAAGAAACGTTCAGGGAGCCTCAAGTGCAATTTTGTCCCCCCCCCCCCTCTACAACCACATTCCGGCGTGATATCCGTGATCCGGCGTTCAGCTTTTTACTATAAAGACCCGTTGGATCCACTGAAGTCGCCATGACGCAAGAGGCGAATTATCATCTTTCGCCACAATTTACCTTGAGATACACCTTCTTAAAATGTGACGCGGTGTGGCTTAATGGGGGGTCGTTCGGACGACCCGAAGATGAGGGTTGAAGATGCAAGAATTTAACGGTCGCCACCTGTTGTTTGCTTTGGGTAACAGGCCCCAATATAATCTCAATATAATACAACTGATTACAATTTTTTGGTTCGGAAAAATAATAACAATGCGTTTCTTCGGTGATTTCCGGTCGTTCCGGTGCGTAGACTTCGCGACTGTCGGTCTGGTAGCGTCCCTTCGCGCTGTTGCAGATCCTCTTGTCGGGCTAACAGTCCGTTAGCGTCCTTTGGTGCTGTCCGTAGTGTCTTCTTCGCCGGGTTCGGCAAGGACCGGGAAAGGTTTGGACAGGAACGGTCTGGCACGAATGCCTACCGGTGGTAAGGTCCACAATAGGGTTTCCCTTCAACAAGCGTCCGGAGTCTTCTCAACGGATGTGTCGGACTTGGAAGGTTCCCGCAAGGTTATCCTGCCGGTCCGGTTTGGATATGCGTCAAGTGAATGACGACTTTAACAGTGACGGTCTAATCCACAATAGGGTTTGCCTTCAACAAGCGTCCGGAGTCTTCTCAACGGAGTAGAGCTTGGAAGCTTCCCGTAAGGCTATCCGACTGTTCGGTTGTGATATATGCGTCAGGTCACTGACGACTTTAAAAAAATGGAAATGACGGTATAATCCCCAATAGGGTTTCCCTTCAACAAGTGTCCGGAGTCTTCTCAACGGATATGTCGAACTTGAAAGGTTCCCGAAAGGTTATCTGTCCGATTTGCTGAATTTTTGCGTCCGGGTTAGGACGACTTGGGCCAGGGGCGGTTTAATCCACAATAGGGTGTCCACTTCAACAAGCGTCCGGAGTCTTCTCAACGGAGTAGAGCTTGGAAGGGACCCGAAAGGTTATCCGCACCACTGGTCGGAAAAAAAAAAAAATACACTGGCTATGGGTAGCCTGTTGGGCTAACGGTCCGTTAGCGTCCCTTGGTGTTGTCCGCTGCGTCCTCTTCGCCGAGTTCGGCAAGGATAGGGAAAGGTTCGGACGGGAGCGGTTTTACTCGATGAATTCTGGGGCAGACACAAGTGTCGCTAAGCCCCGTAGTATCTATCAAGCTCCACCGAGGTTAAAGGAGTGAATAAAAAGGATAACCGGAGTCTTCTCTACGGTTTAGGCACGGATGCCGATCGGGGGTCAGGGCCACAATAGGGTTTCCGCTTCAACAAGCATCCGGAGTCTTCTCCACGGAGTAGAGCTTGGAAGGTTCCCGTAAGGTTATCCTGCCGGTCCGAGTGTATATATGCGTCAGGCGTATGACGACTTGAACCAGGGGCGGTTTAATCCACAATAGGGTTTCCACTTCAACAAGCGTCCGGAGTCTTCTCAACGGAGTAGAGCTTGGAAGGTTCCCGTAAGGTTATCCATCCCACTGGTAAAAAAAACAGAATGGGGTAAGAGGCCTCAGTCAGGGTCAGCCTTATACCAACCGGTCAGGATCGAATCACTGAAGGGTCGGAAAGGTTCCCAATAGGCTTTGCCCGTGGATGCCTTAGTAGGGTGTGACGTCACGAACGGTCAAGAGTCGTCTCAATTGACCGCTGGACGTTTTCCCGTACGGCGTGATTGTTGGTGAGCGATCCTTCGCTTCGGGAAGACTGCGTCGTCGCTGTTGTACTTCCGGATCGTCTTGGAGTCCCAGTCGTTGAAGCCGCTGGAGGGTCGTACTGTTTCCCAGTCGAGTAGTCCAATTGCAGGCTGAAGATCTGGTCCAGGTTGCTGGGGTGTTTCCCGTTTGACTTCTTGACATGAAGTGATTTTTGGAGTGCCGGCGCTCGGGTTATATAGTCGGTGGGTGGATTCCACCTACTCCCACCCGCTCGGGTGGCTCAGTGGGTTGACCGTTGGGTGTTGGGTGAATCCCTTTCCACTTTCTCCCCCACCTGAAGGGCTCCCTTTTTTTTTTGTAGGGATGCCGTGAAAATTTTTTTCCCTGGGAGGGGCGACTTATATAATTAATTTCTAGCGTAATTAATTGCCCGACGTCAAATGAAAAGGTTGAAAATGAGTGTTAAGCAATGTCGTTAGTTAGGCTGTTTCCCGGTCTCCAAAACAGCCCAGCGACGACGTTCGTGTCTTCGAGGATCTTTTCCTTCTTGCGTCTTAGCCCCGTGAACAATTTTTGTTTTTGGGGGGTGATGTATGCTGGTCCACGTTCCTGCCCCGCCTGGACGTCCCCATTGCACTCTACTGCTGGATAGACCCAGCGCAATCAAGTAGAGGGGATACTGAACGCATACGCAGTCGCCGCACGTCAGCCCAACGTTATAGCGACATCATGAGCCGGAATCGGCATGCAATTGGCACTCGCCAACGCCAACGCAAGCATTTCAACGGCCTTTGTCAAGGCCATCACCAAACAAGCCACCACTAACAGCCACTCCCAAAACGCTATATTGGAACGCCGGAGGTTTGACTGACGCAAAGTTTGCTGAGCTCCAGCTGCATATAAAAGAAAACGACACTGACGTATATGCAATTGTTGAGGCGGGTGCCGCTACAGACAATCTCACGAAGTTCCAAGCTCCTGGCTACCAGACGTATGTCCTCCCTAGAAGCCGACAATGCTCATCTGGAATCTTGGTGGCTGCGAAGTCAACGCTAACTGTGCAGTTCTCAATAAGAAAAGAGATGAGCGTGCCCGACAAAATGGAGGCTGTCGAGCTGAAGATATGGAAAGGGAAAACACATCGACGATTAGTCTTTGTGTATAACCCGCCGCGCAATAACCCCTCACTTGCCTGGTTAGAAAATATATGGGATCGCCATTGCATACTATGTGGCGACATTAATGCCCCGTCCACCAGATGGGATTATAGCCGAACAGAACCTGTGGGGAGGACCTGGGAAAACTTTATTGATGAAAACCTGGCCGAATACGTACCGACCCCACCAGACAGAAAGCCCACCTTCTTAGCTTACACTGGCGCAACATCAAAGCCTGATGCAGTGTTAGCACACTCAACAACTTCCTCAAATGTGTCCTTATCTCTGATCCAACCACCAGAATCCTTTGGTCACAACATCCTGATGGTAAAAGAAGACATTGGCCCTTACATGCTCAAAGAAAAGAGAAGGCCAAGATGGAACGTAAAGAAGACAGATTGGGGAAAGTTTGCCAAGGCCACTGATCGACTCGTGTGTACAAATCTGGTATCCAATGAGGTAGAGGAGTCACTGGGAAGGATCACCACAGCGATCATTGCTGCGGCGCACCAAAGTGTTCCTCGCGGTCAAGTAAAAAACTACCAGCCATTCTGGAATGAACACCTGGAAGCATTGAAAACAGAGCGAGACAGAGCAGCTGCAGCCTATCGGACTTCCCAAAGCCCAGATGATCGCGTGGACCTGAAACAGAAAGTTGCCTCTCTGAAGAGAGAAATTATTTCTGCTAAGAACTCCTCACTCAGAAGCTTCCTCCAGAACCTGGACTTTCGTAAAGACGGCATAAAGGCTCACCGTTACATCTCCCGTCTAAATAACGACCACCCTCCTCGAAAAAACCCAATAAGAAAGGGCCAGGTATTACTTACTTCTGACCGGGATATTGCACGCAACGTGTGAGCAACTATCGCCCAACTTCAAAAGTCTTGGAACCAACGACATCTGCAATTCCCACCTCCTCCAGAGAAGGAGAACACGAACTTCTTAACAACGATTTTTCATGGGAGGAAGTTGACTCAGCACTTCAAAACACGAGGAAAGGCAGGAGCGCGGGGCCAGACGATTTGCTGTCAGAATTTCTAATAAATTTGGGTACTTCCGCCAGAGAGACTGTCAGAACCTTCCTAAATCTAGCATGGAGGACACACTTCCCAGCTGACTGGAGGAAATCAGAAATTGTTCCAATACTGAAAACTGGTAAACCAGCAGAGAGCCCAGCAAGCTACCGCCCTATTGCACTCACAAGTGTTTCTTCTAAAGTTTTTGAGAGACTTGTCCTTGGCCGAATGCAACGGTACCTGGACCAGTACAATCTACTGTCAGTGGAACAAGCAGGCTTCAGGAAGCATAGGGGCACCATAGAACAAGTTCTGCGGTTAACCCAAGGGATAAAAGATGGCTTCCATCACAAACAGAGCACCCTTGCTGTGTTTGTTGATTTTAGAACTGCATTCGACAGGGTGTGCAGAAGGCTGCTTGTCCAAAAGCTCCAGAACATTGGGCTCAGTGGCCGCCTTTTTGCCTCCCTTCGATCCTTCCTCTCACAGAGATTCATTCGAGTGCGGTATGGAGATGAATGCTCATCCTTTCGACAGACACGAAATGGGGTCCCTCAAGGGGCAGTCCTTAGTCCGACTCTCTTTAATGTGATGGTAGATGACGTGATATCAGCTGTCACTTCGACTCCAGGAGTCAATGCACTGCTCTATGCAGACGACTTAGTCCTTTGGGCAACGTCGAGCAATATTCCAGCTTTGGAGTCAGCTTTGAATGACTCACTGGGCCGTCTTTCTGACTGGGCATCAACAAACGAAATGGAGGTCAACACTCTCAAGACAGAGTTCCAGCTTTTCATCCTCTCCACCAGGAAGCACTCAATTTCTTTATCGCTTGGAGACAACCCTTTGAGGAAAACTGACTGTGCAACGTACCTTGGCATTAAGCTGGACTCTCATTTAACCTGGAACGCACAAGCCGAATGTAATGCACAGAAAGGCACAAAGAGATTGAGCTTACTCAAAAGACTAACTGGCACTAAGTGGGGAGCTTCGCAGGATGTACTGACACTTGCATACAAGAGCTATATTAGACCCTCCATGGAATATGGAAGTGAGCTTATGGTGACTGCTTCAACGGCAACTGTTAAGAAGATCGATGTGGCCCAAAACCATGCACTCCGACTCATAACGGGTGGCACTTTGTCGACCCCTTTCGTTGCAATGGAGTTGCAAACAGGGATTGAGCCTCAACATTACAGGAGGGAATCAGCAGCTCTGGTTCTTGTCGAGCGACTTCAGCGAAGCGAAGTGGAACGCTGGAAGTCATACAGCCCTGCTGTTCCCAGGCTCTCCACCCAAACCACATTCCTATGGCCAAGGTTGAATCCCTGAAAGACGAGTATGGTCTCACGCAGTCTCTTCAAAATCCTGAGCAGTTTCTATCTGCTGGAGAGCTTGTCCCTCGCCGCACAGCACTTTGCTACAACACCCTAATCTCGCCAGTCTCAAAATCGACAACCCCTCCCATTGAGCTTAAGACAGTCGCGCTGGAAACTATACACACTCGGTTCCGAGAAGATGAATGGTTACGGATGTACACCGATGGTTCAGCTGCTGGAGCAAGGCGTAATGGAGGGGCTGGCGTATATTCAACGGCAGGATCCATCGCTGCGCCGGTTGGGGTTCTTGCCAGTAATTTTGACGGGGAGATTCGGGCAGTGGTACTGGCTCTCAGGATGCTTGGCTCTATAAATTGTCCAAAGTCCGTTATCTTATGTGACTCTCAGGCTGCGATTATAAGTCTGTGCACCAATGCTGCGACAGCCTCCCGAGATGTGCTTGAGGGTAGGAAACTCATAGAGCGGTTGCTCGGTGATGGGGTTACACTGGCATTACAGTGGATCCCCTCGCATGTTGGAATCTGGGGAAATGAGCGGGCTGACGCCCTAGCCAAAGAAGGCTCCCTGATGGACATGCCCGATGCACCAGTCAGTTTCCTTGCAGCCAAATAAAGCCTATCAATATCCTCCATCAATGACGGACTGCAGGAACAACAGAGACTCTCGGCTGAGGGCAAACAGTGGTCCACCCTTCTCAACCCAAATGAGCGTGTCCCACGAGACCTCCCCCGTCACGAATCAGTGGCCGCTTTCCGAGCTGTCACTGGACACGACTACCTGAATGCACATCTGCATAGAATTCACCTGAAGGACGACCCTCACTGTACTCTCTGCAGCACAAACTCAATTATGACCTCCCAACATCTTTTTGACTGTCCTCGACTTGAGGACATTAGACTAGCATTTGCTTCCGACGAGACCAATTGGTCAAAGTTCGCTTCTCTGTATTGGGCTGCAAAAGGTCTTATGGCGGAAGAGCCATGATAGATCGGCGTAGGGTAAAAAAAAAAAAAAAGCTAAGACGCGATTTTAACAATTTTGTCCGATGCTTCGATTTGAGCTGGATGTGGTTTATGAATCTTTTTGATCGTTTTCAATTGCGAAATGCAGCCGCTCCCGGTTAAAACTCGCCTATGGGAGGGGGTTGATTAACGTTTCGCGATGTCGTTAGTATCACGCCTAAGAACTCCTACTCGTCACTGCATTCGTAGAGAGTTACTTATTTGGATGCAGCATTAATGTTTTGATTCACATTCGCCCCTTTGAAAGGTGGAATGGGGACCTACGAGAACTCGTTTGGCAAGCGAGGGACTGCGGGTTGTTTAAAAAAAATCCCCCCCGCCCAAAATTTTTTATGGCGCGCCCCGCGCCATTGCCCCCCTTGTGGGCACCCCTGGCCTAGCAGGGTATTCGTGAAGGGTGCAGGAAGATCGGCAATAAGTGAGAACAGGAAATCTTACGATGGAGAAGATATCGCAGGCAAGAGACATTCAATTTGACCCCCACCCCATCCATTTCTGCCGATCTCTGAGCACTTTTCACGAATATTGTTGGCACTTGGCATATAGGCAACTGTCTATATTTTTCTATGAAAATACTGTTTTAGAAAGGGAGGACAGGATATGTTAGGAAGGAGACGATATCGTTGGCAAACGGCATTCAATTAACCCCCCCCCCCCCACCGAATGGCGACAATGTAATGAATCACTGGGGGGAGTCAAATTGAATGACTCTTGCCTTCTTCATGGTAAGATATTATGTTCTCACTTATTGCCGATCTTCCTGCACCCTTCACGATTACCGTTGGCAATGCCCCACGTTCCGTGAAAACACGGTTTTTGTGCATTCTCGTGACGTCTTCGTGAGAAACGTCAGCGCTAACATGAAATGTGAACACGCCGTGAATCCTGGGGGCCTGTTCTATAACTTTTGACTGTCACTATCACTGTCTCTTTCCACCCGTTCTCCCCATCAACATGTGATTTAATTCGGGTCGGACGGGTGGAAAGGATATTCCTAGGAACACTATGAAATTTTGCAGAACAGGCCCCCAGCTCTGATTACTTGTTTCCGACGGGTGAGACGTACGGATTCAAGCGGTCAGCTAAACCCAACTCTAATTTACGTTGATGAGTTGAAATTAAGTGGCGGTGAAGCTTAAAATATATTTAGTGGATTGGACTTCATGGACCAGTGGTCACCCAGACCCCTCAACCATGCAAATGAAAAAATCTGCTCTCCACATAACTGCATTGGATGCACGTTGCACCTCCAGCCGTCGCCTCTGGATTTCCTCGCACGATTCTCGAATAAGTACGATTCACAAGCTCCTCTCTGGTCGCAACTGGTTGCTGGTAGACCAGCTTTAGATGACCTAATAAATAAAAATCAAAGTGTGGTTGGTTGCTAGGACAGGACTTCTCGGTGACCACCTTACTGGTCCATTAAGCCAAATCCACTACTCGCCGGCGTAAATTAGCGGTGGTGGTGAAGCTTAAAATATCGCTAGTGGATTTGGCTTCATGGACCAGTAAGGTGCTCACCGAGAAGTCCTTTCCTGACCTCCAGCCACCCATGGATTTTTATTTACTAGGTCATCTAAAGCTGGTCTACTAACAACCAGTTGCGACCAGGGGCCGTATTACGAACCCGTGTGAAAATGCCGCAAGATGCGGTAGCTAGGACGGGATAGTGTTATTTCTTTTTCAGCGTCATTGGATCCCGCTAGCGGCATTTTTTCCTGAGAGACCCGTGCGTGGCCTCTCTGGAGGATCCGAGGAAATCCAGAGGCGACGACTGGAGGTGCAACGTGCATCCAATGCAGATGTGCGGAGGGCCGATTTTTGCATTCGATTTTCGCATTCGCGGGTTGCGGGTCAGGGTGACCACTGGTCCTTGAAGCCCCAATCCTCTAACGATATTTTAAGCTTCACCGCCACCCAATTTCAACTCACCAACGTAAATTAGCGATAGATTTTGCTGACCGCTTGAATCCGTATGTCTCACCCGTCGGAAACAAGTAATCAGAGCTGGTTTCACCTCAGTTATTTTTCAGTTTTGGGCTCGTTTATTGCTTCTATCTCTTCACTAGATGATGAAAACTGGTAACTATTGTACGTCATTGGAAAGCTAACATCATAAGGAAGTTTTCCCTATGAATGCAAAAAAATATTTTATTTTGACGAAATTGTGAAAATCACTGATTAAAATTGGGCAGAAATGCGAATAACGAGTTTCCTTCGGATATCTAATGCCCTAGCGGGGCTAGGGCCTTGGCGTAATTTTATTGAGTTGAGGACCAATAATGTAGAAAATTTTGTGCTCTTTTCAATGAGCTATTTACTTTAAGTCTAGCACCTGTTGATGATGTCGTACTAGTCACTTGTAAAAAAACAGAGGGTCACCAAAAAAAAAAAACGGTTTTCGATATCTCGAAAACCAAGAGGAATTCCTAAAAACCTCAAATAGTAATTTCGATCACAAATGAGATGTACTATGTATTCTCTGTCGAGGTAATTTATGAACACCCTGTATACGTATTTATGGACACTTTCTTGTTAGCACGATAACTCTCGTAGGAATCAATTACCCCACCCAGTTTGGCTGATTTCGCGTACAGTAGTCAATCAGCGGCGTCTATCCCCCTCTGATGGCTGGACGCGAAATCCCCCTTATGAGCAGTACACCCCTCCCCACACCACTTTAGAAGGAAAAGTACGGTGAATAACAAATGCATTGATGGTATTTTCCTTTTTACTTCCATGTTCCCTACGGGAATGGAAGTGTGGTGTTCGTGAAAAAAATCGAGTCCGAGCTGACATCACATTCATAATGTACAACCTCAAAAAAGTTGAAAAAAGTGGTTTTTGGCATGCCGTCGGTCTGTCGCTTTTTTTTCGATAAATTGCATGAAAATGAAAACCTGGCTATTTCTTAATATGAGAAGCACAAATCTGACCTTTGTTTTGAGAAAAAATCATTTATCGGACATGTTCTCCACGTACCGAAATGTCGTTTTTGGATATAACTTCAGAACAAGTCATTCCAGAATTTGTTTGATATTTTTTTCGGATTCCTCGTGAAATTTCCTTGCGAATTGACCACAATATTGTCGAAAAAATGCAACTTTTTTTGTGACCAAAATCGTCGTTTTTAGCGCGTTCATCAATAATGCATAAAAAAAAAAAAATAAATAAACAAGAAAACTTCCATGGCCGTATCAATTTTTTCAGTGCTCCGACGCTTCCGATTTCATGCTGGTTAAAGGGTAACATGGGCGCTCGAGTTTTATTTCATATTTTTCGACTAACGCGCCCATGTTACCCTTTAACCAGCATGAAATCGGAAGCGTCGGAGCACTGAAAAAATTGATACGGCCATGGAAGTTTTCTTGTTTATTTATTTTTCTTTTTTTTTAATGCATTATTGATGAACGCCAAAAACGGGAACATGGAAGTATCGTGTGGTCCTCCACACAATCCGTGAATCATCAATCACGCAGTCTTCATTCCTCAAACACCAACATTTCCATAACCCTAAATCCAAAAAAATTCTTGGTCGCACATAATCAATAATCAACCCTCAGCCCACATCGACTAATCTTCAATTACCCACCCTTATCAATCAACGACTATAACCATCAATCGTCCCTCAATTTTCAATCCTCCTTCAATCATTCGTCTTCGTTGTTTCATACAAAATGCTCCTTCAATTGTCTGTCTTCGTTCTTTCATACCAAAAAATCAAAAAATAGAAAACAGTCCAAAATGCAATACTCAGTCGAAAACAGGCGATTTTAGGTCCTTTGACCATTTTGGAACAACAATTTCGAAAAGCTGTAGCCCGTTCCATATTCATCGTGGAAAACTGCTTCACATACAAAATTTGTTAGAAATTTATTGCTCAACAAGTTTTGTGAGTGAAGATTTTCCTGTAAAGTAACTCATTTTCGGGATATTTAGAAGAAACTTAAAGAAGTGCTCAATAATTTTGGTTTTTGGGCTGCCAAAAAATTGTACGAGCTTTTCAGAGTTCGCATTTTTTTTCTCGAACACTTCTGACCTACACATACAAGATGGCAAAAAAATGCCCGTGAGTAACACGGAAGTGAAAGAGGTTTGTTTTCGGCAACTTTGTAGTCAATTCGCATGGAAATTGAACGAGAAATCTTAACAAAATAGTTACAAAATTCCAGGACCAATTGTTTCGAGTTTAATACCGAAAATATTATTCCGCTACGGGAAGAGCAGGCCTGGAAAATGATTTACCTTCAAAACAAAGGTCATACTCGCGTTTTTCATGCCAAGAAACAACTAGATTTAGATTACTATGTAAATCTGTGGCGAATAATTTTTAACGCAGTCACGCCAAATCTATCACCTCCCACAATTTTCTCTTAACCTCAGTTTTTTTTGGGTACAAATATTTGCAATTAAGATACAAAGGGGCTCTAGAGGCCCTTTTTTTGCAATTTCGACCGTCATTTTTGGCTACTGGTCCTTTTGCGCTAAAAACGATGATTTTGGCCACAAAAAGTTGCATATTTTCGGCAATATTGTGGTCAATTCGCAAGAAAATTTCACGAGGAATCCGAAAAAAATATCGAAAAAATTCTGGTGTCACTTGTTCTGAAGTTATAAAAAAAAATCTGTGGCAAACAATTTTTGACGTAGTCACGCCAAATCGATCTCCTCCCACAATTTTCTCTTAATCTCAGTTTTTTTTGGGTGCAAATATTTGCAATTAAGATACAAAGGGGCTCTAGAGGCCTTTTTTTTGCAATTTCGACCGTCATTTTTGGCTACTGGTCCTTTTGCGCTAAAAACGACGATTTTGGTCACAAAAAGTTGCATATTTTCGGCAATATTGTGGTCAATTCGCAAGGAAATTTCACGAGGAATCCGAAAAAAATATCAAAAAATTCTGGAATGACTTATTCTGAAGTTATATTCAAAAACGACATTTCGGTACAGGGAGAACATGTCCGATAAATGATTTTTTCTCAAAACAAAGGTCAGATTTGTGCTTTCATATTAAGAAATAGCCAGGTTTTCATTTTCATGCAATTTATCGACAAAAAAGCGACAGACCGACAGACCGCCAGACCGACAGACCGACGGCATGCCAAAAACCACTTTTTTCAACTTTTTTGAGGTTGTACATTATGAATGTGATGTCAGCTCGGACTCGATTTTTTTCACGAACACCACACTTCCATTCCCGTACGGCAGGGGTGGGCAAGATACTTGAGTATTTAAAATACTTTGTATTTTAAATACAAAATACGTATTTTGTAATTGTATTTAAATACTTTTGGAAAAGTATTTGTATTTCTGGATTTAAAATACGTTTTTGAAAGTATTTTGGGCTTTGTATTTGAAATACATTTTCAAAAGTATTTTGTATTTCACACTCAACGAAAATACAAATACAAATACAGATACAAATAGAAATACAAATACAAATACTTTTAATTTCAACGTTCTTTAGTTTCCACTTCTTCGCCACCATTCACCAGTGTAACCTAACTTAGTGACACCATATTTGGCACAAAAACCCGGTGTAATAACAGCCTTCGATTGACGTTTTCATTTTTCGAAAAAGTGGAGAGGGAAGGGTAGTCATGGTGGGAGGTGGAAGTTCCGAATTCCTTGTTAGCACAACTGCCGCAAAAATGATGCTAGCGGATGGAAACTTTGCACAAAAATGGATCATACAGAGCCCTAGCCTAGAAGTACACAAAGCTGTACAAGTAAACAAAACTCGTGGCAATTATTGCGAAAAACAACGCTAATTCGAGTTTAAACTGGACCAAAATGGCAAATTCACAACTCAAATGGTGAAAAATCGCCTATTAATAAAAAAAAAAGAGAATAGATAATGTGCTAATTCGCTGCAAAATTATCAGAAAACGCTATTTCACAGCTGAAATGAAGAATAATCCATAATTCGCGGCTGAAAACGAGAAAACAAAAATCTGTATAGCTTCTGAAAGAATTGAAGCTCAAACTGAGAAACAGCGCTAATCCGTAGACAAAAATTGCACACGCGGGCTAAAACCTAAAAAAACTACTTGGCTAGAATTGACAAAAATATTAATTAGCGGGGCCAACTTTAAGAAAAACACTAATTTTCAACTCAAACTGAGAAAAAAGTGCTAATTGGCTGCTAAAAAATGGCTAAACTGCAGCTGAAAATGAGGAAAACGCCAGATCGTGGCTAAAATGGAGGAAAATCACCAAACAAACGAAAGAATCCCTACTGCACTGCTAAAATTGATTAAAAGCGCTAACCCGTGGCCAAAATTGGTTAAAGTTGTAGCGTGCCAACAGCTAACAAACCTCAATTTTTATTTTTAAAAATAACAAATGTTATGTTAAAAAAACAACATTAGTCAGTTTGATCGCGAGTTCGTATTTTCCCAATTTTTCATTGTCGTTATCAAAAAGATCTCTAAATTTTTCGTTGGCCGTTATTTTGTATACCGAAAGTCACTAAACCTTGAAAAATTGTCAAAACGCAAATGCGTAGCTTCTGTTAGAGGCTAAAACTAAACAATAAACGCTAATCCATAGCAAAAATTGAAGGAAAAATGCCGACGTGGGACTGAAGTGTAAAAAAAACAGCTAATATTGATATATTCACTATAATTAGCCTGTCATAAATAAATAAAAACTCTCGTTATCAGCTCAAATTGGGAAAAAGTGTTATTCCCGGCTAAAATCTGAGGAAATCACGAATTCGTAGCTGAAAAATTAAGGTAATTCGCAAATTCACAGATTATAGAAACGTTTCAAAGCATCTAAAGTTGAAAAAAACCTGAATTTACGGCTAAAATTGAGAAAAAAAATCGCGTATAAAGTGTGTTGGAATTTCTAATTCCGCCTTCTGACAACAACTTAACGGCTAAAATTGAGGTAAACGGCAAATTCATGGTTATAAGTAAAAGAAAAAACACTGATTCACGGCTAGAACTGAGATGAAGCCCTATTATACATAGAATTAAAATTGAAAAAAATTACTAATTCGGTGCCAATTTGCGGCCGGTATAGAGAAAATCAGTAATTATTCTGGCTAGAATAAAGAGAAAAGTTAATTTTCAGCCTAAATTGAAACAAAAAGTGCTAATTCACTGTAAAAAATGGAAAATTGCTGATTTGCAGTAAAATTATCGGAAAACGCCAATTCGTGGCTAAAATAAACAAAATTCGCTAATACACGGGCTAGAAATAGCTACTGTACTGCTAAAATTACGAAATAGCGCTAATTTACGGCTAAAATAGAGACAAATTTAAATTTGCGTCAAAAATTGGAAATACGTTAATTCGCAGCTTCCTCGGGAGACTTTGAGGCTAAAATTGAGAAAAAGCTCTAATTCATGGCTATGAGTGAAAAACTCGCAAATTCGCGGCTAAAACTGAGACGAAAAAGCTATTCCGCAGTGTATGGTTACGGTGAACAAAAAATGCTAATTTGTGGTAAACATTTCGAGTATTTTACGGCTAATATTGAGTAATTTTCAGCTCATAACTGAGTAAACCGCTAGAAAAAATCGCTAATTTGCAGCTAAAATTGTGGAAAACGCCAACTCGAGGAAAGTTGAAGAAACATCGCTGATTCACAGGATACCAAATCTACTTTGCTGCTAAATTTGGGGAAAAGCGCATATTTATAACTTTATGGTGGGGAGGTGGATTACCCCGCTAATCAGTTGCTAATTTGCGGCGAAAAGCGCTAACTTGCTGTTAAAGTTGACTAAAAGCACTCATTCGCGGCTAAAATGGAGAAATTCGCAGTTTAAATTTGGAATAAGCGCTGTTTAGCGGATAGACTGTGGAAATAGCGGTAATTTGCCTACAATATATGGAAAAGGCCATGGCTAAAATTAGGAAAAGGCCTTATAGGTTACCAATAGAGGTTTTAGAGGGCCTCTTGAAGATTTCCGCACCGGGCCCCGATATAGGTCCACCAGTGACCTCACCTCCTTTTCAGCTCACGATCCACCAGTGCTCCCCGGTTCGGTACTAAATACTTCGTGACAACTTGCCTACTTTTCTTTGCGCATCGCGGTGCAGCGCCATTTCGCGCTGCTACATTTTGTCAACTTGTCTATTGAAGGACCTGATATTTTTGAATTATTTATTTTTCGTGTTTTTCGCACTATCTGCCGTCGAAATCGAATTTTTGAAAAGAATTTTAAATTGTATTTGTATTTTATTCAAAATACAATTCAAAAAGTATTTGTATTTCAGTATTTAAAATACATTTTTGAAAGTATTTTGGGCTTTGTATTTAAAATACATTTTCAAAGGATTTTGCCCACGCACGTACGGAACATGGAAGTAAAATGATGCCGTCTGAGAACAATAGGTCCAACGGCCCTTAAGGTGAAAGGTGGACATGTTTCGAATTGGCGAACGGTGGAGAGACATTAGCCCTTACCCTCGACCTTTCTATTATCTGATTATAATGCTCTGTTTCTAGCTTCATCTTTAATTTACCCTTGTACGAGGGACTAAAAAACCACTTTTGACGATTTTGCGAACTGTCTTGTGCCTTTCTGCAGTACCAACAACAGTCGGACCTCACTGGTCCGTTCTGGGGTCGAGAACATTCAACTTTCGCTAGGAAAAGAGCTAATAAGAGGAGTATGCTTGAAGATATTTTTCGCTCTGGGTTTTAAGCGAGGAGGGAGTCGTGGCAAAATCGACAGAATTTGACTGGTGGTGATGTTAGTGAAGGGGGAAGGGGCGTTGGCTTTAATGGTGCGTTCTACCGATCATGGCATATTGACGATTAATACATTTACGGGACGTAATGATGTAGGTATACAATTTTTTGAGTTCAACAGCCAGATTATGTGACTAAATAAACAATCTGAGTTCATCAGTGAGATTCAAATCAGAAATTATTGATATAATTGCTGAAGGGAAGGGGAATCGGCTTCAACATTTAGTGCGGGAGGGGGATATTTGTGTACAGTGTTGATTGAAGTTCTCACTGCAGGTGAAATCAAGAGAAATCTAGCGACAAAGTAAATGTTCATTTGTGGTCTGACCTAATTTCTTGTTTGGGTAAGTTGCAGGTCTTCTCGTGCTCGGGGGACGCCAATTTTCCCTGCAGTTGAATATTTAATTTTCATGGACAAAGGTTCAATGCAGAATGAAACAACAGCTGTGTTAGTAATCAAAGAGTTTCTACTGTAAGTTTCATATCTCGTTTGCATTCTTCCCCACCCCTCCCTTACACAGAGTGTCAAAATCATCACGTCACCTTTATACTATTAAGGCTTACTGTGCTGTAGTTACAAAATCCCTATTTTGCATATCAGTCCATTGAGTTTGCCCGTATAACTAAATTTACCCTTTTACGCTCCTCGCCTACCGTTGTATTTGTACCACGGAACAATAATAATATCCCCGAGGGACCTCGTCATCTCGCGTAATTCGATTGTTCGAGGGTGTTTCAATTGTAACTCCCCCCGTTACTCTCTCGTTATCCCGCCACCGACTCATTGACAGGTCTGATGTAGTAGTGGCAGATGAAGGACGAATAAAGTGTCAATATTTTAACACGAACCAAATTTGTAGCCGTTTCAATCATCCCTGTCGATGAGTACTCGAAGGGTACGGCTTTTTCGACGGTGAACTTGTACGGAGCCGCTTGAATGACGCTAGCGACGAATTCAGGCTCGTCTATTTTCGACTGAAGTCCGTCCAAGATATGAGAGGCGTTTTCCCACGTCAAATCGTAGAATTCATGACTGTTTAGGGTTGAGGGTGAGGGAGGAAACTGAGAGAATTACCCGCTAACAATATTTGTGTATAGGTACTTACACTGAACGGAAATTTCGCCCGTATAGTTCCCAAAATTCGTGTGCGATATTGGTCAGTGGCAGGGATTTGTGAGCGATGACCGAGAGCCACGCAAGGATCATCCACAGAGCGTCTCTGTCTTTTACATGTTTTGAAATTGTTCTGATCGAAAATAAAATTGAAAGGTTCGTAGAGCGGTGGTGAGGGGGAGGTGTTAATCTCGATAAATTGAGCTTGATGTTTCTTTTTTACCCGTAATCATCGCCGCAAAGTAGAACTGTATTTTTGTGAAGCAACTCGTTGAAAAAATACCAGCCATCTGGACATTCGACGATCGCTAGTTGATACTTTGCCATAACACTATACAGAACTGAATGACGATGAGCAATTGGAATGGTGGGCGTGGTGGGGTATTGGGGGGGGGGATTCAACACACTCGTCGACGGATCTTGACGTATAAAACGTTCTCGCCACTCCATCGAATTTATAAAGTTGAAAATAAGGAATGCAATGGTAGCTATGAGATATAATTGCCAAAGAGTCTCCCGGTGGTACGAGGAATCCCCTTCGACCGTAAACAAGACATCTGCCCTGTTGGTGAGAGCGTCGGATGAGTATTATTGAGAAAACAATGTTCAACAATTTTTCTCACCCCATCACTTTCCAAAACGGCTCCAAAATCGTTCGTACTCATAGCCATCGTCGTCTGAAACATTTGCTCTTCCGGACGTGTAAAATCAAGAGGCTTATTCTCGCCGTTCGGCTCGAAATTGATGACGCTTCCCTTAGCAGCGCCCAGTTCTTCTTCAAAGAGGGTTTTCGCGTAGGGTCCGATAGCTGTTTAGGTAAAAGTTCATTTGAAAAAGAAAAAAAAAAACGCCGACCTGACGTGCATATCGTACCTCCGTTGCGACAGTCGATGCAAATACGAAACGGTCTGTAGTAAGTCAAACCGGAGAGTAGGTCGTTGATTTTTTGGAAATCAAAAAAATCTTTCAATAATTTTATGTAGGAGTCAACGGTTGTTTGAAACGGTAGTATAATGATGGACGTTTCCGCATCATCGACCTATTGATACAAACACATTAAAGCTGTCGGGGGGGGGGGGATTAAATTTAATTGTTACTTTAAGCATATAATGCCCGTTTCGATTGAAATCACAATCGAGAGACTCCGTAGTGTAAAATTCTCTCATGTTTTGACAGTGGCCGCTAATAACAGCACGATCCTTGGGCGGCACGGGACCACCTTTAATATCAATGAGTTGAACGCCGACGTTCGCGGTCGGTACGCCACCGCACGAGTTGTGAATCAACAGACCGTACATGCGATTCTTGTGCGTCAAATATGAGATGACGGGCCTCGTTATGATTCCTTTTGGACCGACGAAAATTCGTTTCACCTGTAGGTAGATGAACCATTTAAAATATCGTGCACCGCTAAAGTTGGTTTGGTTGGGGTGAGACGCACTCCATTCGCGGCCAAAATTTGAGTGATGATCAACAAAAACTTATGACATGACGTTTGATTGAATCCACCGATAACAAAATCTGGTTTTTGATCGAAGCAATTAAGCACGGCCTGAATAAAATTCTCGAGGTAGTGATCAGTTTCCAGAATATGCTCGACGGTTGTTTCCAAACCGTCAGCTATTTCGTCGTAGAGTTGATCTGGGAATGGCTGAGTTTGAACGATCAACTTTTCGTATTTTACGCTCCCTGTGTACCTAAGCCAGTCTTCCATTCTTGAAATTTTTGTAAGAAAATAATGAATTTCGTCCTAAATAAAAATGTATTTACATTTCTTTATAAAACTTATTTAGACACCTGATTTCTAGGAGAGACACCGAGAAAGACAGTCGGTAAAGGGTATAGGCGCACGTCACTATTAATAACCGCCGCTCATTCGCGGAGACTTGACATTTCGTCCGTACAATTTCACTGTCATGCCGATTCATGGTTTGTTAAATTCTCAGGCCAAATTATAAAAATCAATCAATAAATTAATTGAACTAATGTTATCCGGACGACGATGGAAGGCATAGCCCAACACAATTCGAGTTTCCAGAAAAAATGACTCCCCGGCGGGAATTGAACCCGCAACCTCTGGATTACCAGTCCAGCACGCTGCCAATTGCGCCACGGAGACACCTTTGGGAGTCGTACTCCGAGGGATAAGCTAAGCCGAACCCCACCTAGGTCCATTGTTTCTCCAAACTCTAGGCGTTTCTTCTGATCCGTAAACCACGCCGAATTTTATCTTATCTAGATAGTGTTAGATGGATATGATGAGTAATTCTGTCGCCGGTATTTTTAATTATATCTATATTTAAGTATATCTTCGTCAAAAATCTACAGGAAAACTAACAAAAAGGGAAAAGTACAGAGGACCGCTCGTGATCATCCACACACTTCCAGGAGACGCGTGCAGGGTGATTTCGATAATTAATCACAGAGCAGGCTCCTCTTAAACCATTCGGAGGAAACGTAGAAGATGATGAGTCCCATTCCACCCGACGTCAGTGGCGGGTCCACTGACTCTCCAGAGAGGCGAGCGAACATTTAACTGAGCGATATCATCGGTTACTCGGTGATTTTAATGACCCTCAGCTCAATCAAGAGGATAGTCCATCACAAGATGATCGAGTGTCAGAACGAAGAATCAGAGAGTCGAACGCAGCCGCGAACACGAAGAAGATGCCGCGCTCAAAGAAGACGCTTTGAAACATCGACCCACTCGCAACCGCTCAATGCCAATCAAATTCATGGATTATCACCTTTATTAACAAACGGAAATACGAGCTGGCCAGCTCGTCGGGCTAATTGTTTGCGTAGACGAGCATATATCTGCGGCAGATTTATGTTTTTGACAGAAATCGGTGGTGAAAATTTGCTCATTAGTGGGCAATAAACGATGACAGATCTACAAATATCTGCCGATTGAAATCGTTGGGAGTTCAAATCAAAGATGTGGTCTGTGGTCCCCCACTAACCTACCAATTTCTCATGAGAGATGTCTGTGGGACAGATCTGCCGATATTGAATCGGGCGTCACCCCTTAACGTAACGATCTGATCTGTCCGTTCTATAGTGTTTAATAACATAAATTTATGATTCAGGCTAGACAATATACTGCTTTTATTCCAGTTCGTTCATAAGTCTTTTGATCTGAATTATATCAATTTATTTTCTCTCAAGTGGAAAAGCTTTTTTCACGCGACTTGCGGGTAAAGTATACCATTTATATTCCACGTAGAAGGAGTAAAGTTGTTTTTTACTGGCCTCAAAAATCACATAATGGGTAAATAACAACTTTAATCACTAGTGAGTAATGTTGTTTTTTTCTCATTCGTGGCCGAGCAAGAAATGGTTGTTGCTCTTGTTTGATCGGTAGAGCGCAGCGGTGCCTCTATTAGCAATAAGATTCTCACCAGTTCCCGTAACCTTCACACTGACTCGCATTGTGATAGATAGTAGCCTTAATTTCTTTTAAAAACTATCAACACTTTTCCTTGTCAAACTACTGTTTTTTATGAAGGTGCTCCACCGCAAGAAAAATAGCATGCACAACTTGTGATAAGAGTAAATTTCCTTGCTCGCAAGTAAATTCACATTTTACTCACTCGTTGTACAATATTGCTCCCTCCATTTTTTGTTAAACTCCATTTCTGTCACCGGTCTCAAATATCTTTCGAACCGGACCGATAAATGAAATCTGCCAAATGTGCTCCCCAAAGTTGTATAGATATCAAGTTGCTTCGCTTGTGATAACGCGCGGTTCTCAAGGTCAAAGGGAAAATCGCTCCCGTCAGAGAGGTCTGACTCCGCTAGCACGTCTATTTTGCAATAGCAGTAAATGAGTTCAAGTGTGTTATTTTCTGTTTGTCTTGTTCCAATTGTTAATTAAACACCTAATTTGAGAATTAAATTAATTGAACGCACTTTTAGGAGCTTAGGACGACTAAGTCAGTAGTAATATTGGAGTTGCAGCACGATCTTTAGGTTAGGAAAAACGTAACAAAAAGTTTGGAAAACTGCGAAAAAACGTTCATTTATGGTTTCTCGACGCAAAGTCCGGACTAAAATGAAGAAAAAATTGTTCATTTCGCAGTGGATAGGGGCCACTTAACGAATAAAATGAGAACAAAAATTCTAACGTGCTGTTCTTTCGCCAAACTCGTGGCTGAAATGGTGAAAAAGTTCTAATTCAAATCTTTAAAAGTAAAAAAAAAAAAAAAAATAGGCCTATAATTGAAAAAAAAAGACAAGAAAAACCGCCAGGTAGGGCTGAAATTAAGAGTGGGGCTTAAAACGTTAAATTCTCTACGGAAATCGCGAAAAACGATAATTCGCGATATAAAGACAAATTATTAATTATCAACTCAAATTAATTGAAGTGATGATGAAAAAAATCACTAATAAAATCGCTACTAAAATTAAGGCAAATCACGAATGAAATTGACAAAAAGCGCCAATTAGCGGCTAAAATTCAACAAAAGGCTAATTCTAGGCCGAAATAAGAAAGAATCACTAATTAATTGGCCTAAAATTGAGTAAAATCGCTAATTCGTGGAAAAGTCTAGAATAAACAAGAATTTGCGGAGACCGCTAATTTAGAAGATAGCTAAAATTGACAGAAACCCTAATTTGCGGCTAAAATTTAGGAAAACGCTGACTCGCTGGTCAAATTTAGGAAAATGTGAATCCGTGGCCTCTGAAGGCAACTTCGGTCTTATAACTGGGAAAATGCGCTAATCCATAACTAAGAGTGGAGAAAAATTATAATGCAGAGCGAAGATGTTTAAAAAACTGCTGATTTTCTGCCATTATTGAGAAAAATCACGCTGGCACGGCTAAAACTCTAGTTTGTTGCTCAAATTGAGGAAAAGTGCTAATGAGCTGCTAAAAAAAGGCAAAACTTCGCTATTTTCAGCAGAAAAAAATCGCTTTCAAGGAATTAAAAACGCTATTTCACATTTCGCTGCAAAAATTGTGGAACGCGCATAAAGTGCAGAAAAAATTTTAATATGCGGTTAAAATTGAAACAATAGATAAACCCCAAATTAGCGGCTAAAATGTAGGAAAACGCAAATGCGTGAACTCTGAAGTCAACTTCGGGCTTAAAACTCGGAAAAAGCTCTAATCCATAGCACCAATTTAAAAATAATTTCCTAATATGCTGCCATTACTGAGACAAATCACTCATTAGCATGGCTAATTTGATTAAAAACGCCATTTGCAGTTCAAATAGGGGAAAAGTTTTAATTCACTGCTAAAAAGGTAAAACATCCCAAATTTGCAACAAAAATTGAGGAAAACGCCAATTCAAAGTCACGACCAAGAAAAATCGCTTTTACGGAATGAAAACGCTACGCCGCTGCTAAAATTGACGACATTTATACTAGTTCGCGGAAAAATTGCAGAAAAATATCTAATTCACGGCTAAAATTGAAAAAATTGTAATTTTCGGCTGTGGTTGAAAGTATGCCAGTCCGAGGCATCTGCGTTTTGTTCGGGGCTAAAGCTGAGAAAAACGCTTCTGCGGATGAAAGTGAACAAAAAAAAAGATAATGCGGGGCAAAAATGTTCAAAAATTCACTAATTTGCGGTTGATATTGAGAAAAATCACTACTAGCCCGCCTAAAATTTAGAGAAACGATAACTTTTGCCACTTTTTCTCAAATTGGGAATAAGTGGTAATTCGCTGTAAAAAAGGTAAAACATAGCTATAAGTTGCAGAGCAAAAATTGAGGAAAACTCCAATTCGCGGCTAAAATTGAGGAAACTCACTAATTCGTGGATAAATTGTGTAGAAAAAGCTATCATTCGTGGGTAAAATTGAAAGTATTTTCGACTGTTAGTGAAAATACGCAAATTTGCGGATTCTGAAAGCAACTTTGTGGCTAAAATTGATAAAAACCGCGAATTCATGGCAAAATAAGTGTAAAAACATCCGCTACTTCCGACTAAAATTGAGAAAATATCCAATTTGCGGCTTAAATTGAGCACAAACTCTAATTGGCGGATAGGATGTATAAATACCTAGAACTCGTGGCTAAATTAAGGGGAAATCCATAATTTGATGCTACGTAATAATTTTATTTCTTGCTTATTTAGTGACTCAAGGGGCCTCATAGAGATTTCCGCCCCGGGCACCGTTAGGTGTCGGTCCGCCAGTGTTCATAAGATGTCCTCTTCTTGAAAATGAAGGGCACAAACTTTGTCTTTGAGAGTTAAATCCCGTTCGGCTTGTGGGGTTGCAGAATTCCATCTAGTTAGTTGATCCTACGAACATTTTTCATAAATCAAAAAAGAAAGCATCATAGGGATTAGGGAGACGTGGGGGGTGGGGGTCTGCGGGATAGGGCTTCAGTTTCCATATATTATAGACGTCGTCGGGAGGTAACAAGGGGGGGAATGGAAGCAAGAGCCCAAAAATGAACACAAATAACATAGATTTTGGTATAGGTGGTCTGAAACAGCAGGTTTGTTCCAACATCCCCTAGAACTATAGTTGAAACACATTCTAAAGAAACCTATAAATCATTAAAACCAATTTGTTCTACTTGTAATTTGTTCCAGTTAATTTGTGTATCATTTCCAGAGATTATGATTGGCTGCTGAGGGCAAATGCCCCAGGCAGACGTTCATATTCGTACTCAGCTCATCATTATGTCTACCCAATGGAGCTAGTTTCATGACTATGTTCTTCCGGTTGACTGGGACTGTCGCCAGCTCTCGGCGGGAATTCCTAATTTACTGACCCTGAGTTGTCTTTACTGATCAGGTACTTAAAATGCTCAGATCGAGGTTACATTTTGCATACAACAAACCAGACGGGTTTTCCTCAGGGTGTTTTCTCTACTGATCAGGTACTGGTAATGGCTCGAATCAACCTAAACTTTTGCATAGTTTTACGCATGGGTCAATACGACTTACCCTGAAATTTAATCTCGATCGGTTGAGGGAAACTCGGGAAATCCTACTGACCAGGTACTTACAATCGTCGTTTTGGTCAAAGAGTAAATCGTATGCCAAATTTCAGCTTCATCCGAGCATTTCAAGTGTCTGGTCAGTAGAGAAAACCCTGGTCAGTAAATTAGACACTCCCGGATTTTCCCGAGTTTGCCGGAAGCCAGTTGAGATCAAATTTTAGGGCGAGTCGTATTGACCCACGCGTAAGTTGTTTGCGAAATTTCAGCTCGTACCATGCGTTGTAAGTACCCGGTCAGTAGAGATAACTCTGGGTCAGTAAATTAGGCACTCTCTTCTCCATCTAAACAGTGATGTAACAGGCCGTGCTTAGATAAAGTGGTATTTCAGAAAATGAGCTCACAGTGACTTTTAATTCACACAATCATGTTAAATTGCCTTGACATTTAAAAAAAGTTTTAAAAATCACTGAGGGATTTTAGTGCGTGTCACTGTCACGTGCCGGTCTAGTATAAATTGGTCCCTAGAAATTGTGAGAATAATATTTTTATTTTTGCCGAACAAAATTGTCACGTCTCTATTTTCACTTTTTGTCACTATTTAGCGTGAATCAAGCTTAAACTGGCATTACCGACAATTGCACCATTTCCTGGCAAGAAGAAGTTTGGAAAACCTTACTTTTGGTATTTTGAAGAAAGGGGTGCTGCTTTTATTTTCCTCCCTCAGTAATTTCCTGTTATTATGGTACCCAGTTGTACACTGAGGTACACTACAGGTCATATTTCTATGAAATACAGAAACTTAATGATTATAATGAGTAATAATAGCGAAAATAACAAAATAAAACCAACTTTCCCTAATTTTTACACCGTAACGATTACATTAATAGACGCGCTGTCAGAGGTAGCGACCTCTGGCGCGAGCAAAACGCGGAACTTTCCTTGAAACCGCTGTTTTGTACAATGATAAGAGAAGAGTGAAGCAACTTGGTATCTATACAACTTTGGTGCTCCCACTAACGAGCAGATTTGATCGGGTAACAGATATCGGTCGCAGATAACTTTTGAACGTTAAGGGGCGTCGACAGATCTCATCGTTTGCTCTAGATTGTTAACGATATCTGTTGAAAATATCGGCCGATCCAATCTGTCAAAATTATCTGCCCGTGTACCTATGGGACACTAATCTTTCAACGTCACAGTTGCTGAATAGTGGCCCATACACGGGCAGATAACTTTGACAGATTTGATCGGCCGATATTTTCAACAGATACCGTTAACGATCTAGAGGAAACGATGATATCGGTTGTCGCCCCTTAACGTACAAAAGTTATCTGCGACCGATATCTGTTACCCGATCAAATCTGCTCGTTAGTGGGGGCACATCTGGCAGATTGAGATCTGTCACCGAACGAAATCTGACAGATTTCATTTATCGGTCGGGTTCGAAAGGTATTTGAGATCGGTGACGGATATGAAGTTAAAAAACTAATGAAGGGAGCAAAAAGCTTGACCCATACATATGATAACAAAATATTAGAAAAACATTCAGGCCCGATTTCACCAACTTCTTAAACTACGATCAACAACTAACCACGGTTACAACGCAAGGTGACTAAATTTTCTATAGGTGCCGCAGATCACTGTCCTTCACCTACGTCACGAGCAGTCCCAACGGCCATTGCGCTTGACCCAGTACATTATTAATTGTTATTGGGTTGTGATTTTTGAGAATTCACAAAACTTCAATTTCAAAATTTAATTTGCTCTGCTGCTCTAGGGTGAGCAATCGGGAGCAAAGGACTTCTGGTGACGTCAGTCTCCACCCCTCCCGTCCGATGGACAGGGGGAAATCTGCGGCACCTATAGTAGAGTTTAGTCACCTTGGTTACAACGTAAACACTCATATCAGAATTCAACTGTGTTGTGTTACTTGCAGTAGAAGGTGTCAGTTGCTGATGAGGGGTCACAGTTGTGCCCGAAATGCATTCGACGTATTAAAGGAGACTGCAAAGTATTTTGGTTGTACTTAGTTCTGAAAGTTTGGCGCGGAGAATTGAATTTTAGACGGCCCTTGTCTTAGGACTTTTTCAGGGGATTACTCCCCCCTCACCGCACCACCCTAGTCACGCCTGTGAATTCGTGGGAGTGGGGAGGCTGAAAATAAAGAATTAAACTTTATTGAAGCTAAATAGTTACTATTTTTACTTGTTTTGAGTTCCGAGAAAAAATTGCTCCCAAGGTGGGATTTGAACCAACGACCTCCTAGTTTTGCGCCAGACGCTCTACCGCTGAGCTAGCCTGAGAAGCTCAAGGTATTTGAGATCGGTGACAGATATGAAGTTGAAAAACTAATGAAGGGAGCAAAAAGCTTGACCCATATATATGATAAAAAATATTATAAAAACATTCAGTGAAGTTTCGGTTGTTAAAATTGTTGCGTTAAGGGGCGACGCCCGATTCGAAATCGGCCGATCTATGTCTGCCAGATACATCTCATCAGAAATCGTTTGGTTAGTGGGGGACCACAGACCACACCTGACGGATTTGAACTCCCGCCGATATCGTTTGGCCGATCACGGTTGATCTGTCGTCGTTTCTTGCCCACTAACGAGCAAATTTTCACCACCGATATCTGTCAAAAACATGAAATCTGCCGCAGATATCTGCTCGTGTATGCCCACCTAATAACTCTATAAATGATGTCGACTTTCTTATTTTGCTGTAGTTTTCATTTTTTGTGGAGTCCAATTTCATTAGTGCGCGCGTAACATAACTAGAATCCTTTCAACAACACCTCTGTAACATCTAAATGCAAATTCGGTCTCGCTCATGAAAAGTCGGTCTCGTCTCGGTCTCGATCTCGATCATGAAAAGTCGGTCTCGTCTCGGTCTCGGTCTCGAAAGTCTCGATCTCGTCTCGAAAAGTTAAAGGCGCGAATTCAAAGTATGTGTGATATTAGTGACGAGTGATCCTATTCTCGCCTCAATGATTACATATGACGACGATAGATGAATTTATACTTTGCTTTCCTTCCTTGGTGGCTCGTGGCACGAAGGGAGATAAGTGATACACTACTGATTAATGACCAAAGAGCTTTGTAATTGCCCCAAAATAGAATCGTGCCTTTAAAACAATCGTCACACTGAGAACGTGAAAGGGGAACAGTTGGAATTCAACGAGATCAACTCAAAATCTCGCACATGCCAACTCATTTAGTTCAAGCAAGAGACTTCCCTTCCCAGACACGACGAGGCAGAGGTGCACAATCCCCCCCTCATACATCAGACCCTCCTTCGACTGGCAATGTTAGTTAAAAAAAAAAAAAAAAAAAAAAAAAATGATAGCGGTGTCGAGTTTGATAATAGTGGCCCAGGGAAGTTTCCAACGCAAAATTAGGGTTCCCTTGCACTAAGCAGCCTGGCCGCGGCAGCCAGTTGGCTCCTGTGCAGTTGGGCTTGTCCTAGTGGCTGCCCCAGCCTGGAAATCTTTGCTGCCTAGTGCGCGGGCAACCATAGGTTGCATCGTATTTCACCGGCTCCCCGGGAACACTAACCCATTTTTTTATTACGATACCTATAGGCATGAAGGAGCTTTTAACGAACGAGGCACGATGTTTGTGACACGAGACGAAGTCGAGTGCCATCATCGGTAGAGTTTGTAGTGTGATTATACGCCTCAGGATCCTACACTTTTTTTACCTTCGGTCGTTCAAAGCCTTTTAAAGCCAATTAGGTTCATAATTATTTAATTTAAGGGTTCCGTAAAGTCTCCCATTTGCCACACAATTTCATTCCAGAGAAATAAAAAAGAAGAAACAAAAGAAGCGCGTAAGATGAAAGCGGGCTTCCCTGCCTCAATTCTTCTACCAACTCACCAACATAATCAACTGACTTTGACCTTTTTGGGTTATAATTTTTACGGTTCCACTCATCCTTCACCCATACTTTACACACGCCATGTGGTAAAGAGTTAACTCATTTACCGTGAACTCTTTGAAGTGAATTACCGTGAAATTTAAGAAGTGACAAAGACACTTCTTTAAGAAAGATCTTAGGAATAATAGATTATATGCCTAGGCAAGAAAGCGATTTTTTTGAGACTGAAAGAAAAAAGTGGACGGGCGAGGCGTAGCACCCCCCCCCCCCAAATCCCCAAAATCACTCTTTTGACGCGGTATGTACAGTATTTTTTTTACTAAAACGTGGGCTGATTTTTTGGGTCACGGCGATAAAGTGAAAGTTTTATCCCCTAGGCTCTAAAATAATCAGTTGTTTTTAAAAAAAATAGTATCTTACATATAACGAGACACGCTAGTGCCATTTTACTTGCGACTACGTTGTTTGGCTGGCGAGGCAAAGCCGAGTCGGCTAAATGAATACGAGCAAGTGAATTGAGGTATGCACGATATTTTTCGCGAGACAAGTGAAATAATAGTATATTTCACAACAAGTGAGGGAAGTGGAGTTTTACCTGCGAGTTGTGTTTGGCTCACGAGGCGGGGCCGAGTGAACTAAATACAACTAGCAGAGTGAAAGCTTCTTCCTCACGAGTTGTGGATATTATTTTTCGCCCGACCAACAGGTTTAATTGTCTTTCCTGCAAGTGTTCGGAGGCAAGGGTACGCTAATTGAATACAGAACTTTCTTTCACTTTCCTTCACTAGTGAGTGAAAGCCTTCCTGTTTCCTTCGCTTGCGAGGGAATGTGAAATTATTGGCATTCTGCCTTAATTTGCTTCACTAGTGAGTGGAAAAAAGAATACTTTTTTCACCTAGCTCATCTTTTCACGTAAAAATCAACTTCCCTGTTGAGGTACCTGGCGAAGGGGAAGTATCACTTCCCTCCGTGATCGTGCAAAAACCATCATGTATAATTCGTGAAAGAAGAAGAAATACGCGTGTTTCCAACGATAATGTTACAAAAAGTAAATTTTTCCCCATTATTTTATGTCATTTTGTGCGTTGGGCTGGCGGGGGGATATTCCACCCCTTGGATACACCACATCTCGGAGGCCCATAACACAATAGCCGTCTCGGCATGAAACAAGGTCATTTCATTGTTAAAATGTTCTGTATTCATAAATGAGCTATCATTTTTTTTTTTTTTTTCCATTCTTTCAATTCCGAGACCGAGACCAGGTCTCGAAAATAGCGGTCTCGGCTCGAGACCAGAAAACTTGGTCTCGGTCTCGCACCAGAAATGATGGTCTCGTCTCGGTCTCGTGCATCACTAGTGACAGTTACCGTTCTGCGTTGTGTTTTCTGGAACGGTTAGCCTAAATCTGAAAGCCGTGTACCTTTTGACCATTAAATTGATTCCACATGGTTACAGATCATGAAGACATAGAATCATCAACATCATTTGTCAATTTTGAAAATTTATCCTTCATTTGACGATCTTTATCTTGGAAACTGTGATACCTCCAGATCCCGCTTTGGACTAGTTTTGTCGGAATTTTTTTCTGCTTTGAAATGTTACTTCGCAGTCACAGCCGAAAAATGGCTGCTTAAGCAAAAAAAGTGCCTAAACCCGAAAAAAATCCAAAAAAAGTCGCCGTCTTTCCCGAATTCAAGGATGATCCCGAGGTTTTTCGAGGTCAACAATTTGAACACATAATATCTACACCACCCCCAACAACATGAAACAAAAAAATCATCTACCCTAATTATTGCAACCTTCGACACCTTATTTTACTGGGCTAAAATAGCTAAATTGAGATGAAAGTTCACACTCATGATTGTGATTGAGAAAAAATGCTAATTCGCGGGTCGCACGGCTTGGCTAAAATTGAGAAAAGATCGAAAAAATCGCTCTTCGTGATTAAAATGAATAAAATATGCTCATTTTCGGCAAACATATTGGGGGAAAACGCTAATCTGTTTACGTTTAGTTTAAATGTTATAGTTGCACCGCGAAAAGGTAGTGGTAGACAAATCACCCGCAGCACAGTGAAGTTCAGCGTGTTTAGCGGGTGGAGAAATCAAAGCCCTTGAGAAAATCAAATCGACGCGTTTTCAAGGGTTTCGACTGCTCTTAAAACATACGTTCGCAACCGTTGGAGGAGTACTCAAATTGTTTAAGGTTGAGGAGGAACGTGTTACAGAATACTGTAGAATTTGTTTGGTTTGATTGGTGGCTATGGGGGAGGGGGGGTCTTACAAGCTTTTCTCATTGCAAAACAAAAAATTTATCTGTTAGAGCGTGCCTTGCAATCTTCTGAAAACACGCGAAAATAATTTGCACGAGTGAAAAACAGTTTTTGAATACGCGCCTTTGTGATGCCTCGCCCGCTCGTACTTTCCTCGAGGAATTTCAAGCAATTGCAAAAGACGGTGATAAAATAAGGGAGAAATGTTGTTGATGATTAGGAGTGAGCTGTGAGGTGGAAGGTATACTGGGTTAATTCAGGTTGAATTGAACCGAATTCCGTTCTCGAAAACTCTCAAACTATTTCCACCTGAACTGAAGTAACTTCGAGTCATCATCAGCCTCAATTGACTGCAACAGAAAAGAATTCAACAAAAAAAGTTACTCAATTCGAAAGTTCTAGAATTGCACGCTATTTTATTTATTTATTTATTTGTTTGTTTTATTTATTGTCATATTAATTTGGTAGAGGCTAGAGGCCAAACGAATCGTTTCTGTTGTACCCTTCCACGCATAAAAAAAGAGTAAAACTACAAATAAAAACGAACGTGACACTGACACACACCCAGTAATAAGCCTTTCTCTTTCCTTTTGCGTACAAAGCTGATTTATTAATTTTCTCATACTCCGTGATATGAGGCGCGGGGGTACAAGCGACGGATTTATCACGTATTTCCCACTGTAAACGTTGCGACTTAGCCATAAATGAAATATCCAAACTACCACGAGCAAGGTGTCGAGCTACCTTTTTTTTATCTTTCATGTCAATCACTGGAGAACAAACGAAAAACACTTGCGTGTGAGGGTGCGAACTCACGTATTTTCTTATGGGAAAAAACTGCCCGCGGATATACGGAATAACGTAATTGTAATAATACGAAGAAATTTTTGTCAACTATGTTTCCCCTCTGGAGAAAAAGAAAACTTATTTTTTTAGGTTTTATTTAGGGATCGCTTGAACGAACTTCAACCATTCCACCTCCCCCTCCGACCCCCGCACGACCATTCCATAGTCAGCGTCAGTGCACCGCGACCGCCACCAATACCGGTCGTCTTTCTCACTCATTCTCTCTCTCCTCACTCCTTCTACCTTTTTGACTTTACAAACCCATTCACCAAAGGATATCGTTTGTTGAAGAACTCGCGGCGGTTTTCTTCAGTCGCTTTCAAGAGGTTCGTTGAGGCGCGTGTTATTAAAAGAATAAAAGAAATAGAAGGAACAGGTGCGTTTGATTGTGCGAAGCTTTTTCAGATCGATAATTTTTTTTTTTTCGTCCACCCCCTCCCACCTGTGTTTCGGTGTCCCTTCCCCCGCATATTACCGCGTTCATTTTTCGCGTGTGTTTCTGATGTGACAAGTGAAAAAATTCGTGGTTTTATTTCATTTATTCGCAACTGACTGGCGTAATTTTGTTGGATTTGACACAATTTCGTTCGCTTTTTTTTGTGAGTTTCCTTTTTATTTTACGCACATTTTCCAGAATATTCAATTCTGTGCAGAAAAACTACGTGTTCACATCTCCCACCCTTCACCACATTTAAAAATGAATTTATGACGAAATCAGCCGGCATGTTTTGAAAAACCACGGGCCGACCCTAAACGGGATGAAAGATGGGTTTAAGCCCATAATCAGAGAAACACTCTTATTTGGCCTTTTGTTTGCATGCTTAGTGAGTCACAGGGCCCGTCCGTGTCCATGTCGTTGGAACAGTCCTCCTCGTCCCCCGTCCAAGGGCGCTAACATGGAGGTTGATAGATTTGGAAAAAAAAAACCTTGGATGTAGCACTCGCTAGTCTCTTAAGACACCAATGAACTACGTTCAAATAATATTTATGGAGCGCTTTGCATTGAAATTAAAAGATTTTTTTTTTTCTTTCAATTTTCAATGAAAGTTCTATCAACTCTATCAAGGAACGACCCTCAGGCGTCAAGAGGTTTGACCTTCAAGGGCGTAGGAGTGATACAAAGCCAAATTACCTGGCAAAATATAAACAACAAACGACACAGAAGCTATAAGAACGCGGAGTACACCTTAATGACCACACCGCGTGGGTCTCAAGATAAATACAAAATCCTTTCAAAGAATGATTGTCTAATATGGATCCAATGTTCCGCAGAATTTCTGTGGGAGGGGGGGGGGGTAAATTGTTGTAGGACGACCGGTCGGTCGACGATCGGTTTATGGTCAACTTTTTGCGCCGAATAAACAATTTCTGTAAGGTAAGTGTCGAATGGTGTGGTAAAATAGTCAGTTTCACGGGCAAAACACTATTTAGTTTTCATAACAAATAATTGAGTTTGTGACCCGAAAAGCTGAGTTTGAGCTGATATTGGGTGTTCACTGGCCGGTTATATACGGCCAAATAATCGATATGTGGTGCTTAAATTCCTATAGTTTTTGGGCTGTAATACCATCTTCCAAGGGATGAAACGAAAGCTTTTCGGGCTGATTAGTCATTATGATGGGACCGCGGTGGCCGGTGCCGTATTGGCTTTCGCAGTATAGCAAAGCTTTTATGGACAGAATCCGGTCTCAGATTTCACTAATTAATTGAAAAACTAATTTTGCTGAATTAACTCGCCAAAAAACCCATTTTTGCGGGTCCGACTCACTAAAAACTCAATTACGTGGGATTGGCTCATTCAAATATCAATTTCGGACACGAAAAACAAGCAATTGCCAATTTCCATGATTTGCGTACCCTTAATTTCACAAGATCGCCTCATTCAAACTCAACTTCGAGGGGTTTTTTACTCTTAAAAATCATTTTTGCGGTTCTGGCTTACCAAATTTAGTGGGTTTCGGCTCTGTTGCTCAACATTTAATTTCCTGCGGGTTTTGGCTTGCTGAAAACCAGATGCCTCATTTGAACTAATCCGGCTTACCGCAGTCGTTGACATCTTCTCCAGTGAAGTTGCCCACTCCTAAGATCAAGGGTGGGCTACGACCCTGGTTTGGTTAGTCCGAATAACAAATTCGGCCACGTTCAAAAATAAAATTTAGCGATTTTGACCCTTATTGAACCCCTAAATTTCATAGCGAATTCTCGTTATTCCGTAACCGAATCGACCAAATGTCACGGATTTAGCTAATTCGTAACCAAATTTCACGGATTCTCACGTTTTCATGCCTCTATCTAGTTCTTACTCTTACCCAGGCCAAATTTCGTGGATTTTAGCTCTTTATAGAATCTTTGTCTTGTTCGAAAAAACAAATTTCGCGGATTTTGCTCCTTAAAGTCCCAATTTCACCGGGATCCAAGCAGTGGCGGAACACTACTACCGAGGCCCGGGCCCAAATCTCTAGGAGACCCTTTAGACGCTCTAATTAAACTAGAAATATGCTTTTTAGTGGCGATTGCAGATCGAAGCGATAAACTCACGTTAGTGGCGTTGATATGCAGATTTTCTCAATTTTAGCCACGAAATTGCCTCCGACAACCGTGTACGTGCGCTTTTTCCATTTTAACTGCGAATCATTCTACTAGCACATTTTAGCTGCGTATTACCGCTTTTTTCTCAATTTTATCCGCGAATTAGCTCATTTTCTCATTTTCACTTGCGAATCGGCGCTTTTTATAAGCTCTTAGCCGTGAAGTTGCCTCAAGAATCCGCTAATTAGGTAGCGTTTGAGTGCTCTTTCCCAATTTTATCCGTAAATTATCAATTTTTCTAAATTTAAGTGTTTTTCTCTATTTATTATCCCCGTTTTAGCGCTTTTTAACAAGTTTTAGCCGCTTGAATTAGCGCTTTTTTACAGTTTTAGCCGCTTGAATATTGCTTTTTTTTTTTTTTTTACAGATTTAGCCACTTGAATTAGCCCTTTTTCCTGCTTTATTCCTGAAGTTGCCTCAGGAATCCGTGAGTTGGCGTTTTCTCAATTTCAGCTTTAATTACCGTTGAAGTAGCGTTTGAGTGCTCTTTCCAAATTTTATCCGCGCATTAGCGTTTTTCTTTATTTTAAATGCCAATTCGTGTTTTTCTAAAGTTTACCCGCGGATTAGCGCTTTTCCATAGTTTTAAACACTTGATCTAGCACTTTTTCTCATTTTTATCCATGAAGTAATCCCAGTAATCCGCGAGTTGGCGTTTTCTAAATTTTAGCCCTGAATTAGCGTTTTTCTCCATTTTAAACGCCAAATTCGTGTTTTTTCTCAATTTTACCCTTGCGAATTCACGTTTTAATTAACTTTACCCGCGAGTTAGCGCTTTTTCACAGTTTTAGCCGCTTGACCTAGCGCTTTTTCTCAATTTTATTGCCGCGAAGTTCCCCAAAAATCTGCGAATTGGCGTTCACTCAGTTTCAGCCGTGAACTAGGCTTTTTTACCCTCAATTTTAACAGTAAATAAGCACATTTTTTAATTTTAGCTCCGAAATGTAGCGCCCTTTCTCGATTTCATCCGTAAAATCGCAATTTTCCATACCATAGCTGTGAATTAGAGTTTTCCTTCACTTTTAGACGCGAATTCGCGTTTTTCTTGGTTTCACGCCGTGAATCAGCGCTTTTCCTCAATTTCAGTCCCAGTCGCTAGAATCCGTGAATTGGCGTTTTCTCAACTTCAGGCGGGAATTTGCGATTTTTCTCAATTTTCAAAGCTGCCAAATTGTAACACTTTATCGCAATTTTAGCCTTGAATAGCGTGTTCCTCTATTTCTGGACTCGAATCAGCGTTTTTCTCAGTTTTAGCTTTTAGCCTAGTGAATTATCGCTTTTTCTCAATTTCAGTCCCGAAATTGCCCCGAGAATCGGGAAGTTGACGTTTTCTCATTTTCTGTGAATTAGCGTTTTTTCCTCAATTTTAGCAGATAATCACCAAGTTTTCTTAATTTTGGCTGCGGTTCCGTGAAATCCTAATTTTTCATACTTTAGTAGCGTGAATAATTAGCGTTTTCCTCCGCTTTTATACGTGAATTCGTGTTTTTCATCTATTTCACTCGTGAATTAGCGCTTTTTCTCAATTTGAGTCCCAATGTTGCCCTGAAAATCCATGAGTTGGCGTTTCTCCCTTTTAACTGTGAATTTGGGCTTTTTCTCAATTTTTTTTTAGCTGCTATGAATTCAAGCACTTTATCACAATTTTAGCCGTGAATTAGCGTGTTTCTTCATTTTTAAGGCGCTAATTCACGTTTTTCTCTTTTTATCCTTGAATTAGCGCTTTTTCCATATTTCAGTCCCGATTTTCCCCTGAGAATTCGTGATTTTGCGTCGTCTCAATGTCAGCTGTGAACTAGGGCTGTTTCTAAAGTTTTAAAGCCGCATATTGTTGCGCTTAATCACAATTCTAGCCGCGATTAAGTTTTACTAGTTTTTTTAATTTTAACATTTAATAAAAAAAAAATGAAGTTGTCTGCAAAGTTTGTAACGTGTTGATTCTTTGGTCATTACACGATAGGATAGGGTAATTAAATACTCGTGATATTATGGCACACGTGATATTATGGGTTAGTTGTTTTTACACAGCACCTCTCAACACGTGTCGTTACAATGACTTCTCTGTGAAACCTCCCTCGACTTTCCCGCTTACTACTGATACAAAGTTACCCCAAGAATCCGTCAAAACTCGTTTTCTCAATTTCGGCTGTGAATTAGCGCTTTTTCTCAATAAAACAGCCGCAAGTTTTAGCAATTTTTCTTAATTTCAGCCGAGAATCAGCGTTTTTCTCAATTTTTTTTTAGCTGCTATGAATTGAAGCACTTTACCACAATTTTAGCTGTGAATTAGCGTGTTTCTTCATTTTTAAGGCGCTAATTCACGTTTTTCTCTTTTTATCCTTGAATTATCGCTTTTCTCAGTTCTAGCGTCGTGAATTAGCGCTTTTTCCATATTTCAGTCCCGATTTTGCCCTGAGAATTCGTGATTTTGCGTCGTCTCAATGTCAGCTGTGAACTAGGGCTGTTTCTAAAGTTTTAAAGCCGCATATTGTTGCGCTTAATCACAATTCTAGCCGCGAATTACAGTTTTTCCTAATTTTTGGGTCGAAAGAACTCGTTTTGCTCAATTTCGGGTTTTTCCCTTCAATTTTAGCTGCAAATTAGCACTTTTTGTGTATTCTTCCCGCAAAGTGTGGCGTTTCTTAACTAATTTTTCTCTCTATTTCAACGAATTAGCGTTTGTCTCACTGCACTGCGAAGTTACTAGTCGAAGAAACTATAGTCGGCAAAAGAAATAAAATTGAAGAGAATGTTCAACTCAACAAAATCATTTAAATTTATCTAAAGTTAATTTTAACATTTAATAAAAAAAAAATGAAGTTGTCTGCAAAGTTTGTAACGTGTTGATTCTTTGGTCATTACACGATAGGATAGGGTAATTAAATACTCGTGATATTATGGCACACGTGATATTATGGGTTAGTTGTTTTTACACAGCTCCTCTCAACACGTGTCGTTACAATGACTTCTCTGTGAAACCTCCCTCGACTTTCCCGCTTACTACTAATACAAAGTTACCCCAAGAATCCGTCAAAACTCGTTTTCTCAATTTCGGCTGTGAATTAGCGCTTTTTCTCAGTAAAAACAGCCGCAAGTTTTAGCAATTTTTCTTAATTTCAGCCGAGAATCAGCGTTTTTCTCAATTTTACAGGCAAGTTTAGCTATTCGTTCTACTTAAAAATCCCAATTTTTTTCATCTTTTCAGGGGTCCGGGGTGGTCCGCCCCCTCGGCCCTGCCATGGTACGGGGGCCATTACCGGAAGCTCTAAATCGTGTGAGCGCACCTTGCTATAATGGCATTACCGTGCTTTTAGCGTTCGAGGTGATCTTCCCCAGGTCCAATAGTCGGTGTACTCCGCACCCAAAAGGTTCAGAGCCCCTGTTCTAGAATAACACGCTGGTTTAAGTTTTGATAAGGGGAAGGTGTTGAAATTTTATTTGTGCCCCGGCTGCGGGCTCGCCTTGTTGCGCTACTGGAAGCAAGCTGACACATTGCGACACCTCCCCCCCCCATATTCGGGTAAAAAACAATTTTAGCATCAAACTGATCAACGATTAGTCGTTCCTATCTTTCGCTTAAATTCGCTTTTTCAAAAAAAAATTCAAATTCGCTTAAAGAGCGGTCCACCAATTCAGTGACCAATTGGTGCAACTTATATTAATATTCGATCGAATAAAGCGTGGAGAGATGCTGCAGCCTTGATTTATCTGGCGCTGGAGGAATATCCACCTGTATGATATGCGAGCATTGTCAAGAGCAGGAACGCAGGAAAAAAAAAAAATAAAGTTTGTACTTCGCAAAAGTTGTTTTCCCTCACTCAGGCGTTGATTTTCGTGTCCATAATTTTAAAACCGTCGTTACAAGGTAAGTTCTCAGAAAATTGCTTGGTAGCGGCGTGGTAAGTGACAAAAGGGCTTTCATGCAATCCTGTTTAGCTTCTTGACATACTCCTTTATCTTCAATGTTTTTTTTTTTTTTTTTTCAAATGAGGAAGACGAAACGTAAAAAGTGTTCAAGCTACTGTCATCAGGGAAGAGCGCTATTCTCTTTTTGTTGAGGAAACCCATTCAAGGCAAGAAGCCAAGAGGGTTGGAAAACTACAAAATCCTTCTTTCCTCACAAGGCAGACGGTCAAGCCATTAATGATTGTTTCTTCATGGACCGCACTTCCTGTGTCGTTCCACCTCATGCCGACCCTCGACCCCTCGCCAGCACAAACAATTTTTTTTTTTTTTTTTTCGCTACGGTTGGATAGCCAAACTACAATTGGGGCCCATGGAGGTGGTTACTTAGAATAGAGAGGAGGCTCGCGTTAATTCTAAAATTCAAGAAAAGAATGAATGGTTCCTAAATTACAAGTGCACAAAGTTTTTACTTCTCCCCCTTCCCAGCCACCTTGTCGGTTTTCAACCATCGACAGTGTCTGTTACGCGTTCCAGCGATATAAAACCTGTCACGTCCGTTTCATTTCCTTAACATTTTCAGCTCTTACCTCTTAAAACAACATTATTCAGTCGGTTGTGCAGAAGGTTTTTTTTTTTTTTTTTTTAGTTCTAAACTCGAAAGTCTTCAATCCAGGAACTTGTTCAACTCTTAACACTTTTTTACACTGCTCTTCATAGTAACCTTGCGATGGAGGCCGCTATAAGAAAAAAGCTACTCAAATCGTGGGAGAGTTTAACTGCTTTTTTATTTTTCTTGGCAACATATAAAGAAAATGACATGAACTTGGAGGGGAGGTCTTAATTTAAATCGGCCTCAATTAATTAGCCTCTCCCCCCGACTATCCCCACAGTGAATCACTTAGCAAACAATAACGACATTCTAAATTACACTTTCAACACAAAAAGAAGTGTCCTTGACTTTTAATCACTCCATCAGGTTGAAGTTACGCGGCACTTAAGAATTAAGAGTGATCTGAGGCCTTTTTTTACCCACTCGGTTTAAATTCAATTAGCATCTTCTCGTTTTTTTTTTCAGATACGGCGTCGACGTTCAATTTTACAGTTTTACCTTATTCAGATCCAGTTATGCAAGAAATTACGAAGAAAGTGTTTCCTAGGATCAAGCGTAATATCGTGTTTTTTTGTTGGTAAAAAGCGACAAACTGGTACGGTTCATTTAAATATACGAGTTTTTTTTTTTTTTCAACTGCTGCTGAAGCAGTCCCTCCGCGTAGTTTCCGCTTGATGTTGATGCAAATATAAAGAAAACGTGTCTTAATGGTTTCCAACGTAATGACACCTAGCGTTTTATCATTTCCAGCCGCTAAATTTCTCCATTTTTTTTTTTTTTCTTCTATTTTTGTTTTTACGTTTGAGAGTTGCCGGTTTATACTTTCTCGGCGAGATTGTCTCCTCACCACAGACCCACACACACGTCCCTGATAATCGAAATTGATTCTTCTTGGCCCGGGACACCAGTAGGAAAGTGCATCTGCGGCTGCATCAGATGATTAGATCGACACTTTTCTCTTTCAACGATTTTTTTTTTGTTTTTTAGGGATATTATCGCACTTGAAAGATTCGCGGCCTACACGTTCAAATATACTCAGTGAAAATGCTAATACTCTTTCGAAGAGAAACGTATAGAAAAAAAAAAAAAAAAGGTGTACAGTACGAGTAGTGAAAATAACTTAGAAGAATAGGATAACGTGGTAAACGGCGAGGGGAGGGGGATTATAAGGTCCGCGAATAATCATTTAGAGATCGTGGAAAGGTCGTGAACTGAATTTCTCTTTCAATAAAACGGGGTTACAAAAAAAGATGGGAAATCTTGACATTACGGAGTTGTCACTGCAGAAAAATCGCATTTGTGGTCTGAGATTTGCATTTTATGTTGGCGGCACCCCAAGGTGGCGAGTGAAGTGGATGAGGAGGGGTTGCTAGGGCTGGTGCCTTTTAATTTTAACGGTAAGTGTCGTCCTTTGAGAGCTCTTTGCGGAACATTGTGTGTCTGTGCCCATGCAGCTTCGCGTTTTTACTCAATGTGTGCCATTAAGAATAAACTATACCCCCGTCAGACATATTAACGTTGTGGCGTCACAATTTTAATTTCATTAAATAAATTAAATAAAAGTGATATCCCACGCAGTACGACTGCGCGTCACCGTGGCGCAATTGGCAGCGTGCTGTACTAGTAATCCAGAGGTTGCGGGTTCAAATCCCGCCGGGGAGCCCATTTTTTCACAAAACTCGTATCGTGTCGGGCTATGCCCTTTCATCGTCGTCCCGAAGATATAACTTTCATTTAATTTATTTAATTAAAAACCGGCGAAAACATCTTTCTTCATCTATCGAATTTTAATTTCCTCCCGCCACCGTCGCCCCGCTAAGTGCCGGAATCGATCGACGCTCGGATGGACCTTGGTCTTCGCTACTCCACATGGTGCCTAAGATAGATTACCGCGTCTTAAACGCCAGAACCATCCCTGATCGATACCCCATCCGCCATACTCACGATTTTTCCCACCGCCTCACTGGATGCACCATTTTCTCCGTCGTTGATCTCGTTAAAGCCTACGATCAAATCCCTGTCAACCCAGGCGTTATTCCAAAGACCGCTACAACGACACTATTCGGTCTGTTTGAATTTCCTTACATGGGATTCGAACTTCGTAACGCTGGACGAACATTCCCGCGCTCTGTCGATGACGGTCTTGACTTTTGTTATGCTTACATGGCAGTGGCGGATTGGAGTCGAGGTCACTTGCGCAAAAAAAAAAAATCACCAAAATCTCCTACAAAATCCTATCGAGGAGGGGTGATTACCTCTAATTTTAGGGTCATTTTGTCAGAGACTCGAGGGTGGAACGCGACCACGTCAAGGGAAAAATGAATGCGAAAGGTCTCGCCAAGGGCAAACTTTGAGCGAAACGTCACATTGTGGGGAAAAAAAACTCTTTCGAAAGGCCGCGGCACAACGAGTAAACTATACGCAAAATGCCCCACGGCGGGCAAAACGCAACATTCGGGAAAACACTCACGTGAATCGTTCATCTTAGTTTTGTTGGTTTTCTTAGTTTTGCCTTAGTGGCGATAAGATTACTGATGAGGGGCACCGGGATTGGGCCCGAAATGCATACTGTCAAAAACTACGCGGCTGTAATTGTTCAAATTTAAATAACCAACTTTCCATTTAACACTCACGTGAATCGCCACATTCAATGCGACATTTACGTGAAATGCAGCGTCAAGGGAAACAAATAATGCGAAACGCTTCTCCAAGAGCAATGTTAAGGTGACATTATTGTCTATTTTTTGAAAAAACTCGTCGGTTTCACGAAAAAATGGTCAATTTCATAACGAAATTGTCTGTTTTATGAGAAAAAGGAGAAAACGCTCAATTTTGTAAGGCATCTTAAGCCTATGAGCATAATGGTTGATTTTATGAGGAAATTTTCACTCTAAAAGGTGTCAATTCGATGAGTACATCGTCAGTTTGGTAAGATAATTGTCAATTTTATGAAGAAAATGACAATTGTAAAAGGAATTGTCAATATAATGAGAAAACGGCCTTTTTTGAATGAATTTGCAGAAATGATCAATGTAAGAGTGAATTGTCAATTTTATGAGGAAATTATTAATTTTATGGGGTAATGTCTATTTTATGAGGAAATTATCAATTTTATGAGGAAATTGCCACTTTTATGGGGGAATGGTCAATTTCATGAGGAAATTGTCTATTTTATGTCGAAATTGTCAATTTTATGAGGAAATTGTCCATTTTATGAGGAAATTGTCAATTTTATAAGGAAATCGTGAATTTCACGAGGAAATTGTATGCTTTATAAGGGAATTGTCAATTTTATGAGGAAATTGTCCATTTTATGAGGAAATTGTCCATTTTATGAGAAAATTGTCAATTTTATATGGAAGTCGTGAATTTCATGAGGAAAGTGTATGCTTTATAAGGAAATTGTCAATTTTATGAGAAAATTGTCCATTCTACGAGGAAATGTATATGTTATAGGAAATGGTAAATTTCATGAAGAAATAGTCAATTTTATAGGCAAAATATCTATGCTATGATGATATTGTCAATTTGATGAAGTAATTGTCAATTTTATGAGGAAATTGTCACTTTTATGCGGAAATAGTATGCTTTATAAGGAAATGGTCACTTTCATTAGGAAATGGTAAATTTTATGGGAAAATTGTTAATTATATGAGGAATTGTCAATTTTTAGAGTAAATTGTCTCTTTTACGAGGAAATTTTCACTTTTATGGGGAAATTGTCAATTTTATGGAGAAATAATAATTTTTGTGTGGAAATTGTCTAGTTTATTAGGAAATTGACAAGTTTATGAGGAAATTGTCTATTTTGTGGTGAGATTGTCAATTTTTTGAGGAAATTGTCAATTCTATCAGGAAATTGTATTATGTTATAAGGAAATTTGTCAATTTTATGAAGAAATACTCAATTTTATAGGGGAGTTACCAATTTTAAGAGGAAATCGTGAATTTTATGAGAAAATTGTATGCTTTACAAGGAAATGTCAATTTCACGAAGAGACTGTCAATTATATGAGAAAATTGTCAATTATATGAGAAATTGTCCCTGTTATGAGGAAATTGTCAATTTTATAGAGAAATTTCCAATTTTACGAGGAAAGTGTTAATTTCATGAGGAGACTGTCAATTTTATCAACAGCCAATTTTGGTAAATTTGTTTGACAGTAAACCAACTTGACTGGGTGGCCTATTTCAGTGACCGATTGCGCCGATTTTGCGCACTAAGAACAGTTTTTAGATGGTTTCACTCGATAAAAAGTAATTTCGCTCACTAAAAAAACCCAATTTTGCGGGTTAAAATTACAGTGCTAGCCGTGAGACATAAGAGCTTCCCCTCCACCACGGCGCTGAGTTTACTTCATTCGGCGGGAGGCGTATTTTTGCCAAACTAATAGTTCACGTTACGATGAATGTTGTTGTTTTTTTTTCATGTTTTCGACCTTTGGGTTTCCTTAATTTTCCGATTTTTCAATTATCAGAGATTGAGACCATTGATAACGGTGTCTGTCTGGATAACTGTGTGACGTGTGGTATATTTCTAGGGCAGGGGGCCGGATGGTGTCATATAATATGGCCGCCTCCTTAAGCCGACTTTGGATCCGCGCCTGTTACATGGACGATATCCTTTTTCTCTCGCGATGCAAACGAGCATAAAGTACATCTCCGTGCTGTCTTCCGATCCGTCCTCGGATCCCCTTCAGTCCTTTTCTTAGGCTACCAAGTAACAGCGGACGGTATTCGACCTCCCCTAGAATGAATTCAAGCACTTCAAGACTTCCCCCAACAATCCACAGCTCAAGGTCTCGGCCGATTCCTCGGCATGATCAATTTTCACCGTCGCTTTCATCCCTTCGGCTTCAGAACTTCGAGCTCCTCTTCACGCCATGCTCTCTCAACGTCGTGGCAATCAACGAACTCACTGGTCCACTGCAAAAGTGACCTAGCTACTGCAACCCTCCTTGCCCACCCTGAGCCCAACGTGTACAGCTTGCTCTCTTCACGGACGCCTCCCAAACAACTGTTGGCGCATCGCTTCAGCAAAAAGTCGGTGACTCTTGGCAACCATTGACCTTTCTCTCAAAAAGCTGACTCCCCGTCAAGCGGAATGGCCCGCTTTATACCAGGTAACTGCGCTTTATGCAGGAAACTGAGCGATTCAGCATTTCTGCCACATTCTGGAAACACAACATTTCGTTGTATACACGCCTTCAGCCAAAAGAAGGAGAAGTTTCCACCCATTCAATTAAACCAACTGTATGTCATCGCCCAATTATCCACAGATATTATACACGCTCTCACTTGTGTCGATTCCATCTCCGCAAAGTCTTCCCCCTGCTCCCATCAACCTCGACACACTCGCCCGTGCGCAACTCGAAGACGATGAAATGGCATCTCCTTCGTCTCTTCAGCTCAGTCGTGTCAACGTACTCGGCTGCGGACGTCACTCTATTATCTTCGACACATCGACTCAAATTACTCGCCCATGAGCTGACAAATCTTTCATTCCCTCCACGACCTAAGCCACCCCGGTGTCAAAACTACCACGAAGCTTGTCACCCACCGCTTCGTTTGGCCGCACATATCCGTCGCGACTGCCGCGTACATGGACGCAGGCGTGCGTAAATAACTCGGCATGTTCACTCTCCAACGGACCATTTTCAGCCCCCCCCCCCTCACATTCACGTTTTGAACACATTCACGACGACCTCATCCACCGTTGCTACCTGCTCAACAATTTCGTTACCCTCTCACTGTCCCCTCGAAGACATCTCTGCTCGCACCGTTGAATGCACTCTCGTCAAAACCGGGATTTCCCGATTCGGCCAACCCGCACGGATCACAACAGATCAAGGACGACAGTTCGAATCCCAACTATTCAAGACTCTAGGATCCAATTTCGGCACCGAGAGCATTCCGCTCCACACCTTATCAACCATGCTCCAACGGCATGATTGAACGTTTTCAGCGACAGCTGAAAGCCTCCCTAACTCGTCACCCAAATTCAACTTGGCTCGAAGCATTGCCTATCGTGCTCTTAAGGAATTCGAAGCGCTTTTCGAGAGTATCTCAATGCCTCACCTGCTGAACTCGATTAGGGCGAACCACTGCGCCTTCTAGGCGAATTTCTCACTTCCTCAGCTAGCACATCTCCAACGGATCCCTCAGGGGCGGTTTTATACATGCGTGATGGGCGTTGCCTTTAGAGCGAAGGGCACTGACGAACTCCTCGATCGAATACGGCTCAAAATAGAAAATGAGCTGGCGAATCCGGCGCCTAAATTTGGCCAGTGAGACGTTGGGGGGACCTTAAGGGAGGAAGGGAGTGCTTTTTGAATCCAGAAGCCACACACCCACGGAGTACGGGTTCATCCGGGCAGAAGTCGCCAGTCGCACTAGCAGGGCAGCCACGTACGTTATCAGCACGACGCGTCGTATAATTATGAGAGGTGGAGTTGGGAGGAAACGCAGCTGGGACGGTGAGACCTCACAAAGAGCAGAGTGCCGAGGATATAAATATATGCGGCATACAACGTCAACACCCTCAGCTTCCTGAACGACCCACGGAACGACTGGCGCGGGAGCAGTCCACACAGCTCACAAATGCGGCTGCCTTTTGCAAGCGAAAGATTTTTGCGCTCCCCGCGGAACTACCCCAGGCAAGAATCCCGTGTACGTCATTCGGGAGTAAAATAGCCCGAAGAAAACCAGTCGCAGCGACTCCACAGAAACAACGTTCTTCAGGCAATGAAATTCGAATGTTGCTCTTTTAGATAGTTGGGAAGGAAGGCGGTCTACGTGCTTGTCCCAAGACAGGCGAGAATCGATGGAGAGCCTGAGAAAATTGACAGCATTTTGCAGCCTGTTATGGTCAAAAATCAAGTCCGGAGTTTTACCGGCATTAAAGACAAGACGGTTAGCCTGACACCACGATTGGATTAGTGACGTATAGCCACACCCAATTCACATTAAAGCTCGACCTCCGAATCACCCACGCACAGTCTTGTCGTATCATCTGCATAGAGAAGAATCTCAGAGGACAGACATAAGTCGTTGACGTAAATGAGGATAGAAGGGGACCGGGGATAGAACCCTGACTCACGCCAAGGTCCCCAGCTCAAGCGAGTCCCGATCTGACACCCTCGTGCGACACGCTGTTCAAGCATTTCGTGGTTCGATAATGGGCTTAGTGCAAAGTGACAGTCCTGCAGACTAGCGCAATACTTGTTCTAACTTCAGTTCACTCTCCTCTATTGAATCCCTACGAAGAACGTGCTCTGACTCTCGTTTAAAGGACGCTTTCAAGCTTTTCCTTCAATTAAAACGGTGCAGTGCTGTGCTGTGGGTTACATTAATTCGCCTGATAAATATAAAGGCCTACAGTTTACGGTTTTCCCAATAAACCTAACGAAAAAGAGAGACCGGGTGAAGTGGATCCTGGCCGTCAACAGGAAAAGCCAGTTAGAGCAATTCAGTAATTTTTCTACTGAAGCACTTTATGTATTTTCTAGCAGGAATGCACTAGCTGAAACTCTCTTCCCCCCTTCTTCAATGGTTTTCCACTTACACTCAAAAATTGCTGGCTTATTCTCGCAGAGTGGCAGAAGGACGGAGCTAACAGGTCTCTGTTTTCGTTAGAGAAGAAAAAAGAGTACATGTGGTAGAAAACTTTGATTCGCCGACGTTTTTATTCTACATGCCCACAGATTGGTTCAGAATTTTAAAAAATTGGGGGGGGGGGAGCAAATGCACTTGGGCGTGCATGATGCACATAGTTCTCCTCTTCCTATTTATAGCCTTTGGAAAAGAAGGGTGTCAGGAAACAATAAGGGAATTTAAAGAAATAATTAAACTTTAATTTTCTTCAAAAACTCTTGGAGATGACATTATTTAACCCTGTAATAAGGGCATTGACTTTGGCGGACTCGACATGGCCGGGTGCGGGGCCCACTGATTAATAATAATAAGCCTATAGAAATCCTGGCTTCAGTTCACTAGCTACATGTGTGACTAATAATGGAAGCCTATGGATTAATAATAATAAGCCTATGGTACATATTTTAATTAATGTGTACCTATGTAGCCTAATACACCTATTCTCTAACAATAGGACCCAGGGTGCCTATTCTCTAACAAAAAAGCAATATGTTTTTCGAAGCAATGTTTCTATTTTATTCATTTTCTTCAAACAAATGAATGAAATAGAATTATTGCTATGAAAAACATTGCTTTTTTGCTGGCATTTGTTACATTTTTTTAAATGGTTTTAATGATATGAAATGAAGTATGGCATCAAATACGAACCCCAAAAATTACAAAATTGGCCTGAGGGTGGAAATGAATGGACTAATAATTATTATAAAAATTCAAGTTCGCAGTTCGACCATAGGACGTCGATGGGCCAATAATTAATTTTTTCTTGTCTCTTCTAGCTACATGTGTGACTTCAAAATATTTTTTTCATACAATTTATGTACCTAAAAAGTTGGCAAAAATCTTGAGAGGCCATCTCATTAATTTTACAGTTAAAAAACGGGAAATTACAAAGCGACTCACGCATTTTCACTTAGAATACCATGAAAAGTGAAGAAAAAGTCGGAACAAGAATCGCACAGTTTGAAACCTAGAGCGCTCTCATTTTAAACTTTGCACTAAGCCCATTTTGTGGATAGAGGACATTTGGTGGTGGAACGTGTTAAATGTGATAAAACGCGAGGGCTTTTTTATGTTTATCCGAAAACATTGGGGAAGGCAGTGATCCCAACTGAACTCGTCTCCATCCGCGTAAAACAATGTCATCAATATCATCTTTCTCTTTTCCTCATCCGTTTAATTTCCCTTTCTTTTCTTAGTCACCCCCCCCCCTCTCAAATCACTCATGTTTAATTTTCCTTTCTTTTCTTATTCACCCCGCCCCCTCTCATTTCACCATGGGTGGTTGAGCTGACGGGGGGTGAAAAAAACCGCCCCCCCGTCATCAGGCCGCGATACCGTCAATTTCGCCCCACAATAATTACCTATATCTGGCCGAACTTATCCCAGAAAGTTAAGGGATTTGTTTCCAAAGAAAGAAATTCAGTCCAAAAAACAGACCAATCGGTCAAAAGACTGGACATTTCTATTTGGCCTAAATGCCTTCCCCCTTCTTCATCCGCATATCCCTGACTTTCGAGAATTTTTTGAATCATGATGAAAAACACTTTCAAATGGAAGCATTTTCGTGAAAAAAAAAAACAGTTGCATTCTGGCATAAAAATGTTGATGAGGAGGAGGAGGAGGAAGTCGGGTGAATAAGGGAAGCCGAAAGTAAAAGAAAATTAGCAAGCGTGTCCGTCCGGGTGGTGTCGTTCTTCGTTACGAGCCGACGAGTTCAAAGAAAGTGTTTATTCATATTGCGTGCGGATCTCAATAAAACAAAAGCTAAGAAGACGCTCCCTCCTCCTTCTTCTCCACAGGTGACACACCACTTGGGTCCTTTCTGACCTCTGTCTAAAAACCGATGCGTCCGTTTTGTTTTACTTGAGAAAAAAGGAAGCGACTCCTTAATAGATACGGTCACTTAATAGGTACTACTCGAGTTCAACCTCAACCTCACGTCACGATCTTTGCATCTCCCCGATGGAAAGGACCGTTATTCTCCATCTCTGAAACCTTAGCAGCGCCTATAATTCAGAAGTGGAAGATGAAAAGGATAGAATAAGCGCTTTGTGATGGTTGAGGGGTGGAGGGGTGAATAGAAAAACGGATCGTCATGAATGGGAAATGTTTTATGCGCAGTGAGCTTGCATAAAAAAAAAGAAGAAACGGCCGGAGCGACAAGAGAACTAGAATTGTCTTCCGATTTCCAAGGCAAATTCGTGATGAACGTTTCTTCAAAAGATTAATTTGTAGGGCACTACGTAAAAAAAAAAAAGGGTTCTGAGGGTCGCCCGATGGTAACGCGGGTCACGCTTCAATATTTTCACGAATCTCACGACCTTGTTGAAGTATGGTCTTGTCAAGAGTGGTTGGAGGGCTCGGAAATTAAAAGTGTTACGCGGTGTGTGAGGGGTGGGGATGGGATTGACAGTAAACATTACAAAAATCCTTTTAAAAACCTCTGAAGCTCCACAAACACACTTTTAAAAGCAACATTTCCCTCCCCCCTCACCCTAAAGAATAGTTTTTTCTGTCCTCCGCCTCACCTATTGCTTGTACGTCGGTAAGGTCTTAAATTCCTCTAAGGAAATCGTCATGTGCTACATTATAAAAGAAAACAGAAACTCGTAAAATAGCGCATTGTAGCCCCGAGTGCATTAATACAAAAGAAAAGGCGACGCTACTTTCTTTGCGACCTCTTTCCATAAAAAACAAAAAAAGAAGGAAAAAGTAATAAATCGTATAGTGAAGGACTGACAGAAGTAGTAAAATCACGTCGAAGGGTACGGTATAGTCTCTAAGCGCCGAGCTATTCTTTTTGAAGAATCACTGCCGCGATTTGGTTGATATTAAGACACTTACCACGAGCACAGTTTAATTCAATTTTAGTCATTTCCCTGTTAGTAAAGCTTCCTTTTGCTCCGCAAGTGTTGTTTTGTCCGAGGCAATAAAGCATGTATCAAAGTTTTGATAGTTTAATGGTTAGAAACGCGCTAATAAAAGTAAACAAAACAGTTCGTTTTTACGTCCAGCATCTCGCTGTTTATGTTACTAATTCAATACTCGTATAAATTTTCAGAGAGGGATTTTTCTATTTGGCTCACTCCCCCGCCCACCACGTATAGTCTTTATTCTCTTTTCCATTTGTCCGTATTGTACACGTTGAATAAAACGAAAGGGGGCGCTATTCACAGGGGAATCGAAGTTGGAAAAAAGGATTTCCTAAAGAGGAAATCGTTAACTTTTTTTTGCCCCCTTTCCTCATTTTATATTCGCTCAAAAATGTTCAATAAGGGAATGTTTTTTGTGTGTGTTTATGCGTGAGTGCGCGTTGGTCTTCTAACCGGGGGTCGAGGAGGTAAAATAAGGGTAGCGGGGGGGGGGCGGTTGGAATACGTCAAAATGACATTTTTGTTGTGAAGCCGAGAAAGTTAAAAGTTTCGCTGTCCTACAGGCGGTGGTTCTGGGCAAGTGACACTAGTCGAATGAAAGACCCGCAGATGATCGCTGCAAGTCATGTCACGGGTGAAAATATTGCATTCAGCCCACGATTTGATTCGATTTGTGCTCCCAGGGTGTTTACCAAGGAGTTACTCAAGGCTAAGTGGTCCAGAGTGCTTCTTTTGAGCGTATTTGCGTGAAACTATGGCATTTAAAAATTTTACTCTCGTCACTTGCCTCTATACGGGAACTGCTATTAAGCGTTTTCTTAGTTTTAGCCGTGAATTCGCTCCTTCTATCACCATTTGTCGTCATTTTGTCGCGAATAATTTCTTAATTTCAGCCACATTAAGGTACACGATTTTAGCCGCGAATTAGCAGTTTTACTCAATTTTTGCCACGAACTAGCGAAATCTCTCAAATTAATCGACGAATTAGCGTTTTTCGCGAATGAGCGTTTTATGGCTATCTTTAGCCGTCAGTCGACGCTTTTTCTCAAATTGAGCTGCGAATCAGCTCTTATCCTCGAACTATAGGAGCTAGTTAGCGTTTTTGTTGTTGTTTTTTTCCAATTCTTAGCCATGCAAAATAGCGGTTTTCTCAATTTTGCCGTGAATTAGCGTCGTTTTCTGAAGTTTAGCTACGAATTATCGTTTTATCTCAATTTTAAATTGTTGGAGTTGACGGGTTTTCTCAGTTTTGGCCGCACATTAGTTGATCTTCACTTTTTTTTTTCCTGTTCCCTTGTGTCAATTCTAGTCACGAATTATTTCTCAATTATAAACAAGAATTAGCGTTTTTACCAAATTGTTCCGTGAATTTGCGGGTTTCCTCATTTTAGCCGCAAATTAGCGCTTTTACTCAATTTTAGCCGCATACTAGTGGATTTATTCATATTGATCCACGAATTGACGTATTTTTCTATTTCACCTACACGAATGAGCGCTCGTTCTTAATTTTAGCTGCGATTGAGCGCTTTAACTCAATTATATCAGGTAATTTACTAGTTATTTCTCAGTTTGAGCCATGTATTGGTTCATTAAAAATTTATGGTTAGCGTTTCCTTCAGATACTTCAAATTGGTGTATTTCGTGTTAATTTTAGTGGCAAAATGAGCGCTTTACCTCAATACTAGCCACGAATCCCTAAAAATCCCTATATTTTAATCTTTAAGCTTTTGAGTGCCCCCGACTAGGACGATCCATCTCCGACGTCACCACTTCGCCAAAATTCACTGGAGGTGCCTTCCGAAAGCTTAAAGATAGGAAAATAGGGATTTTTAGGTATCAAAGCGTTGATTTGTCCCTTCTCGCCGCTACGTCACATCACGTCAGTACGCCTACTGAAATGTCACGCAATGCTTGAACCACAAAACGTTCTAAGCACAAATTGCTCGAGCCACTCATGACGCGTGAACCACCAAATGTCCTTTACCCACAAAATTATCGAACCACAAAATGCTCGAATATGTATTATAAAAATGGTTGATGCCAATAAATTTCTTTTGACTTTTGACTTTGACTTTTGACTTCGAACAGCGTGTCGCATGAGGGTGTCAGACCGGGCCTCGCTTCAACTGTGGACCTTGGAATGAGCCAGGGATCTTTCCTCGTTCCCCTTCTATTCCTCATTTACGTCAACGACTTATGTCTGGCCCCAGCTTAAATGCCCTTCTCTGTGAGATTTTTCTGTATGCAGATGATACGACAGTACTGTGCGTGGGTGATTTGGAGGTCGATCGTACGTGTATGGACCCCTTAAAATGATAGAAAGCGCTTATTCGCTTATAAAATTCAGAAAAAGCATTCATTCAAGGCTGGCATGAACAAAAAGTGTCAATTTGTGGCTTCTCGATGTGACACCAACCCAAAATAGAGAGAATGAGCTGATTCGTACAGTTTACGTAATGCACGTGAACCTCACCCGGCCAATAACTCATAAAACCGCGAAAACTGTCCTATTCGTTTGTTTACGTGTGTTTAGCCAACAATTCGCGTTTGTTAAGGTGAGTTTACGCGGTTCAATCTCATGGCTCAGTTTCATTAAGACAACAACTGCGCAAATCAGTGCTGTAGGTAGGAATTTTACATTTTAGTCATCATTCCACCTAGCCTGCACACTCTTGATTCTACCGGACATGTTCTTCTCAATTTCAGCCGTGAATTAGCGGTTTTGCCCCAGCTCCACCCACAGTCATGAATTTGCGCATTTTCTCAACTTTAGCAGCAAGGTACCTTTTCTTAATTTTCCACGATTTTTGGGGTTTTCCTGAGTTTTTTCAGCAACTTAGCGATTTTTCAATTCTTTTAGCAACGAATTATCACTTTTCTCAGTTTTATCTGAAATTTATTGATGAACTGGCGCTTTTTCTCAATTTCAGCCTCAAAAGTTGCCTTCAGAAGCCGCGAATTGGCGTAAATATTCAGTTTTTGACGTAAATTAGAATGTTTCTCAATTTTACATAGCTGCGAATTAGTGATTTTTCTTAATTTTAGAAGCGTCGTAGTAGCGTTTCAACAAATTTGAAAAAAAAAACGCTAATATTCGTGGCAATAACTGCGAAAAAGCGCTGAATTCTTGATCTTGCGGCGATACAACTAAATAAAGCATCCCGAAAAGGTCCGAGTAAGCCCAGCTTTTTCCTTGGACTTCAGACCCAACGCAGTAGTTTACCGAGGTACGGGTGGGGGGTTCACCCCGGACCCTCTATCAGACAAAAATCGGTAATATTCTTGGCTATAGCTATTAAAAAGCACTGTTTTGTGGTTTCACGATGCAACTTCCAGACTAAATTGAGAAAAAATCGCGGATTCACTGCGCGTGGAGGCCATTCTACGAATAAATTGTGGAAATCAACGCAAAAAAGTGTTGTTTTTGGGCCAACCCCGCGTTAAAAATTGAGAAAACATGCTACAGTATTGACAACAAAAATATGCTTTCTGGCTAAAATTAGACAAAAATGGCAAATTCACGACTGAATTTGCAAAAAATCGCCCAATTCGTGTAGGGAATAGATGCTAAATCGCCGTAAAAGTTGCGTAAAACGCTATTTCGCAGCTGAAATTTTGTTTAAAATCACTAATTTCCACTTTGAGGTTATAAAGTTGAAGAAAAACGTTAATTCGCGGATAGATATGGAGAAATTCACTAATTCACTGCAAAAATTGAAAAAATCACTAATTAGCGCAGCTACAATTAATAAAAACGCTTAATTTGTTCAAATTGGGAAAAAGTCCTAATTTTCGGCTAAAAATAGATAAAACGGCTAATTTGCATCTTAAATTGAGGAGAACCGCCAATTCGTGGCAAAAATTGAAAAAATTCGGTAGGTAATGCACGGGTTGGAAACACTACTACGCTGCTAAAATTTAGAAAAATCGACAATTCCCTGCTAAAATTGAGAAACATTACTAACTCTCGGATAAAATTTAGAGAAATGTCTCTTAAATACGCGTCTTTGCGCCTTCGAAAGTTCTTCAAGTCAAGATAGCGCGGATTTTCTCAATTTGAGCCACCTAGTTAGCTCAATTGAATATTCAGCCCACACTCTTTGCTGATATCACTTGCAACGTAATGAAATTCGTAGAAATGAGTCAAATCACTGTCCAACCGTCTGGCCTCTTCACATACTTACATCCATGGATAACCTAAGCGTCCTCATTTTTTTTTGTATTTAAGCTTTTCGGGGGATGAATGGTGTGAAAAGACTTTTGTGATGCAGAGGTGGGTTTTCCAACACGGAATTGTAAATTTAGATCTTAGCCCTGTAAAGTGACTACGCCCAGCTAGAACCGCTTCTACAACTGTCAATTTCCAATTTCCCATCCTGATGATTTCCTAATCATTGGAGGTCCTTTCTGAGTGGCTTCCAGGTCTGCATAAAATCAAGGGTGTACGATCTATTATAGCCATACCATGCGTATACTATCGTTAATTCCATATTTGGAAATTCCCCAAATGGAACAATTGGGTTAATCGCTCATCCCCCCTGACCCACCCACTCACGCGGTCCCAATAATTGGTCTCTCTTTTGATAGTCTCTAAGGTGCCTCTTTAAAGGCAATATAAATAAGTTACGTGAAATTTCCGTATACGGTGACGGAGGACCACGCGTATGGTCTAATAACTGCCCAAATAAAAAAATAATGAATTTTATGCCTTAAAAACACAACCCCATAACATTAATTTTTTCTCTGTACATTCAACTTTTAAAATCACTTCGGTTTTGTACGCTACGCCATTTTTCTTTTTGCAACGAAAGAAAAAGCAGAATAAAAGATCGTTACCCAATGCATACAAACGCTGCGTCACGGTGAAATATGCCCGATATGACTATGAGTGTTTTTTTTCTCGTTAGCCTGGTTTAATATTTTTCATTTACAGCTAAGAATATTTTAGAAAAAAAAAAGTGTTTCCCAAGGCTTAATTTTCTTCGCTCATAATCATTCAGGGATGAAGGATTTTAAGAAAGATTTTTGCTTTATTACAAAGAGGTCGCAACTCCGTTGATTTCTAGCCCCAAAGAATCCTATTGCGATTAGTGTCACAAGCCGGTACGTCGAGACCCAGGATTTGCGGCTTGGTGAATTCAAATTATTGTTTTGGAAGGCCGAGGGAAGGCTCTCTCCTTTACTTTTGTCGCCGCGGTGTTGTGTACGATCGCTAATGATGCGCTATAAAGTTACAAAAAAAAAGGGCGAAGATCGTCATTGGCCTATCTTCTACACCTTGCCCCCCCCCCCCAAGCCATGGTAATGCATCCCAACGAATATAATGATAATTAGTTACAGTAGGCTGACTTCACTGACCTTCTTTATCTTTTCAATTCCAGAATGAAAAACTATATAATAAGGATCACCCCTTCCCTCCTGTCTAAATATGCAGTCATTTTTCGCTCGACAAATACAGAATAAAAAAAGACCGTTAAGGGAACGATGGATTTGGCGCGATGATGGTGGGGGGGGGGGAGCTTCAGTTTAGGAGTTAATGGAAACGTTGAAGGACGACTAAAAAAAATGTCCTTAATTTTCTTCAGTAGCTCTCCAGTCTCATCAATAATTCCCGCGCTTCCTTAGACGTTTCTATCCCGGCTCTTGATGAGTCGGAGGGACAGCGTGGGAGTCTTCCATTATGGAAAATTATATTCTTTCAGGGCGCCTCCTCCGATTATTTTCTTTCTAGGCTGCTCGAAATTTCATGACCATTCCATTTCAGGTCCTTTTATTTATCGAATCACGCCGCTTTTTTTTTTTTTTATTCCCGAGAATTCTTGGATAGAATGAGGAAAAAAATAGCTTTATCAGACCGAATATAATTTATTGTTTCTCTTCTCCCTTGAAGTCCCTAGCCATGAGTTTTTACAGGTGAGAGTGTTTTTTTGTGCAAGCCACCTGGTGCAGTAAAGTAACAGTCAGTTGGTTCCTCCCCAGTGGAAGTTCAATTACAACAACAAATGGTGTGTTTATTACCACCGTAACGGAGCTTTAATAATTTGGTTCGTTGGCCTGGGTCAAGTAGGTATCAATAATCGAACGGGCGGTCCTGACCCGGCTCGTTCACTTTTAATCGTCGATTGAATTGTGAGAATATTACAATTCTGGGTGAAACTGATGGCGCTTACGCACGAAAACCCTTTTTAATAGAAATTATCGGGCAATCAGTGCGAGTTCTATAGAAACAAAGTGATGAGCGAGGGAGGGCGTAAGTTGCCAGTTAATTCTGACCGTGTTGCCCAGGGGCGTCTACACATGCAAGGGGGAGTTGCTAGAGGGGGGGGGGAGCTCAAAACTTCATCAAGAGGGGCAATGGGAGCTTAGCCCTAAAAGCCACAAAACGCTAAATTGCATTTTCCCCGGGAGCAATAGCCGCAAACTTCTTTTGAATATTCACTGGCAGTGAAATCGCGAGTTCGGATCGATAAACAGCCTCGAAATTGTAAGTTACTGAAGAAATTTGCTGCAAAATTACAGTTGGAAAGGGGAGGTGACAAAAAAATTTCCACTTAATTGAGGTTTTAGGATTGCACTGCAAGTGCAAAATTGTACGAGATTTCTAACCCCAAATTTCGCGAATCTGAATCTTTTAGGAACCACGAATTTCGCGTGGTTACCTCCATAAAATACTAAGTAAGTTGATAAGATGGAGATGGTTCTATTCGGTGAGGGGGCGAATGGCCAGTTAATTTTAATAATAATGATAAATGACACTACTAATTAATTAATCATTTAAGGGCGCGAATAGCCAGTTTGGCAACTTTTTTCGCCGCAGCAACACAGATTTAACATTGTAATGACACCAATTGTCAGTTTAGCCATCTGCAAGGCGCAAATAAACAGTTCGGGATATTTTTAGGACACGAATTGTCTGCAGCTCAGCCATTTTCAAAGCGCGGAGGATCAGTAGCAGCACGAATGGTAAGTTTTGCCATTTCCGGGCACGAAGCGGGGTGGGTTAGCAATTTTTAGGGTGTGAGGATGGTAATAAAGGGTGAGGACGACCCATGGTCGGTGATCAAACGCCAATGATCAGTTTGGCAAGATTTAGAGTGCAGACAGCTACTTTGAAGGTGCAAATGATCATTTTGGTCATTTTTAGACTGTGAATTCTTTGTACGAGCAGACCATTTTCAAGGCTTAAATAGCCAGTTTTGCTATTTTTAACACACGAATCTTCAGTTTAAACATTTTTATGGCGTGAAGGCTTAGTTTAGCAATTTTTGACGCGCAAATGGCGAATTTTTCCATTTTCAGGGCAGGAGTCGTCAGTTTTGCCATTGTAGGGTCCAAATTCTCAATTGTTTTGTTTGTTGAGCGCGAATTGCCATTTTATGGCTATTTTTAGAGATAAATTGGCAGTTTTCTTGGCGGGAATCGTCAGTTTGTCCATTTTCAAGGCAGGAATCGTCTGTTTAGTCATTTAAAAGGCGCGAATCGTCAATTTAAGCAATTTTTAGAGAGTCCGTTTTGCCGATATTGCCTGGCTTGGATAGCTAGTATGGTATTTTTATGGCGCATAGTCAATGAGTTTTTGTCATTTATATGGCGCAAATAGTACATCAAACCAGGGTGAGAATACTCAGTTTGGTCAATTTTTGGCGTGTGACTGGTCGGCTTTGCCATGTTCAGGGCGGGAATAATCTATTCAGACGTTTTTAGGGCATGAATCGTCAGTTGAATATTTGTGGAACTCGTAAAATTGCGCAGTTTGACCATTTTTGAAGCTGGAATCACGCGCGAATAGCGAGTTTAGTTGTTTTTAGCCAAGGAATGAATCTCAAGCTTCATTTTAGCCCCTCCATTGAGGAAATTCTGGATCCGCGTCTGAGCACTGAAATACTATTCTTAGGACTATTACGCACCATGAAGGCTGAAAAGAGCGCAAATATTCGTGGCTAAAACAGCGAGAGAAAAAAAAACGCTTATTCGCTGTTTCACGGTGCAACTTCTAGAACAAAATTGTGAAAAAATCGCAGAATCGCGGACTACAGAACTATTTTATGGCTAAATTTTAGAATAAAACAGCATAATGTTCTGTTCTGGAACCAGTAACTTCACGGATTTTCTTAAAATTCATCAATTCGAGGCTGAAATTGAGTAGAAGCTGTAATTAGCGGCAAAAATTTCTCAATTTTAGACGAAATCAAGCGCTTTTTCATCAATTTTTCAACGCTAATTAGTGCGTTTTCTCACTGATATTTGTGAATTAGCGATTTACCTCAATTCTAGGCGCAGACCTGGTTCAAAAACAGCTCATTATGGCGTTTTACTTTGTTTTAGCCATGAAATGGCTCTATACTCCGCGATAGACTCTAACTTACTTCTTAGCAAACATTTGTAAAAAGAGCTGATTCGCGGAATATAATTGGGAAAACACTAATTCACGGCTGAAAATGGGAAAAATCGCCAATTACAGACTAAAATGAGAAAAAAAACTCTAATTTAAGGCTCAAATTGAGACAAAAGGATGATATTGAGGAACAGCGCTGAAACTCGTGAAAAAAAATGTAGAAAAAGCGCTAATTCACGGTTAAAATTGAGAAAAGCGCTAATTCGCAGGTAAAATTCATAAAAAGCGCCGATTCATGGCCAAAATTGAGAAGAACGCTAGTTCACGACTCTTTGATGAAGGAATCTTCTTGGCCAGAATTGAGAAAAGGCACTAACGGCCAAGAGAGAAAAAAAAAACGCTAATTCGCGACAAATATTAAGAAATTACGCAAATTCACGGGTAAAATTGAGAAAAATCGATAGTTCTTGGCTAAAATTGATAAAAACGCTAATTCATGACCATGAGCGTTTGAAACCAAAACGCTAATTTGCTGCTAAAATTGAGAAATAGTTCAAATATCGAGGTAAAATTAATTGAGAAAAATACGCAAATTCAAGGTCATAATGGGGGAAAACGCTACTTAGCGTTTAAAATTGAGAGAATGCCAGTTTACGGCCTTCTGGTGAATAAAACTTTAAGGCTAAAATAATGGAAAAACGCTAATTCGTGACTATGAGTGAAAAAACCCGCTAAAATGAAGAAAACGCTAATGGGGAACTTACAAGAATGCCCGATTTGGGGGAAAAGTATACCAGTGAATTGGCACATGCGGGCAAGGATATCGAGGGTAGTTGCAGCCCGATTAGTACGTCTCGTGACCAACACCAGTGATTGACAAATGTGCAAGTTCCCCATTCGCTACTGAAATGGAGAAAAATATACAATTCACGGCTTAGATTAGGAAAAAGCGCTGATCTGCGGCTAAAGCTATGAATAAGCCATAATTTAATGCTACATGGTGTTGATTTCATCCAATTTGTCAAAATAAGGCACTGCAATTTATTTTCACTGAGAAAGGGGATTTTGCGTCCAGCCATCAGGGGGGGGATAGACGCCGCTGGTGTTGCCAACTTGAGGGACTGGGCGGTCAGATCTGACGAATGGGCTGACGGGAAACAATTCTGTCTAACGGATGACGGATTTTTGTAACGAAATTTTGGAATCAGTCGAAGTTTTCGAGCGCGAAATTACCCTGAGACCCCCAAAAAATTCTCTTTGTCGCTTTAGTCCTGGATGTTATTTCTTTTTTAGACGAATAGCCCAATACTCATACGCTCTGGCAGTGGCGGATCTAGGATTTTATCTTGGTAGGAGTTCCACCACGAATCTGATAAACTCTTTCTTCTTTTGAAACAATGTTCTAGTCATTAGCATAGGGAGAATTAATAAGTTCCGGGCCTTATTTTTAAAGTGATCATGATGCCCGCTGGGTATAGGCCTCCCACGATTGCGCTCTGAAGAACAACTGCAAAATGGTGACATTTTTTGAGGCAAATATCAGCGAAGTTGAGAGCTTCCTGTCAGAAACTCACGACACTGCACCGTTTCACGATTTCGCGAATTTGAAAGTTTCGGGGTTTTTTTAGTTTAGTGAACGCGGAACGTAGACAGTGGTGTCAACACCACGACAGCGCCCCGACAAATAGCCGCGAAGTCACAGCATTTTAAGGAGAAATTGCAAGTTTCCTAGACTTTTTAGCAACTGGCTTTCCTGGCTTAATTAGGCAATTCCCACGGCTTAAATTCAACAGAATCGCAAAAGTTTGAAGCCGTTTGGTATGACCGTCCCCGACAACGTCCACGGCCTCATGAATAGCAAGATTATAAACACCAAGCATTGTGTTGAAATTTCTGGTCCTAAATCCCCGCGATGAATACCCAAAAGATTCGAAGTTCCATTGCCTAATATCCATGGCAATGCGACTTTCCTGTCTTAATTCCCTCGAAAGTGAAAGATTAGGGCATTAATTAAATTAATTTTAGCAAAATTGCAAGTTTTGGGGCCTTAGACTAACTCTGGCTAACAGGCCTTAGAGCTAAGCCTCACAAATTCCAACAAAAATAGTAAGTTTCCTGATTGGATATCCACCGGGTTTTAGTTTCGGTGAATTTACCAGTTTAGAGTCTTTATAATACAAGCAAATTAATGCGATTCCTCTATTCTAGCTGCCAATTAGCGGAGTTTGCTAAATTGCTACGTAAACTAGCGTTCATTTCCATTTTAGAAGCGAATGAACGATTTGTCTCAATTTTAGCCTGGAATTAGCGCGCTGTCTTTCTCAGTTTTTAGCCATGAATTAGTGTGTCTTGTCAAATGTATCCGACAAATAAGCGTTTCCCCCTCAATTTCAGCAGCGTGTTTCCGACTTTTCTCTATTTTAGCCTAGAATTAGCATTTTTCTTCACTTCTCAGTCATGTGGATTAGCGATTTTTCATCTCTATCGCCGCAATTTCCCAATTTTACCCGCGAGATATTCCCTAGTTTCAGTTGCGAATTATTTATTAATTTTACCCGCCAGTTACAGCTCTCAGCCCCAAATTTAGTGGGCCTCCTAATCCGCGAATTATCTATTTTTTAGCTGTGAAAGAGAGTTTCTTGTCAACTTATGCCTTGAAATAACGCATTTCTACAATTATAGCAGCGAATACGATTTTTTCCTCAATTTTAATGGGAAATAAACGGTTTGTCTCTGTTGTTTTAGCTGAGTGAGCGTGTTTCCGTGGCGTAGCGTTTCCCGTCGTCACTTAACACTATTTCTCACCGTAGCCGCCTTATGTTTTCTTAATTTCACCGGTGAATTTCGAATTAGTGGATTTTCTAAAAATTGATCCACGAATCAGCGACTTTCTTTATTTCACTCGCTATAATACGCGCTTTTTGCCGCGAATTGAACCTTATCTCTATTTTCGTCAGTGGATAAGCGTTTAATTCCCATTTTCAGCAGTTTTCTTAGTTGTAGCCGTGAATTAGGAGTTTCTCTAAATTTCAGCCACGAATTAGTGATTTTTTCATGTTATCTATATGTGAATTAGCGCTTTTACTCAATTTCATTCCCGATATGTTACCTCGAAAAACCGCTCGAAAAAGTTGAGGCTTCTGAGTGATTGATTGCTGTTTTCACTTATAGCTGCGAATTGCGGGTCACAGAATCATCTGTCCAGCTCCCTATTCAACAGTCCGCAGTAGGCACCATCTTCTTAGGGGGGGGGGGGTTGAAACCCCCAAAACCCTCACCGTAAATCCGCCACTGCGTTCTGGGTTGATTTGAATAGCCCAAATTACTGTTTTTGGCTTTTCCTCAGTTTTAACTGTAAAGAAACACCCAGAAGGAGCCAAATCACCCTGAACTTCCTACTTCAGCTTAGATGACGGATGGGTATTTGATAGGGGGGGGGGAGAGGCTGAAAACGCCACTGAGTCGAGCCACGACATTTTAGTAAAATAAGCACGCCGTATATATCGTTGCAGAGTCCTCTAAAGACATTTATTGATGGATGAGACGCGACGCGTAGAAAGTTGAAAAACTCGGTAAAAGCCATACAAACCCTTGAGTCACCCGCATCGTGACAAAAGTGCGACGCTTCCTATATTCCAACCCTCGTCATCCCTTCGTCACTACACCACGTTCTTCTTTTGTTTATAATATTCCTTCTTCTACTCCACTTTTTGCCGCGGTTCAAACTATAGAGGTGGGGTCGTCTTGAAAAGAGCCCTTAAAAAATACTCTTCCGCCATCACGCTTGAATTGTTTTGTTTCTCTCTTTACTGCAGAAACACTTAAAGTACTCGGGACGGTAAAAGAAACAGTGAAATCTCGGCGTCACATTCTACAAATTCGACGCATTTTGAACGCAAAATTATGAAATTATGCCAAAAACCCTTTCACAAGAAAGGAAAGTAAAACAAAACAACATCAAAGTAAAACAAAATTAGTTAATTCAAGGTATATGTAAAAGGAAAACGAGTTTTCATGAAAAAAAAAAAAGTCCACGCCATTTATGACGCTAAAAACATTTTTGAACGCTTTCGTTGTCTGCACGTTTTTTATTTTTTTTTATTCGGGAATCGCACGCAATGGCCTTGACTGGGGTGACCTCCACGGGGGAGTAAATTCACTAATTGAAACGTAAATAACAATAAAAAAAAGTTCCATTCGCGTGGAAACAAAAGTGTGGGAGGGCAGTAATCGTGGTGGTTGTGGTGGTGGTGGTGGGGGGGAAGAAGGCTACGGGTGCAAAAGAAACTGAAATGCAATTCAGAAAATTCTCCATGAGTGGGCTCTCCAAGTGCGAAATAATTCGCCGTTTAATAGAACAGATTTCGCGCCTTTTTACACGCTTCTTTTTTTTTTCTTCACGCTCGGTTTAATTGGACGTGACTCACACAGAATTACATTGTGAGAATAATAGTGGTGGCAGCAGCGGGTTTTACCTATAATGGTAAGGGCGGGAAGCGCGGGGTGGCTACCTTACTTTAATGGGGGGGGGGAGTGGTTGTTCAGAAACGGGATTGTTCGTCGAATTTAGTCGTTACGATAATATTCCCACGTTCATATTATAAAAAAATATAAAAAAAAATCGCGCAGCCCTGAACTTTCCTCGGGAGATTCAGTCCGGTTCCATGCTCACTCTCACTTGGTCACTCTCGCTCTTTCACTTCCTAAACATTTTAATTTTAGCAAGTTCATCAAACCTCTTAGCAGTCATCATTGAGACAAAAAGCGAAGCAATCTCGTCAAGGAATTAATGGACGAATATGAGGGGAGCGTATTCAACAGTCACGACTGGTAAATCGCAGCCCCTCTTTCCAATGTCACGAAAAGGGCAAAAAATCCGGTTAAGACCAAGCTCTTCATAATTCACGTTGCGCTAAAGGCTTTGCGAGATGCTTCCACCTCCCCTTCTACTTCAGCTACCAAAGCACGGTCACGGATGTCTTCTCAACTGTGAAGTTCTTGGTCACGTGGTTCATTGGACCGTCTTATGAGCCTTTTGGGAGCCATAAGAGCGAGAGGAGGAAAGTTTCTTCCAAATAATAACGATGAAAAAAAAAATGGCAGTCTTCCGAGCCTCGGGGGCGTTTTAAATTACGCGCTGTAACACACTGGTCCTTGGTCGGCTCAACGGCTGACCTCTTCTTAAACCGCTGGCCATACTTTCTTTTCTCGTTATATCGTTATTCAATTTTGTGTTATTCAGATCGGGGGGGGGGGGGGGGGGGCTCGTTATGAGAATAGAGCAAAACCAGAGAGACGTAACACAATTCTTCTGTATCTTTCCTTCACCTTCTTCTGCACAAACTATGAGGGAGGCTAGAATCCACCATGTTATCCTCAAGAGCCTTTCGTGCCAAAAGTTCCTTGCCTCACCAGGGCTTTCTCCACCCCTCACAAATCCTGTACAACACTTTTAACATTCAATCTTCCAATCTCTTTACCCCCACCCCGCCCATCGCTATGTTTTTTAACTTCACCTCGCACAACATTCCATGACCTTTAAAATGAAAGAACGAAAGAGACAGAGAGAGAGAAAAAAACGGATTGACTGACGGTCATGCGATATTGGGCTTTCATCTTGATACAAAAAGGCATGAACCAACCCCTTCAGAACTGTCAGTGCGAGGCCTGTGGGTGGGAAGTTATGGGACTCAAGGTACGAATGGTAACACGAGAGAAACTTTTCTGGGTGAACGTACCGAAAAAATACGAAAGGTTACAAAGCCTTTTTATCGAAAACAAAAAAAAAGAAGAATAATGAACACTCTTTCATCGTGCATGGAGTTCCATTTCATTGCTCTGAAAGTTTGATAAATGAAGGGCGAAGGACGAAAGTGGGCGATATTAACATGTCTTCGAATAATTGGCTATTTAAAATGAGTTAACTCTAAAATTGCATAATTATATCCAACGTGAGAGTGGAGGTGAATGGTAAATAAAACGATTTTCGTCGCCACAAATATTTGATTTGTTCTGGACAAGGCATCGAAATAGTTTTTCCGTGAGGAACCGCTTACTACAATGATCCCACGTATACGTATACGTATTTACGAGTGACTTATACGTATTTTGTGGCAGATTCGCAACATTGCACTCTACGGTATTACCGGGTGTATTGCATTCATATACTCGTCGTTATGGGCAGTTGTGTGAGCGTCACGCTCGTTGGTCCGACTGAGAGATGAATTCTACTCAGGCGGAATAGAAAAAAGATGTAGGTACGACGATTTCACGAAATACATTTTTTCTTTTCCACTGATATCTCTCCCATCATTCATTTTTGGCTCCGTAGTAAGAAACAATCCCCGCGGTCTTCTCTCGTATTACTATTCAATCATTAAAGAAGAAAAACAATAGATTCTCCGCGACTCCCTGTTGTGAAGGTTAAATTGATTCTTTTGACTCTCGATTTTACAATTTAGATGTTCGAAGGGGTGGTGGAGAGGGGGAGGAGAAAGCGAATAAAGTTCACATCCTGTTTATCCTTGATTCTGAACACAGTGAACAGAACTTGACCACCTGTTAATAACATCAGCTTTATTTGCTCATGCTATTGATGTGAGGTAAAGTAACTGTTGTTCCAATCACCCCCCCCCCCCAGAACACCGTACACATTCTTCGGCATAGGCAGTATCACACGATCGGGCGATGACGATTGGATGAGAGATCTGTGGGGAGGGGGCTCGGTGCTGATTGATTTAGCATAAAATCTTGCTTTCGAAAATATGCAAGGTCATTTCCCAAAAGAAACCCTTGGAAAAGGCCATTAATTTAGACCGAAAAATGACTATCGTTTCCTGGAAGTGCCATTTTCACCAAGGAAATCAGAACTCAAGGCCTCATCGGCTTAGGGGGTGCAACGGTTTTGGTACGTGTCCCTGTGATGACAACAACACGCTATTGATACTCTCGGTTTCTCTTTCTCAGTGCGTCTCAAACATTAGCGAATTCCACGAAAATTCGATGTTGAAGAAGCTGAAACCGTGAAATTGGTTTCGGAAAGTGGCAGATCCACGAAATTATTATTATTGTGAGTCAAGCCCGGCGACATTTGCTACTTGAATGAAGCCAACCCCACGGAATTGATTTTCTTATGGGTGGAGCAATGAACAGCGCAAAAATTCTGCGTTTGATGTTTGATGCCTATAGAAAACTATGAAATTACTCTTTAGGGTGAACCGTCCCCGCGAAATTGGTTTTTGGAGTCAACCCCTTGAAATTTTGTTTTTTGAGGTAGCCAGCCCCGCCAAGTTTGCGTTTAAATGAGTTAAAATTCCCCTATGAATGAGCCTATAAATAAAAAATAAATAAATAAAATTTATTTTCAGCCCCAAGTGATGTAATGGTTGTGGCTATATTTGCCAGGTCTTGGGAGCTTTCAGAGGGCTCGTTACCCGGGGTCGTCTAATAATAAAATAGCACCAAAATTTCTCAAAAAAATGCCATAATTATGAAATTTCTATTAACTTGCCATTTTGAAGACATGAAAACTCGGATCTGACAATGCCGCAAATGTAAGTACCAGAAACTTGCAATTTCCGAGAAATAAGTGCCAGAATACTGCAATTTCGTGAAAATAAAAACCAAAAACTTACAATTTTGCAAAAGTAATGACCACAAAAATAGCAATTATGAGGATATTCATACCCGAATCTGGTGATTTCGCATATTTTTAGCTCCGAGTGATGTAATTTCGTAACTATTATATACATATATATTATCCTAGTCTTTGGGAACTATAATGCTTGTAACCCAGGTTCCGCGGGCAAAAAAAAAAACACCTACTCTTGAAATTTCGCAAATATAAAGACCAAAAACTTGTATAGGTCGTTTAGACTCTAAACTTACAGTTTTGCGGATATTTATTGGGAGGTGACTAGGGTTAGAGGGATGAAATCGGGACACCTCCCTCCTTCCCAGGCACTTGGGGGAGGGGGGTGACCAGGATTGTGCCTTCTTCCCGCCCCGGCGGATCGCCATTTAGGACGCAATACCGAGAATTGCCGGACTGTATGGCCGGGAAGTGACCCGGCACGTGCAAGTCCTTGTTATCTCACCCACACTACCCGTCAGCAGGGCCAGCTGGTGAAAGCTGACACGGTACCGGTGTGGACCGCTTTGCGGTGGGGAGTTTTACAGGTTGAATATGAGGCGGAGAGTGACATCCGTGAATATGTGCGTTGGAGAGGGGGGGGGCACCGGAACCCAGAGTCCAAGGAGTCCGCGGACGTTGACATGCGGCGAACTGGTGGACGCTTGTAGAGCGAAGACGGTGATAGCGCGGCGGTGATGTGGTACGGTGGTCTCTGGATCTCTAGGTGTCGGTACTCTGGGTATCTAGAGCCGTGAGTTGGCTGGTGACTGAGTCTCCAACATTGGGCATTGTTGGGAGCGTGCCCCGACGATGGCACCATGCGTTGGTGAAGGCGGGGAAGTGACGGGCAGATGCCTTGGTGGCGACGAGTTGACACAGATTCTGTGGTATTCACCACAGTTCCCTGAGGTCGCGATACTGCGGGCAGCGGAGGAGGATGTGCTCCCCCGTTTCGGCTTCGTCCCCGCATGGGCAATCGGGGTTTTCTCGGCAGCGGTGGAAATGGAGCTTCTCGTTGACTGAGCCGTGCCCTGACAAAAGCTGTACCGCTGGATAACTTAGGAAGCACCACTTCCACCATAGACGCTCCTCGATCGAGGGTATGACGCAGCTAGTGTGTGTGCCGGCCAGTGGTTCCGCTGTCCCACTCGGCTTGTCAACGCATCACAGCTGCTTGGCGGCATTTTTTCCGTACTCGTCCGGTTGAGGGGGCTGACCAGTCTCATACCAACAAACAATTATTAGATATGTTCCAGCAAAGGTATTCGGAGCACATCAATTGCCATGAGACTCACCAATTAAATTTAAGTTGATAACATGTTATTGGCTGGTCCCGCCAATATCATCACATCTTCATGTCGTTGATTCATGTCCCGAATTTTGAGAATTTGGCTGGGCGCTGAAGGCAAATACCCCAGGCAAACGCTCATTTTCGTATTCAGACCCATAAAATCTATCGAATGAGCCCAGTTACCATGAATAAGTTCTTCGGAAGAACTTATTCATCGGCTTATTCATTCGCGTCGCGCGGTAGGGCCTTGAATACGGAAAAAATGAGGATTTTTAGGTTCAATATTCATGGATGTAAGTATGTGAAATGGTTGGGCAGCGATTTGGCTCCTTTCTACGAATTCCAGTCAATATCCGACCTGGAGAATATAACGTTACAAGTGATATCAGCAAAGAACGTGGGCTGAATATTCGATTGAGCCCCCGAGAGTGCTTTTCTGGTGCCTCAAATACAGAAAATTCCCGCCTTCTTGAGGAAAATTCGTGGCGTAAGTAGAGAAAATACAACGTCTCCAGTTTCGTTAGGTCCTTAAGCGCACAAATGTACAGATCGACACTTTGCAACTTGCTGACAGGGCAAAACCCTAGAAAAAAGCGCTAAATTCGGGGCTATAACAGAGAATAAGCGCTGACTCGTAGTCTCACGATGCAACTTCCAGATCAAAATTGAGAAAAAAATCGATGATTCGCGGTGCATGGCGGCCATTCCACGCCTAAAAAGGTGGAAACCAACTCAAAAGTGTTATTTTTGGGGCGGCTAAAATTAAGAGTACGCTGTAAGAGTAAGAGTCGCTGTATTGGCTGGTCCCGCCTAGCGAGTAAAAAAACGCGGCTAATATTGACAAAAACAACGCCAATTCGGGTTAAAATAGGGCAAAATGGCAATTTAACAAATGAAATTGCGAAAAATGGCACATTCGCATATCAAAAAGAGAATAGATGCTAATTCACTGAAAAATCAGCAGAAAACGCTATTATTTCAAAGGTGAAATTGAGAAAAATCGCTAATTCGCGGATAAAGTTGAGGAAAAACGTTAATTCGCGAATAAGTACAAGTGAAGAAAATTACTAATTCGCGGCTGAAATTGAGAAGACGCAAATCCGTCGTTTCTGAAAGATTTGAGGGTCAAACTGATAAAAATGCACTAGTCCATAGCAAAAAAGTACGACAAAATAGGGCTAAAATCTAAAAACAACGCGGCTAAAATTGAAAAAAGCACTAATTAGCGCGGCTAAAATTAAGAAAAACACTAATTTCCTAGCTCAAATTGTGAAAAAGTGCTAATTAGCTGTTATATAATGGTAAATCTGCAGCTGAAAATCAAGAAAACGCCAATTCGTGGCAAAAACGGAGGAAAATCGCTAATGCAAGTGATAGAAACGTTACTGCTCTGCTACAATTGAGAAAAAGCGATAACCCGCGGCTAAAACTGAGGAAAATCGCTAATTCACGGTAAGAGCGCTTTTTCCCAATTATAGCCGCGAATTGGCGATTTTCCACTATTTCAGCCATGAATGTTAGCACTTTTTTCAAACTTTTGGCCACGTACTTTCCCCAAGACTAGAACATTTGCGCCGCTAAACTTAATTTATGCCTCCTATTTTCTCTATTTTCGTATTTTCTCTATTTGAGCAGCGAAGTTGCCATACTGATTACCTTGATTGTATGTGTATTTTTCCTAATTTTGAGGCAAATGTGCCCTTATTCCAAATATTAGCCGCGAGTAGTAACTTTTTAGTGACAAAGTTGCCTCAAGAAACCACGAAATGGCGTTTTTTCAAAGTCAAGGCGATTAATCGTTGATTATTCTCAATTTTAACGCCGCAAATTAACGATTTTTCTCAATTTTCGCCCTGAAATATAGTGTATAATCTGTGTTTTAGCCGCCGATTAGCATTTTCTTTCAATTTTAACCGAGAAAATTAACGTTTTTTCCAATTTTAGCCGTGAACTAATGTTTTCTCTTAATTCTAGCCGCGAATGGGTGATTTGTAATAATTTTTACTCGTGAATCAGCAATTTTTTTCCAATTTGTGTCGTGAATTAGCGCTTTTCGTCAATTTTAGCCGTCAACGTGTGATTTTTTAAACCTTATCCGTTTGTTAGCGTTTTGCTGTACACTTTATATTCACAATTTAGTGCTCTCTCTTGGTTTATCTGCTAATTAGCGGTTTTTCTCAATTTTAGGTAGGTATGCTGTATGAATTAACGGTTTTCTCTGTTCTACCAGCGAATTAGCACTTGGTATCAATTTTATCGTCGTAGTTTCTCCCAATTTTAGCCGTGGTACTCCAAGCTGGTGGCAATTTGGTGCGGTGTATTTGACTCTGGTAGGTGTGGGTCCTTCGCTTTTAAGAAATCTGCGATTGCCTGATTGAAACCGTTTCGGCACCACTGAGTGGGCTGAGATGACATGAAAACTTTTCTTCTTTCTAAGGAAAGAAAGAATAATGGCTAAATCTCACATTTAGCTGGGAGGAACTGGCTCACACGTAGCCCCTGTACCGAGACGCAACATCCGCCGCAGTCCCCGTTTCACCATCGGGGACCGTAACTGTCCTGGTGAGCTAGATCCGTAATTCCTGACTCGGTTTTGCCGTGTCTGGCTGATAGCCGTGAACTTGCCTCAAGAATCCGCAAATTACATAGCGTTTGAGTACTCTTTCCCAATTTCATCCGCCAATTAGCAATTTTTCTAAATTAAGCTGTGAATTGGCGCTCTTCTCCAATTTTAAAATTTTATTCTCAAATTTGCCCCAGGAATCATCGAGTTGTCGTTCTATCAATATCAACTGTGAATTAGCGTTCTTCTCCCAATTTTAGCAGCGAATTAGCACATTTTCTCATTTTTAGCTGCGAATCGGTGCTTGTTATAAACTCTTAGCCGATTCTCATTTTCAGCTGCGAATGAGCGTTTTTTCTCAATTCCACTAGAACATTTTAGCTGCGAATTGTCGTTTTATTCAAAATTTTATCCGCGAATTACCTAATTTTCTCATTTTTAACTGTGAATCAGTGCTTTTTATTCCGATTAAATTGACAATATTTCTAAATTTAAGCCGTGAATTGGTGCTTTTCTTCATTTTAAAAAACAATTCGTGTTTTTCTCCATCTATTATCCGCGAATTAGCGCTTTTTTACATTTTTAGCCGCTTGAATTAGCGCTTTGTCCAACTTTATTCTCGAATTTGCCTCAGGAGGCCGTGAGTTGGCGTAGTCTCAATTTCAGCTGTGAATGTGATGTGTGAGCGTTGAAGTAGCGTTTGAGTGCTCTTTCCAAATATTATCCGCAAATTAGCGATTTTCTCTATTTAAAACGCCAATTCGTGTTTTTCTAAAGTTTACCCGCGAATTAGCGCTTTTGCAAAGTTTTAGCCGCTTGATCTAGCGCCTTTTCTCAATTTTATCGCCGAAGTTCCCCAAGAATCTGCGAGTGGGCATTCTCTCCTTATTTTCAGCTACGAATGAGCGTTTTTTCTCAATTCCACTAGAACATTTTAGCTGTGAATTGTCGTTTTCTTCACAATTTTATCCGTGAATTACCTAATTTTCTCATTTTTAGCTGTGAATCAGTGCTTTTTATAAGTTCTTAGCCGTGAAGTTGCCTCAAGAATCTGCAAATTATGTAGCGTTCGAGTGCTTTTTTCCCATTTTTATCCGTAAATTTGCAATATTTCTAAATTTAAGCCGTGAATTGGTGCTTTTCTTCATTTTAAAAAACAATTCGTGTTTTTCTCCATCTATTATCCGCGAATTAGCGCTTTTTTACATTTTTAGCCGCTTGAATTAGCGCTTTGTCCAACTTTATTCCCGTATTTGCCTCAGGAGGCCGTGAGTTGGCGTTTTCTCAATTTCAGCTGTGAATGTGATGTGTGAGCGTTGAATTAGCGTTTGAGTGCTCTTTCCAAATTTTATCCGCAAATTAGCGATTTTCTCTATTTAAAACGTGATTCGTGTTTTTCTAAAGTTTACCCGCGAATTAGCGCTTTTCCATAGTTTCAGACACTTGATCTAGCACTTTTTCTCATCATTATTCCTGAGGTAATCCCAGATAATCTGTGAGTTGGCGTTTTCTACATTTTTGCAGATAGCGTTTTTCTCCAATTTAAACGCCATATTCATGTTTTTCTTTATTTTACCCGCGAGTCAGCGCTTTTGCAAAGTTTTAGCCGCTTGATCTAGCGCTTTTTCTCAATTTTATGCCCGAAGTTCCCCAAGAATCTGCGAGTGGGCATTCTCTCCTTTTTAGCTGTGAATTAACCTTTTTTTATTTTAGCAGTAAATGAGCAGATTTCAGCTGCGAATTATGGCGCCTTTTCGCGATTTCATCCTTAAAATCGCAATTGTCCATACCTTAGCTGTGAATTGGTGTTTTCCTCCACTTTCAGACTCGAATTCGCGCTTTTTCTCAATTTCAATACCAGCCGCGAGAATCCATGAGTTTGCGTTTTCTCAATTTCAGGTGTGAATTCGCGATTTTTCTCAGTTTTCAAAGCTGTCAAATTGTAACACTTTATCACAATTTTAGCCGTGAATAGCGAGTTTCACTATTTTTAGAGTCTAGTTACCGTTTTTCTCAGTATTATCTTTTAGACGCGTGAATTATCGCTTTTCCCCAATGTCAGCTCCAAAATAGCCCCGAAAATCGGGGAGTTGGCGTTTTCTCATTTTTAGCTGTGAATTAGGGGTTTTTGCTCAATTTTATCAGAGAATTAGCACATTTTCTTAATTTTAGCTGTGATTTTTAGCGCTTTTTCTCGACTTTATCTGTGAAATCGTAATTTTTCATACTTTAGTAGTGTGAATTAGTGTTTTTTAGACGCGAATTCGTGTTTTTGTCTATTTCACTCGTGAATTAGCGCTTTTTCTAAGTTTTAGTCAATGTTGCCCCGAGAATCTCTCCCTTTTAGCTGTGAATTCGCGCTTTTTCTCAATTTTTTTTTAAAGCTGAAGCTAAATTGAAGCCCTTTATCACGATTTTAGTCGTGAATTAGCGTGTTTCTTCCTTTTTAAGGCGCATATGTTTCCTCTCCCCCCTTTCTTTCTTAGAAGTAGCGCTTTTCTCAGTTTTAGCTGCGTGAATTACTGCTTTTTCAGACCCCATTTGGCCCCAGCTATTCGTGATTTTGCCTCAATGTCTCTGTGTCTCAATGTCAGCTGTGAATTAGCGCTTTTTCTCAATATTAACACCCATAAATTTAAGCCGCAAATCAGCGTTTTAGTATAATAAACAACATCACGGGGGAATTCCCGTCACGCGCGGGAAATTTAGGTTTTGTCTCGCGTCCCGTTCCGCGTGCCTTCTAAGCGATCAAAATGAGCCATTGAGTTCAGCGCCATTTCGTATAGAAAGCGTTCTTGTACTTCTAAATCACGTTCACTGCGTCTGATGGCAGGGATCAGTTTCTCGATGTATCCGTGGCTCTTTCGTGAATTTCGACTGTACAGCAAATAATACGATAACTTATTCAGAACGAATGATACAAAATGAAGAAGTTGATTTTTCAATCGCATCGCACGTATCAAAGGGAATGGGGAAAAAAACTGCAGGAAGTGAAATAATAATTCGTCAATATCGAATGGAACTAATCAGTGCAATGGCTCGGGCGTGCCCTATTTTGTTTGCGGTTCTACAGCTACCTACCGAAAAATATCTTACCAGCCTTCCAAACTTTAAAAAAAAAAAAAAAACATTACTTCTTCCCCATCCATCATAATATTCTATCTCTCTCACTAAGCATCTTACTCCCTTCCCTTCTCGTAGGCACACCACAGCTCTACAAAACCGAGCAAGGTGAACACGAAATGTGCGCGCGGCTACCGTCAAATTACTATATAGAACCGCAATTTCCGGACCACACGCAATGAGCTCGAGCAACAAAAAAAAATTAGTGTCGGAACATTAAAATGTCGCGAAAACGTTTTTCTTCTGGGAACCCGAGCGTACACACGATATCGTTTTGCCGCTTTTTCATTACTTAGCGAAGTATAACCGGATCGCGAAAATTATGGCAATACACGGTAGGACGAAAAGAAACAACGTTTTTTTCTTAATCGAAGTTGAAACCGTGGGAATGCGAAGTATCAAATACAAGAAGGGTGATATCATTCCTGTAATCGAAATATTAATAACGGGATAATTACTTTTTTTTTTATCGCAATGTATGTTTGTTTGCTCCTTTCCAAAACGCGTTTAAGCGGCTTTTACAAGAAGCTGGACTGTCCTAACTTGATGATTTTTATCGAAATACGTAATTAAATAATAATCTTAATCACCTGCCTGGAGCAATCTAGCAAGAGTCATCGGCCCTACGTTAATGTATTTATTTTTAATTTCGCGATTCCTCTTGGAATTTATTGGAAACCAGGGAAAGCGCTCTAAAAAAGTATTATAGCGATGAAATGAACGACATTTTTGGGTTTAAAGGTGGCAGAGTGAGGAAACGAGGGGTTCACCGCAATTTTTTCGTGACAACGAGGAGAAAATGTGAAACGCGAGCCTCCGATAGTAATCCGCGATAGGTTTGGGGGACTATCGCGATGGAAAATAAGAAAACATTTCAAAATGGGAAAGCCCTCTTAACAAAAAAGTTGTTTATCCGAATTCAAGGACTTCTCGGGGGGGGGGGGGAATTAAACGAATAAAAGCGACACCCTATCCTATCCGCCGACCCCATGATCAAACTTTTGGTTGAAGCTCGGACAGTTGTTATTGTTTTTATTGCTCTATTGTTTCATTTTTTCCCCTTTCTTTCACTCTGTCGCGCTTCAGATTATCGCCCAAACGCCGTCTTTCTTTTGTTTTATGATTCAAATAAAGGTCAAAAATTTGTTTCTGATTTTTTTTCTCCGAAATCTTTTTCTTTTTGGGTCGTTCGAGGAATGATTTTTGTGCTTGGCTGGTGAAGTTGTAATTCAAATACACAATATTAGGGATTCTATCGAATATTAATTAAAAAAAAAAAGATATAGGAAATACTAATTAAACTCGGCCAATAAGGCGTTTGACGGGCATGGGGATGGCGTCTAATGATGCCTAGTCGCCCTTTACGCGGCTAAACCCACACTGCCCCAGACACTCCATATGCGTGCGGTAATAATTGTCATTGCCCAACGACATTATTGACAAAGAATCAATCAAAACGGACTCTCAAGGAGCTTTCATTATACCGTTCCACCTTTCACAATCAGTCAACAAATGCGTTGCATTAATAATAAAAGCCAATAAAGAAGGAGAGCGAAAACGTTTGACACTTGACTCGAGAAAAAATGTCTTTATTGACTTAACTATACAATGTGAATCGTGTACCTTAGTAACTGACTTTTTATTTGCTTGCCAACATCCGCCCCCCCCCCAGCACACTTTTTTGTTTTTCTTTTTCTGCGACTTGTACATGAAAAAAAGAAGCACCGGGCGTTAGTTTTAATGACGCACTGTCTTGTCTTCCTCTATTAATCTGTTTTTTCTTTTATTTTTCAACATCATCTTGATACACCAATGCATAATGCATGCTCCGCCGTAGCGGTTTTTTATTCTTCCTCATAGGACGCGGTCATCGGGCCAAGACGTAACTTCCTCTCTTATAGCGGGTCACGCTAATGCTCCACGAGCGGCTTAAATCATTTTTCTGTTGTTGTTTTTTTTTGTCCCTTTTGATACCGCCGAAGTGCATATTTTTGCCCGAATTTGATATTTAGATTTTTCAATCGTATAGGAGCAAAGTGGGCAGTCAATCTGCCAGTCGCCGTAGATTTTGGCCGACGTTTTGGAATTTGGTTCCCAAGAAGATGAACACACAAGCCTTGGTGAGCTGGGAGCTCCCTCTCTGACGGAGAATAACGGAGATATATTGTCGGATTTTATCACCACTAAAGTTCATAACTTGCGACTGTGAGATTAAATGTCTTGTTAAGTGGCAAATTGGTGCTGGAGCTGAAGTGCTCAATTTTAGGTCATACAGCATATATCTGGTGACGGCTTTGGGCCAGTTTTGCAACCTCATAACTAAGTCCCAGGCTAAATTACCTGATTATTCGACAAAAAACCAATACGTAGAACATAATTTTTGTTACGGGGGTTGGGTATAATTTAAACAGGTCTAAATGCTGAAGAATTTCCCTCGGGAAACTAAGCAATCGGCTCTTTGTTGAGAGTTTAAACTCAGAAACTCAGTCAATTCAGCCTTTATATGGAAATAACGCTCTAGAATGTCGCTAACCGTCCTAGGAAATGAAAACGGGAACTTGCTTATTTGGTTTTTGTTTTAATTTTTACGCTCATCGTAAAGGTTGGTGGAAGTTATCGGTGGGAAAACAAAAGAGAATGGTAAAAAAAATTGTCTGAGAAAATTAGTGAACAAATAATTGACTGGTGTACCTAAACAGGACCGTTACCAAAAAGAGCTCTTTACTTAAGAGTCTCAAGCGGCGACTTATCCCAGGGGTGACACTCATACAAGGAGATTACTAGCCGCGTGTTAGCGTTAGACCAATAAAGTAAAAATTGGGAGCAATACAGTGGGGTATGTTAAAAAATCGTTAATATTTGAATAAAAATCTAATCTAGGCTGGTCGACCTATTCACGCGAGCACACACATCAAGTATCGGCATTGAAGCTTGAGCCTGAAATATACGCATCTCGACGAGGTCCAGCGTTGCCGACTGACATTTTGCTTTACCCAACAAATTAAGCTCAAAATTCCGTTGGAAATCCGTCAAAATGTATTCATCCCGTTAAAAAAATCCGTTATACTATAGTATATGTTATAATCAGTAGCATCAGTCTTGGTATAGGCGAGAGGGGACGGACCGGCCCGGGTCGCTCTTCTATGAGGAGGCTCTTGAAATGCTTAAAGATGGAAAAATTTGAATTTTGAGGCTTTATATGCTTGAGAATTTAGGAAATAAATGTCGAAAAAAGCGATCATTTGAAGCTAAAATTTAAAAAAACTTGCGAATTTTGGTTTATGGTGGCTCTTTTACGACTAAAAATAAAACCTTCGCAAGAGGACTTCGCGGTTTTGGCTCATTTTGAAGAGCTATTTCACAGGGTTCAATTATTCTAAAAAACAAATTTTCGCAGGACCAGCCCATTCAAAACCAATTTAGCGGGACTGCCTTTGCCAAACCCGTTCAGGGTATGCTAGTGATGCACGATACCGAGACTGGTCTCGGTCTCGGCATTGAAAGAATGAAAAAATGATGGCTCATTTATGAATACAGAACACTTTAACAATGAAATGACCTTGTTTTATGCCGAGACGGCTATTGTGTTCTGGGCCTCCGGGTCGTGGTGGGTCCAAGGGGTGGACATATCCCCCCCCCCAACGCACAAAATGAATTAAATAATGGGAAAAAAATTTACTTTTTGCAAAATTTTCGTAGGAAACACGCATATTTCTTCTTCTTTCACGAATTATACATGATGGTTTTCGCACGATCAGGGAGGGAAGTGATACTTCCCCTTCTGGGTACCTCAACAGGGAAGTTAATTTTTACTTGAAGAGATAAGCAAGGTGAAAAAAGTTTTCTTTTTTTTAATTTTTTTTCACTCACTAGTGAAGGAAAGTACGGCAGAATGTCAATAATTTCACATTTTCCCTCGCAAGCGTAAGAAACAGGAAGGTTTTCACTCACTAGTGAGTAGTGAAGGAAAGTGAAAAAAAGTTCTGTATTCAATTAGCCTACCCTAGCCTCCGAACGCTTGCAGGAAAGACAATTAAACCTGTTGGTCGTGCGAAAAATAATATCCACAACTCGTGAGGAAGAAGCTTTCACTCTGCTCGTTGTTTCACACAACTCGCAGGTAAAACTCCACTTCCCTCACTTGTAGTGAAATATACTATTATTTCACTTGTCGCGCGAAAATATCGTGCATAACTCAATTCACTTGCTCGTACTCATTTAGCCGACTCGGAACTGTCGGCGGGGCATCACAAGGCTACAGGGAATGGGTAATGAAGTGACCCTCGCGTGGATCCCTGGACACAGGGGGTACGAGAAGAATGAGAAAGCTGATGAAATGGCGAAACAGGGGGCAAATAAGGAAGTATGGGATCTGAGCCGATTATTGCGGTCTCCAAGACAGTGGGGAGAGCCCAGATAAAGAATTGGGCGGATAGGGAGGCCACCAGGAGATGGAATAGCCTATCAGCCTGTCGGCAAGCGAGGGCTTGCATTCGGGAATGGGACAGGGAGGCGACGATGTGGCTGCTATCACTAAGTAGAGGCAGCATGCGGAGAGTTGAGGCGATGTTTACAGGCCACTATGCGCTACGTAAGCACCTCCACATAATGGGAATGGTGGCAGACCCAATGTGTCGGGGCTGCGAGTTGGAAGAGGAATCGGCTATGCACTTTGTAGGGGAGTGTGAGAAGTATGCGGCTATACTCGATTCCGCATTTTCGGGACAGACAGGTTGCCAGGCATCACATTCTCGAGGGCCGAGGGGGTCCGAGTCCTTCAGTTTGTGAATGCCGTAGATAGGTTTGCGGACCCGCATTAGGCTTTTCCGAGTCCGACCCTAAGGGCATGGCGTATGAGCCGGGAACGGCTTAAGCGCTTCGGGCTCGGCTAGGCCGAGTGCGGGCCCACTGCATAATAATAATAATAATAATAGCCGACTCGACTTTGCCTCGCCAGCCAAACAAAGTACTCGCAAGTAAAATGGCACTTTATAGTCTCGTTATATGTAAGATAATATTTTTTTTAAACAGCTGATTATTTTAGAGCCTAGGGGATAAAACACTCACTTTATCGCCGAGGCCCAAAAAATCAGCCTATGTTTTAATAAAAAAAAGTACTGTACACAACGCGTCAAAAAAGTGATTTTGTGGTCTCTAGAAAAGGCCAGGCATTTTTTCTCTAGGCCTCCAAAATATCGCTTTCTTGCCTAGGCGTATAATCTACTATTCCTAAGATCATTCTTAAAGAAGTGTTTAAGCAGATGTTCATCGTTCGTAAAGACCTACTTTACACACGCTACGGTAAAGAGTTCACGGTAAAATAATTCTCTCTTTACCGCACGGCGCGTGTAAAGTAGGTTTTTAAGCACGATGAACGATGGGTGAAGGTTGAGTGGAACCGTGGAAATTATATCCCACAAAGGTCAAAGTCAGTTGATTATGATGGTGAGTTGGTAGAAGAATTGAGGCAGGTGAGCACGCTTTCATCTTACGCGCTTCTTTTGTTTCTTTTTTTTTTATTTCTCTGAAATGAAGTTGTGTGGGAAATGGGAGACTTTACGGAACCGTTAAATTAAATAATTATGAACCTAATTGGCTTTAAACGGCTTCGTACGATCGAAGGTGAAAAAAAAAAAAAGCGTACGATCATGAGGCGTATAATCGCACTACAAACTCTACCGATGAAGGCACTCAACTTCGTCTCATGTCACAAACGTCGTGCCCCGTTCGTTAAAAGCTCCTTTATGCCTACGTATCGTAATAAAAAAAAGGGTTAGGGTTCCCGGGGAGCCGGTGAAATACATTGCAACCTATGGGTGCCCTAGGCTGCCCTAGGCAGCAAAGATTTCCAGGCTGGGGCAGCCATCACTAAACAAGCCCAACTGCACAGCAGCCAACTGGCTGCCACGGCCAGGCTGTTTAGTGCAAGGGAACCCTAATTTTGCGTTTGAAACTTCCCTGGCCCGCTATCATCAAACTCGACACCGCTTTCATTTTTTTTGTTTTTTATTAACATTGCCAGTTGAAGCATGAGCAGGAGAATCTGATGTATGAGGGGGGGGGGGATTGTGCACTTCTGCCTCGTCGTGTCTGGGAAGGGAAGTCTCTTGCTTGAACTATAAATGAGTTGGCTCTGCGAGATTTTGAGTTGATCTCGTTGAATTCCCAACTGTTCCCCTTTCACGTTCTCAGTGTGACGATTGTTTTAAATTCACGATTCTATTCTGGGGCAATTACAAAGCTCTTTGGTCATTAATCAGTAGTGTATCACTTATCTCCCTTCGTGCCACGAGCCCCCAAGGAAGGAAACCAAAGTATAAATTCATCTATCGTCGTCATCTGTAACCACTGAGGCGAGAATAGGATCACTCGTCACGAATATCACACATACTTTGAATTCGCGCCTTTAACTTTTCGAGACGAGACCGAGACCGAGACGAGACCGACTTTTCATGATCGAGACCGAAACCAACCCCTCATGAGCGAGACTGAGACCACTCAAGTCTCGTCTCGGTCTCGTGCATCACTTTTTTTTTTTTTTTTTTTTTTTTTTTTTTTTTTTTTTTTTTTTTTTTTTTTGAGGGTGCGGACTCGGATCTACCGAGCCCGCTGGCGCCTAAGCTCTTGTGGCCCTTACGCCATACCCTGTGACTCCATCAGCTGTGCACTTCACACCCGTACTATGCGGGCGTTTCGGTCGAACGCGGTTTGTCATACGCACACCGCCGTGAACGCCCACACGAAGCCGAGTGAGCCGTGTCACAGCTCGCCGCAGCCTTATAGTGTAATGGGCAATAGCTGGATTCGAACCCAGGCCCGCTGGGTTACGAAGCGAGCATTGTATCCATTACACCATCGAGGCGCGCTTCGTGCATCACTTAGGGTATCTGCCGGATGGTGCTTCTAAGAAGTATTTCGTTGGAGTTTGGGTAATCGACGATGAAAAATCCTGAATGCATTTGGCCGGACTTGACGTGGTGCCGGCAAGTGGCATGGAATAGGACTTTCCGGTGCGGCGCGTTGGTGTTCAGTGGTTGCGGGGCTTTTACTTATCTTAGACTTAACGGGGATTTTACTACGGGACACAGAAGAAATGTGCCAATTTTTCTTACATTTGTGACACGTGGCTTTCCCAAACTGGCAATTTTGACGCCAAATAAAGCCTCCAAAGCCGTAACATAGGTGAACTGGATGAGTTTTTTTTTGCTGACAGACCAATTTTGAGTTGGTTTAAACTGACCTGATTTTTATTTTCGAGGGCGAGAACGTGAAGAACTTCTGAAACGAGGCCGGCTTTCATGACCAAATTTGAATTGACGGTCAGAGCAGCCGCCTCTCTCGTTGCCTCCATCTCCTCACCAATTTTGTCGGCATCTTCGAATTTATCGGGCTTTTTGAATACCACTGAATCTCTAATATCATCAGAGGAAAGACCATGGATAAACTGAACAACGAGAGAATAATCAAGGAATTAGTTAAACTGGCAGTGACGAGCTCCGGACTAGAGGCGCATAACAGTTCTGTTTTACGAATAGTCCGGGAGCCCACCGTATGAAAACTCCGGGTCATTTGATCGTGTCTGCGGGTCGACCTGCGCAGAACGTTTTTAATGGTGTAGGAAGATGACACTTATGATATTGCCAGACATTTTCCGTGGGACATTGGCTCACAACAGAGCTAGCTGTTGGCAAACACACCTTTGGGCTGCTTGAAAACGGCTGGCAAGTGTAAAAATTGGTTCTTCGCCAGTAATAAACTAGAAAACCACTACCGCTATCCAATTTCAAATAAAGGCCTGGCTAATAGTGAGCCTCGAAATTTCAGTTCAGATTTTGCCCCCCTCCCCACCAATCGAAAATACCATTTTTCGAGTCAATAATTATGCCTTGAGAACAAATACAATATTCGAGGACAAAATTCCTAATTCTTCACCGAATTTAGAGCCTATTTATGAAATCTTCTTTTTTCTGCGTTAATTTTCCTGGATATGAAGGCCTAACCAGGGGCGTAGCCAGACCTTGGCCTAGGGGTGGGCAGAAGGTGTCAGATGCACCAGTAACCCCGGGCAAGAAAACTGGTAGTTCGTCTGCTCAGACTTTAGGCGCTTTGAATCGTCAAGTTGTTCATCGGAAACTGAAATTTCACAACAAGGGTCAGAGCCCGCCTAAAACTAACATTTCCAATGCGAAACTATCGTTGTAGACTTCTATTCAAGATTTTCTGTCCAAAAACTGACAATTTTTTCCCCCAAAAATATTAATAATTGTAAGGAGGGCTTAGCCCTCCAATAGGGGTATCCGACTTTTCAACGTCTTGCCTGAGAGACGTTAAAAACTGCCATTTTTAAACCTAAAACTGAAGATTTTACTCCGAAACTGAATATTTTATACCGAAACAGACAATTTCACGCAAAAGCCGAAGTGGCCGAATGCAACTGGCGATTGATTTTACCGCAAAACTCACGTTACACACTAAAACTGATGATTTCACCCTAAAACTGGTGATTTGAACCCAAACGGATGATTTTACGTCAAAACTGACGTCGATTTACCAGAAAAAGAAGAAAAGATTTCTCGCCTAGCTGACGTGTTACTCGAAAACACATGATTATTAACGTTTCCCATTTGCTCAAAATTCTGCATTTGGGCAGCAATTTCCACCCGTCCACTCCGAATATATATATGATAATATTGAGAAGGCGGGTAGGAAATTAATCGCCCTGCTGCAAAATTGCAGACAAATGGTGAGCGCTATTAGTTAAAATTCTACTTTATGGGCAAAATCGCGTTTTTTAGTAGCGATGCTCTATCGTAGTTTCATTTCAAAACCGAATATATTACCCCCGAAATGACGATTTTAAAACCACAACTGGGTGTTTTACTCCAAAACTGACAATTTCTCACAACAACTGACGTTTTCCCCAAAACGGATAATTTTTACGCCGAAACTCACGACTCGGTCTTGAAAAGTGTGACGATTTCAACACAGTACTGACGTTTTGTTTCCAAACGAGACGATATTACAACAAAAAAGACGATTTCGCGCGACAGCTGACGTGTTACCCCAAAATATGTCAGTACAAAACTGGCAATTTTGCCTCAAAAAGTTATGGTTTCACGTCAAAATTGAATATTTTACCCCGAAAATGTTTATTTTCTCAGGAATTTACTAGGATTGTACTAAAATCGCCAGCTTGTAGTGAAAATTTCAGTTTTATGGTAACTGTTTTATGGTAAAACTTGAATTTTGAGTTGAAAAACTTCTGTTTTGTGGTAAAACCACCATTTTCGGGATGAAATTTTCATTTCTAAGACATTTTTAGGGTAAAATCGCCTTTCATGTAGTGAAATCTTCAGTTTTCATATAACACGTCAGCTTTTGGCGCGAAATCTTTAGTATTGGACTAAAATCGTCACTTTTTGAGACGAAATCCCGCAAAACTAAATATTTTACGCCAAATCTGGCATGTTATATCAAAACAGAACATTCCAAGTTTCCAAGACATTAGGACTTGTCATTTTACCCTTGAACCAAATTTGACAGGTTTCCCTCAAAATGAAATGTTTACTCCCAAACTGGTGGTTTTACAACAGAACGGGCAACTTTTCCTCAAAGCTGACGTTTTTAAACAAAAAAATTGAAGTTTTTACCATAAAACTGTTATCAGAAAACTGAAATTTTCACTATTAACTGGCGATTTTAGCACAAACATCGTGATTTCAGCTCAAAATGTCGATTTTAGCACAAAAATGGCGTTTCTACTAGGTACTGAAATCGTGTTTTTTTGCATAAAACTGCTAATTTGATCACTCAGCTGGCGAATTTAGATTTCGGAGATGGGTAAAATTGGGATTTCAGTGAGTTAAGCCCTGTTCACACGATGCAATGTTTGAAGTTATATTGCATGCTGGTTTTTTAAAAACATATGTTCCTTGGTAGTGACCGGATGTTTTTAAAAATCCAGCATGCAATTAAGCTTCAAACATTGCATCGTGTGAACAGGGCTTTATACCTGCATAAATTATCTGTATTTGGTATGAAAAATCTACAAAATTAATTGTTGAATAAGGCAATTTCCAAAAAATTGATTTTTCAGCCACAAAAACTCACGGCTTTGGCGAAACGAATCCAACACGAATTTGGCGAACGATGATTTTCAGATAGCGAAATTTGAGCCGAACGCGCAAATCTGAGAATTTGCCGTTTAGCTGGGTTAGATCTTCGGAAATGTATTTTTAGGGCGTAAAAATCTTCAACAATTTTTTTTAGTGAGCGAAATGATTTTTTTAGTGAGGTTAACGGGACAAAATGTGGCGATCCTGAAGGATTTGTAGATTCTGATGGTATCTATGTAGGGGTGGGCAGCTGCCCCATAGGGGAGGGCAACTGCCCACCCCTATCCCCCTCCGGCTACGTCCATGGGCCTAACGACACAGTTTTACTAGATAAACGACGTGTTATAAGCTAAGTCGACCATAAAATGACGTATTCACACTATTCAGAGCAGAAACTTGGAGTACGGTGGCAAGAGTATGCCATGAAATGTACTTTCCCCTCTGAACCAAAATGCCCATTGACGAGCACATTACGCAATATTGTGGGGTAAGCCCTTTTTCCAAAGCCCAAATTTCTTGGATTAATCGGATTTTAATTCAATCACCCAAAAAGGCCAACCAGGAGGACGAAACAGTTGATTCAGGAATCACATTCCTCTTCTTTATGGTCTTCACTGGAATAGTCTTTGTTAGACGGCTAGAACTGACAGTTTTCACCCCTTTAAACCCATTTTGAAGGAAGGACTCCCTCAAAATCCAAATCTGCGGAGTTGACTCATTAAAAAGTCATATTTCACGGGGTTCAAGAAAGCAGTTTCACACGTTTCTGGCCTTCATAGAAGCTATTTCGCGGATTCGGCACTGTAAGGGAATCTACTTTTGCTGTTTTAGCAAATTCGAGAACTAATTCCACGTTTGGCTCCAGAAAAAAAAAGAAAAAAAGAAGCGATTCCGGTGGTTTGGCTCATTCAAAGCCCAAACTTTGCAGATCTGGCTCGTTAGAAACCAATCTCGTGAACCCGAGTCATGTTTTGGACGGTGCGAACGACAATTTTTAGGAGGCAAATTCGACACGATGCATCGGATTGGGGGAGCGCTGTTTCCCCAACGAGACCATTATTGGGGGAGCATTCGTTGACCCTGAACACCACTTCCGCCGCCACTGGTAACGCATTGGTCGTGGTGAATGACTTTCCATTCTCGTCAGTCGTTTTCAAAGCACCCAAAGGTGTGTTTGTCAACACCTAGCTCTCCTGTGTGCCCCCTGTCCCACGGAGAATTTCTGACGATCTCAGAAGTGTCATCTCCTAGACCATAATAAACGTTCAGTGCAGGTGCCAGACACGATCAAATGACCCGGATTTTTCATACTGAGGGCTCCCGGACTAGAAAACGAATGACCTCAGATAATTTATTTTTCGATTTCATAAAATGATCTTCGAGAAGCTTTCCTATGGAGTGGAAATTCAATTATTCGACTGCATTGGGATAGCAGAGGTCTTGAAGCCGATCGCCGGAATCGCCGATATTTTCATCGTCCGACGGATTAAATTCATCGAAATGAAAATTTTGAGTACGTGGGGATGTATTTTGATTTTTAAAGACGATACCTGGAGCTCAGCGAGAGTGGAGACAATTTTCGTAATTGGCTAAAGCTGTTGAGAATTCGCCTCTAGAACTGAGTCAATCGTCGCCATTATGTTGTATTTAAAGACATTCCAGGAAACGAATCTTTAGAAATAATTATTAATATTTTCAACTCAAACTTGGAACACACAGAACCGAATAATTTTCTTTTTTTTATGTGAAACAGAAGAAGTTCGACTCTATAGTCACAATGGATACATAACACCTACCATAGTGGCACAATTGGCCCCGCAAAGAGTACGCGACCGCCCCTGGTGGTGCCTGAAAGAACATTCCTAGAGTAGACACCAAAGTCATATTTGGATATATGACTTTGGTAGGCACACAATGATGGTAGCTACTGGTTGCTATTGCTACAGCATTGTTTACAGTTTTGGCTTCTAGTGGATGTGTTTAAAGCGGCTTGAAGTTACGCAGAAATTCGCTCTTAGTATTTTTGGGCGCGCCCAGTAAAATGAAGGAAGGGGGAAGGCGGACGAGAAAAAAATAACTAAGAAGAGCACTCGCTTTACGAATATATCCTAACTATAAAATTCTCAACAAATTAGTTAAAAAAGAGCGTTGGCCGTTGGGATTGGTAGATCTAGAGAAGCCGGGGCGCACAAAGAGCTACTCCACAGTAAATACTTGGGCTCAGCTATCAAGTAAATCGATGAAAATAATTGGAGATTTTCCTCAATTTTTGCTGCAAATTAAAGATTTTTATACCTTTACAGCAGTGAGTCTAGCATTTTTTTTCACTTTCAGCTGCAAAGAAGCGTATTTATTAACTGCAGCCGCGTTAATTAAAGTGACGTTTCTCAATATTGACCACAAATTAGCTGCGTATGAACTATTATCATTTTTTTTATTTTTATCCATGGATTGGCGCTTTTTCCTTCTTTAAGGCCCAAAATTGCCTTCATATAGGCTATGAATTTATGTTTTCCTACATTTTACCTGCAAATCAGTGTTCTACTAAATTTTAGCCGTGAAATATTTCTAAATTAAGGCGTAAATTAGGCAATTTTTATTTTCATTTTTATCCGCGAATTAACGTTTTTTGTTTAGGCATTAGAATATAATTAAATATCCTCGTTTTCCCCAATTTCATCCGTGAATTAGCGATTTTCTGCCGCGATATTATTAGCGATTCAATTCATTTGTATCCTGGATCGTCCCAATTTTAGCTGCTAATTAGAGCGTTTTCAATTTTTCATTAGAATTAGCGATTTTTCTCAATTTTAGCAGTTTTTAATTAACGATTTTCTCAATTAACGCTTTGGATTAGCGTTTTTCTCAATTTTAGCTGATATTTAGGAATTCTTTTAAATTTCATTTCAGAATTAGCGTTTTTTGCTAATTGAACTGCAAAATAATGGTTTTTCTCTTTTGTATCAACAATTTCAATTGCGAATTTGCCATTTTATTCTCCATTTTACCCCAAAAATTAGTTTTTTTCCCACAATTTTACCTTTTTTTCCGCCTTCCTGCGCTTGCAAAAAGCGGGGCACATCTCAGTTTTACCAAAGAACAGAAAATTGGCTATGTTTTCTTTAATTTCAGCCATAAAGTGGCATCTTGGCCATTTCGCGACTACAGTTTCCTTATAGCTTTAAAGTATTCCTATGAAAAGCGTTAATTAGAGGCTAGAAGTGTGGAAACGACAATTTTCGGCTCTGACGGCAAGTTGCTGCCTAAAAATGAGAAAACGGGAGAATTCATTGTTTTAAGCGCTAAAAATCGCTAATTTGCAGCTAAAAATAAGAAAAAGTGCTAATTCATGGAAGAAATTGAGAAAAATCGCTCATTAGCGGCTAAAAACAGGAAAAATAGTAGATACTTTTGGCAACAACCCCAAAGAAATTTGAAAATGAAGTTTCCGGAGTATTTAACGGGAGAGTGCTAAAACCCACTTCTAATCATTGCAAAAATTCAGAAAAATCGCGAATTCGCGGTTAAATTAAAATAAATCACTAATAATAATAGTAATTAGTGGGCGCCGGGTTCGAACCCGGCAGGCGCCAAAGCCTCCTTTGGGCTCAAACGCCGTACCCTGATCCAACCGTGTACTTCACACCCGTACTACGCGGGCGTTTCGGTCGGTGCGCGGTTTGTTGAACGCACAGCGCCGGGAACGCCCACACGAAGCCGAGTGTGCTGTGTCACAGTTCGCCGCCGCCTTATAGTGAAATGGGCAATTGCCAGATAATAAATCACTAATTCACGGCTAAAATTGTGAAAAATCGCTAATACGCCGCTAAAATAAAGAAAAAATCGCTAATTCATCGATAAAAGTGAAAAGAAGCGCTGAAGTGAGGAAAAACGATAATTTGCGGTTAGAATAAAGAAAATTGCTAATTGAGGGGGTAATTAGGGAAAATTTGTTAATTTATAGAAAATTGAGAAAATGTTAAATCACGGTTTGCGGAGGAAATGTTGTAGCCAATTAGGAAAAAGCGGTAATTTACGGCAAAAAATTGAGAAAATTCGCGGCTGAAATGGAGACAATTCGCTTGTTCATCGCTAAAAAAGAGACAAATAGCTGAATCACTGATGCAATTGAGAAAAATCGCGGCCTTATTCAGAACAGTGAATTTATAGGGGACCGGTGAAAGATTCGCCCGGGGGCGCCAAATTCCTAAAGTCGGCACTGATTGTCAGTATAATTAACGAATGGGAATTAGTGCCATGGGGAGATGATGACAGGAGTGGATCAAACTGTGAACCCCATGAGGAGGGGGGGGAATGGTGATGTTTTTACTACCGGTATTATTCTAAAATGGCGCGTTCTACAAATGCATCTTCTCTGCAAATTGTTCAATAATTGTTGCATCGTGGCACGTAGCGATATTTGAAAATCTTTTTTTTTTTTTTTATTATTTTGAATTTGGGTGTCAATGATCACGATTGACGTCTAATGTCCTTCATTATCATGGTGACCGATGGAGGGAAGCGGTTTACCGATGGTAACTAAAATTGATGTTATAACGCTCGTGCTTGTGGCTTCACTACACTCCAACTATTGAATCATGTACTCATGTATTAACCATTGCAATTACTTTATTCGAGTTTTTTTGAATCACCCCGCTCGTCCCGCACCGTCCACTGTCTACTCTACGTCAGTTCGCCAGTTGCACTGAGTCGAATCTTTGCGGGGCCAATAGAATCTTGCGTGGTTGAGATCAGCAGAGTTTTGGCAATCAAAAAACTTAATTCCGACGGTGCAAACTGCCACAGCTTTCAGGCGCCGTCAAAAGATTATAAATAAGCGATTCTCGAATTATTTTCCCTCACCCCTAAAAAAAAAAAATAATAATAATAATAATAAAAAATTGAGACTCCGCGGCGGCAAATTAAACGACTTTGACCGGTAGGCGTTTAATTTCCGCGACGATTCTGTTTTTATTTTTTTGGTTATTATTATTTTTATTATGCCGAATCAAACGCCGTTTTATTATTCATTTATGCGATATTCTGGACCGAACTTATCATTGATTTAGAGGTCTCAAATTAGCATTCAATTACGTTTATAGTTCAATTCCTATAAGGTTTCAGCCTCGTCGGAATTGCGTAGGAACACGTGCCTGCCCGTTCCCCCTCATTCATCACCATATTTTAAAAAAGAACCTCAGTCAATGCTAAGTAGGCGAGCAACCGTCAGAAAGCTATTAAGTATAACTCTGAAGGGCTCGAATATTCAGCCGATTGATACGCAAATGGTTATAGTCGTTGGTTGGGCGGCTGGGGTATCAAGGAACGTTTAAACGACCACTTTGCCTGAGCTTTCCTATTTACTGGGAGAAAAACCCCTAAATAGGTTTCCTACGATTAAATGAATAACAAAAAGGGGAATTGCTATTTTTCTTATTTATCTTTTTGGAATGTGAAAGGTCGGGTGATCGTCAACATCAAAGCGTGTATGTTGAATTTGTCTAATACACCTGAAGGCGTGTTTTACATGACCCTTCACCCCCACTACACAGTTTTTTCTTCTTTTTTTTTACGACAGTCTCGAAATGACACCTTTGCTTCCCTTTTCTTTCCTTTCATGCGTGACTGTAAAGCTAGAAAGTTTAGAAAGGAAATACATAATATAAATACAGAAACTCGCTTCTTTTTCGTTTTTTCATGTACACACCTATAAAGCAATTAAATTTTACGATTTCTACGGACACGTCCTTTCTCTCAACGTTCCTCGTTAAGTCCCAGGGAGACAATTAACAGTAAATTAAACATTTTTTTAAAAAATGCAATTAAAATCATTCCGCGTATCCCTTAAAATGAAAATCCCCTAGCTGTTTTTTATTTCGTCATTTCACCTTTCTGAGTGCCTGTCACCCACCCTGTTCCGCTTTTAAGTTGTTACAAAGACAAAAAAAAAGGGGGGGGGGAGGCTGCAGTTTTAAAAGTTTTACTCGAACGAATTAAATAAAACGAGCCCTTCCGTTTCTTCCTTAGAGGGAGGGCGTCTTGGTTCGTCGATCAGTCCATTCTTGAAGTCGGTCAAAAAGTCTTCCAGAAATAATTTGAAAAGCCGGTTGAGAAACTTCGGACCGTTTTATGTAATATTTTGTCTAGTAATTCGCCGGGAATCACGATTGAGGAGAAAAGTGTTGTTTTTTTTTGTTCCCCCCTCCCCTTTCAAAATTACTTCTTATTTTTCCTAACAAATAAGACCTGATATTAACCGAGTAGGCACGTAATTACTTTTTTTAAACTATGCGGAGCAGGACCCAGGACGTTGTTTTTAAAGGAGGCGGAACGGGAAAGAAAGTGAGTTTGAGTTTTAAAAAACGTTAAGGTGATGCCTGTGACCTACACGCAAGGCAACTGATTTTGTTCTCTCACTCACACAGTCCCTTTCACTAAATGCGTGCTTTTATTCAAATTCCGAATCTTTTTAAGTCGATTCCTTTCTCTGACACCTTCGCTTTCGATATTAACTCCTTTTTTTTTGTCCTCAGATGTGACAGATGGGAGTTATGGCAGAGGATGTGGAGAATCACCAGCCAAATCGAGATAAATCGCGGCTGCTCTTCGGCGTACAGCTAGAAGTGAGTATCTTAGGATGAAAACATTATTTTTATTTTAAACAAAAAAATGTTTGTTGCGTAATAAAGATTTTAATCTATACCGCCCGGCTCCCTAAATAAGGAATTGCGTTGGTAGACGACTTGACGACTAGATGACTGTGCTCGTAGGAGTTGATTCTCGGAGGTAGCGAATTTTGTTGTTGATGCTGCGTCTTGGGCGTGTAGGCTCATTGATCGCGTTGAAGGAAATGTGACTCCCTTTTTTTTGATGTAATCGGATAAGCTTGAACGTTATAAAAGACCGGACAATCTTTGTTAAGATCGAATCGAAGCTTCTTTTTATATTCACGCCGTAGTGGAGGGAATCGTGAAAGGTCGTTGGGCTGACGATGGTTCTTTTCCTTCCCAAAACCGCAGTGTTTATTGCATCTTTAAGTAAGAAGGTGGGGGGGGGGAGAAGCCCTGCGGCACCGTAAAAATTACTTTTAATTGCCGCTTCAGAGACCACGCCAATAAAAAGGTTAAATTAGATGGAAAATGTATTCGTCACGACTACCCACTTTATTTCTACAATTTCGTCGCGTAGGAATCGACTTGAATTCTAAATTGGACGATCTTATCATCACAAACAAGTGACATTTATTGTCATCAACTCTCAATGAAACGACTCTTGTTTCCCAAGACTTTTTTTTTCAGATTCATCATCATCGATAATGTCTACATGTTAAAAGAAATTCAATGGGTTTGGCAATTTGTTACCCCTTCACCCCACCCTCCCATCATTAAAGTTCCGAAATCGCAGTTGAAATTGCCTTTTGGAAATGTCTTATCGCATCGCAACCTTTTTAGGTTAACCCACTCGTAGGAACAGAGAGGGACCTATGCCTTTATTTGGCCAACTTCCTATGCGTCAAAAACCTGCAGTCGATCCAATAACCCGCGGTATAGCACCACTAAAAAACAAAACAAAAAAAACAGCGTTTTGTTTAAACTCTCCTACTCGTCGATACTTTCTTTATTTCAGAGGCTTATATTTATGCTGTGCGTGTTTGCGGCATTGATGCCTTGATGAGTGGTAGTGGGTATAGGCCGGGGCGGGGAATCTATTGTGCGAAAATGCAAACAAGTCTGTAAGCCGCTCCTTTTTTTATTGTTTTTTTATATTAGACAATGTTGATAGGCGCGAGAGAGAGTGAATGAGAAATTGAAAGCCCCTCTCTGTTTTAAAACCGGCGTCGCACTTAAAGTGACGAACTTGAGCCGACTATAAAAACTGAGTCGAAAGACTATACAAAAAAAAAGTTGAAGTTTATTGATTTCTGAACAGGTAGAGCTCTTAAAAAAACAAAAAAAAAACTGGTGGTGGAGGGAGGGGTTTGTTCCACTCCACAACGATTTGATTGCCAATAGCGCGCTGAGGCTCCAGCCTTTGCTGATGGTATTACCATAGGGAACAAAGGTATAGTACAACCTGCTCTAAATGTTGCTGCACTGAGACAAAAAGTCGGTAAGCTCACTCGGTTAGACTTGAAACTCGGTCGTTTTTACTTCTTGCCGTGAAAACGGCTGTAACTTTTTTTAACCGTGTTAATACGGTAGACACGGTTGGAAAGGTAAAATATGGTCAACCTAACCGAATTCGATCGAAGATCAGTAGAACCAACCGTGCTATATAACATTTTAACCTTGTCTGTCAGTTAATACCGGAATAACCGAGTTGCTCATTCTTAATGGACGTTAAAACAACCTACTACCTAACGATTAAGACTACCGAAACTCGGTTACACAAAGGTCTACGGCTCGTGCCGAGTGCGATTGTTTCACTCATGTCCATTGTCCATCGGTGGTTCAAAGAGGGGTAGGTGTAAGGATAAAATTGCTCTCACCGTGACCCGAAATCGCAACCGTGAGAGGGTCAGCTGCCCACCACTATAGACAATATAATATCAAAAATTACAAATCGTACCTATACCAGGGTCACCACCGATTTCGTGGGGTTCCCTAAACATTTTTCGAAAGATTTTGTCTTTCAAATATTTTGCGAGTCTCACCGAGAAACTAATTTCACTGATTTCACGCCAAAACGACAATTTCGTGGGTGTGCACGAAAAATTATTTCCCGGATTTCGCTCACTAAAAAAAAACACGAATTATCCAATTTTTGCAGCTGATACACAGATTTCACAAGGGATTTTGCGCACTATAAACCAAAACTTTTGCACGTCTGGTTCACTAAAAAAAAAAATAAAAATAAAAAATCAAATTCGCTGATTTCGCCCGGAATTCGCGGATTTTTCTCGCTAAAAACCTATTTCTGGATTCTGGATCAAGGAAACCCAATGATCAAGGTTTTTGGGTGTGCTGAAAACCAGTGGCGGAACAACTCCTATCGGGGCCCGTGTTGAAAATCTCAAACAGGATCTTTAGTCACTGATTAAACTAGGAATATACATTTTAGTAGCGTTGAAGTGCATATTTTTCTCAATTTTTGCCATGAAATATGCCTCCGAATGCAATGTAAAAGCGTTTTCTCAATTTTAACTGCGAATGAGCGGTTTTTCTCAATTCTACTAGCACATTTTAGTTGCGAATTGTCGCTTTTTTCTCAATTTTATCCGCGTATTTTTTTTTTTTTTTTTGTCGGGGGCGCCGGGCTTTGAATCCGGCAGGCGCCTAGGCCTCCATTGGGCTTCTACGTCATACCCAGATCTAACTGTGCACTTCACACTCGTACTACGCGGGCGTTTCGGTAGGTGCGCGGTTTGTTGAACGCACCTCGCCGGGAACGCCCACACGAAGCCGAGTGTGCCGTGTCACAGCTCGCCACAGCCTTATAGTGTAATGGGCAATGGCTGGAATCGAACCCAGGACCGCTGAGTTGCGAAGCGAGCATTGTATCCATTACACCATCGAGGCGCGCTTTATCCGCGTATTAGTTCATTTCTCATTTTTAGCTGCGAATCAGCGCTTTTTATACGTTCTTAGCTATGATGTTGCCTCAAGAATCCGCAAATTAGGTAGCGATTGAGTGCTCTTTCCCAATTTTATGTGTAAATTATCAATTTTTCTAAATTTAAGCTGTGAATTGGTGCTTTTCTTCATTTTAACACCAATTCGAATTTTTCTCTATCTATTATCAGCAAATTAGCGATTTTTTGCATTTTTTAGCCGCTTGAATTAGCGCTTTTTCTCAACTTTATTCCCGAATTTGCCACAAGGAAGCAGTGAGTTGGCGTTTAGTCAATTTCAGCTGTGAATTAGCGTTAAAGTAGCATTTGAGTGCTATTTCCAAATTTTATCCGTAATTTAGCGTTTTTCTCTATTTTAAACGCCAATTCGTGTTTTTCTTAATTTTAGCCGTAAATTAGCGTTTTGCTCCATTTTAAACGCCATATTCGTGTTTTTCTCTATTTTACCCACTCGAATTCACATTTTTCTTTATTTTACCCGCGAGTTAGTGCTTCTGCACAGTTTTAGCAGCTTGATCTAGCGCTTTTTCTAAATTTTATGCCCGAAGTTCCCCAAGAATCGGCGAGTTGGCGGTCTCTCAGTGTCAGCTGTGAATTAGCCTTTTTTACCCTCAATTTTAGCAGTAAATGCGAGCACATTTTTTAATTCTAGATGCGAATTATAGCGTTTTTTCTCGATGTCATCCTTAAAATCGCGATTTTCCATACCTTAGCTGTGAATTGGAGTTTTCCTCCACTTTTAGACGCGAATTCGCGTTTTTCTCGGTTCACGCAATTAGCGCATTTTCTCAATTTCAGTCCCAGCCGCGAGAATCCATGAGTTGGCATTTTCTCAATTTTAGGTGTGAATTCGCGCTTTTTCTCAGTTTTTCAACTGTAATACACATTATCACAATTTTAGCCTCGTCCATCATGAATACTTCAAATACTTCGTTATCCCCTCTTTTTTATCCGAGAATTAGCGTTTTTCTCAGATTTAGTTTTTAGCCGCGTGAATTATCGCTTTTTCTCACTTTCATCCCCGAAATTGATCAAGAATCGGCGAGTTGGCGTTTTCCCATTTTCAACTATGAATTAGCGTTGTTTGCTCAATTTTAGCAGATTATTAACACATTTTCTTAATTTTGGCTGCGATTTTTAGCGCTTTTTCGTGACATTATCCGTGAAATCGTAATTTTTCATACTTTAGCAGTGTGTACTATAGCGTTTTCCTCCAATTTTATACGCGAATTCGCGTTTTTGTCTATTTCACTCGTGAATTACCGCTTTTTCTCAATTTCAGTCACAATGTTGCCCTGAAAATTCGTAAGTTGGCGTTTCTCCCTTTTAGCTGTGAATTCGCACTATTTCTCATTTCTTAAAGCTGGAGCTAAATTGAAGCACTTTATCACACTTTTAGCCGGAATTAGCGTGTTTCTTCATTTCGTTTTCCTCTATTTTCTTGCCGAAATAACTCGTATTGCTCAATTTCAGGTGTTTTGCTCAATTTTAGTGTAGTTCCCCTTCGATTTTAACTGCAAGCGTTTTACCCCCAAAGTTGCCTCAAGAATCGGCGAATTGAAGTTTTTAATTTCACCTGTCAATTAGCACTTTTTCTGAACTTTTACAGCCGCTGGGCTAAGCTGGGAATTTGCGTTTTTCTCAACTTTAGCTACCGAAGAGCGCACTTTTTCTGAAATTCAGGCGTGAATTAGCGTCTGTTCTCAATTTCATCCGTGAATCAGCGCTTTTTTCCAATTTTATTCGTGTTTGAGCGCTTTTTCTCATTTTCAACCGCAAAGTGTAGCGAGCTTTATCCGCTTTATCGTGATTTCAGACACGAAGTAGCGGCTTTTCTCAATTTTAAATGTGAGTTAGTGATTTTCTACTTGAATATGTTTCTGTACGAAAGGTCATGAAAAAAATCGAGTCCCTGCTGACTACTTTCACACCTTATCAACCTAAAACGCTCCATTATTTCATCTATAAGGTTTTCGAGGCGGGCCATCCGAAGTACGCTCGGAGGCGCTCTGTCCCCCTCGCCCGTTTAACGGTGCATTAGTGCGGCTCTGAAATGCTTTTACACCACTTATTTAAACCCAAATTTCGATTTGTCACTTTAAGAAATCATTTTTTTTATGTTTTAGTCTTACCAAAAACCCAAATTTTACCAATTTGGTAATCGCATAACCCGCAATTTCACGGACTTCGCTCACCCAAAAAGCCCACCTGGGAGACGAAAAATTGATTCCCGAGTCACCTTCCTCTTCTTCGTGGTCTTGTTCACACCGATGGCTAGAAATTACGGTTTTCACTAGCTTTAAAGCCACATTTCGGGGATTTGGCACTTTAAAAAATCCAATTTTGTGGGTTTGAATCTTTCAATGCCCAAATTTTGTGAATATAGATCTCACAGTACCAAGTGGGCAAAAATACTTGAAGACGTAGAGAAAGAAAATGAATGAATAAATAAAAAATCAGTGAAATAAGTTTCATAATTCAACGCTTGAAACTTTCTCTTCGTACTGCATTTATTTAAAAGGTTAAAAATTATCACAAAAGTTACATATAAGACCGACATTCAATAATCAAGATGACTGCGTCTGTGGGAGTGTTTCACCTGAGGTTTTCTCCTAGTTTTATTTATTTCTTTTACTCGCACCCTAATGCAGTAGTTAAGGACCTGTGCATGCCTGCCGCATTGGCAATTAAATGCCGAGGTCAAATATAAGGGTGAAAGACTTGCATTTCTCCCTACTAGTTTATGTCCAAAGAAGGGAAAAATAATCGTTTTTGGATTACAACCAAGCTGAGTATGATGCCTTGTAATTTAGGTGAGAATTGCTATTTATCATTGATCAGCAATTAATCAGCGCCCTTTCTCCGTTTTAGACCCGAAGTTGCCTTCAGAAACCACGGATGGCGTTTTCCTAAATTTTAGCTGCGAATCAGCGGTTTTCCAAATGTTATAGCAGTTAATCAATGTTTATTTTTTTATAGCTGCAAATTATAGAGACCTTTTTCATTTTTATCCGCGAATTCACGATTTTTCTAGACTTTATCCGCGAATTAACGTTTTTCCCAATTTCATTCACATAAATGATTGATTTTTCTCAATTTCAGCCACGAATTGATTCGCCATTTCTTTCAATTTTGGCTGCGAATTAGTAAATTATTACAATTGACCGAATATTTAAGCCTTTTTTTTCAGCAATTTTCCTAAATTTCAGTCTTGAATTAGTCTTATTCACTTTAGCATAGCTGATGGGAATAAGCAGTTTCACTCTTTTTTACCCGTGGATGAGCGATTTTTCGCAATATCAGTTTCGAATGTGCCCGTCCGTATTCTCAATGTCACTTGTTTTCTAGTCGAAGTCAGTTTCTGAGTGCAAAATTTCAAATTGAGCGACACTACAGTCAATTTCATGGGCAAACTTTAGCACTTTCAGACGAATAAGGTCGTTATTTTGACTGAGAGAAGAGGGTGAAACCCACTGCTGCTTTTTCAGGTGTAGGTCACTCTTAAAGTTCAAGTAGACGCTTCAAAAATGCAGTTTTTAACGAAACCCCCCCAGTCTCAATTGACACAGCCTGTTTATCTCGACAATTTTTTTTTCTTTCTTCTTTTCATTTAATTAACCCGGCGACACTAAGCTGTTCTTGTAAACGCGTGCCTCTGTCGGGTGGGTTAATGAATCGCGCGCCTAGTTCTTTGAGACATTTACACACTTGAATATAGAAAAAAAAAAATGAGCGGCTTTTCGCAGGCAGTATTTCATTTCATTTAAACCAGAGTTCCACCATCACCAACTATTAACGAGAATGAGTGACTCGGTGTTTATTACACGACAGTCTTAAAAAGAACCGGTTTTCCCATATTTTTAAAGCTTTATAAGAAGTTACGGGGGTTATACAAGGTCTAGAAGGCCGAATCGGAATGAAAGATAGAGAAAGAGTGTGTGCGATTGAGAGAGACAGTACAAAATCGGTATATAAGTGCCTGCCAACCGGATTTAGATCAAGGATGAGTTTTATCCCTACAGAGAAAAAACCACGGCAGAAAAATTACTCTACTTTGCTGCGAATAATTCGACGATGCATAAAAAAAAATGAAACGTTTGAACCAGTACATTCTAACGTGGCATTAAATCAAAAATTTCCTACGATCTATAAAAAATTATAACAGTCCACTGTCCAGCGTTAAATAAAAGCAGGCAGGGTCGAACAGGTTTTATTAATCACAAAATGACTCAAGCTCGCAGAAAAAAAAAAAACATAATTAATTGATAGATTGACTGCTTGTTATTCGATCAAACACTAAGTTCAGTTTTATCCCCTTTCTCTCTTAACGACTGTTTGTCATTGCTAAAATGATTTCAGCATTTTTTTGCTGTTAAAGAATGTAATTTTCTTACCCTCTAACTTGCTTTGGGGAAGGAGGAGGAGGGTTTTTACGTGATTTGATTCCAGAGCTACAGGTATGAGTCGAGTGTTAATGTTTAAAGGTCGAAACATCACGTTTCAGGGCAAGCTTAGTGGGCGATGAGCTTTTTGAAGAGAATGCGTTTTTTTCCATGTACGATTTTTACGTGTTTTCAAGGTTTTTGTTAGCGATTTTCTGCGAAAAATCTGCGGTTGTTATTACACCAGTTTCCAGAGCAAACGAATAGCGTATTAGCTTAGTGTGCTTGATTCTACTATTATATTGTAATGCGAGGGAATTAGGAGGCGAAGAAGACACACCACTCACCAGACGGTTTTAGGGAACTTCAAATGTAACGCCACCCCCACCCCTCGCCCGGTTATTAGGTGACCGTGTGGTGTAACTTCAATATATTCTCCTTGGAAATTGAAGACTGCAAGAGACGATTGGGCACAGCAGGAAGACCCCGGAAATATTTTTCATCAGAAATTGTGAACATCAGATTTCTCGATTTTATAAGCCCAAGGAACAGGCCCGTAACCAAGAGGGAGCATGTGCCATCATGGAAAGCTCCACTGACAGTTTCCCGGTAAAGGCGGAAGCTTTCGATTTGATAACGATCGCTTTTCTTATACGAAAAGTCAGTTACAAACAACTGGCTGTTCAACAACTATGGTTTGAATGGGCGCCTGACCCGCACCCAGAGTGCAACACCAAAGTTTGGTTCGGTTCACCTCGCGGGAATGAGCTTTTTCAAAAGACAAATTTTCACGAGGTTGTCGCAATAAGAAAATCAATTTCGCACGTTTGGAAATTTAAAATTAAAAAATTCGTGGATTCGGTTTGGTTTAGTGGCTTAAAACGAGCAATTTGTACGTTTTTGTCTCGTATAAAACCCAAATTACGTGAGTTTGGTCAATTCCGCGGATATAATAAAACCCAATTTAAGGGAGGGGGGGGGGTTCTGTCGCTAACCGCCATTATCCCCACCTGCCACCATGCGCGGATCCAGGGTCGGTGTAAGGAGGGGGCCATGGCTCCAATCGGCCCCAAGATAGTGAAAATTTAAAAATGGACAAAACCTCGTATTTTGAGGTTTAACAATTTCCTTATAGAATTGAAGATTCACTCAAAAATGACCATTCCCTTGTGAAACTGACGATTTACTCATTAAATTGACGTATTTAAAACTGAAAATTTACTCATAAAATCAACCATTAGTTCATAAGCTCAAGAATTCCCGTAAAATTGCAAGTTTTCTTATAATACAGACAGTTCGTTCTGAAATTGACGATTTCTTCGTGAAACTGACAAGTTTTTTAATGAAATGCACAATTTCACTACACATAAAATATCCCCTGGTGAGGCATTTCGTATAAATTCGCGTGAGTGTTTCTCCGAATGTTGCGTTTTGCCCACAGTAGGGGCATTCTGTGTAAATCCCTCTTTGAATGCGACAACTCGCGTAAATACTGCCTATAAAATGTGGAGTTTTGCATGGATTTCGACCTTATTGATCGCCCGAATGAGGCCTTACGCTTAAATATTGGCACGGATGACATTTCGCTCTGAAATGAGGAATTTTTCGTATTAATTGTTGCCTTTTACGTGAATTATTTCTCATTTTCGACCCCAAACGGATAATTTTCTCATGATAGCAACACAATTTTCTACGACCATTCCTCATACAATTTGCGAGTTGTGCGTGAGTGTTTCCTCCAATGTTCTTGCCGTTTGTCCACAAAATGGGGCATTTCGCGTAAATTTTTTCCCTTGGGTGTGCCTCGGCCGTTTCAAAACAGTTTTACCCTAAACCGATGTGACGTTTCGCGTAAATTCTGACCTTGGCGTGGCATTTCCGCATCAATTTCTCGGAGTTTACTCACTAAAAAAGCAATTTCGGGGACTTTAGTTGCCGGATAACGGCTTATTTCGCCGGAACGGCCCAATTCAGAGACCCATCTCCATTGAGCCACCCAATGAAATTTGTTTTCGCCGGGCGTTTGAGGTTACAGGGAGGTAAATACCTCTTTTATCACTGGTAACGCGAAATAGTAGTACATTTCACAACGAGAGAGGAAACTGGAATTTCACCCGATTCGTTAATTATCGTATACGCTTACGACGACACGCAGGCAAAGTTCCACTTTCGTCTCTTGTTGTGAAATGTTTTATTACTGGCGACAAAATCCCCGAAATTGGTTGTTCAATGCGCTAAATCCAAGAAATTTAGGTAATTAATAAAAAAAAGGGCATTAAAACTGGTGAAACAGTTTCCTTGATGCCTGTCTGTCAGCAGTATTGGTGGAATTTTTGAGTGATTGACATGTGACAAAGAGATTTGTTTCGGCCCTGGCGTTGCCCTGAAACTAGTCGACATAATAAATAATAATTTATTAAAAAATGCGTTACTAAAAAAATAAATTAATTTCCTAAAGTTATTCAACATTCAAGAAATAATTAAAATTTTTCCGAGAAATTTGTTTTACAATTAAAATTCGGGAAATGTTTTTCTACTGCGAGAAAAATCCTCGAAATTTGGTTTATTAGAGAGCGAAATTCGATAAATTGTTTTTTTGGTGAGTCAAACCTGCGAAAATGGTTTTACAGTGCGGAAAAATTAGCAAATTCGGTCACTGAATTGAAGCTGCGATCAAAAAATTGTCTCTCGGTGACAACTAAATAAGTTATATGTATTTTTTAGCGAACTCACCAAGCAAAAATATCCAAAAAATCGTTATTTACAGAGCGAAATCTGAGGAATTTGTTTTTTAGTGAGCCAGATCCGGGAAAATGTGTTTTTTTTTTCTTCTGCGTCTTCAAGAATAATCCGGAAAATTGATGTTTTAGGAAGTATACACAGAAAAATTGGTCTTTTACTCGTAAAATCTTCGAAAACGGTCCATGAATTTGGGCACTTGGGCACACTGTTAAATTTGTTCAACAGCTACAAAAATCACTGATTGTTTTTAGTGAATTCGTCACGTAAACATTTCTTTGTTGGTGAGTAAAATCCACAAAATTGGTTTTTAGAGAGCGAAATCCGAGAAATTTGTTTTTGAGTGAGCCAGATCAAGGAAAATGGTTATTTATCGACAAGAAAAATCAGAAAAATTGGTGACTTAGTGATCATAATGTGAGAGAATGATTTTTCAGTGATGTAGAGCCGCAGAAACGATTTTTTAGAGTACGAAAACCACGAAAGTGGCTTTTGAATTAAGCCACTCCTCGTTTGGTTTTCAGCAAAAAAGTAGCACGAAATTGGTATTTCACTGAACGAATAAACTGAAATGGTGAAAATTGGTGTACAAAGATTGTACCCAAGGTTCGGTCCAGTCTACGTTTCGACCTCAGACCCCAAGCCACCAGGGCTACTTGAACTTGGTCTTATCAGCCCGGCAATTGAGCCGAGCACGGAGCTGATGGACCGCCTCTTGCCGAGAACGGATGTGCTACTGCACTACGATCCAATTGTTGATGTTCTAATTTGAAAATTGGTGTAGGTATTGCTGAGCCAGACCTGCGAACATTTTCGCCATACAAAATGTGGCGATCCTGATTTACTTCTATTGGTGGTTTCTGGGAGTGGTCAGTCTGCCCCACTAAGTCAGCACTTTAAAGTCTAGCTGAGGGCAACTGACCACCTCTGCCAACCAAAAAAAAGGTCCAACCACAGCGAAGCTCCAACCACAGAAATCTCAAACCACTGTGAGCCTCCTAATCAATATTTGGGGGTTTCTCCATGCGGGGATTCCGAAAATTGAGACGAATTTTCGATAGTAAGATTCACCGTTGATGATCACCGTTTTTAACCAACAGCGTACGAACTTTCCCGCGGGCATCCCTAAAGTCCAAGGAAAAGTTCCGATCCACATGGTCCTCGCTGGGCCGCTCAAACGACGTCTGTCTCAGACCGCATGCAGTACCTTTGAGCAAATGACCCTAAAATTTGACTCGATGGAGGCGGTTTAGATGAGTTTTTTTTTTTTAACAAGTGAACTCGATCCCCCTCGATGGTCCCTGTGGCCCCTCCCTTGGATCCGCCACTGCTAGTCACACATGTTTACCACCAGATGGAGTAGACCTCTCTGGAAGCAAGAAAGCTTGAAAATGGGGGGGGGGGTTGATGTTTGGGGAAGACAGAAAGAAGAATGGCCATGAGAGAATGAGAACTGAGAGATGACGCAGTTTAGTTGAGATTCAAGACGAGGTTTCGATGGTGCGCAGGGCTCGATCTTGCTTTTTGCCACCCCGGGACTAAAATTTGTTTTTGCTGACCCATGCGGCTAACCTTTTGACTAAATATTCGATTCTGTCCTCAATTCGGATTAGATTTGTATACTTCCGGGATTATAAAATCCGTGCCTTGTGGTTATCTGAAGTGCTGCGTCTCGACCAAGTGACCAAGGCTCAAAGTAATGACCCCAGGGGGTCAACCGTTAGCTAGCGTTAAAAAGTAACGAAAGCGGTAACTAAGGACGGTCTATTTCACTAATAATGTTATAACGCCATCGATACCGCGATTGACGGGATTTTTACGCAGCTCATGGTTGACCCGCAGAGCTACTTTTGAATCATTGAGGGTGTCAAGGTTGTCGTCAGGAGCCATTCTTTCAGGAAGGGGCTGGACAAAAACGGCGGCATCGGTGATATGGAGCCGTTTAAATCGTTCATCTGAACGGCTCGTTTATTCGACCGTTGGATTAGAGGTGAGGTGTGATTTCACTGTCGGTGATTTTGTCACTGTGACTATTCCGTCACTGTTTTGCTCCGGTGACGACCACATTGAAATCACCGTTCCGACCCTCTAACGGTGACATTTCTTTTCACTTATAATCGCCTCTTCATTCGTCACTTCTATCGCTTCACTGCACGAGAGTCTCTTGCAGGTTACCACCACTTTACCAGTTCTACTATCGCTCCAATGAACTCAGTAGCATTCTCCCCAAGTCTATCCCTCGTCCGTTGACTTTTTTTCTTGGACTTATAGTTAGTATTGAACCTTTAGTGTCGGTAATATATTTTTATTCACTTCGTTTTCCAAGACCTGTGCTACAGTGATCTTGTATAATTTTACTTTTTTTAAAAACACCTTCCTAGGCAGGGGCGTAGCCAGCCCTTGACCAAAGGCTGGACAGAATGGAAAGGCTGGTCGGACGTTATGGAAACTAGAGACCCCAACAAAAGAACTGGTAGCGCAATAAATCGTCTAATTCTTTCCCGGAAACTGAGTTTTCACAAAAAAGGGTCGTAATCCAACAAAAACTAACATCTTCGTTCGGAAATTATCTGTTTTAGCCTTCTATTCCTGATTTTCTATCCAAAAACTGACAATTCTATTCAGACTTTTTCTATTAACAGACAATTAACAGACTTGGCATTCAAATATACAGGGTGACCGTCTTTTCATCAACGTCTTGTCTGAGAGACGTAAAAATTAAACATTTTTTAACCAAACAATAACGGGTTTTAACTCAAAACTGACGTTTTTTAACAAAAAAACTGAACATTTCACTCTAGTATAACTGAATATTTTACTTCAAAACTGACGTTTCTACGCCAAAGACGAAGTGTTTACGCCTAAACTAAAAATTTCACAGCACAACTTTTAAAATCCAAGTCTTTACCCCCAAAACTGGTGAATTCCGCCTAAAAATGGCGGGTTTAACCCAAAACGGATAAAAAAAAATGATCTTAATTACAATTAACAGACCACTCAGTACTAAAAACTGCCGATTATATCCTTCAATTGGCGATATTAGTAAAAACAAAAACAAAACAAAAACGACAATTCCTGGCCATGTCTGACGTGCCCCCCCCCCTCAAAATGAAGATGCTACCACAAAACTGGCGATTTTAACCTAAAACTAAACTTTACTGTTCCATTTCAAAATGAATATTTCACATCCGAAACGACAATTTCCCCTCAAAATTAGATAATTTACTCCAAAACTGACAATGTCACACTTTAACTCAAGTTTTCCTCAAAACAGGTGATTTTAGACCATTCTGCCTTGAAAACAGGTGATTTCACAACAAAAAATGACAAATTCATCGCAAATGTGACGATTTTATACCAAAACAGACGATTTCACGCCAAAGCTGACGTGTTGCCCCATAACTGATGACGTTAATACAAAACTGGCCATTTTAGCCCGAAACTGACTGTTTTAATTCCAAAACTTACGATTTCATCCCAAAAACGTTCCTAAACTGAAGATTTTACCCTGAAACTTGCGGTTCCACCCCAAAAATATCACTTTACCTCAATACTGAATATTTTACTTCAAAATTGATATTTTACTTTGTTGGGCACAGCTTTTCAGGGCACATAGAGTAAGTTTTGACGATTTCAAGGCTGGAATAGCTGTAATTGCCGTTTTTAGGGCGCATAAAGTCAGTCTTTCCAGTTATAGGAGCGAACAGTACGTCCCAAGTCAAGGCGAGAACAGCCGGGTTGGCCGTTTTCGGCGCTCCGAATGGTCTATTTTGCCATTTTCAGGGCAGGAGTCACTTGTTCAGGCATTTTTAGAGCTCGATTCGTCGGGTAATCCATTTCTAGAGCTCGTGAAGTAAATTCGGCAATTTCTAGGGCTCAAATATAGTAATTTTAGCCATTTTAAAGACACAAATCGACAGTTTTGCCATTTTCAGAGCTCAAATACCTAGTCCATCAAGCCAAGGCCATGAAGTTTGACCATTCCTGGTGCGCAAATTGTCAATTTTGCCATTTTCAGGGAAGGAATCATCTTTTTAGGCATTTCTAGCACGTGAAGTCATTTTGGCCGTTTTCAGGGCTTGATTAGTCCGTCAAGCTGACAGCGCGCATTATGGTCATACTTGGCTCAAGAATGGCCAGTCTGATCAATTTTAGCGCACGAATGGTCGATTTAGCTCCATTCGGGCGGTAATCATGATCTTTTTAGGCATTTTCAGAAGTTCACCAGTCGCCACCAATTTTTAGGGCGCGTGAAGTCCAGTTTTAGCCATTTTCAAAACGCAAATCGACAGTTTTGTATTTTTGGGAGTGACTTTAGTTACTTTAGCCGTTTTTATAGTGTAAATAGCTAGTTTTAACTATTTTTAGGCAGTGAAAAGGCTGTCAAACCAGTTTTAGTATAGTGAACCACAGCATTTCTCTAGCACCTCTCTTGAGCAAATACTGAATCCACGTCTGTCTGCGAAAATGGTATTCTAGGACGAAAAAACGGCGAACTTGGTCTTTGAATTATGTCACCCTTGCGATGTCCGTTTTGTGAGCGACAAAACCTGTTGAAATTTATTTTTTTAATTAGTGAAATCCGTGAAGTTATTTTTTTAGTGAGCGCCGACGAAGCACAATGTGATTATCCTGAAAGATTTTTACTATCAGAATGCATCTAGGGGTGGGCAACTGCCCCGCTGAATCTGCATTTTTGAGTCTAGGGGAGGGCAGCTGCCTAGCCCTGCTTCCCTCTGGCTATGCCTATGTTCCTAGGTAAATTCGTGCTTTGCAGTTTTTGATCCATGACTCACCTTCATGTTTGCATTTGAGGCTGTGGGTTCGCCGTTCATAGGAGTTTTCCACGGATAAAGTTAGAAAAAGAATTATAATTTTTTTTATAACCGATGCAAACAATAGTACATTTCATAACAAGTGCGGAAAGTAAGAAATATCGTGCGAGTGTTGTTAGACGAACGAGACGCAGTCGAGTGAGTCTATTACACGAGCACATGATAATTCACTTTCCGACGAGTAATGAACGACGTTTTTCGCACGACGATGGGGAATTTATAGGCAGGTGCTCATTCTGGAAATGTTATGGTATTTACGTGTGAGAAACCCAAACACAGTGAACAAACCAACAGGCACATACAGGAAGAGGAACGAGGAACAAGAAAGAAAGAAAGAAAGAAAGAAAAAAAATAGTAAATAAAAACAATAACAATTAACGTCATGCCACAGAATTCAAGTTGAGACCTCCAAGAGAACATAATCTGTGGACAACAAACATTGGTTAACTGTAAAAAAAAAAAGAAGCCAAATCAGCTGTTCTCCTAACACACACCCGTGCCATTTTCGTTTTTTCCGCACAGGTTGACGAAAACAGATACTTTCGAGGGAGGTTTTCAGTGCGGTTCTCATCACTTCCCATGCAAGTCGTGCGAAAAATTGATTTGCGAAATCGTGTCTCTCATTTGCCCTAGTAATAGGCTTTGTTGGGTCTGGGAATGAAATTCACACAGATATACCGGCTCAAACAAACTGCTACAGGGGGCCTGTCCTGTAAGATTTCAGGGTTCCTCCTAGGAATATCCTTAAATCACATGTTGATGGGGAGGACGGGTGGAAACAAACAGTGATAGTGACATTAAAAAGCTATAGAACAGGCCCTCAGTAGTCACTAAAGTGACAAAATCACTGGTTTTTGTCACAGTGACTGCACAGTCACCGGAGCTAGTTGTCACTGTGACCGACAAAAGCTGTCACGTCACACCTCTACGTTGGATTCCCCGGGTCGGGACGAAAACCCCAGAGATACGCGATTCCGTCCAATTTTAAATTTTGGCAATTTTTGCCTAACCCGCCGAGGGCTTGCAGTGGGTACTTTAAGGTCCATTTTTACCATCCCCAGTCAAAAATACCCCCCCCCCCCTAAGGGGTCGTCGGAAATAGTCTATCGAGGCCCGCATGTGAGCAGTTCCTTTTCTCTGATCAAGCTTACGGGCAAGTTTGCGTCTGAAATTGTGAAGCCACGCATCAAATATCCAAACACCAACATAAAATGGCATCAACATTAAAATAAACCGCTCGCCAGAGAGTTTTCCCTGCAAAATAAAAGGAGCCGCTGGATGAAATATGAACCGATTTGACTCCATTTCTCAGCATTCATGTTCCCGTTTTTCGGTTCGAAAAGGGATTCCTGTTTAATAGTTTCATGGTCGTATTTTCCACGAGAAATAATCCGTCTTCCCCTCTCTTCACCCCCTACCGGACCTCTATCCACTGTCTCAGCGAAGGCCTAAAGTGTCACGGTTTACTGCTCGTCTTCATTCGTTGCTTCGGCAAACCTACAAATAATTGAAATTAATGTTCGCTTCGGGGGTTGGTTTCTACCTATTTTCTGTCTCTGTTTCACTTTTGAATAATGAAAAGGGATTGCTTCTCTCCCTTTAGCGGTTGGGAATATTAGTCGAATGGTATAGCGTTTGTGAGTGTTCGTAAGAGTGGAAATCCCCTTGTTTATACATTATAAATTAGGAAATTTATAAAATTTTATGTTTTTTGTGTGTCCGTGCCGCAGGTAACGAGTCTGTTATTAGAGGCCGAGCGGCGGAAACTAACTGTTTTACAACACGAACTTCAAATCGCTTTGGAAGAGGGAGGTTCGATCAAAGCGAAGGAACATCAAAAGCAAGAACTCATTCAAGCGATATCGTAAGTATTCGCAACTTCCTGTCAAAAATTGTGTTTTACAGCGTGAAAATAGGGATGGAAGAGTCCGAGCAAATAAAAACTATACGGATTTGCTGAAGTGATGTAAGTCGTTATGCCGCATTAGAAGAAGGAATAGAAATATTTGTTGAGTTACGAAGGTTTTTGAGTGGGACGATTGGCTTCTATTGATGGAAGTGTTTATAGTTTAGCGTGAATGGAGTAGGACCGGTACAAATCTGTGTTTACATAGGAAGAGATCAACGAAAGTAAAATTAGGACTCCTTTTTTTTCGAATTGAAGGAGAAAGTCTATACTGAGGAAGTTTGGCTGCGTTTCAATTTTTTCCCTCTCTTTGAAAACCAATCATTTCATGAATTGCAAAACGTCCTTTCATTCTTAAAACACTATTCCATTCCCGTATGAACTCCTGTTCTAAAGTTTCTCCCCGCTTGCATTGAACTAACAACTTAATGTCGCGCCGAGCCTCGCTGTTTAATTAGCTCAACACTCCCCACTTTCCGCTGCTGTTCGCCGTACTATTCCCTTGTTACACACACTACACTTTAAACTAGTTTTCCAAGTTTACACCTTGATAAATCGGTATATTCTTGTTATAAAAGTACTTTACCGTTAAATACAGCGCGCTGTACTTCTGCCCTGATTACCTACAGTAGACCCACGTAGCATGATGTCATCAAAAAGACCCTCTTTTCCTATTCAATTCCTATTCAACTGTACATGAATGATGAAATTGTGCGTATTCCATCTCTCAAAATCAATTTATTTAATTTTTTTGCTACGTCATAATTGACTTACGCAGACCGCCCTAGCACTCTGAAATTTATTTTGGTACAACTCAGAAGTGATGAAAACAGTAGTCCATTGACTTCGTCTGCATTGGAAAAAAGGAGGAAATAAGTTGAAATCGATCGTTTCGATCCAGTAACTTTGAGAAACTGCACTTATTTCAAGCAAACCGTCTCCGTTTTGTACTATCCATGGGAATGGTTTATGACGAAAAAAAAAACAAAACAACTATAAAAAAAGCAACAGAAGTGGTTCCCTTTTAATTCTTATAGGTTGTTCTACCGTTGAGCACGCAACAGTTATATTGCTCCAAAGGATCCAGATTTCGAATAAAAAATACGTTCCTCTACCCTATCGAATGCAATGATAGGGCAGGGGAAAGGGTGCAGGAAAACGGGTAACTGTTTAATAAATCAAATCCCCTTTTACATGAAACCGCGGTTTTAGTGGTCTTGAGCTTCGAAATCAAGCAATTACATGCCCCTCCCCACCCAGCCCGAACTTGCTTCCCTTTGAGAGTTTTCCTCATTATCACGGGTGGAATTACACCGGTGTCGAGGCGGAGCAGGTCGTTAGATTTGAGCAGCGTTCATAACGGCTACGACGGGGTCCTATATAAAATATGAATATGAGCAACTTAATTAACACTTTTTTGACGTTATAAACATGTTTGAAAAGGAGCAAATAATTGCCCGGGTTACGAAGCTACGGTGTTCCTCTCGGTATAATGGTCTGCGGCTTTGTTTATTTATAAGTATAAGTATAGTAAGACACCCCGCTAAAACTGGAAAATAGTGCTAATAAGCAAGTCGTGGTTGAAAGTTCAGAAAAATCGCTAATTAGTGACTAAAATTTAGAAAAATTCACGGAAGAATTGAGAAAAAGCGTTAGTTCCTAGCAACAGTTGAGAAAAAATACTATTTCGCGGTATCTAACATTGAAAAAAACAAAAAAAAAACCGCTAATTCCCAGATTTTTGATGGTCCTTAAGCGGCTAAAACTAAAATGGCCGAAATTTGAGAAATTACGAAAATGACCTGTTCTAGGGGTGAATCCGGGAGATTATTTTAGTAAAAGCGCTAATTCACGGCCAGGGTAGTAGTTAATAGGGGATGGAGGTGAGGGATAGATTCCCCCCCCCCCCAGAACTATACAAGCATACGAACGAAGGGGTACCAGTATCAACGCTCTAAAGAGCTCCATAAAATCTCCAAAAATGAGCGTTTCTCGTTGAAGTTATAGGCTTAGCAGATTTTCTCGATTTCAAGAAGCCCGAAAAGGTACGCGCTGCGTCAAGCTGCTTCCTTGGACTTCTAACCCCAGGCAGTAGCTTACCGAAGGTAGGGGCGAGATGGGGCGGGCCACCCCGGGCCTCCTATCGGACGCGGGGGGTGAGGGGGATGTAATCCCTTAAATGTCCGTAGATAGGGTCATCTAAGCTCAATTATTCAATTAATTGTCGTTTTATATAAAGAAAAAAGTGAGGATTTTTAGGTTATCCTTAGATAAATACTTTCTACGTTTCGTTAGGTCCTTAAGTCCATGATGGTTAATATTCGCGGCTATTACTGCGCAAAAGCGCTGATATGTGGTCCCGCGATGCAACTCCGTCTGGTGGCCCAAGCAGTTGTTGGCGCTGCGACAGCCGGCCGTGCCGAACGACCTGTTTACATTGGTGTCCTCGTACTTCGCGTCCCGTCCCGTGTCATTCGTCTCAGGTATGGGAATTGTGAGGTTGAAGCCGAGAGCTGTCCAAGGGCTGCCCGCAAAGGGTCGGTGCTCTCGGCGGCGCTCTGGAATCTCCTCTTTGCGGGGCTCATGAGGGCCTTTGCAGGAGGAGGGTTTCGATGTAGACGACCTGGCGGTGGTCGTGGCAGGGCGCTCCCTCCCTCCCCATCTCCGCTTCGCCGGTAGATCGTGAGGCTCCTCTTGGACGTGGACGTGTGGTGCTGGGAAGGGCGTCTGGCTCTCACCGTGTAAAAGACCTTGTGGCCTACCGGGGAGTGCGTTTGGTGAGGGTCGGGCAGGGCCGTTACCTTGGTGTAGAAATAAATATGAATCGGGGTGCTGGACCGCAGTTGGAGGTGATTGGTGATAAGTTGAAGAGGGCGTTTGGCCTGTGTAGGTCAGTCGCCGGGAACCCGCGGGGACTGCGCCCCATGGGGTGCGGACTACCAGTGTCGAGCCAATTATTACAGGGCGGTGGTGATCCCAACGCTTCTATATGGCGTGACACATTGGTGGTACCATCCCACCAAGACACAGCTGCATAAGGTCTGCAGCCTGCAGCGGCAGGTGCTTATCCGGGTGAATAGGGCTTACCGGACTGCTAGCTCGGACGCTCTGCGGGTCTTGGTCGGGACCCCCCCCCCACCGCCGACCTCCTGCTCGATGCGTGATTGAGGCTTAGCAGGGGCGCTGGGCTAGCATTAGCACAGGACGCCGGTTCTTCAGGTTCTTGCCTGATGTCCGGACTCGGTTGGAGCGTGCCAAGTGGTTTACTCTTGAGCATGCCGCCACGTTGGTCATGACTGGGCATGGCTCGTTCAATGAAAAGCTCTGGTTCTTCCGGCGGCGGGACTCTCCATATTGCCCCAGTGGTGAGGAGGAGAAGACGGCGTATGACCGGCTCCTGGCCTTCTCGCGCGCCTGGCTGGAACGCAGGGGGCTAGGGACGGACATGCCAGGGGCAGAGCCGTTGCCTCTGCCCGGATCGGAAACCTAGTATTACCTTCCCTGCTCGGTAAGGCCCGGTGGTGCACTCCCCTCCAACATCCTGGTACCAACATCCTCAGCCCCGCAGCCCACCTCCACGTGGTCCACAGCGGGCACAGCTAGCTGAACACTAGCCATGGCAAAGCGGTTAGGGGTTTAGAGATGGGGCCTACTCTTTCGGGAACTTTCCGGATAAGACCAGGAAACAGGGGACAGGTGAGGTGCTGTCCGAATCTTAAGTAATCTCGGCAGAGACTAAAATTGTGAGGAAATCGCTAATTCGCATATAAAAAAGGGAATATATGCTAATTAGCCGCCAAATTACCAGAAAACGTGCTATTTCACTAATGAAATTGAGAAAAATCGCTAATTTGCAATTTGCAGATATTAGAGACAATCTTCAAACAGCTCCGCTAACGCTAATGTTAACGCTATTCACATAGCGTCAACCAGTGGCGGATCTAGGATTTCATCATGGGAGGGGTTCTTCCACATATCTCTCTCTTTTTTTCTGAGTTTCAGCTGCAAACTTGCCTCTATAGGAACCGTTAATTAGTGTTTCATCAATTTTAGCCGTGAATTAGCGGATTTTTTTCCAAATCCGCGATTTACTGTTTCTCTCCGTTTCATCAGCGAATAAGCGCTTTTTACCCAAAATTTTAACGTTTTTCATCACTTCTTATGGTAAGTCATACATTAGCATTTTTATCAGCGTCTTTTGTAGTTTCTGAATTTTAGCTGTAAATATTCCTGAATTACCACAGGAATTTACACAAAATCCGTGAATTGGCGTTTTTCTCCATTTAGCTCCGAATGAGCGCTTTTTGTAATATTAGCCGCGAATTAATGCATTTACTCAATTTTATCCGGGAATTAGCGATTTTCAATGGCCAATTCAGGACGTGACGTCGGAACACCCTGTCCCACGTTTGATATAAAAGTCCATTATAACATGCTTTTGTGTGTTAACGTTTACATTGCTCGGACACGCCTCATCACACGTCTTCTCTCGTCACGTTAGAGCAATGTGAAGCCTTTTTCTGGAATTTTGTATCACACGTGGGACAGCGTCTTGCCTACGTCACGCCCGAATAATCTGTAGCGACCTTAACAGTTTTAACCTTGAACAAGCAAGATTACTAAATACATCCGTGAATTAGCGTTTTTCAATTTTAGCTTCACATTAGCGCTTTTTGAAATATTTTTGCCGTGAATTAGCGCTGTATCTCATTTTAGCCGCGAATTATTTTCCAAATGTTAGCGTTGGATTATTTCTTAATTTTAGCCGCGAATCACCGCATTCCTCAATCTTAACTGTAAATTAGCGCATTTTCTCGAAAAGATTCGCGAATTAGCATATTTCTCCGTTTTAGTTGCTGGTAAGCGCTTTTTGCCAAAATTAGACGTGAATTGAAGATTTAATTATTTTTATTGCCTGAGAATTATTGTTTTTCTTAATTTTTGACGCGATGTCGAGAATTATTTCTCAATTTCACACGCGAATAAACGCGTTTTCTCATTTTCAGCCGTGTATTAGCGGATTTTCTAAAATTGGCCCGTGAATTGGCGTATTTCTCCATTACTGTTGCGAATAAGCGGTTTACTTTAATTGTAGGCGGGAATTTAGCCGATTCCGAATTTAGCCGGTTTTTCTCAACTTTAGCTGGGAATCAGAATTTTTTTTTTTTTTTTTCATTTTATCCATGTGAATTGGTGATTTTTCTCAATTTCAGTCCCGTTGTTGCTTCGAGAATTCACGAATTGACGCTTTCAAAAAATTATACGCCCTCTTTTTTGCGGATAGTATTGAGGAAGTCAGTTAAGAAAAACTCTAATTTTCAGCTAAAACTGAGAAAAGTGCTAGTCCCCTGCTAATAAAAAATTGAAAATATCGCTAATTTGCTGCTAAAATTGAGGAAATCGTCAAAACTCGTGGTAAATTAATAAACATCGCTCACGGTATAAAAACGCAACTTTGCTGCTAAAGTTGAGAAAATGAACAAGTTTGTGGTTGGGGGGGGGGGCAAAATTGCTAATCCGCGGCCGATACGCACGCGACCTCCGCTTTCCTCCGCTTTAAATCCAATTTCAGGGAACCAAATTGCCAAAGAAACCGTTCCGAATGTGATGGTGGGGGGTGCGGAAGATATTCTGATTCCAGCAGAATAGTTAATACATTTTGAGGCCGAGAGAGCATCTCTCTCTATCTTTCATTCAGCGTTCTGAGCTCTGAGCCCCATGGGGCTTAGACACAGCTCAAGGACCCTTGAGGCGCAAAACCCTCACCTAACCGCGAAAGTATGCATTGAATCAATGTTCTTATTCCCTTCTGACCCAATTCACTGGGATCACAAGGTATTCCCGGTCATGTTCACGAATTCTCAAGCGAAAGAAAGAAATTTAATTTTTAAGGAATTCATCGGTTTGTTTTGAAGCTTATTTGGTGGGTGTGAGAGAAGGGGATGAGTTCCCTCGAGACTAAAAGATAACATTTCTTCGGGAAGGCTTTTATTTTAGGAACGAATGACGAGTTGGTATTAAAAAATCATCTTCTCTGAGAATTGGTTTGTATAGAGGTTTGTCAGAAGTTTCTGTTGATTAAGTGTTCTACGTTTGGTGGGGGTATTCTTTCTCTCAGGTGGGATGAGGTCGTTATTTTGTTAATGCTTTAATCAGAGAAAAGAGATGGTACTTTTCAATAATTAGGGGAGCGTTGGAAATGTTCCTGGAGGATGGAAAAAGGCTGCCGCAGTGATGGGAGCCAAACACGTTGGTCGATTATCTTTTTCAAGCCTTTAGTACTCCGCATTAGCTTTTAATTTATCGAGTCCTCTGTTTAAAAACAATCTTTTTCGCATCGAAAATTAATGAGAGGAGGCTCTATGTTCAGTTGATTGTCACTCGGTTCTCAAAGAAGAAACATTCCTGGAAAGGCCTTCTCGCATTTTTCTCCCCCGACTAAAAAATCACGTTCTGTTGCAGGAAAATTCAGGCTCAGCACGATCGTCTCGACAAAGAATATCGCCAACATGCAATTGGTGCCCTGAGGTCATCAAGCAAGGTTCGTACTGTTTAATTAACCATCCCCTTATCTTGTGGATCTGCGCTTTTATTCCAACGCTAAGCGGTTTAAGAAAACGCAAACTTCATATCCTCATTGTTGTCTTAAAAGGTCTAAGGTTATTCAGACAAAACAAAAGCGAAAAAAAAGTTCGTCTTGTTTTCTTTTTCATCCGTTTATATTAGGAAAAAATATGGTGAGGGAAGGGGTAGTATTATAGATAGAAGAGGCAATTTAAAGAGCGTAGGGGATGATTTTTTGGTGTGGAGGCCGTCTAAGGTTGCAACACCGGGGGTGGTTTTAAAGGGGGTGGCTCGCTTTTAAGGAAGAGACTGCGCATCGGGGTACGACACAGTTCGATCCAGTCACCCCCGGTCGGTCAGTTTGTTTACGAGGCGTGTACGGTGTGATGTGACTTTAATTTAGAATAACGAGTTGGGGTTTCGCGTTGTTTTAATTGTTTTGTTTTTTTCTCGGTGTGCAAGGTTTATCTTTTATTGGAAAAAATAAATAAATAAATAAATTTTGTGTGAGACCGTCGCCTTCAAACTGTGGTTCCCGGCCGTGGGCGCGTTGCCCCTGAGTGAAGACGGCTCCGGGGCCCGAGGTCACGCCGCTCGTCTAGCCGCTATGGAACCTCACCACTCGAACGGACCGCTCCCATACGGTTCAACGTTCCGCCCACCGCCCCTGCCACCGTCAACATCATCATCGTCATCGTCGTCGTCATCTTCGACATCTGTCCCCTCACTATCATCGTCGCTTGAGCACAATAATAAACCCAGGGGCGGGGTTCAAGTCCTACCACCGATGGTCCCTCCTCGCGGACCGCTTAAATCCAAACCAAAACCTCCCGTACCGCCGAAACGTGATCAGCTGACGCGTTTAACAACGGTTCCAACGCCGCCACCACCGCCGGCGTCCCACAACTTCAGAGATGAGGCGGCAAAACCGTTGGAAGTATTGGAAAGAAAAATCAATTCGTCTCCTCCTAAAACTGAAATGAAACCAAACTACGAGAACACCACGTCTATAGAGCCTCCTTTATACGCTTCGATCAATCCTGAAACGAAAAAACTCCCCAATTCGGATAGTAAAGCCTCCCTAGGAAAACAACAAAAAGAGTCGTCTTCCGATGAAGAAGGAGCGACTGCCGATATCTGGGTGAGAGCCATCGATTCACCGGTCAAGAAACCCGATAGAATGTTCAGGAGCAATTCAACGTCCGAAGAGAAAGAAGAAAGGCCTCCCCTCGTCCACAGGGCCTCCCTAGACAATGCTTTTATCAAACCTCAACCAAATAGAAAGAATCATTTGAGTCCGCCTAGTAAACCGGAAGTAATAGTCGAACAAAAAGAGTTCGCCTTGGAAGAAACAGGTGAAAGAGGCAATGATCTGGACAACCAAGTAGATACAATTATTCCGGGTGACTTTAACTCTGTAAAACAAAGGTTTGAAAACGATAGTTTTAAACAGGAGAATAGAGAAAATGAAAGACTTCAGAGACTAGCTCCTGAATGCCCGCCGGGCTCGCGCCCCAGCTCAAGAGCGACTTCAAGGTCGTCTTCCCCGTTCGGGGAGAAAGAAAGGAAAAAGATAAGCGCGGCTGAAGCGTTAGGCGTTGTGGCTAAGCCGTGTCCACGTCCTCCACCGGGCAAACGAATAAAAAATCCGCTTGAATTTCGAAGGCAAAGTCTAGGGAATTTAAGCGATTCAAAACTATCAATGGGATGCTCAACTAGCTGTCCAAGTCATCAATTGTGGAGTAGTTTCGGAGAGTGTCACGAAAACGAGCCAAGGAGACATGAAAGAACCAGGGGACAGAGTGCGGACAGTCGAACTTTACAACGCCTCAAATCGGACAGTTGGGAGACGCAAAGTTATTCGAGCACGCTGTCACGCATCGGTAAATACTCTACGTCGAAATATTTCGCCAAAACAGCGACTTGCCCCGAAAGAGGATCAAGTGGTGCGTGTTGTGCCAGTGGTGGTGGTGGTGGTCCAATGAATGACCGCCCTAAATCAACATCGTCGTCATCATCGTCGTGTCAGTGCGGACGTCATACAATGGGCTGTTCGGCGGCAGCGGTGGTGACCGGTATGCCGCCCGTTCAGCCGCGTGACGTGGGCAAGAGAACATTCTCAGTTGAAGAGCTACGGAGTGGGGGTTTTGTGCGTGGAACGCCGACGACTGGTTCGGCGCGAAGCTCATTCGGCAAATCACCCAGGGTGACTTTCGCCCTCTCCGAGGATGAGGGAGCGTCGTCGTCGCGACAGGATGATCGCGATGGAGGAAAGCGAATGTCTGTCAGAGCTCAAAGTTGTGACTCTGAGGATAGACAGGTAAGGATGTTTGCGTTTTTAGTGTTTAGTTGCCTGGATAGGAGGGAGGTTGAAGTTAAGTTGAAGAGAATTACGAAATAGGCGTCTTTATTCATTACACAGCCTCGTTATTTACCAGAACAATATTTGTGGCCCCTATATGGCCTCATTCTTCACAATTTTCGCTTGAACTTTTATTGACTTTATGAATTATCGAACTGTGTAATCTATTTGAGCGGGCGTATAAGACGAGTTCTTCATAGCAGTGGGTGGATGGGGGTTTAAATGTTGATGCAGCACTCACCGTTTGTAATAGCCGTTTGCTTCCAGCTGTGAAGATTAATTACAAAGAGACTTGTGAGACCTTTCCCCGTTCTTATCCTTTAACTATTTTCTTTTGGAAGAAGGACACCCGACAGAGCAAATATTTGAACCAGTTAAACGTTGGCGCAATAGCGTGACGTTCAGCATTTTTTTTCCCCCCAGCCGGGACAATTCGTAAGTATTTCATCACAAAACAAAATCGAGTTTATTTTAAAAACTTCCAACCAGGCTTTTCAGCTCGAAATGAAACCCCCCAAAATATATCCAATTTGGTGGTAGAACTGACTAAATATAACTACTGACTTAACTAAATAACTGACAAAAACTATGCACTACCTATGTCAATTAAAAGAGAATCAGAAACTGATTATACACCGTGATGCCTTGCTGTCCTTTCGAATTTGTTTCCAGGTGTTCTGCTCTGTGCCAAAAGTAGCTTGAGTCCTTCAGACCAAGCTCAACTGAAGAGTCAAGGTCGTCCTGGCCAGGACGCCCATATGGGGCGGTCATTTGTCCTCAAGGTGCAATTGCCCCCAAAACCCCGGCCATAACGAACCCAGGCCATAAGCGGATTCAGTATACATGAAAGCACGGGACGAATTCCCAACGTCTCCCGAGCCCACATTGCTCTATTGGAGCTTTTGGGGTCCGTATTACAATTCCGGTTTGACACTCCAGTCTAAAGGCCCGGCTACACCGCCAGTCTTTCCCTACGGAAAGCTCGAATCCAGTCTTTCCCTACGGAAAGTTTGAGCGTGAGGACGGCAAAACTGAAGCTCGTTCAGGCCTCGGGATCGGCTTGATGGAATTATCATCAGTCCTCAAGCTTTAGAGTATTTAACCGGACAATATGACCATCCTGACATAATAAATCAACATTTCTCAGGATGAGTGGTCATTTTGTGTCCAAGATGGTGAGTTGGACCATTTTCTTGGCGTCGAGAAGTGAAGAGTCTGGTTCTTTGGGGCTAAATTCCAGTTGTCTGCATTAATAGTCAGCGTTTAGCGCGATATTATCAATCTCTCGAGTAAATGTCATCGTTTCTGTGGAGGTTTCGTTGAAAAATTGTGACTTTTCAAGATTTTTATTTTAGGTCAGGCTAATTACTCAGTTTGAATGCCTGAATTGTCAATTCACGAGTCGGGGCGTGCCCGGTATCAAGCTAGACAGTCAGTTTCTAGGGTCAAGACTCTATAGCTTGAGTCCAAATTAACGGTTTCCTGAATGGATCGTCATTTTCGTTGGATCCAATAACTGGCAATTAACTTGGGTCCAAAAACTGTTTTACGGGGTGAAGTGGGGAGGGGGGTGACTGTGACCGCTCACTTGATGACCCATGGGTTCGAGTTCGGTGCACGCAGATGTCGCTGATGCACCCATGGGCGTTTTCTGACGGGTGGGCAAAGACAAAGACTATCACTCCCTCTCATAACCGTCGTCGGGAGTCGTTTTCGAACAGTATTATTTACGATTTCGTTACCTTCTAGCGTCCAGGTAGTTTTCACGCTCATTGCAAACAAAAAACGTTAACCGTCAAAAACCGTTGATGAAAAGTTTATCACCGTCACGAACGGCCGTCTCATTCAGAGCTGTGCCGCTGTGATGTTGACCGAACTTTACTCTCTAGGCAACTACTGGCGTGATTTAAAAGTTTTTTTTTTTTTTTTTTCCCCGCCGCTACATTATGGCACCGCTTTTCTAGGAAACCAAGGCTTTACTTTACGTCACGCAGTGAAAGAAAGTACTTTACGTCACTGCTAGGAGTGACTTGTTTGGAGTGAGTCGTGGTGAAGTGCCTCACATTTGCTTTCTTTTTGGAGAGAGAGAGTGGGTGCGTTGATAAATTAACACAACTCTGATGATTCCACCCACAAGTTCTTTATTATACGGTGACCGGTTTCAACTATTCATAGTCATCCTCAGACCTTTTTATAACAAAATATAAGGACAAAAAAACAAGAAATAAAAACCTATGCAGCGGATGTCACAAACATCATAAAAACAACAAAAATCAACATTTAACATCCACAAGCGGTGAATGGGACGTTAAATGTTGATTTCTGTTGTTTTTATGATGTTTGTGACGTCAAAACTGAGGTTTTAAAAACGGTGAATGGGATGTTAAATGTTGATTTTTGACGTCCTGGCCAGGACGCCCATATAGGGCCGTCATTTTTCCTCGAGGTAGGCCAGAAATGAGCATTTCGAGTTTTTGGCCGGATTTATACACCCCACAGAGGGCCCAGCGAGCCCTACCTATCTTTTCTCGCTTATTCATTTGAGAAAAAGAAGATTTTACAAAATGATATCAGCATGCGAGACAGCATATTTATGAAAAAGGGGGTACCTTTTGAACAAGGTGCCATCTTCACTAGTGAAAACGTTGAAAACTTACGAAAAACACGTGGCTTTTTATTTAAATTTATAATTCCTTCGGCACGGACTTGGCTTCGGCGCAAAAATGAAACTTCTATTGCTGTTCTTCACTCTGACTGCGGTGCAATGTCTAGAAGACAAAATCCTCAGTGGCCAAATAGCTCGCCAAGGTCAGTTTCCGTTCATGGCGGCCCTTGTTCGAGGTGGAAAGGGACTCGACCTGGCGCCCTACTGCTCCGGCGTCATTCTGACTCTCGACTACATTTTAACTGCGTGCCGCTGCACGGCTGACTATGACCAGGTCGCGAAAAGACTCATTCCTTATTACGTGAACGCCAACAAGCCTTACTACGCATTCCCGGACGCCTATGTTGACAAGCAAAATGAACGGACGAGAAAAATAGTTAAGTTCGTGCGTGCCCCTTTGTGCAACGGACCGGACTGGTATATGGACGTCGCTGTAGCCACTCTGAATAAACCTTTCGTGTTAATTCCTGGTACGCTTGAACCGGTCAAGATTTTTAGCTATCTACGGCAACGACTTCGCAATGCTTGGAAAGAGTTAATGCTTAAAAATTCCACTTGCGTAATCGTCGGCTACGGATTTCCACTCATATTTCCGGGTCATGACGTCGGGCAAAATCTGTTTCTGCGAAAACGTCATCTGAGGTACTCGAATGCGATAATCAGACCAGAAAGGTTTTGTGCAAAGAATAATAAGACACTAATTCGCTATTACGATTATTCTGGTACCGGCTGTGGTCAAGACGAACAACCAGGGAAGGTTCTTACCACCGGTGATTGGGGAGGAGCTCTGCTGAACAATGGACTGATGATTGGAATGCTGAAGGCCGTTGAGTTTGATGGCATTGTCAATGCCTCCGACAAAAATCTTGAATTGCATTTCACACGGCTGGACAAAGCAATTGTGTTTCTGCAATCGTTTCTTAAACCGCTTGATGTTTTCCAGTGCAATTCGCTTGTCGTCCGCAAGGTTTCAAAAACAGCAGGAACGACCATACATCAAAGCGCATCTTCATTATTTGTGATTTTGCGATTCGTTGTTTCCGCTCTCGTAAGTGCTTTCTCTTCAGCAATACTGCAGGGAGGAGCCTTCTTCACTTATAATTAAAATTTATCAAATAAATATGATAGGTTTGACCGTTTGTTGTTCAGTTTAGTGGTGCAGGTGTAGTTCGAGCAGTCCAAGATTGACGTCATTTCTGAAAAGCAAACGAACGCTTTTCGTGCTAATAGCTAACCTTACGATAACAAAAACGCTACCTTTCCGCTTCCCAGAAGGAAATTATTGACGAAAGGTACCTAAATTATTGAGCCGGTTATAAGATTTTGAGCTCGCCCTGATTTTTCAGTGTAGACACTGTTGCACTGAACAGTCCGAGATTTGACAATGTCTCGTGCATCACTTACGCATTCTGATCTGTCGTTTAGACAAGCGGCTTCATTGCGTTTTAACTCCAAGTTGATCAAAAAACCCTCTAGAGAATTTAAAATATATATACTGCCACCCCAAGGCAGGACTAGATCTTTGCTGCCTAGTACGCGGGCACCCATAGGTTGCATTGTATTTCCCCGGCCCCCCGGGAACCCTAACCCTTTTTTTTTATTACGATACGTAGGCATGAAGGAGCTTTTAACGAACGAGGCACGATGTTTGTGACACGAGACGAAGTCGAGTGCCATCAACGGTAGATTTTGTAGTGCGATTATACGCCTCAAGATCGTACGTTTTTTTTTTTTTTTACCTTCGATCGTTCAAAGCCTTTTAAAGCCAATTATGTTCATAATTATTTAATTTAACGGTTCCGTAATGTCTCCCATTCGCCGCACAACTTCATTTCAGAGAAATAAAAATGAAGAAACAAAAGAAGCGAGTAAGATGAAAGCAGGCTTCCCTGCCTCAATTCTTCTACCAACTCACCAACATAATCAACTGACTTTGACCTTTTTGGGGTATAATTTTTACGGTTCCACTCACCCTTCACCCATCATTCATCGTGCTTAAAGACCTACTTTACACACGCCGTGCGGTAAAGAGTGCACGCACAATGAACATCTGCTTAAACACTTCTTTAAGAATGATCATAGGAATAATAGATTATACGCCTAGGAAAGAAAGCGATTTTTTGGAGGCCGAAAGAGAAAATTGGATCGAGACTCTGAAATCACTTTTTTGACGCGGTGTGTACAGTATTTTTTTATTAAAACATGGGCTGATTTTTTCGGCCACGGCGATAAAGTGAGTGTTTTATCCCCCAGGCTCTAAAATAATCAGCTGGTTAAAAAAAAAATAGTATCTTACATATAACGAGACACGTAAGTGCCATTTTACTTGCGATTACTTTGTTTGGCTGGCGAGGCAAAGCCAAGTCGGCTAAATGAGTACGAGCAAGTGAATTGAGTTATGCACGATATTTTTCGCGAGACAAGTGAAATAATAGTACATTTCACTACAAGTGAGGAAAGTGGAGTTTTACCTGCGAGTTGTGTTTGGCTCACGAGGCGGGGCCGAGTGAGCTAAAAACAACGAGCAGAGTGAACGTTTTTTCATCACGAGTTGTGGATATTATTTTTCGCATTTTCGCAGGTTTAATTGTGTTTCCTGCAAGTGTTCGGATGCAAGGGTACGCTAATTGAATACAGAATTTTTTTTCACTTTCCTTCATTAGTGAGTGAAAACCTTCCTTTTTCCTTCGCTTGCGAGGACCATCATGTATAATTCGTGACAGAAGAAGAAATGTGCTTGTTTCCAACGATAATGTTACAAAAAGTAAATTTTTCCCCATTATTTTATGTCATTTTGTGCGTTGGGGGGGGGGGATATGTCCACCCCTTGGATCCACCGCAGCCCGGAGGCCCATAACACAATAGCCGTCTCGGCATGAAACAAGGTCATTTCATTGTTAAAATGTTCTGTATTCATAAATGAGCCATCATTTTTTTTTCCATTCTTTCAATTCCGAGACTGGTCTCGGTCTCGTCTCGAAAATAGCAGTCTCGTCTCGGTCTCGGCTCGAGACCAGAAAACTTGATCTCGGTCTCGGTCTAGCTCCATAAATGATGGTCTCGTCTCGGTCTCGTGCATCACTAGAATGCGTCGCCTCCAGTGATGGGATGTACCTAGGTCACTCTGCACCACCCATGGTCACTGACAGATTTTAGACGTTTTGGATTCTTAATCTAAACAACGCTAGAACGTTGTATCATGCTCGAGTGATGAAACTTGTGCGTAAGGCCAGGGAGATTGGATTCTCCAAATTTAGCGCATCTGTTACGCTATTAAGGCCCAATAGATCGCTCTAGTATTCTCCCAGTTGATGAAAAACAGACCTCCTAACTCTCCTATGAACTCAGTTGAGTGAAATTATCGTTGTTTAAAATTTTTTTTTTCTCATTTCTAAGAAAAATATTTACAACAAATATTCCTTCATTTCCGAAGAAAAATCTAGTCATCGGCGAATCTATCGATGACCGGACGCCTCGCAACTGGTGATCGTGCTAACAAGCGAGGGGCCATAAATACACATACAGCGAGGGGCCATAAATACACATACAGCGAGGGGCCATAAATACATTAATACAGGGTGGAAGAGTATAAGTGTAAAGAAAAAAATTGGGTAAAATTAGACCTCAGCTGCGATCGAAAACACCCTAAAACCCATGATCCGAAAATCAAAACCCTTCGAGATGTGATTTTTCTAGCATATTTTTAGGATAACATCATTTTCCTGGACAAAATGCGACTAACTCGCTTCCCAGCAGACATTCTACAAATTTTGACGACGGATTTGGGAAGAGCACACTCTTTCCTGTCAGGACTATCTATTTTCGTCAAAAAATAACTATTCCTGTAGCCTCGGCAGCTCCTCAAAGTTTTGCGAAACAGGAATCTTTATTTTTTCAATGAAAGTCAATCACCACTTGTCCATACTAAGTCCCAGTCTCACCAACAAAATTGATCTCGTTTAAAGTTGATCGTGATTAGTTGCCAATAGCGACTCATATGAATTTTGATACAAGTGTTTACATTGTTAATCGTGATTAGTTGTTGATCTTGGTTTAAGAAGTTGGTGAAATCGGGCCTAAATGTTGAAATTCGCAAGAATTGATTGAATTCACCGGTCAAAACAAGCGATTTTGAATAGAAAAATCACTCTTTTTTCTAAAAAAAACTGTCATTTCTGCCGAAAAATCGCATATTAATTAAACAAATGCTCATGAGTAATTTTGAAAGGGACACGTTGAAGAAGTTTTCCTGATCCATCCAAAGTCGATAAGCGGAGATTTAGTATGGACAAGTGGTGATTGCTTTCATTGATAAAATGAAAATTCCTGTTTCGCAAAGCTTTGAGGAGCTGCCGATGCCACAGAAATAGTTATTTTTTGACGAAAATAGATAGTCCTGACAGGAAAGAGTGTGCTCTTCCCAAATCCGTCGTCAAAATTTGTAGAATGTCAGCTGGGAAGCGAGTTACTCGCATTTTGTCCAGGAAAATGATGTTATCCTAAAAATATGCTAGAAAAATCATATCTCGAAGGGTTTTGATTTTCGGACCATGGGTTATTGGGTGCTTTCGATCGCAAACGAGGTCTAATTTTACCCACTTTTTTTCTTTACACTTAAGCCCTTCCACCGTGTATATACATATGTAGCAAATCGAAGCGACCTCGGATTAATGTTCTAGGGGTTCTGAAACGAGGAAAAAAATTATACAACCCATATGTGCGACCATCAGGGTGAGACCAATAGTGCATTTTTGAATGAAATGCACTAATGTAGGAAGACGATTACTATTACTATGTCACGACCCACGTAGGCGCATTAAAAACGAAGTACCAAGGGACTTTACGAGCACAGTGTGTTAAAATTACCGTCAAAAATATTTCTATAATTTGATGTTCAAATTTCTTCCCGGACAAGAACGAAACATAAGTTTTTTTTTTTTTTTGTTTTTTGTTTTTTTTTTTTTTTTTTTTTTTGGCATGGACCGGAGAGTCATTAGCCATGGTGTTGATTATTTATTGAATGATGTTTAATGTATTGATTTTTTTTTTTTTTGATCGTTTGACTGTGATATGGCTAAATGGAAATACTGTTGGCCTGGATGTAGCGATAAAGCGCCGGGTAAATTTCAGTGTGGACCAGGATCAAATGTAAGTTTGCCGGGAGAGTAACTTCGGTTTTTATGATTGATTGCCACAATTGGTCTCTACCATTTTTATATTTCTGGCATGCTAGTAGCATGTGGTTTGCATCCGCTGTGGATTCCCCATCTCATGTACATATCGGGTTGACTTCAATACCTATTCTGGCTAAATGATGCGGGGAATAACAATGATTGAATCGTAGTCTCGCCGTTGTCGTGTAGAAATTCCTCTCTTCCGAAAACTGAAAAAACAATGGGGTTGTTGGGATACGAGGCTGAATGTACCCATAATATTGGCCCTTGGTTTGAAGGGACGCAGTGTAGTAATCTTGCCATTTCTTGAAACTGGACTTTTTGAAGTGGTTTTTGATATCTGACCTTGTGATTACGCGAATGTAGTTGTCCTGTCCCACGGCCTCTTTAGCTTTGGCATCGGCTTTCTCGTTACCAGGAAGCCCACTGTGGCCCTTAACCCACACAAGGCTCACCGATTTGCCACAAGTGGCAAGCTTGTTAATGGTGTCGAACGTGTCCAGCATAAGAAAAGAAGTGCTCTCCAAACGAGCAGGACGCCCCAATCTCTGAAGGACACTTTTACTGTCACTCATAATTATGGCTTCTTGCTACTAATTCGGCAGTGTATATGGACGCAGAATCATGAAGCTTATATTGGGCACAATAATCAGACTGCGGACAGACTACGGAACATCCAACGCCAGAGCCATCCTTTGACCCGTCAGTGTAGAAAAGTTGGTAGCTTGGGATTTTTTTCTCGAGGGTGGACATGAAGTTTGCATTAGTGATGAGGTTAGGCGTGCAAGGGTCATGCTCATACAAATCTATATAAATTTTTGCATGATGTTGGTGAAAAACGTTAAAATTATCAAAATGATATATCGGATCTACATCTGTGCAGTTGAGAGTTAGTGCAAAACTGGAGAGCTTGCAGAAAACCTCCACCAGTATGGGCGTTTTCTTTTTGAACCAGTATCGTTCAGTGAGCACTCTTGTCGCGTTTTCGCGCAGTTTTGTCAAAGCTGGATTGTTATTGATTCCGAGCCTGTCTGCAATGAATCGAGAAGCCAGAATCTCTCTCCGAATTGAAAGGGGAAAATCACGACCTTCTACTTGTAGGGCGTTTGTTGGTGTTGATTTAAGGGCACCCAGGCAGAACCTGAGGGCCTTAAACTGCACCCTATCGACTTTGACAAGGTGTGTGTTAGACGCATCTCCGTATAAGAAGCACCCATAGTCTATTCTAGATAGTACTAATTGCCTATAGAGCATAAGCGAGATTTTCACATCAGCTCCGTAGCTACGACGGCTGACACACCTCAATACGTTAAGTGATTTCTCACACCGACTTGTAAGCTGGTCAATATGGGTTTTCCAGAGCAATTTGTTATCTACCAGCATTCCTAGGGTTTTCATAACTGGTTGGACCCGTAGTTCATACCTTCCCAGGGTTAGGTGGTCAGGTAGGTCATATTTTCTATGTCTGGTGAATAATGTGACACTGCTCTTTTCCTCGGACAGTGAGAGGCCCAAATCCATTCACCACCTCCGGAATGATATCATTGCTGAGTCTAGTTTATTTATAGATTTTTCTAGAGATTTGTCTTGGCTGTAAATTGTTATATCGTCCGCATATTGAGACACAGCGACGTTAGTATCACCCACTGCATTCGCCAGATCAGCAGTATATAGATATTAAAGAGTATTGGGCTCAAGACAGAGCCTTGAGGGAGACCCAAATGAGTTTCTCGTGGACCATGTAAAGTGCCATTGTGTCTGACATGAATGGTCCGAGAGTATAGGAGGTAGCATATGTGACGGATTATTCTTGAGGGAGCACCCATGTTTACCAGTTTATTAATGAGGATGGGAATATTTACGTGGTTGTAAGCGTTCGCTAGGTCAACATTTGCAACGAGTATATAATGAATTGTCTGATAAGCTGTTATAGATGTCTGATATAAATCCTGTCAATGCGTCTACAGAGCTACACTTTCTCCTGAAACCTTGTTGACACTGTGGGAGTTTCTCATTGGCTTCCACCCACCACTCAAGTCTGGCTTTGATTAAACGTTCAAGCGTCTTAGCAACGCAGGAGGATAGGGCTATGGGGCGGTATGAATCTGGTAGTGAGGGGTCTTTTTTATGTTTCAACAGCGGCACGACTATCTGGTGACTCCATACATCTACACGCTTTTCTTTTACGGCAGGACTTTTTTGCCGTAGGGCGATAGGTTGTTTAGCATTGGGTAATGAATATTGTCAGCCCCGGGGGACGTATTTGGGTTAGTTTTAAGTGCCGAGATTAGTTCTTGATAGGAGTAACGGCCATTTAGCTTATCATGACATGGTGCAGATGTAGGAGGAATCAATACTTCATTTGGCACAATTTCGGGGGTCAGGGACTCCAGAAAGCCTGAAACCCATTCTCCTGAAGAGCTATCGATTGTAGGATAACCGCGTCTTAGAGCCCTCACACTATTCCAAATTTCTCCGATGGGCGTATTTCTGTTTAAGGAGTTGCAAAAGGTCTCCCATTTAGCTATCTTTTTTCCTTTGTACAATTTTCTACAAGCTGCGGACGCACGCTTACACTCGATGAAGTTGTTCAGGCTGGGATTCATTTTATATTGTGTAAAGGCTTCTAAGTATTGTTTTCTGAATTTTTCGCAATCATCGTCCCACCAGGGTTTCGGAGGACGTCTGGGCTTGTGGCCTAGATAGCGTTTGTACTGAGGAATTGACTGATTTGCGGCTGTGTCGATGCAGTCAATAAAATTACTATAATTGATACAGGGGTCACCTGAGAAAGACATGCGGGATAAAAGTTCATCCGTCAGTTCTGCATATTTACTCCAATCAGCCGATTTTATCTTCCACTTCTTATATAGTTTAGTACCATTATTATTTGAAGTAGTGTGATGTTTATCAATGGTAATTAAAATGCCCAGGTGATCAGATCCAAAGGGCTCCTCGAGGACAGACCATTCAATCCGTGATGCCAAAGCCGGCGAACATATCGACAGATCAATTGCGGATGATCTTCTATCATGTCTTTGTAAGAGTGGGAGTACCATCGTTTAGGATACATAGGTTCTCGGTATGAATTGCATCAATTAAATGTCTACCTTCAGTGCTACTATACGAGCACCCGAAACTCAAATGGTGCGAGTTAAGGTCACCACAGATGAGCACGGGGCGCAAGACAGAGCCGAATAAGGAGGTCCAGTCATCCGTAGTAGTCTTATGACCTGGCGCGCAATATATGGAAAGAATACTGATTTCCGAGTTTAATATTTTACAAATTATTCCACAAGACTGAATTTTGTTAGAGTTAAACATTGGTGGAAGATTTATTTGTCTGTAATTAATCTTTTTAATTACCAAGATAGCGGCTCCCCCATAACCATCGTCTCTATCCGACCTTACAATTTCATAATTTGAGAATGTTATTATTTGGGATTTTTTGAGCCAGCTTTCGGATATTAAGGCGATGTCTATTTTTCTTCAGAAAAACTTCAAGGTAGTTTCTATTCATTTTTAAGGACCTGATGTTTAATTGTAGTATTCTTACCATTGTGATTATATTAATTGAGTATAAAGTTTTTTTTTTTTTATTATTAACACATTGAAAACAATTCATCGCAGAATACTTTCAGCCTCCTTAAAGAATATTTTTAGGTCTTCGTCTGTAGTTTTTGTTTCATCATAACCCAAGTTCTTCAACTCGTATTTAATAACCTGTAGTGATACCGATTTTACTGGTAAGTTTTCTCCGACACCCTGTGGGTCTCCAGTCTCTGGCTGAGATACTGATTTATTATGATCGACCCGGTGGGGATTGAAAGAAATCAACCCACCTGGGACATTCTTAGGTACTATATTGTGCACCGGGAAATTTGAGTTTTGCGATGGTAGGGATTCTTTGTAAGAGGAGTTATTATCCTTAGCGCGTTTGAGGGAGCGAGGAAATCCACTCGACACGGCATACTGGCGATTCGGAAACGAGTTATTAGTGTTCAAAGGTGGGAAGCTATTTAGACTGTGGATGGGAGGTGGTCTCGCCAGGTTCGTAAAAGTTTTACCCTCAAGTTTGTTTTTCGCCTCCATGTATGACAGATTATTTTCACCCATAATTTTCTTAATGTTTTTCTCTTTAAGAAACTGTGGGCATTTAGTCTTGTCCGTTGCCAAATGTGGTCCTGTACAGAGGACACATTTAGGTTCCGTTCCCACTGGGCAATCTTCTCGCGGGTGGGATTCTCCACATTTTCCACACCGAACCACTCCCCTACACTGATCTTGAAAGTGACCGTATCTCAAGCATTTAGCGCACTGGATTACTCTCTGAACGTAGGGTTCGACCTCACAGACCACGAAGTGTATAACCACGGGAGCCGGAAGTATCTGGCCCCTAATGCTGAAAGCGATCGAGAAGGTGGGCTGAAATTCTACTTTACCATCTGCATCAGTGATGCGCCGGTTCATTCTTTTCACTTGGAATATGTCAAGTTTTTCCCCTGTTGGGCCTTGAATCACCTGCATTATTTCCTCCTCAGTGATACTTTTATCTACGCCCCGAATAATTCCACGTCTTTGCGCCAGGTGGTACGGCATGTAAACGTTAAATCCTTTATTTTTTAACTCAGCCTTCTGAAGAATCTTGTTAGCAGAGACAGCATTGTCTAAAGTTATGACAACTCTGTTCCTGCCTTGGGGCTTTAAAGAAATGATATTTTTCGACATTTCCGGGAAGAGTTCATGTAACAGTTTACCTATTGACATGGGGTGCAAGCGACCCACGCCAGATTTATTTTCATTCACGCTCTCCAAAAATACTTGGAAAGGGCCGGTATCTTCTCGGCGAAATAAAAAAGAATTTCTTCTTGGGGAGCTTGCTACCGAATTTTCTCCTACATTTGTCATTTCAGTGTCGTTAATAATATTATCCGAGTTCTGATTCGGTGGGTCGGGGGGATTTCCCCCTGAATCCTTTCCCATGTCTCACAGCTAGAAGCGATAACGCTCCTTTTCAATCTTTACACCTCGCACTCTGACCACTAAATTACGCCCAAATGAATGAGAGGAAAAAAAAAAAAAAAAAAAATCGTCTTCTAGTTCAATGAAAAAAAAAAGGGATAAATGAAATAATACTTCTGATGATAAGAAAAAAGAAAGAAAGGAAATAAAGAAAAGAAATAGGCTTATCTGTACACCGGAGATGTTGACACTTCCGAGGTCCAAACTATACTGACTTATATCAATAATCAATAATAATAATCAATAATAAATAATCAAAAACTTATCAATTTTGTTTACTGCGCTTGTTTACACTTAGCAGGAAACTAGGGAAGTTCTGTGGCTGCTGCTGTTCCCCTAAAAGCAACCTCTTTCGACAGCTGTAATCCCCCATGTTATTACTCCTCTATGGTGCCGTTATATTACGGTAGAAAATGTCCCTTTTAAATCAAGCCATAGTTGCCTAGATAGCGGTAAACAGCAAGCGGCACCGCATCCATCGCGACGGTGGTGATGAACGTTATTTTCCTCGTAGTTTCAACTATTTGGTAATATTTTCTTTTAACATCAGAATAGAGTCGTTTTAGGACAGTATTATTTACGATTTCGTTACCGTCTAGAGTCCAGGGGCCCTAGTTAGAGTTGTCGGGAAATAATCCCGCAAGCGGTATCCAAGGACGCTTCATCAGAAATAGTATTATCTCGCCATAGCAACCACCTCACGTGAGTTTTTCCCGACAACTCGGAATAAGGCCCCAGGTAGTTTTCACGCTCATTGTAAACAAAAAACGTTAACCGTCAAAAACCGTTGATGAACAGTTTGCCACCGTCACGAACGGACGTCTCATTCAAAGCTGTGCCGCTGTGATGTTGACCGAACTTTACTCTCTAGGCAACTACTGGCGTGATTTAAACGTTTTTTTTTTTTTTTTTTTTTTTTTTTTTTTCCACCGCTACATTACGGCACCGCTTTTCTAGGAAACCAAGGCTTTACTTTACGTCACGCAGTGAAAGAAAGTACTTTACGTCACTGCTGGGAGTGATGTAAAGTACTTTCCGTCACTGTCAGGAGTGACTTGTTTGGAGTGAGTCGTGGTGAAGTGCCTCACATTTGATTTCTTTTTGGAGAGAGAGAGTGGGTGCGTTGATAAATTAACACAACTCTGATGATTCCACCCACAAGTTCTTTATTATACGGTGACCGGTTTCAACTATCCATAGTCATCCTCAGACCTTTTTAAACAAAATATGAGAACCAAAAAATAAGAAATAAAAACCTATGCAGCGGACGTCACAATCATCATAAAAACAACCAAAATCAACATTTAACATCCACAAGCGGTGAATGGGATGTTAAATGTTGATTTCTGTTGTTTTTATGATGTTTGTGACGTCAGAACTGAGGTTTTGAAAGCGGTGAATGGGATGTTAAATGTTGATTTTTGACGTCCTGGTAAGGATGCCCATATGGGGCCGTCATTTGTCCTCAAGGTGGCCAAAAAATGAGCGTTTCGAGTTTTTGGCCGGATTTACACACCCCACAGAGGGCCCAGCGAGCCTTACCTATCTGTTCTCGCTCATTCGTTTGAGAAAACGAAGATTTTACAAAATTATATCATCATGCGAGACAGCATATTTATGAAAAAGGGGGTACCTTTTGAACAAGGTGCCATCTCCACTAGCGAATGCGTTGAAAACTTACGAAAAACACGTGGATTTTTATTTAAATTTATAATTCCTCGACACAGACTTGGCTTCAGCGCAAAAATGAAACTTCTATTGCTGTTCTTCACTCTGACTGCGGTGCAAAGTCTAGAAGACAAAATCCACAGAGGCCAAAAAGCTCGCCAAGGTCAGTTTCCGTTCATGGCGGCCCTTGTTCGAGGTGGAAAGGGACTCGAACACGGGCCGTACTGCTCCGGCGTCATTCTGACTCTCGACTACATTTTGACCGCGTGCCGCTGCACGGCTGACTATGACCAGGTCGCGAAAAAACTCATTCCGTACTACGTGGACGCCAACAAGCCTTACTACGCATTCCCGGACGCCTTTGTTGACAAGCAAAATGAACGGACGAGAAAAATAGTTAAGTTCGTGCGTGCCCCTTCGTGCAACGGACCGGATTGGTATATGGACGTCGCTATAGCCACTCTGAATAAACCTTTCGTGTTAATTCCTGGTACGCTCGAACCGGTCAAGATTTTTAGCTATCTACGGCAACGACTTCGCAGTGCTTGGAAAGAGTTAATCCTTAAAAATTCCACTTGCGTTATCGTCGGCTACGGACTTCCTCTCTTATTACCGGGTCATGACGTCGAGCAAAATCTGTTTCTGCGACAGCGTCGTCTGAGGTACTCGAGTGCGATAATCAGACCAGAAAGGTTTTGTGCAAAGAATAATAAGACACTAATTCGCTATTACGATTATTCTGGTACCGGCTGTGGTCAAGACGAACAACCAGGGAAGGTTCTTACCACCGGTGATTGGGGAGGAGCTCTGCTGAACAATGGACTGATGATTGGAATGCTGAAGGCCGTTGAGTTTGATGGCATTGTCAATGCCTCCGACAAAAATCTTGAATTGCGTTTCACACGGCTGGACAAAGCAATTGTGTTCCTGCAATCGTTTCTTAAACCGCTTGATGTTTTCCAGTGCAATTCGCTTGTCGTCCGCAAGGTTTCAAAAACAGCAGGAACGACCATACATCAAAGCGCATCTTCATTATTTGTGATTTTACGATTCGTTGTTTCCGCTCTCGTAAGTGCTTTCTCTTCAGCAATACTGCAGGGAGGACCCTTCTTCACTTATTATTAAAATTTATCAAATAAATATGGTAGGTTTGTTCGTTTGTTGTTCAGTTTAGTGGTGCAGGTGAAGTTCGAGCAGTCCAAGATTGACGTTATTTCTGAAAAGCAAACGAACGCTTTTCGTGCTGGTCAGCCTGGACTGCGTCTCGGCTGGCCACTTTTTTTCTCGGCCCGGAAAAGTACGCCTTTCATGCTTAGGTGTACAACATACTATTGTTAGTTTGTCGTTCGGAGCTGCTCTGGACTGAACGAACAGTCCGAAAAGCGTTCTTTTGTAATCCCGTACTACAATGAAAGCGTTTGGACTAGGACTGTTAAGTGCAGCACTAACTACATTGAAAAATTAGAAGGAGCTTGCTCTTCACAATGTTATAACCTGCTCTATAATTACCATTCGTCATCATTTCTGTCTGGAAAGCGGGAATAAAGGTCACGATATCGTAAGGTGGCGAACATACTAGAGCGGAACGATATCGTTTCGACGTCGCCGACGCTAATTAACAGCGTCTAGGACAGATAGACTGATGGAAACAACTGGAAGTGCTTCAGAGCGATGTATAAACGACATGAGTGTGAACGCCATTTGCACGAAAAGCGTTCGTTTGCTTTTCAAAAATGACGTCAATCCCGGACTGCTCGAACTACACCTGCACCGTTACACTGAACGACATAAACTAACGAACCTATTGTAAACATTTTTTTCTGGATGAGATAGCAAGTTTTTCCGTCTTCATTTCAGTGCCTGAGGTCGATGCTGTAGGCAATGTTACCGTGGTACCATTTCAGTCCAAAAATTAGCCGCTTTCCACTGCCGAACGTTTGGTTTGTCACTCGTTCCGGCATTTTTCTGGGTCGAACAGGACCAGTAGCGCTGAAGATTGGATAAAGCATTTTGTTTTTACGGCAAAATGATTAGTTTTAGAGCTGAAATGCCAGCTTTCCATTGCGGAGTTTCCAAAATGCATACTGTACGACTAAACGGGTAGGTAGTTTCAAGGGCAGCAATGAATAATCAGTTGTAACTTACAAGATGAGCTTTGCCGATCCTCGTGATGCATAAGCCCACAATTTTCAGAAGAGCAGAGGCCATAGTCCAAATTACAGCCGTTTACAGGCTTGGTTTAAAAAACTACGAATTCACTTTTAAGTAGGTACACGAAACTTTTTACGATTTTTGATGTGGCCAAACCCACGAAATTTATTTCATTAAAGAGTCAACCCTGAGCATAACGTGCGAATCACGAGGAACAAACCGTACACCCACACAGGTCGAACAAACAACGTCGCAACAGGTCGACAACACGTCGCAAAACATTCGTAGACTATTCATGAATTATTTGCCTTTAGTGGTCGATGCTTTAGCATAACTAATAGCAAGTACTCAGTATTTCAGCCTTATTTGCTATTTTCTGCTCTTTTAGCGTCAGAATCATGAGTTTTTAATCTCTATTACGCGTGGCAGATTTTTGCTCCAGGCCTCACGCTCAAAAATAATTGAAACAGAATGATGGTTTGGGGTACTAAAATGTTATTGGAAATTGTACACATTTTTTTTTGGGTAAAATATTAATAAAATGATTGTGTATTCGATAAATTGAATAATTGAATGAAGTTCCTCTCCGCAGTATTGCTGATAAAAAAGCACTCACAACCAGTGGAACCCCCATGGGCCGTGACTTGTTGCCGTAGCGCAGATCAAATCTGAGTGGAGTACAATCGAATTGCACTCGAGGCGTTCAACCGGCTGAAGAATCGATTGCAAAAACAAAATTGCTTTGTCCAGCCGTGTAAAATATAAGGCAGGATATTTTGGGTCTGAAGGTTTGGTAGGATCAACGGCCTTCATGATTCCAATCAGCGATCCATTGTACAGAAGAGCTTAACCAGAGTCACCGATGCTAAGACCCTTCCATGGTTGTTCATCATGACCGCAGCCGGTTCCAATGTAATCGTAAAAATGAGATAGTGTTTTATTTTTTCTAGCCGCAATCAGGTTTGATGATTCACATGACCATTCTGGGCTAATTTGATTTGTAGATTTGCTAATTTTGTAGACGCCTTTGCAGAAACCGATTCTTTCCCACGTCATGATCTGGAATGACCATGGGAAAGCCGTAGCCGACGATTTCACAAGTAGATTGATTGCGAAGATGTTGTCGGTGATAGCCAATAAGCCTGACCGGTTCGACTAATCCAGGAATGAACCCGAAAGGTTCACCTAAAACACCAACAGCGACGTCCATATACCAGTCCCGTGTTCCACGCAGAGGGCCACGCACGAACTCAACTATTTCTCTCGTACGTTTATTTGGCCCTGTCAACATAGACGTCCGGGAATGCGTAATAGGGCAGTTTGGCGTCCACGAAGTACGGAATGAGTTTGTTCGCGACGCGGTCGTAGTTAGCTGTGCAGGAGCATGCGGTTAAAATGTGCTTCAGAGTCAGAATTACGCTGGAACAGTACGGTGCTAAGTAGATCCCACTGCCACCTCGAACAAGAGCCACCATGAACGGAAACTGGCCTGGGCGTGCTCCTTTGCCCATGATGATTTTTTCTTCTAGGCATTGCACGCGAGTTAGAGCAAATAAAAGCCATGACACACACACACCACCCACCACGTGTTTAATTACAGCAAGTGAAGGCCTTTATATTGGATAATGGCTTGGCTGACTGATAGGCTGCAAATGGGCTGACTTTGGGACAAGTTACTGAAAAAAGCTTTCGAAACAGGGAATATTCGCACTAATTTCGCTAATTTGCATAGAGAAAAACGCTAATTTGCGTCCATAATTGTGAAAAAGCGCCGATTCGCGGCTAGACAAAACAGAGATCGATCGCTCAGAAGACTCAGCTAATATTGAGTAAACGCCGTCGCCGTCACGTGCTTTCACGTAGCAACTTCGTGATGACGAATTCACTGCTAAAATTGAATTAAAGTTGTAATTTGCGGCTAGAGCACACAAAAAGCGCTCATCCACAGCTAAAAAGTAAAAACCCCGAATTCGTGGATCAATTTGAAAAAAGAACAGCTAACTCGACGGGCCTAAAATTTAGAGAGAGAGAGGGAGAGAAAAAAGTAATTCACGGCGAAAATTGATAGTAAACGCTATAATTCGTGAATCACTTGTGAGAAAATCCGCTAGTTATTTGTTGAAATTGAGAAAAACACGAGGCTGAAACTGAGAAAGCCTTGCTAATTCCCAGCTAAAATTGAGATGAAGCGTTGTGTGCTCTTTTCGAATCCAAACATTTTTGTGAGCCACCAGTGCGTTCTTCAGGCATGCATGCACCGAATTCGTAAAATTTCGTTCCTTCAAGAAGCAACGTGATTTATTTTATGATCAGAATACGACACATTTAGCTTTTGGAGAAGTCAAACCAGAGGAAAGTGGTTTTAAGAGCCCCTGAAATCTGTTTTGTGGGTAAAAAAAAATTTTTTTTTTGTTTATTTCAATAAAAATAAGCCAAGGTTCTTCCCTGCAGTATTTCTTGTGAGAACGAGCTTATGATGAGCGCAGGGATGCCAAATTGTACAGCTATGATTGATAGAGATGCGCTTTGATGAATCGTCCCAGCCATATTGCTTAAAACCAAGTGTTGGATAACAATTGAATCGCACTGGAGGGTATTCAACGGTTTTATAATCGATTGAACGAACGAAATCACCTTATCCAGCCTTGTAAAAATTATATCAGGATACCGTTTGACGGAGGAATCTTGCATAGCCCTGCCCTTCATGATTCCAATCATCGCTCCATAATACAGTAGCGGTCCACCAGAATCACCGTGACCGAAAGACTTTGTTGGCAGTTTTCCATAACCACATCCGGCTCCCATGTAATCATAATAGCGAGACAGCGTTTTATTTTCTAGAAAGTTGCGAGACAGTGTCTTGTTTTGACTATCTTTACTCGGGTATGATTCACAGACCCACTCTGGTGCAATATATACATTTGTGTATCTCAAATAACGATTTTGCAGTGATGGATCCTTCTGCTCGTGACGCTCAAAGTCAAGAGCAAAGCCGTAACCAACGATTTGACAAATCGAATGATTCTTTAGTAAATCGTTCCAAAGACTGCGAAGACGAAGCCGTTCATGACTAATAAGCTTGACCGGCTGGACTTTATTGGGAATGAGCTTAAATGGTTTACTTACGACGGCAACAGCGACGTCCATGTACCAGAACGGTCCTCGGCATAAAGCGCTACGCACGAAACTAGTGATTTGTCTTGTTCGCACGTTGTTCTTTAACACAAAGAGTTCAGGGTACGCGAAAAATGGCCCGTAAGTTTTCATGTCGTACGGAATGACTTTATTCGTGGCGGTGTCATAGCGAGCCGAACATTGACAAGTCGTCAGTATGTAGTTTAGAGTGAGAATAACGCCGGAACAGTACGGCGCTAGTGCGGCAGCGGGTCCGCCTCGAACAAGAGCCACCATGAAAGGAAATTGACCGTCGCGAGCTGCGAGGCCGTTGATGATTTTGTTTTCTTGGCATTGCACTCGAGTTAGAGTGGTTAACAGCAATAAAATATTAATGTCTGTCGTCATGTCAAGTCTTTTATGTTGAAATATAGGAAAAGCATGTGTTTTCCCACAATGTAACAACGGGTGAGGAATAAGGTCCCTGGCAGGAAAAGGGAATGTCTTCTCTTCCCGTTTTTATAAAGAGAGCAGGGCCAAAATAGAATTTCTACCATTATTATTAAGCAGTGGGCCCGCACACGGCCATGTCGAGTCCGAGGGCGCCAAAGCCGTTATTGGCTCATACGCCACACCCAAGGGTGTTGTGGTCGGGCTCAGGAGACCTAATGCGGGTGCACAAACCTCGCCGCCCTTTTAACAAACTCCAAAACTCGAACCCCCTCGGTTGTGGAGAATGCCAGTAGGTCAAACAATTCTCTGTTTCTCAGTCGAATACACAAGATAGCCAAGGTTTTACTATTCTCTAATCATCCAAACCGCCAAACCAGACCAAAATTTCACGTGCTTGACCTTTATAAAACTTAATTTCAAGGAGTCGACTCAAATAATCACGTGTTCGGATCCATTGTGAACTAAATTTCTTAGTTTTCGGGTTCGGCTCTTCGTGGACGAAATTTCTTTAACTCCGTGCCTTAAATACCAAATTAGGCCCATGTGAAAATGAAATTTCACGGAGATCGCCCTTTGAGAACGGACTTCGTCGAGAGTTTTGCTCAGTTACATAAGCACGAAACTGCCTGTACTTAAAGGTCTGTTCCAGCAAGGTATTTGGAACACGTTTGGAGCAGAGTTGCTATATGGGATCAGTCATTGATGGCTGGTCCTACGACGGCTCTGCTCCAAACACCTCGCTGGAGCTGACTTGTAATACAGTGATAAGAAACCGTCCTTACTATTAATTGGAATTTCTGAAATAAACATATGTTCAATATTTTCGTTCATGAAACTGATTGGCTTATGTCTTTTTTTTTACTTCATCCGGAGCTTGAGGATGAGTGAGCAGTCGACATCGTCCCTGAAGCTCAAGATGGTCAGTGGAAGATGGAAGTCTCCTAGAACTGTTATGAGTATGTTGTGGCTTTTGTTTGTTTTATCTGGTGCGAGAGGCCGTGAAAGTAAAATCATCAGCGCCCTTGAAGCTCAAGACGGTCAATTCCCTTTCATGGTGGCCCTCGTTCAAAGAGAGGCGAAATCGGCGTACTGTTCCGGTGAAATCATCACCCTTACGCATGTATTAACAGCTTGCCACTGTATGGCCCATTATGACAACACTACTAAAAGACTCACCCTCTACGATATCGCCAGCTCTGGGCCCTTTTACGCTCACCCGTACGTTCACCTCGGTGTTGACAACGAACAAACTCGTGAAATGACGCATTTTGCACCCAGCGCCCTGTGTCAAGGACCGTCAAACGCGAACGAAGTATGGTACATGGACGTCGGTGTTGCCGTGGTAATTAAAAAATTCAAGTACATTCCTGGAAGAATTGAAGTCATCAAACTAATCAGCTTTCGACGGAAACGTCTGCGGGCCATCTGGAAAGAAGTGGCGGGGCGTAGTTCGATTTGCGAGATCGTCGGTTACGGTGATTCCATCGAAGATGATGCCAATCTAACATTGAAAAATCGCTACTTGAGATACTCAAAGATCTGGATCAAACCTGAATGGTTTTGTACGCCAAATAAGAACGCTTCGCGGTTCACTTATTTACAAAAGCGGTATTTTGAATTTATGGGAATCGGTTGCGGCATTGATATACACCAAACAAAGTATCTGGGTCACGGTGATTCTGGAGGGGCTCTTTTATATCGAGGAGCGCTACTTGGAATCAATATGGCCACGACACACTATGACCGCTCCGTCAGTATTTATCCGAATTTGCTCTTCCAACGGCTGGATAAGGTGATACTTTTCATACTATCAATCGGTAACCCATTCAGAAGTTTGGACTGCCCTCCCATTCAACAAAATAATTCTCTAGATGTCTATCCTCATGGGCCGAACTCAGCTCGAGGATTTCACAAGTGCCATTCTATATCCCTCGTACTGCTATCATTTTTAGTGTCGCCAACCTAATATTTTGTTAACGCGTTATTGAATTAAAATATCAAACAGTTGAACTGATTTCGATGCAAAATACCGTCTAAGGCGTCATAAGTAAGTAATAATGTATGCTTTATCCACTGGGAAGAACGTCGCGCTCAAAACATATGATAATTCCGGTAACAAACAGAGAGTTTCGACCAATGCGACCCTCGATTGGACGCTGAGGAGGCGAAAGCATTGTCCCAAGAAAACTCAAATTACTGTCATTTCCGGCCATTTCGTTTGGTTTGGGTGGAGACCAGTCGCTTTTTTCGCTTGTATACCAAAATTGATCTCATTTGCATCAAAATTGTCTTGTGTTGTGCAGTAATTATCAATTTAGGCAAGAAAACGCTGAAGTTTGCGTCACCGTTACTCCGTTAGCCCCTGGGAATTGCCATGTGATCCCGATTTTACTAATAGGTCCGTTCAATTGTTTCATGAGTACTACACTTTTGAAGAAAATCACCTGGTTTCATTCAATTTTCCAGAATAAGTCAATGAAATCACGTGGTTTTCTACACTAGTGTAGCACAAGCAAAACAATGGAAGGGGACCTAAAGTAACGCATGATCACTGTTGCATCCAATAATTCTGTAATGAGCCTTTTAATACCCTTGCGAGAGTGGTGAAGAGTTTATGAAAAATAAAGGAAAAAGGGCGTACGCTTGTAGTGGTTGGTACACCTAATCTCGACCTTATTCTGAATTCCTCGTTGAAGTGGAACAATTTTCTCTCTGTTTATACGATTATTAATATTATCTTCTTGAGCTGAGAAGATTTTAAATTTAAATGAACCCCTCGAGGAACTCGGCAATAAATAGTAAACCACTCGCTTCATGCCCACCCCCCGTCACCACATTTCCTCTTTTTCGCGATCTCCGACGAAGCAACCAGTAAAGTATTAAATATGAAGAGAAAATGGAGATGTTTCTGGTTATTAAACAACATCTCGACGTTGTCTAACGTAAATGATTTATGCGAGTTCATTTTCGACGAGTTAAAGTTTCAAAACAACACCCCCCTCCCTTCCTCACCCATTACCCGGATCGACCCGAGCGTTACGCTTGGTTTGAGTGCAAAGTTAATTTGCATCTAAACATACCACTCAAGAACAAGACGTTTGATTGTTTTTGGTGTAATGAACAAGGTGTGCGTGTTTGTATATCCTCTGAAATGATGAAACTGCAGCGGCGATTGCTGCTTCGATCGTTTTTTGTTCGAGAACGACGAGAATGAACCGACGGTGAGGCGGGCTCTCGTCGACGGTTGCTATTAACGCGCGTAAAAAAAAAAGAAAAATATAAAAAAAAACGATGAACCCTCCTGCAAAATCCAATCTAAATTGATTGATTCTCCCATCCTACCCTCAATTGTACGCATTTACTGGAGACGCACGTTAAAAAATAAGAGCCGCGGAAATTAATTTTTTTCGGCCTTGTCGAGGAAGCCTTAACATCAGTAATAACATTTTCATAACAAGATTTATTGAGATTTTCCGCTTTGGCGGGTGCGTTTAGGGGTGGGAGGCAAACATTAGAACGGCGCATTTACCAATAATAATCCAATGAAGCTGCAAAATTATTATTTATGTTTTTAAAGTAAAGCTAAGCGGGCGAATTGCGGATAAACTCAAGTATTTAAGGCCCGTTCGCAAGCTCTATATGTTTTCGTTGTGTGGTGTCTATGGAACCTATCAAAATGCTTCATTTTTCTAGGGAATAAATTTGTTTGGTTGCATAGACTCCACAGACGCGTAGCACGGAGCTTGTGAATAGGGTCCTATAATGACATCTTGGCGCTATTTTATCTATACCGGCAGCCTTTAGCACGAAAACTCCAGTGGATTTAGGCAGCCAAGGAAATAAATCGAACGGCTGACACAGACTGCACGTGCGGATTTAAATCAGCCAAAATAGCACGTTTTGTTGCGAAACTTGTTAACGTCTCTCACGCAGCCCCTGTATAATCCACCTGCTGTTTGGCACTCTGCCCGGTATATTTCACCGGTAATTCTCTCCCTTTCGAAGGGTATAATAATAAGATATCTCATTTTGTTTCCCCTCTTTCTATAAAGGTGCCAAAGATGGAGCGATTCTCACAGAAAACCAAAGAGAAACAGGGACAAACGCGTATTTCCCCATTAAATCGCAATACAGAGACACGCAGGTGGAGAGCAATTACGGGTAAAATGAGAGGAAAGGCGAGCTTGTATGGGTAAAATGAAAGGACTCCTTGTTCGATGATAACGAGCAAAGAGTCGTGATCTTTCTCGTGAGGCACGAGGGGAGGATTTCGAGGAATTAAACGGTTGGTATGGGTTAAGGGTGAAAATAAGGAAGGTCCGGATGTTTGGCTATATAAAGGCAAAAAGTCAACAAGAGCGATCTTCATTTATTATAATTTGTTGATTGTACATCGTAAATATTCCTACATATTTGCTCAATTTCAGTTAATTCATTCCATAATTACAAAAACAGCTAACAATTCCTATTGATTTCAGCGACTGCCGTTAATGTGCCTATATACCAAATAGTTGCGGTCTGCAAACTCAGGCCAAATCGTTATTGTGCTGCGCTTAACACAAAAATATCTGTTATTTCTTGGGTGTTTTCAAGAACGAACTCGTTGCCGTGGGGTCATTACCATCGTTTTAATTATACGCTTCGCGATCGTGAAGCAGCAGTGCGTTTTCTGGTAAAATCGTATTTTGTTTTGCAATATTGTTCGGTCGCTTTTCATCCTCGTCTCTAGTTTTGAAGAGGGTCACCTCTGCCCCTTCTTTGAGGCACAAAATTAACTGGACCCCGGACTCAATGGCTAAAATGGCCTCCTCCTTCCTTCAATTTTAACAATAATTTCAACAAAACTTCGGCGCTCCCCCAGTGCGGCCTCTGACAAGGTCGCACTTTTCCCGAAGGACCTAGGGAATTGAAAAAACAAAAAACAATAATAGTATATTTTACAACGATTGAGGAAAGCGTCACTTTACGCGCGAGTTGTGTTTGGCGATTGAGGTGAAGCCAAGTTCGCTAATTACTAACAACGAGCGCGTAAAGACGCTTCTCACGAGTAGCGAACGCTACTTATCGCTTGACCGACCAAATGTGAGGAACCTCACCACGACTCCCTCCAAAAACGTCACTCCTAACAGTGACGGAAAGTACTTTACGTCACTCCTAGCAGTGACATAAAGTAACTTTCGTTCACTCCGTGACGAAAATAAATTTTCACTTGACCTACGGAGTGGCTATTTTCACCATGACAACCTCACCGCGAAAGAAACACTTTATCTCAGGGTGTTATTTGCTCACTTTACGTCACGGAGTGAACGAAAGTACGTCATGTAACTGCTAGGAGTCGTGGTGAAGTGCCTCAAATTTGGTCGGTCAAGCGAAAAATAGCGTTCGCAACTCGTGAGGAGCGCCTTTACGCGCTTGTTGTTAGTAATTAGCGAACTCGGCTTCGCTTCGAACGCCAAACACAACTCACGCGTAAAGTGACGCTTTCCTCACTCGTTGTTAAAGATACTATTATTGGGTTTGCAGTCTTAAAAAATCAAAATTTCGCTGGACTGACTCCCTGAATAACCGCTGTTTTGGGGAGCATTTAGTAATATTTGCCGTTTTAAGGGCGTGGAACAGGTAGTTTGGCCATTTTTAGGGCACGAATCATCGTTGGTGAGGGGGTGGATGGATACCCTTGGAATGAGCTCTTGAGAGTAACAGCGCAGGACCAGGGAGTATGAGCTGTCAAACTTGTCTCATTTATAGGCCCGAAATTGCGCTGTACTGTTTGTGCTGTTCAAAAGCACGTAATTTTGTCACAGTAACCAGTTTTGTTGATATTAAGCAGAAATTACACACAAAATATTTAATTAATGGCACCGCAATTGCAATGTTGAACTTGAAAACTTGAACAAACCCCCCCCCTCCATCCAACGCACATGTGGCATTAACATATGGAATTCTATAGATCACGGCTAAAATTAATTAAAATGTGACCATTCGCAGCTAGAATTAAAAAATCCCAAATCAAACGCGTTTCTGAAGATAACTACGTGACGAAAATTCTTGGCCATGGAAATGTGCTAATTCGTGACTAAATTTGAGAAAACGCCATTTCGCGGTTCCTGGAGGCAAATTTTGCAGATCAAATTGAGTGAATCAATCATGGTGATTGACAAGTTAAGAATACCTGCCACTGATGATGGTTTAATAAACTGAAAACTGATTCCTGGAAGGGAATTACTCTCCCTACTCCCCCTTTTTCGTGGGTATAGATCAGGGAAAAATTACCAACCCCACGGTCTCACCTTGCCACCTTCATAACCACTTGATGGTGAGCAATCGGGAGTAAAGGACTGGCTGGTGACGTCAGTCTCCACCAGTGGTGCGATATTTTCAGGAGAAGGGCTTAAGGGGGGATGCTCATTCCACTATATTTAAGGGTGGGCGAGAGTCCATCCCTAAGTGGACCGACTATAGTAATTTCACTGAGTTTTTTTGAGTTAAAAAAAAAAAAAAAAAAATCGTGGGTTTCAGTATTTCAAAACCCAAATTTCGCAGATTGGATGCTCGCAGAACGTAGATTTTCCTCACTCTACAGGCCAATTTTGCAGGGTTTTATCCATTATCAATTTTCGCGGGGCTGGCTAATAAAAAAGAGCCATTTGAACTGTGTGCGGCTTTTTGAAAAACTAAATTTGGCCGGTCCGGGGGCCGGTCTGTCTCGTGCCAAAACTATTTTGCGGGGTCGACTCCCTTAAAAAAGTGAACTCACGAATTTTACCACGTGATGAGCCCGGGGGTGAGCAAAATACATCGAAAAATTATTTTAAATATGAGGGGTACTCAAATGAAAATCAGTATTTCGGTAAACCAGTAAACAGATGTTACAAATCTCGTTTCTTTAGTACCTCATATACAGGGGGGGGGGGTGGAATTTTACCTAATTACAGAGAAATATTCCTTTACAGGTTTACAGGCTGATTATTTGAGTACCCCTATGAAGTACCTACAAAATATTAAGTACAAAAATAAAAAAGAGTTTGAGTTGTATCTCCGCACACGCTGAAGATGGCGAGCAGGTGAAACCGGTTTTGTTATCGACGCACCCCAACGAGGGAAAACTTACGATGTTAGGCTTCCGCTATAAAATACTTTGTAAAATGTATTTAATCGCCAAGTCTGTTGACATCCATCCCCCTCCCAACGCAGGTCGATTTCACTTCGCTACAAAACTAGACATTTTTCAATTTATATCCACAGCCTTAACCCTTGTAACCCTCCCAATACTCCAAAACGAACTGTCCCGTTTGTTAAAGTAGACTCGCGATAGGCGGAAAATTCACATGGAAGCTTGATATACTGCGGCTGCCGTATATCCATTCCTCGTACTATCTTTCGTATGTACATAGGCTGTAATACAAGCATCGAGTGGAAAGGACATAAAATGGCGGCGAGGTATATAATTGGATTTAACGCCGATTGAACAACCTGGAATTTCCAATTAAGTGGAAAATTCATAGGATTTATAGGAGCTTTGGATATCCCCTTCTCATTATTTTTGACAAACAGGAAAAAGGAAGGAACAAATTAAAGCGCTAATCCTTTCAGTTTATTCCTCATAATCGATCCAAATGCCAAGATACGATTTTTTTTTTTTTTAAAGCCTGGGCCCTTTCTGAAGGGCATGCGAGTATCACTTTGAAGTTCCCATGGAAATTATCTTTTAAAAAACATTAATTCGCTTTATCTCCAATACAAATAATTACAGACTTCTTAAACACGAATGACCCTGTGGTTGCCGAACTGTTTGAGTTTCAACCTTGACGGGAAAGGTTTTCCCACCGGGTTTTACAAAAGATTTATTTTTTATTTTTTTGCCGTTTTATGGACGGAGGGAAAAAGGTCGGTCCCATTTAAGATTCATAACTCTGAATTGAATGATGGCGATGAAATTTCCATAAATGCCAACAAGGAGAAAATTGGATTCTGTTCTCTCTTTTTTTTTTTTATTGTATTATTAAGGCATTTTAATCTCAGGCCTCTAACGTGCAGCTTACAAGGAAATAATAGGTCGCTCGATATTGCGACAACTACAAAGAAAAAAATCGACGAGTACCGATGCGTGTAACGGACTCGCTATATCAAGAGATCAAACAGAAAGCGCAAGCTTTAGATCAGATAATACTGGTAGGTGGTAAGGGGATAGGAAAGAGGTGATCAAACCATCTGAGAATAGGTTGTCGGGAATATTGTATGGTGCGTTGACCACAGTATCTCACTCGGGTAGCTTTTGCTTCCAGGTTAGCCACGTAGAAATACATGCAATTGTGATTACATAAATCCTTTCCATCGAAACACACACTCATCCGTCCCATATCGATAATCCTATACGACGAACCTGTTCTGTTTTCAACAGCTCAGTGGCAACAGAGTAGAAATAAGAACAATAACGCAGGCAAAAAGGGGCGCGAAATCGCCTTGAACGACCTTGGGGTCTCGCAGAAAAGTTCAAGGATGTCTCGGAAACGTCAGATATTAATTGTCCGGGCGGTAAGCGAGAGACTATTATAAATACAATTCAATGCAAAATCAAAGTTATAGGTGGGTACATGGGTATAACAGCGTCGCCGGAAATGAATGGAAAAAGACGTCGCGCGTGGGCGGTATCACCGAATAGACATCTTGTTAAGCAGAAAAAGAAAAAAAAAGACGCTAATTTTTAAACGCTAGGCTACTGTAAATAATAATTTTAAGCGAATGGCGAAGCCCGAAGGTCTTTTGTAAAAATATTTAATAACATAAGCGCCTTAGAATTTATTTTTGACAATAAAAATCTTCTCGCTGGGATGTTTCTTTCATGGTCATTTCTTGTAACCGCATATGAGTTGGCTGCAAGGAGAAAACATCTTCTGAGCTCCCACACGCAGTAAGAACAACATAAAGGCTGAATAGAGGAGGTCGCGAGATACCGCTAAAATGATTGCACTGAACAAATCTGGACAGTAGGTAAATTTCAATGTGAACTGGAGGGATTGTTGGACAAGAAAAAATCGCAAATCGAACAGGAAAACATTGGTTTGGCCGCTATATCTACGTCGATGGTTGCCGTAAAAATCAGCCGAGAGCGAGAGAGGCGTCTTCAAGTTTCAACTTTGGAAAAAGGTCCCCCCCCCCCCCCATAAAAGTTCTTTCATCCTCATATATATAACAGGGCTTCGCGTATAAAAACCAAATATGCCTAGAAACCAACTAGTTGGACATTGAAACACATTGTCAAATATTTGGCTCAGTGAACTTTGGTTTTTGTTAGAAGAGCCGAACCGGCGAATTAGAATTTTTACTTTTTTTTTCGCGAAGAGACTTATTGAAAAAAAAAAAAAACAATAAAAAAAAAACTGATTCACGGCCGTAAAATAAATAAGAAAAAATGCTAAATCACGGAGAAGGCTGAGAAAACTTCACGGCAAAAATTGAGAAAAAGCACTAAAATAGCGGATAAAGTGTACAATACAGTCATTTGCGTTCAAAATTACGGAACACGCTAATTATCGGATAAAATCCGACAGTGAGAAAAAGTGCTAATTCGCGCTTAAAATTACGAAAAAATGAATTCTCGGCTTATTTATAACGCAAGTTTGTGGCTCAATCTGAAAAACGCTATACTTTATTGCTAAAAGTGGAAAAAACAAAAAAAAACGCTAATTCGTGGGGAAAATTAAGAAAAGTGCTAATTCACGGATAAAATTGGAGGAAATCGCTCTTTAGCAGCTAATGTAATGTAGCGGTTGCCATCCGAGACGGGTAAAGGACCGACTATGTCACAATGAATGTGCTCAAATCGACCGGCGGGTGGAAAAGTTGCGAGAGGAGTCGACGTGTGGCGGTGTATTTTTGACCGTTGGCAAGCGAGACATGAGCGGGTCCAGTTGTTAATTTGACAGTTCATTCCAGGCCAAAAATAACGATCCGAGATAAGTTTTCGAGTAGACCGTATGCCAGGGTGACTGAGTTCATGAAGACGATCGAACACAGCGCGGCGACAAGTAGCTGGGACGTAAGGTCGAGGTTGTGAGGTTGAATGCTCACACAAAAGAGATTGAGAAGCGAACGGTAAAGGAATGGAACGAAGTTTTAAAGAGGGGTTGTCGTATAACTCGCGAACTTGTGAGTCTTTCAGTTGCTCGTCGGCAATAACATCCAAACCATTGGGGCAGTTGATGGGTTCTATTCGGGAAAGAGTGTCGGCAACTGGGTTGTTTGAGCCGTTGACGTGACAAATGTCTGTTGTGAACTGACTGATGAAATTCAAGTGTCGAATGCGTCGGGGAGGGGCAGTGTCGACTTTTTGAGAAAACCCATAGATCAACGGTTTGTGGTCGGTTAAAATCGAGAATTGGCTGCCCTCGAGAAGTGGGCGAATGTGTTTCACAGCCAGATAGACAGCGAGTAATTCACGGTCGTAAGGAGAATAACGTTTTTGCGTGGAGGTCAGAGCTGTGGAAAAAAAACCAAGGGGTTCCCACAGTGGTCGTCTGACTTCTGTTGTAAAAAGGCGCCGATGCAGGAGTCGGACGCATCACAAGCGAGGGAAATTTCGGCGTCGAATGAAGGATGAAGAAGTAGAGTGGTGTGTCCGATAGCTGTTTTGCAATTTTCGAAAGATTCTTCAGCTTCCGAAGTCCAAACGAGTGGCGTTTTTGGAGAAAGGGAGGAACGAGTCGAGTTTTGTCCCGTGAGCATTTTGTTGAGGGAAGACTGAAGTTGGGCAGCTTTTGGAATGCATCTTCGATAAAAGTTAAACATTCCGAGGAAACGGCGGAGTTCTTTTACTGTTTGGGGTTTCGGAAATGTTTTGATAACGTCGACTTTAGTGGTCATTGGCGTTATACCTGAACTTGTGACGTGGTAGCCAAGAAAATCGACGTCGGGAGCGGCGAAAACACATTTCGAGTGGTTAATGGTCAAACCGTGGGTGCCGATTCGACGAAAAACTTCGCGGGGATGCGTTTTATGGGTGCCCTCGTTGGGCGAGGCTACGAGAATATCGTCGATGTATGCGAAGACGAACGGCAGGTCGCGAAATATCGAGGCCATGAAACGCTGAAAGGTCTGCGCCGCATTTCGGAGGCCGAAGCTCATCCTGAGGAACTCGAATAAGCCGAAGAGTGTGATGATAGATGTTTTTGGGATGTCGGTGTTGGCAATGGGGATTTGGTAATAGGCGTGATTGAGGTCTAATTTCGAAAATACTTTTGCGCCGCGTAGATTGTTTTGAAAATCGAGGATGTTTGGGACTGAATAACGATCTGGGAGTGTTTTGGAGTTCAAGCGGCGGTAATGGCCACAGGGTCGTAACTCGCCGTTTTTTTTTTGTAAACGACGACCAAGGACTCTTTGAAGGTCGGCAAATTCCTTCGGAAACCAACTGATTGAAGTATTGTCGGACTTTGTTGTAATTTTCAGGGGCTAGACGACGAGATTTAGAAGTACCAGGGTTGCCACTTGTTTCGATAAATGTTGGATTGAATGACGAGGAGTTTTGAGCGCTGCGGATGGTCGTGTGACGGCTGGAAATTCTTGTAGAATTTCGGCACTCCAGTGGCCATGTAATGGTAAAGCGTGGACTTTTGGCATAAAATCACAGCATAAGTGACCACGTGAGCTTAGTTTCGTCTCGGTGTCGATGAGTTGGTGTCCCTTTAGGTCTACCATCAACGAAAAATGGTACAAGAAATCAGCGCCGATAATGGGTTTGGAAATGTCGGCTAGTACGAAAGACCAGGTGAAGGGGCGACGTAGGCCAAAGTCGAGGGTCATTTTGAGTTCACCGTAGGTTGAGATTTGGGTACTGTTAGCAGCGTACAAAGTATACGAGGATGTCGATTTCCTATGTTTGAGGTCGGCGGGGTATACGGATACAGCGGCATCAGTGTCGACGAGAAAACGTTTTCCAGAATGTTTGTCTTGAGTAAAAAATTGGCGGTTGTCATTGAGTGTGACGGCGTCCGCCTGAACCGTCGTCACCTTCAGTCGCGAAAATGTGTGTGGTAATAACAGAGGTCGCTGTTGGATCGAGTTTGAGAAGGTGATCGATGTCGGGATCGGTTCGGGCTGCGGGATGAGTCACGAGATGGGGTTGACATGCGGCGGAAACGCATTTCTGTTTTGAGAGCAGCGACTTCTTCGATTAAACGCGAGACGAGAGCTTAGAGTGCATGGTCGGTTGTCTCTTGAGGTGGTTGGACAGTGCAGATGGTTGGTGCATAAACCTCGAACATGCGGTCAGCGATTCCGGCCAATTTGTCGAGATCGGAAGGATCGACGGCGACAAGTACGTCTTGCATGCGAGTGGGTGAAGCCTTCAGTCACAAAGTTTTGAGAATCTCTTGAGAAATGTGATTGTTGGCGAGATGACGCATTTCGCGTAAAAGTTGGGAGGGTTTACGATCGCCTAATCGTTGCCCTTCGAGAAGCTTTGTGACAGGCTCGTTTTCTGAGTCCAAATAAATCGAAATGAGACGATTGTGAAGTTGACTGTACGGGTCAGTTGGAGGATTTTTAACTAAATCGGCAATTTGTTTCAGGACGTCGTAGTCGAACTTGGTTACACATTCTTGAAATTTGCGGGTCGAACTAGTTATCCGGTTACCAGTGAAGACGGTCTCGGCTTGCAGAAACCAAAGTTCGGGGTCGGCTTTCCAGAAAGTGGGAAGACGTTCAGCGACACTGTGTGTGACGACGTCAACGGAAGGTAATGGAGTCCGATTGACTGGAAGTGACAGAAGCAGTGGTGCGTCGTCGAGGAAAAGAGATGTGTCTTGATCCGTTCTAGACATCGTGGTGTCAGATCACGTCTTTTTCAATGTCGGGGTCACCAATTTAGCGAACGTTGTTTAGAGCGTAACTGATTCGCTAATTATTATTTTTTTATAAGACAAAATCAAAAGCCGAACTATTTATTTTTTTAAAACTCTAGTCAGATGGGTAATAATCATCAACAAAAATAAACAATTATTAGTGGGATGTTGTTCCACTACATCACTTCCCCCTAATGTCGATGACATTAGAAAAACGAACTTTCTTTTCGACTAGGTGTGACGGTCGAGTCTTTTGCGTAGCTCGTACGACTGGAGCAGGTACATGCGAGGTGTCGACTACTGATAGCTGTGTCTAGTCGTTTTCATCTTGCATGAGATGCGCTGGTTTGAGGTGATCCAGCGATACGACTGATGTGCGATTAGGATCGGAAAGTTGAATCTTGAAAGTTTTCGGACCACGTTCGAGAACTTTAAACGGTCCAGAATAGGGTGGAGTGAGAGGAGGTGACACACGGTCTTGTCTGAGAAAAACGTAGTCACTCGAGTCCAAGTCTCTGTGACGAAAAGTAGGTCGGGTGGAAGTTCCAAATTTTGCAGGTCGAAAATGAGACGTTGTTTCTTCGAGCGATTTAATTGAATCGGCTGTTAGAGTGGTTGAAGACAAAATCAAAAGCCGAACTATTTATTTTTTTAAAACTCTAGTCAGATGGGTAATAATCATCAACAAAAATAAACAATTATTAGTGGGATGTTGTTCCACTACAATGGAAACGACTATTTTCAGCTTCTGAAGGCAAGTTCGCGGCTCAAACTGCGAAAAAACGCTAATCCATAGCTAAAAGCGAAATCAATCGCTAATTTGCAGCTCAAATTAAGAAAAATTTCTAATTCATGGATGCAATTGAGAAAAATCGCTAATTGGCATGCTGAAATAAAGAAAAACACGAATCTCTGTGAAATTCAGATAAATCGCTATTATTCACTGCTAAAAGGGCGAAAAATACGGGGGGATAAAACTTGCTAATTTATTGATAAAATTGACTAATTCGCGGATTAAATAGAGAAAAACGTCAATTCACGGCCTCTGATCGTAACTTCGTGCCAGAAAGTGAAAAAAAATCGGTAATCTGCGGCCAAATTTCAGAAAAAGCATTAGGTAGTTTGCGAAGAAAATTGGTGCAACTCTAATCCGTTGATGAAACGTAGGAAAACCCATAATTAGCGGGTAAGATGAGGATGAACCCTATAATTTGCGGCTGAAGAAAAATGACTGTTTATGGCGTCAAATTGAAAAAAATTGCTATTTCACAGAAATGAATGGAGCAAATGGCAAGTCGCGGTTCCTCAAGAAAAATTCGTGGTTAAACTAAAAAAAAAATAGTGCTAATTCACGGGTAAATCGCATCGCTCACTAGCGGCTCAAATAAGGAAAAACACAAATTCATTGCAAGGAAAACGCTAATTTACGACTGAAATGGAGATAAATCGCTAATTCGCGGCTGAAACGAGGACGAATCGCTAATTCGCGGCTAAAATCGAGACAAATCGTGAATTCACCGATGAAATTGAGATGAAGTGATAAATTGTGGAAAAAACGCTAATTCGCGGTTCCCGAGGCGGCGTTGATGAAAGATTCGCCCGGGGCGCCGCCGAATGTCCAAGACCGGCTCTGCAATGAACTGCCCACGGCCTTTTGCTATAAGATCAAAGTGTTGTGCTCATGGGGGTGGGGGAGGCGGCTATGAAGGGTTGCCCGCCTGAGTTCTTACAACCATCGGGTTTATGGCCCACGGCCAAAAAAGGTTGGCCAGCCCTGGTTGCAAGGGGGTGGGCAGTTTTATAAAAGTAATTTACCCTCAGAAACTGCTCTGTGGCCCGAAACCAGCAGTTGAGTGATGAAGGGCCCCTAAAATTGCCGATCGAGCGACAACAATTGGCTGCATATTTTTACTACTTTTAGGAGATCGTCAATTCGAGGATTATTTCGAAGCTCTCGCAGCTTTTTTAGTATGGAAATGGCCTAAAAGTTCAGCATCGAGCAGTAACTTTACAGGGGTCTAATTACAAGTTGCCGATTTTAGTACCCGTGGGGACAAAATGCCAAGTTCAGAGATCAGAATGTCATTTTTGGGGGCAAGAATTGACAGTTTTTATCCATTAGAAGGCTGCGCCGATCGTTTAACCGGCAAAAGTGGAAGTTCTTTATGAAATAATGCCCTTTTCATATGAGCACAGTCAGTTTCTGGGGTGAAATTCGCTTTCTTTGCCGAATAGGGTAAACTCATGAAATGACACCTTTTAACGCGCTAATTTTACTCGAAAATTCAACCACTAAGCTAAAAAACTAACACTTATTCATAATTCGGCTTGTTCCAGCATATTATTCAGTACCGTTACGAGGTAGTGGCGAGGGGGGCGGAGCACCCGGGCCCTTTGAGGGGGCTCACGAAAAGCTTAAAGATAAAAATGAGGATTTTTTAGGTCCTATTTTCGTAGGGCACGTGATACACAAGCGATTTGGCTATTTTGGACGATTTTCAGTCTATCCGACCTGGAGAATAGAACGCTGCTGGTGATCAGCAAGCAGTGTCGTTAATATTCGATTGAGCACACAAAAGCGCTATTACGATGGCTCAAATTGAGTGAATTCACGCCTTCTATACGTTAATTTGCAATTAAAATACAGCAAATACGCTGATCCCCAAGTTTATTTAGGTCCTTAAGCGAAAAAAATTAAGAACAACAAGAACACGCTCAAATTTGCCGATATCGTGGGAAAATCACTAATAATCGTGGCTGCGAAAAAACGCTTATTCGTGGTTTTTTCTATGCAAATTTCAGACCATAATTGAGATAAAAAATTGCTGATTCCCGGTGTATGTATAGAGGCAATTTTACGGCTAAAATGTACAAAAAACGATAATAAGCTGTTTTTGGACCAAACCCGCGGCTATAACTGGGAAATACGTTGCATATCAAGGCTAATTCACGGCTAAAGTTGGGAAAACACAAATCCGAAGCTTTTGAGGGATATTTCGTGAAAAAGTGCTAATCGATGGCCAACATTGAAAAAAAAAAATGGCCAATACAGGGCTAAAATGTATAATAAACCACAAAAAACACGCTAATTTACGGCTGAAATTGATAAAATCACCAACTAGCGCGGCTAAAATTAAGGAAACCGCTGTGTTTCAGCTCAAATTGAGAAAAAAGGCTAATTCGCTGCTAAAAATTTAGGAAAACGCCAATTTTTTGCGAAAATGGAGAACATTGCTAATTTTCTGTTCAAACTGAGAAAATGTGCTAATTCCCGGCTAAAATGGGGAAAAAGCGACAATTCATGACTTTAATAGAGAAAAGTGTCAATTTAGTGTTCAAAATTGAATATAACGCCAATTCTCGTCTTCTGAAGACAACTTATTGGGTGCAAAAAAATCAGAAAAAGCGCTAATCCATAGCTAGAAACACACGTAAAATTGTTAATCTGTAACTAAAATGTAAAAACCCCGCCAATTTTGCGGATAATTTTGGGTAATCACTAATTCGAGTGGCTAAACATTAAGAGAAACACTAATTTTCAGCTCAAATGAGGAAATGCGCTAATTCGTTGCTAAAAATGAAAAAAATATTGCTAAGCAGCTGTAGATAAAGTATAGTAATAGCTATAATTCACGAGTGAAATATAGAACAATTTCAATTGCGTCCAATGTTGAAAATGTGCCATTTCACGGCTTCAGGGGCCTGATTCACTAACTTTTTTCATCATTGCATTTTTCAAAAATCATGTGTTTCCGTTCAGTTTTCTTAATTTCATGAATGAGATTTCAATGTTTCTTCCAAAGCAACGTTTCTATTTCGTTAGAGAATAAGGCCCCTGAAGGCAAAAATTTAGAAATAGCGCCAATTCATGACTATGGATGTAACGCCTTGCTAATTCCGCTAAAACTGGAGAAAAGCGCTTATCCACAGCAAAAAGTGGAAAAGATACTGTTACTGCAGGACTGAAATGTAATAAGAAACTCTAATTTGCGGCTAATTATGAAAAATCACCAATTATCATGCCTAAAATAAAAAAAAACGCAAATTTCATAGTTCATAACGAGAAAAGTGAAAAGCCACGAATTCTAGCTATTTATACATCATATCCGTCAATTAGCGTTTGTACTCAATTTAAGCCGCAAATTGTACATCTTCTCAATTTTAGTCAAGAAGCAGTGGATGTTTTTACACGTATTTTGCCATGAACTTGCATTTTTACCCCAATTTTAGCCGCGAAGTTGCCTTCAGAACCCGCAAATTGGCGTATATTCGTTAACAGCCGAAAATTTGAATACTTTTTTTTTTTTTTTTTTTTTTACAGCGAATTACCACTCATTCCCAAATTGGGAAAAGAGTGGTAAAATTTATCGTTTCTCTGAATTTTAGGCGGCGTAATTGGTGATTTTTCTCAATATTAGCCGCAAATTAGTGGATTTTTGAACATTTGTGCCCCGCGTTATCTTTTTCACTTTCATCCGTCGAAGCGTTTTTCTTAGTTTTAGCCCCGAAAAAAACACAGACGCCTTGGATTAGCGTATTTTCAACCACAGCCGAAAATTATAATTTCTTCAATTTTACCCGTAAATTAGATATTTGTCTGCAATAATATGCAAATTAGTATAAATGTGGTCAATTTTTAGCAGCGAGGTAGCGTTTTTATTCGGTAAAAACGATTTATCTTGATCGTGGCTTTGAATTGGCGTTTTCCTCAATTTTCACTGCACTTTTTCTCCATTTTAACTGCAACGCGGCGTTTTTTATCAAATCAGCTGTGCTAATTAGTGATTTTTCTTAATAATCGCCGCAAAGTAGCAATTTTTTAAAAATTGGTGCTACGAATTATTGGTTTTTCCGAGTTTTAAGCCCGAAGTTGCCTTCAGAGGCCACGGATTGGCGTTTTCCTATACATTTTAGCCGCGAATATGGGGTTTCTCTATTGTTTCAATTTTAACCGCGTGTTAGAATTTTGTCTGCACTTTGTCCGCAAATTATTGAAGTTCCTTAATTTTTGCAACGAAATAGCGTTTTTCTGTGAAAGCGATTTTTCCAAATTTTTCTGTTAATTATAGCGATGTTTTGCTTTCTTAGCACCGAATTAGCACTTTTCCTCAATTTGAGCTACAAACTAGCGTTTTTTTTAAATTTTAGCCGTGCTAGCTAGTAATTTTTCTCGATAATGGTAGCAAACTATCAGTTTTTTAAACATTTTTGCTCTGCTTTATAATTTGTTCCCACTTTTAGTTATGGATTAACGCTTTTTCCCAGTTTTAAGCCCGAAGTTGCCTTCAGAGGCCACGGATTCATATTTTCCTAAAGTTTAGCCGCGAATTAGGGTTTTTTCATTTGTATCCGTAAATTATTATTTGTTCTAGACTTTATCTGCGAATTAGCGATTTTACTCAATTTTGGACCCAAATTGCGCCCAATGATGCGTGAAGTTTTTCGCAATTTCATAGAGAATACCCATTTTAAGCCCCACTCTTAATTTCAGTCCTACCTAGCGTTTTTTCTTGTTTTTTGTTTTCAATTATAGGGGCAATATTTTTTTACTTTTACAGCTTTGAATTATCGCTTTTTCACCATTTTAGCCACGCACGAGTTTGGCCAAAGAAGAGCACGTTGGAATTTTTGTTTTCATTTTAGCTGTTAAGTGGCCCCTATTCACTGCGAAATGAGCGATTTTTTCTCAATTTTGGTCTGGAAGTAGCACCGAGAAACCACAAATGAACTCTTTTATGCAGTTTTAGCCGCGAATATTGGTTTCTTTCATGATCATAGAACCTAAAGATCGTAATTTTTTCATCTTCATGCTCTTTGGTCCGCCCCTCTCGCCGCTGCCTCGGTCCGCTACTGGGTGGGACCGCCACCTGATCGCACTTGGTCAATCTGAATCGACAATGGATGGGAATAGGCGCACATTTATAACAAAAAGTGAAAAAATACGTTAACTCGCGGCTCAACTACGTGGTTAAAAATTAAGAAATTGAGATGAAGCGCTAAAAATAGTTCATGGCTAATTAAAAAAAAAAAAAACCTTTTCCGGCAAAATAGAGATAAAACGCTGATTTGCATGCAGTTAATTATTAATTTAATGGCCTCAAATTGAAAAAAGCCCGCAACTTACAAATTCTGGGAAAATTATGACCATATAGGCTCGTAATTTTTAGAATATTACGCTTGTCCCCGAAACATACAATATCGCAGACATTAAGACCCGTATTCGGAAACCAACCTGAAAAACCTTTATAGGTCTCGCGGCTATTCATCGACGGTATAATAAGGGCCCTGGAGCATTCCTCTTCACGGAAACTTGCTATTTGGCTGATATTACACAGCAACGTCCAATTAATTTTTTAAATTTTGTGGTGATTACGCTCTAATGTTGCAATTAGCTGCTTTTTAGCCATAAAATTGGTGTATTGAAAGACAACTGATCTGCAAAAATCATTCATCGAGACCCAATTTACAATTCCGGTGGTTTTTACCCTAAAATTGTAATATCGGGTCTTTTCATAGTTGCAAACGTGGAGTTTCGCCCCTATTCAGTCGTAACTTGTATTTTGCGGACATTTAGCATCGAAACTAGCAATTTCCCGCCTTCTTAGCGCTGATCTATAAAGTTTCGTTACGATTTGTGCCCTGACTAATAATTTCTCTGATTTTTAACTCAGAAACTTTTTTATTGAGCTGTGTAGTTGTAAAATTACAAAAACTTTGCAAGAAACTCTCACCAAATCGTTAAAACAACGGTGAAGTGTTTTCAACGATAGCGGAAAGACCTGGATAGCTTAAATAACTAGACTTCCAAACTTATAATTGTGAAGAACTCGCTTTATTTGATAAAAATAAGTTTTTGAGGTGAACAACTTACCTATTCGTTTCATGAAATCTACCACCCTTCCCCACCCGCCACAAACTCGCCTTCTCATCTCTCATGAATCAGCTATCTCACTGTTCACAAAGTTTCACGGAACAATAGGCTACCTCTCGCCAATTATTCCTCCCTTTTATTTTCATTCTTTTTTTTTTTTACCCCCGAAGAGCAGCTGATCCGTGGAAACTGGCCGGACGTGCTGCCTATACTTGTCGACAATAGAGTTTCCTATACAGCCACCCACCCTCTCGGCTCACTTTCCCACACCCTTCTTGAAGTTTTAAAGAAACTATATCCATCCTCTTCCCCTTCTGTCCAGGCTGTAATTGCCGTTGAAAGGATCCTGTTATGCAGTGCTGGTAAATGGGGAGTGTAAATAAGAAGGGAGTGCAATACTTGTTAAAGAATAATGCTCTCCCGAGTTATTGAGCGTAGGGAACATTCAAAAGATATTCTTTTTCCTGCTTGTATTTATGTCCTACTCCGTAAGTAATTACGGAAGGGCGTGTTTCTCTGGTGAGCCATTTTCTTCGTCAAATGCACCTTCATCACAAATACAAGCAAAATGGACAAAAACAGACGAGATGTTGTATGGATAGCAACATGAGGGAGAGGCAGCGATTGTAAAGGAGGAAAAAGGGATATCCCCTCCTGTATCTTCTCACTCATTGGATGTTTTATTCTCGTCAGGGTGTAAAATCACAGAAGTATCAAGTTCATTTGAATGTACAATCAATTAGGGAACGAGGATGCGATTTACGTAAAGCTTGAACTTGGTCGACCCGACAAAGTTTCTACCCTTCACTGTAATCATCTCTCCCTTACTGTAATTTTAGAGTTGGTATTCTGACGTTACTCGTGTTAAATTCGATACAGAAAACTAAAAGGTTCAAAAGGTTCACTAGTTATAATTATATCAGTTTTAATTTAGAGTTTGAAGGAGTAGGATTCCTTTATGAAGGTGAAGGACTATTTAAACCGCACGACTTGAATGTCTTGCTGGTTACATACATCAGTCATTTTCAACATTCCTTACTTCCTTTGAAAATGACATTTCCATATTCCGTTCTATGGATTAGTACACGCCGTCGAAATTTCGTCCTCTTAATTAAAGTAAATGCGAATTAATTAATCAACGAGAGATCTGGGAACTCGTCTCTCACACAATATCTCAGTATGAGGGATGACGCCTGACTGAACGTCACGCGACGAGCTCTGGGATGAATTCACATCATACTCATCACAATGTAATCCTCTAAATGAATGGAAGGGGTTGATCGGTAAATAATTGAACGTTATCAACTAGACCCCCACCACCATCACCAATCCCTCGGCACTGCTGTTCTGTCTTAATAAAAATGGTCCTCTGAGACTTACACGTGTATGGGGGGGGGGGGGCACGTGAAAAGCGGTATTGTCGCTGTTAAGATAATGGTGAAAGGGTCAATTGTAAAGAATGAGCCAGCGATTTCTTTGAAAACAGAAATGTCTCACTGACATAGTTATATGGAGGGGGAAAGGGACCCAAAAAAATTACCTCCTATACCGTCTCTCTGCGAAGTAAATTTGTCCATCAATTCGATCTTGAGCCTCGCTCCCTAAGAACTTGACAAATCAACCGATTTTGTTCTTAAAACGTGAAATTAAGAAACAGTTTTCTCATTCGACCGAACACTTTATTGCAAAATTGAGTGGGAAACCTCTTTATCTTCATTTCCTAATTGAATTATTCCACGCTGTGAGTTCGAGTGACGTCACGATCACTTAACAGGTTGCCCCTCCCCATTCTCACCATAATGACACTGTTCAAAACTGTATATTGGGGTTCATTTCATTCTTTCTTCTGTTCTGTCTGTTTCGTTTCATTCAACTTGTTTAATCGAGCCCTTTATTGAATTGAAACGTCAAAAATGGAAATTCCGACTATTCCAAAGATCGTATTATCGGGTTGCGGCCACCTCATTCCAATAATGTTCGTCATCGATAACAAAAAATCGGGACTTTTAACAAATAAAAACCTTGTGAGAAAAAGGGGTGTCTCGGACTCCGTCACGACTACTAAAACTTTGGGAGGGTATAACGCACTTTTCGCCTCTATCCAAACGTTCATAAATTGCTCCACTAAATCACCTTTCTTGATTGTCGCGTGCTACAAGTAGCTTAAGGCCGTTGACGGTGAAGCTTTGAAAACTTTGTTTGGTTGCACAGGCTTCCCAGACATGTAGCAATAAGCTGTGGTAGAGTCTAGGCCAGGGGTGGCCAACTCAGAGCCCGCGAGCCACGATTTCACAATGGCCCGCCCGTGGCCTAAAGTGGTAAATTATCATTTTCAATGTTGGATTTTCGCCCCCCCCCCTCGGATTTTTGTGCAAATTGAAAACGCTACGATTCCCGCCCCCTTGTGGCCAGCTAATCCACCGTCAAGTGCTTATAATCCAGACCAAAATTGAAAACAACGCTAAAGTGGGGATAAAATTGAGATAAATGGCTTATTCAAGGATGAAATTATTGAGAAAAATCTCTGATTGTCGGACAGAAGTGAGAAAAAGTGCTAAATCAAGCATGAAATTAGGAAAAATTCATAGCTAATTCGCGATGTAAAACTTTACTTCACGGCTAAATTTGAGAAAAAGCTCTAAAATCGCGGATAAAGTTTAAAAAACAGTAATTTGCGTTTAAAATTACGAAAAACGCTAATACACAGATAAAATTTAGTGAAAAGTCGATAATTGACCAGTAGTTTTGAGAAAAAGTGCCAACTCGCGCCTGAAATCACGAAAACATGAATTCTCGGCTCAACCTTCAAGTTCGTGACTCAACCTGAAAAACACTAATTCATGGCTAAAAGTTTAAAAAAACGCTAATTCGCGGGATAAGAAAAAGTGCTAATTCATGAAAACAAATTGAGGAAAATCGCTCTTTAGCGGCTAAAATCACTTCACGGCTAAAGTGGGGAAGCGCTATTCTTACAGGCTAGAAGTATGGAATTGACAATATTCAGCTTCTGAAGGCAATTTCGTGGCTCAAACTGGGAAAAAACACTAATCCATAGCTAAAAGCGAAACTACAATCGCTAATTTGCAGTAAGAAAAGTTGCTAACTCATGGATGAAATTGAGAAAAATCGCTCATTAGCGGCTGAAATAAGGAAAAACAAGAATTCACTCCAAAATTAAGTTAAATGGCCAATTCACGGCTAAAATGACGTAAAATCGCTTATTCGCGGCTAAAATGAAGAAAAATTGCCATTTCATAGTTATCTATGATGAGAAGCGCTGAAGTAAGGAAAACTCTAGGTCCGTTCCATTGTTTTTAGAATTCGGAATTCGGTGGATTTTTTAGAATTCGAGATGAATCGAACTTGAACTCTTTCTCCGACTGAAAAAAAAAACGGCAAGGTTTAGTTGAAAAAGAAGAAATATTGGCGGTTGTGGTGGGCCTTGACGGGAAAATTGCGTCTAGGCGAAGTCGAAGGGTCCGTTGAAGATATTTTTCTGCGGGGAGACTCTCCACAACTTAGTGGCGTAGCACGATGACGTAGAAGTATTTGTATCACTTTTTCTTGAACGGAAATATTTTCACTTGAAGCGGTTTTTAGTCTATTTTTGAGAGTCTGAATATTTCTTTCCACTATACCGCCTGTAGCTGGATGTCCAGACGCGATAAATTTTTGGCTGATTCCACTCGTCTTACAGTATGTGACAAATTCGTTACTCGTAAAATCCGAAACGTTATCTGAAGCGATTATGCGAGGGTAGCCAAGGAACGAAAATATGTTTTCCAGCAATGAAATTATGACAGGGTTGGTAGGAGGATCGCAAGTGATTCGAACAAGGTGCGGTCCAGTCTCCGTTTCGACCTCAGATCTTCAGCCACCAGGGCTACACGGTCCTGGTCTCATCAACCCGGCAATTGAGCCAAGTACAGAGCCGATGGATACCCAGGGGTGGGCAAAATACTTTGAAAATGTATTTTAAACACAAAGCCCAAAATACTTTCAAAAATGTATTTTAAATACTGAAATACAAATACTTTTTGAATTGTATTTTGAATAAAATACAAATACAATTTAAAATACTTTTCAAAAATTCGATTTCGACGGCAGATAGTGCGAAAAACACGAAAAATAAATAATTCAAAAATATCAGGTCCTTCAATAGACAAGTTGACAAATGTAGCAGCGCGAAATGGCGCTGCGCCGCGATGCGCAAAGAAAAGTAGGCAACGTGTCACGAAGTATTTAGTACCGAACCGGCGAGCACTGGTGGATCGTGAGCTGAAAAGGAGGTGAGGTCACTGGTGGACCTATATCGGGGCCCAGGGCGGAAATCTTCAAGAGGCCCCTAAAAGTCTCTAACTATGCATAAAACCTCTATTGGTAACCTCTAAGGCCTTTTCCTAATTTTAGCCATGGCCTTTTCCATATATTGTAGGCAAATTACCGCTATTTCCACAGTCTATCCGCTAAGCAGCGCTTATGCCAAGTTTAAACTGCGAATTTCTCCATTTTAGCAACGAATGAGTGCTTTTTGTCAACTTTAACAGCAAATTAGCGCTTTTCGACGCAAATAAGCAACTGATTAGCGGGGTAATCCCCCTCCCCCAAGACATAAAGACCCCATAAAGACATAAATATGCGCTTTTCCCCAACTTTAGCAGCAAAGTAGATTTGGTATCCTGTAAATCAGCGATGTTTCTTTAACTTTCCTCGAGTTGGCGTTTTCCACAATTTTAGCTGCAAATTAGCGATTTTTTCTAGCGGTTTACTCAGTATGAGCTGAAAATTACTCAATATTAGCCGTAAAATTCTCGAAATGTTTACCACAAATTAGCATTTTTTGTTCACCGTAACCATACACTGCGGAATAGCGATTTCGTCTCAGTTTTAGCCGCGAATTTGCGAGTTTTTCACTCATAGCCATAAATTAGCGCTTTTTCTCAATTTTAGCCTCAAAGTCTCCCGAGGAAGCCGCGAATTAACGTATTTCCAGTTTTTGACGCAAATTTAAATTTGTCTCAATTTTAGCCGTAAATTAGCGCTTTTTCGTAATTTTAGCAGTGCAGTAGCTATTTATAGCCCGTGTATTAGCAAATTTTGTTCATTTTAGCCACGAATTGGCGTTTTCCGATATTTTTACTGCAAATCGTCAATTCTTCCATTTTTGACAGTGAATTAGCACTTTTTGTTTCAATTTAGGCTGGAAATTAAATTTTCTCTTCATTCTAGCCAGAATAATTACTGATTTTCTCTATATTAGCCGCAAATTGGCACCACATTAGTAATTTTTTTTCAATTTTAATTGTATGTAGAATAGGGCTTCATCTCAGTTCTAGCCGTGAATCAGTGTTTTTTCTTTTACTTATAACCATGAATTTGCCGTTTACCTCAATTTTAGCCACAAAGTTGTTGTCAGAAGGCGGAATTAGAAATTCCAACACACTTTATCCGCGATTATCTTCATCAATTTTAGCCGTAAATTCGCGTTTTTTTCAACTTTAGCTGCTTTGAAGCGTTTCTATATTCTGTGAATTCGTGAATTACCTTAATTTTTCAGCCACGAATTCGTGATTTCCTCAAATTTTAGCCGGGAATAACACTTTTTCCCAATTTGAGCTGAAAACGAGAGTTTTTATTTATTTATGACAGGCTAATTATAGTGAATTTTTCAATATTAGCTTTTTTTTGTTTGTTTTTTTACACTTCAGTCCCACGTTGGCGTTTTTCCTTAAATTTTTGCTATGGATTAGCGTTTATTGTTTAGTTTTAGCCTCGGACAGAAGCTACGCATTTGCGTTTTGTCAATTTTTCAAGGTTTAGTGACTTTGTGGGTCACGCTCTCTTCGGTATACAAAATAACGGCCAACGAAAAATTTAGAGATCTTTTTTATAACGACAATGAAAAATTGGGAAAATACGAACTCGCGATCAAACTGACTTATGTTGTTTTTTTAACATAGTATTTGCTATTTTTAAAAATAAAAATTGAGGTTTGTTAGCTGTTGGCACGCTACAACTTGAACCAATTTTGGCCACGGGTTAGCGCTTTTAATCAATTTTAGCAGTGCATTAGGGATTCTTTCGTTTGTTTGGTGATTTTCCTCCATTTTAGCCACGATTTGGCGTTTTCCTCGTTTTCAGCTGCAGTTTAGCCATTTTTTAGCAGCCAATTAGCACTTTTTTCTCAGTTTGAGTTGAAAATTAGTGTTTTTCTTAAAGTTGGCCCCGCTAATTAATATTTTTGTCAATTCTAGCCGCGTAGTTTTTTTAGGTTTTAGCCCGCGTGAGCCATTTTTGTCTACGGATTAGCGCTGTTTCTCAGTTTGAGCCTCGATTCTTTCAGAAGCTATACAGATTTTCGTTTTCTCAATTTCAGCCGCGAATTATTGATTTTTCTTCATTTCAGCTGTGAAATAGCGTTTTCTGATAATTTTGCAGCGAATTAGCACATTATCTATTCTCTTTTCTTTTATTAATAGGCGATTTTTCGCCATTTGAGTTGTGAATTTGCCATTTTGGTCCAGTTTAAACTCGAATTAGCGTTGTTTTTCGCAATAATTGCCCCGAGTTTTGTTTACGTATACAGCTTTGTGTACTTGTAGGCTAGGGCTCTGTATGATCCATTTTTGTGCAAAGTTTCCATCCGCTAGCATAATTTTTGCGGCAGTTGTGCTAAAAAGGAATTCGGAACTTCCACCTCCCACCATGACTACCCTTCCCTCTCCACTTTTTCGCAAAATGAAAACGTCAATCGAAGGCTGTTATTACACCGGGTTTTTGTGCCAAATATGGTGTCACTAAGTTAGGTTATACTGGTGAATGGTGGCGAAGAAGTGGAAACTATAGAACGTTGAAATTAAAAGTATTTGTATTGGTATTTGTATTTTCGTTGAGTGTGAAATACAAAATACTTTTGAAAATGTATTTGAAATACAAAGCCCAAAATACTTTCAAAAATGTATTTTAAATACAGAAATACAAATAATTTTCCAAAAGTATTTAAATACAATTACAAAATACGTATTTTGTATTTAAAATACAAAGTATTTTAAATACTCAAGTCCCCACCCCTGTGGATACCCCCTCGACGGGAGCGGAGGTGCTACAGCACTACGATTCCCGCCCCCGGCTCTCAACCCGTTCTAATTTGCTCCTAAAAAAGTCCCCGAAACTTGTTATTCCATCAAAATTAAGACCTCAAACCAGAAACTTGAATAATTGACATCTCCGGTGAAGCGTATTGAGCCCAGGTGCGGATACTACATTGTATGTTAGGCTCGGGAGCTCAAACAAGCGCATAATTACGGATACAGTTGAGAAAACTCAATAATTCTCGAGTAAAACTGAAAAAAGCGACCTAATTGATGGCTAAAAGTAAAAACAAATGCTAACTTGTGCTGAAAATGGAGAAACACGCTTTAATTCACGCTAAAAATAAGAATAATCATTAATGCACGGATAAAACCAATGATGAATAAAAAAGGAAATAACATAAAAATAAAGAAAAATGATGTAAAAATATAGTAAGTAATCATTAAGAAAAAGGAAGATGAACTCATTAATTTAGCAAACATTAAAGGTCCGTTCCACTGTTTTGCGAGTGCTACTCTTTTGAAAAAAATTATTTGGTTTCATTCAATTTTTCAGAATAAGTCAATGAAATCACATGGTTTTCTACATTAGTGTAGCACTTGCAAACCGGTTCCACACATGCGGTGTTTGCCAAATAACGAGCATAATTTTCTCGCGACTTGCGGGTAAAGTATACCATTTATATTCCACGTAGAAGGAGTAATGTTGTTTTTTACTGGCCTCAAAAATCAAACCGAGTAAATAACAACTTTACTCACTAGTGAGTTAAGTTGTTTTTTACTCATTTGTGGCCGAGCAAGAAATGGTTGTTGCTCTTGTTTGACCGGTAGAGCGCAGCAGTGCCTCTTCTAGCGACGGGATTCTCACCAGTTCCCGAAATCATCACACTGACTCCCAATAGTGATAGTTAGTAGTCTTAATTTCTTTTTAAAAAAATAAAAAAAAAATAACACTTTTCTTTGTCAAACTACCTACTGTTTTTATTTTATTGTGAAGCGAGCTCCGCCGCGAGAAAAATACCATGCTTAACGCGTGACAAAAAAAACGAACAAACAAACAACGCTCGTAGAATGACAAAACGCTCGTAGAACTCGTCTGTGGCTCGTGCTTACAAACTAAAACTCGCAATAAATTCACATTTTACTCACTCGTACTACAATATACTATATCAGTTTCTAGCATTGCCTAGAAACCGACTAACTGAAAATAGAACCAGGCGAAAAAGCATCGATATCCAAAGAAAACTGGTTAGTCTCATTGCTCACTTTTTTCCAAGGCGATTTTCTCTTTTCGGAATTGTGAAAACGAACACTTTTTTTGCATCGCTAGGAAGCTGGCTAAACGAGAATTTGTTTTTGAGTGATTAAAAAAAAAAAATCACCCCATCCGTGATAATAGAAATATCTTAAGACATGGTTTTTTTTTTCAAAAGAATAAAACTGGGTAATATTCGATGACGGTTGCGCGAAAAATAACGTACATCACTTGACTATTAAGTGGTACTACCTGCTCGTTTTTAATTAGCGGCCTCGGCAAGCCTCGTCCGCCCAACAAAAAACTCGCAGGTAATGCACCACTTACTAATCTTGTAATGTAATCTACTATAATCGACGTGGTATTTTGTCAACTCTAATTAAGAATGTTGTGCGTTTTTTGTTAGGACTGACCATAGTCAACTTATGAGTGAAAAACTGAAAAAAGTCGACATTTTTTGAAGTTTTTGGACTGTCAAAAGTTGTGCCTTTGGAAATTTTGTGTGCAAATTTTGATTCCATGCTAATAGGACGCTAAGTGGATTAATTAAAAAAATAAAATCGCTTACACCACCTTTTGCAAGGTGATTTCCTTTATATACTGGACTAGGTTTCATAATAAAGAAACCGTGTACCGAAGTTGAGGCGAAGCACAGTCTTAATATCAATTTATATTTTCAGACTACTCTTTAGACCTGTCAGTCACCCGCGCGTATATTAAGTGTTAATGACTTCAATTTTGAAACTCGAAACTTTTGGTAATTATTTATCGGTTCAAACCCCACCCAAGGATAGAGTTGACGTCTTCTAATCCAGTATTAAAGTTTTCTTTCGAACACTGTTTTTTAACGTGTTTTCACGCTTTTATTCTGAAAGAAACCGAAAGTGATGCCGAAGGATGATAGGTTGATGGTGCAGGGCTTCGGATGAGTGTATTTTTTTTACAGACTGTCAGTAAAATGATTTTCAGAACCATTTCCTCGCTCTCTCTCGCTCTTTCATGAACTCTGTTACTTTTCAATCACTCATTCACCCACCTACACACGAGTCTCTTACGCTATTCAATTTATGTTATGAGTATATAGTAGCGTCGAAAGCGTTTTACATCTCTCACTCTCCTTCTCTCTCTCACTCTCTCTCCTTCACTCACACTTTATGAGGTTTTTGAAGCCCGTAGAAATACGTATATCGTATACAGACGAAGGCAAAAAGGGGGAAAGAGTGATAGAGTTGTCAATCGCATCGGTTTTTGGTGGTTTCGAATCAATTTCCTCACGCGCCCAGAGTGAGTGTGACACCTTTTTTTTTTTTTTTAATAAAGTTTTTTTTTCTTATTTTGTTTGTCGAAGCCCCCCTCCCCCCCGCAGGACAGATGATCCGTGTCTGTATAACGAGTACATTGACCCGAAAACCATATACGGCGAGCGGTGACCGAAAATCTCCCGTTAAAGTTATAGGGACGTGAATTGTTCATAGATACAGGGATGCCCATCCACCCCAAAACTGAGCCTTCCCCCCCCCCTCTTTTGCTCACTCAAACTGAATGGAAAATCAATTTCCCAAAAATCGTAACAAGTATAGATTCACGATCACGAAATCGCTCAAGTTGTTATTTGAAGAAGTCATACCCCAAAAAATTGCGTTTCGAACAGGGCCGACTATACTGGAGTTGGGGCCCCGGAACAACATCGGGGTCCCTCCATGCTATGTGGATGGGGGGGGGGGCGCTTTGCGGCCACACTTTTTTTTTTCTTTTAGCTGCAAACCAGGGGCGTATAGCCAGAACGGGGCAGGGGTGGACAGTTTCCCTCCACTAGTCTCGAAAAGGAAGTGCGAAGTTCCCTATAATTCAAATTATTTTTTCTCGCAAAAACAAACATTTTGAGAGTCTGGCTTTGGAGTTTGGTTGGAGTTACCAAACTCCAGCATTGTTTACATAAATTTTGACGCATTTTGTTTTTGTTAATGCTGAGTTAACAGACTTTAACTCACGGTGGTGAAATACACTATAAGAAACCAATTTATCGGATTTCACACACTAAAAAAGACAATTTCACCAATTTTCGCAGCTGATAAAACAATTTCACGGCACGGCGTGATACAAAGATACAAATTTCACGGATTTTGTGCACTAAAACCCAATTTTTGCAGGTCTGACTCGCTATATAAATTATTTTCGTTCATTTCACGCTCTAAAAACCTTTTTGCTGATTCTTCCAACTACGTATTAACCAATTTTCAGGGTTCTGGCTCACAGAAACCCTAATTTCGCGGTTTTTTTTTATTGCTGAAACTACAATTTCACGGCTTTTTGTAGCTGAAAACACAATTTCTTGAGCTTCTTCTCATTAAAAAAAAAGAAAATCTCAAATTTCACTTGCTGAGTACGATTATCACACTAATCAAAGCATTTCCACGACTACGTGAAATTATATTTTGTTCATTAAGATTGCTGATTTTGCCCATTAAAACGCAAATTTCGTGGGATTTTGCTTGCTGTAGAACCAATTTTGCACGCCTTTGGCTAACTAAAATACTAGTTTCGTGGGGGCCGTTTCCCGCTGAAGAACTAAAACCCCTATGTCGTGGGTTTTGGGCTTGCTGAACACCAAATTTCGTGGGTTTTTACTTTTTAGGCTTGCTGAAAATCCAATTTCGTAGGTTATAGGCTTGCCGTAAACCCCAATATCGAATTGGGTTGGCTCGTAGAAATGATCAATTTAATTGGCAGAAAAAACTATTTCTTCAAATTCAAACGCCCGTAAAAAGCCAAAGCTCCGTGAAATTGTCAATTTCGTGTGGCCTTCGATCTTGTCAAAAAATGCGATCTTCGCCTGTGAGCTTGTAGAACGCTTGCGTTTAAAACAGACTTGACAGTTTTACAGTCCAGCAAGTTCCTGAAAAGGAGCCGCCGTTCGTCTGTACGACAGAAGAGTCCAGTTTGGGCGACTAAACTGCCGCCGTTTCCGTACCAGGACGACGCACGAGTTAACTTTTTTTAACAATTTCTTCCTACATTCACATCCGAAGGTTGTCCTGTTTGCTGCGACGGAGCTCTGGCTGAGGGAAGGCGAGGCCCCCCTTTACACCCCGACTAACTTCTCCTGCATTTCCGAGTTCAGCCGAAAGTAGTCTTCTCATGGCGGCTCCGCTATTTTCTGTCGTAACACTAATACCTCTGTCCCTCTGCCACACCTATCTGACTTGTCAATTGAGAGATGCCTCGAGATTTCCGCGGCCCGCCTCGTCGGCCTCGATGCTATAGTCTGTTGTATTTACAGGCCACCCGGGTCGATGTTTTCGGTATTCATTGATCAGTTTGCCTTTCTCTTGGCGAAGATGTCCGCTCAGAAAACCCAGCTTGTAATCGTTGGTGACGTCAACGTTGATTTGCGGAGCGATAGCTCTGAATGCCACGCTCTACTATCTGTGCTTATGGAATTCGATCTTCGATCTACAGTGGCGGAACACACAAGAGTGCATTATAATGGCACTAAATCCACGATAGACTTCATTTTCACTAATTTTCATCCTAGTCGGTGCCATAGCGGGGTGATTGCTGAGAGTTTTTCTGACCATCGTGCTCTGGAGTCCGGTGCTTCACGCCACCGGACCGTGGTAAACAGGGGCCACGGATCGCGTTGTCTCGTCGGCTGCTACGTCCCTCTAACCTTGATTCTCTGGGAGCCTCCCTGTCTTCCCCTGGGTTTTGGCTGGGCATGTATGCGACTGCACCCAATCAGATACCAGATGTATTTTTGAAGACTTTCCTACATGCGGTTGACGTCTCCTGCCCGTGGAGCTCAGGAAAGCACAGACTGAGGAAGACCCAGAAATATGCTTGGTATGGACCAGAATTGGCGTTGAAACGTGCACGATGTGAGACCTTCCTTCATCTCGCTCAGTGCGATCTGAGCAATGCTTCTCGAGCGATGCCTTGACGTCGGCTCGTAGGGAGTACCGGCGGAGTCTCAGGCAAGCTAAGATCAAATATAATGACGACCTAATAATGAATTCAGTCAACACGTCTCAAACAGCCTGGAAACTGATACGTGATGAACTAAAGAGCTCTTGCCACAACTCCGAGGGAACTGATGGAGCCGGGCTGACCGCCGACGGTTTCAATTCTTATTTTATTAACTGTGCTGCTCGTCCCTCTGGCGAGGTTCCGGAGTCACTCGATCCCCCCAATAGCCAGATCAATTTGAATGGCTTGGACGACGGTTTTGATATAGGCGAATTCTCTGTGGAAGAGGTTCATTCGGCCATTCACAAGTTAAAAGCGAATAACTCGATTGACGCCTATGGACTGACTGGGAACGTGTTAAAACACGTTGCTGGGCAAATTGCTGAGCCCCTGTGCCATGTGTTTAATAACTTTGTACGACTTGGTAGCGTGCCACCGTCGTTTAAACTCGCTCGGGTTATCCCAGTTCCAAAGAAGGGTAAAAAGGATTATGGGGACTATCGGCCGATTGCCATTGAGAGTGTTCTGCTTAAGGTCTTCGAGTTTCTGGTTGGTGAACGTCTTTCGGCGTTTTTGGAATCTTCCGCAATTTTGTCGGATTGTCAGTACGGTTTTCGTCGTGGCCGGAGCACCACCACGGCTGCTCTTGATCTGTTGCGGCGGTGTCTTCGGGGTCTGGAAAATAAAGAGAAGGTCTCTTTGACCTTTCTCGCGCATCTGACTCCATAAACCTTGATGTTCTGAGAACAAAGCTGCACATCCTTGGGGTGGGTGATTCAACTGTACAGTTGATAATGTCACTTATTTCTGGCTGGAGTCAGTATGTCAGCTATGGCGGTGACATGTCCGAAATTCTCCCCACATTCGACATTGGAGTCAAGCAGGGCACTATTCTCGGCCCGTTACTCTTCATTATATACATTAATGACTTGCCGTTGCACATCGCTAAGCATGGAATTCAGCCATACCCGGGTCGCGAGGCTGCAGGCGGGCGTTATGCGCTCGCGAGGGGGGACCTAAAAAAGGCTCTTCGGCGGTCCAGGCGGGCCGCGTGGAGGACGTTCGTTGAGGATGGTCTCTCGGCGAACCCTTGGGGCATTCCCTACAGAGTCGCCGTGGGGAAGATCAGGTCTCCGAGCGTCCTCCCGTTTCTGGAAGCGTCGCGTGGTGGGCGGACTGTGGAGGATACGCTGAGGAACTTCATCCGACGTATCTTCCCGCGGGACGAACCCGGGGAGGACTCTGCTGCGGATCGCGAATCAAGAGCGGAAGCGGCGGTGGTCCCACAAACGGCAGGCAGTGAGCTCTTCACGGAGGAGGAGCTTCGGGACGCCCTTGGTGGGTTGGCGTCGGGCAGGGCTCCGGGGTTCACCGGGGTGTGCCCTGAGATGCTTAAGCATCTCCCGGACTCGGCGGTGGAGTCCTTTTTGGGGCTCTACAATCGATATCTTGTGGCGGGGTACTTCCCGGTGAGATGGCGGGTCGCTGTAGTGATACTTCTTCTGAAGTCGCCCGACCGCGACCCGGCGTCTCCCGGTAGCTATAGGCCGATTAGCCTCCTGCCCTGCGAGAGCAAGGTCCTGGAGCGGCTCCTCCTTGGCCGGTTGGAGCCCTTCATCAAGGAGGCGCTCCATCCGCGCCAGTTTGGGGGGGTAAGAGGGGGCTCGACGGACGCGGCACTGGACGCGGTGCAGACCCTCGTCGATGCCCCCTACGGGAAGTACAAGGTGGCGGTCCTGCTGGATGTGCAGGGGGCCTTCGACTCAGTGTCGTGGCCCGGGGTCTTGATGGCGCTGCGAGATGCTGGTGTCCCAAACGACATCTTTAGGGTGATCGCCTCGTACTTCGAGTCGAGGGAGGTGCGGCTCCGCTACGGTAGTGAGGAGGTGCGGGAACCTCTCACCAGAGGTTGCCCGCAGGGGTCGGTTCTCTCGGCTGCTTTGTGGAACCTTCTCTTTGCCGCCCTTTTGTGGCTTTTGCAGGGGGAGGGTTTCGAGGGAGTGGCGTACGTGGACGACCTTGCGGTTGTTGTCGCGGCGCGCTCCCGGGACGAGGCCGGTCGGGAGATCGATCGGCTGTTGCGAGTCGTGGACGAATGGTGCGGGGCGGTCAAACTGGCTCTCGCGGTGCCGAAGACCCAAATGGTCCTAATGCGGGGTCGTCTCTCGCAGGGTAGCCCCCTGGTGGTGCGCTATCGGGGATCACGCCTTGTGGGGGAACGGCAGGGCCGCTACCTAGGGGTCGAGATTAACCCGGGGAGGACAGCGACCCCGCAGCTAGAGGCGGTTGCGGGGAAGCTGGAGAGGACCTTTGCCCTCTTTAGGTCGGTGGGGGGCAACGTATGGGGCACGAACTTCCACTGCCGAGCTCGTTACTTCAGGGCGGTATTCATACCTACCCTGCTGTACGGTGCAACGTGGTGGTGGCACCGGCCCACGAAAGCTCAGAGGGCGAAGGTCCTCAGCTTGCAGCGGCAGGCCTTGGTAAGGGTGACCATGGCGTACCGGACTGTCAGTTCCGACGCGCTTCAGGTGCTGGCGGGGATACCTCCTGCGGACCTCCTGCTCGACGCATGGGTTCACGGGCGCCGCCTGGTTCAGGGAAACTTGGACCGGGTACGGTGCCGTGAAGATTGGGCAGAGCGCCTCGGTCTCTTGGCCGAGGAGTGGGGGGCCGCATGGGGCCTCCGCCTCCTTGACGACCTAGTCGTTGAGGCTTGGCAGGCGCGTTGGACTTACAGTTCAACGGGTAGGCGTACATTCGGGTTCGTGCCCGACGTTCGGACGAGACTGGCAGCGGCCAAGTGGTTCACCCTTGAGCACGCTGCCATGCAAATCCTGACTGGACACGGCTCGTTTAACGCCAAGTTGTGGTTCTTCCGGCGGCGGGACTCTCCAACATGCCCTTGTGGTGTCGAGGAGGAGACCGCCGACCATGTGCTTCGTCGCTGCAGCCTCCACGGGGATCTGCGGCGGGCGACATGGGGGAGTGGAGGCCCGCCGGGAGACGCGGCTCTTGTCCGAGACCGGCGGGCGTATGGCCGCCTCCTGGCCTTCTCCCGCTCCTGGCTGGAGCGAAGAGGGCTGGGACCGGCCATGCTTGAGTAGGGTTCCCTACTCGGGCAACCCGGGCAGGGTTCTCTTCCCTGTCCGGTTTCGGTCCATGGCGGAAGCCAGCATCCTCAGCTCAAAAGACCCACCTCCGCGTGGTCTCTCTCGGGCACGGCTGGCTGGCCAGCAGCCGTGGCTAACGGGTTGAGCTGAGCGATGGGACCGACTCTGTTGCGGTATCCGGGCCAAAGATGGGGTACAGGCCAGGTAAAGGCCTGCAAAAAGGTCTAGGTACTGGCCACATCTTAAGGAGTTCCGCAGAGAGAGAGAGAGAGAGCCATACCTTTACGCCGATGATCTGACAGTCATTTGCTCTAGTTGCTCGATGGGGTCTACATTGGAATTGGTTACTGGGGCTTCATCATGCGTGGAAGAATGGTGCCAGATAAATCACCTTGTCCTTAACTCCGCGAAGACGCAGGATCTCACATTCGGGCTGTCCTCCAGCAGTGCCGACTCTCGAAGCGTTAATTTCCTGGGAATTGAGTTCGCCACTCGTCTCTCTTGGGAGCCACACATCGACGCGTTGTGCTCTAAACTTGCGAAATCCTTATTTGTAGTGCGACGATTGTCTTATTCTGTTTCGTCTTGGATCCTCCGCACTGTGTATTTCTCCCTTTTTCATTCAAGGATGTCTTATGGAATAATAGTCTGGGGAAGTTCGCCGCATGCACTGAGAGTGTTCAAAGCTCAAAAAAAGGCTATCCGACTTCTTGCTCGGAAGCCCCCCCGAACTCCTTGCCGAGCTCTCTTTAAGGAGCAAGGTATTCTTACCTTTTATGGGGCATTGATCTTGGAGGTTCTGTCCTACACACACCTGCTTGCTCAACGGGGAGCGCTGCAGTCTCGCAAACACGATCACCAAACGCGATTTAAGGATGACTTGGTTCCTGAACGCTGTCGACTATCGCGAACAGAAGCATATGATCCCTCAGTGTTAAGACCTTCTCTCCATAACCTTCTTCCGGCTGCTATGAGAGAACTGCCACAAAAGACATTTCGGTCACAAGTCAAGCGTATTCTACTCGATGCAGCGCCCTATTCAATAGAGGACTTTGTTTCCACTCGTCGCAATTGTTGAGAACGACGTTCTTATATTTGACAATGTTTTACAACAGACTGTTGTGTGAACAATAAATTATTATTATTATTAACTTTAGGATTCAGCGTTGATAAATTACCAAGATCTTTTTCTGGGGACTCATCTGCGAATATAAGCGTGCAATAGTCATTGGGATTCATCTGACTTGGGCTCAAGTGAAGCTGCCCACCCTAAAATCAAAGGCTGGTTACGCCCCTGCCATGAACCAGCTATTTTTCCGCTTTTAGCCAGGAATTAGCGTTTTTTTTTTAAATTTTATTCACTGTAGCTGCTTTCTCAATTTTATCAGTCAATGAAGTTTTTTTAACTTTATCTGTCAACGAGCGTTTTTTTCTCAATGAGCGCTTTTCACACATTTTAGTGCCCCCGTCTAAAGACGGCGATGGTTTTTAATGCGGCAAAAGCGCAGAATTTTGTTTTGGTGCATCGAATTTCCGTGAAAATTGCCTGTTTCGGGTGAGTCAGGCGCGCGAAATTTGTTTTTATCGAGTTAACTCAACAGAAATTGCCTTCTAAATGGGTCAGCAGTGTGAAATTTTGTTTTTGAAGCGAAATCATTGGTGGGAGGGGGGGGGGTGAACCCATCCCGATAAATTGATCAACCATCCATGAAATTGAAAAATTCCTCCCGTTAGACACATTTTTTCCCCATCAGCTACTTTCTAAATGTCGCAGGATTTTTGTCAAATCAGCTTTTTTCTAAAAATCCTAGCCTTTTTGTAAAACGCCGTCTTTTTGTAGAAAAATCTGTTTTTTCTCTATCAGACTAGATTATTTAGCCTTATTACAAATAGGCTGCAGTCCTTCAGGCTCATTATCGAAGTAGCCTGCGATTTCAAAAAGCGTAACTTGTCTAGACTCTTTGTAAAGAGGCTTTACTCGTTTCGCCGTATTGTGTTACACCCAGCCTACTAACTGATAACGAATCATTTGCGTGCCCAAACGGGTAGGTTAGAAGCTACCTTGACTGAAAGGACGATTTACGCCAAAGTCAAGAAAGCTTCATAAATACCAAAGATCGTCATGGAAGGCTCCTATCGAGGACTTTACGGCGGCTTTACCCTAATAGTTCGAGGCTGGCGACAGCCCTATTCAATTGGAAGAACATTTGTCCTATTTGATACATTTTGTAGAGAGGAATACGAAAATGAGCGTATGAGCGCCGAAGAGCTTGCTGGTAGAACTTGCCGAATGGTTCGTGCCCCCAACATTTCTTCAATTTTTGGTTTTTTCGTGTCGAGAAACCTTTATTGACGCGGTTTCTGTCTAGTTCACATCCATGCTATTTCCAGCTCAGGAAGAATGATTCTTCCATGCGATATGAATGTTCAGCGACCAGAAAAAAAAAAGAAAAAAAGAAATGCGCGGCTACCTCAAGCTCTGTAATAATTCCGGGACATCTAGACGTCAATTACCATGGAGAACAGAAAACCCCTTAAACCTCACAAAATCTGTAGACATTTTCTCAGAAAACTCTTCGTCCATCGATACCTGTCTACCGGGATTATTTCTACATTTTTTTTCGTCCCTATGAATTTTTCATTTTGATCGATTGCCCGCCATCTGCTGACAGATCCTTTCAATCCCAATCACTTCGAGGGGCCATGGGTGGGGAAAAACTAAGGCCATTCACCACGCATCTTGAATTCTTTCAGCTCACGTTATTTTCACAAATTTTTAATCTTTTTGAGCTTGCCTTTCCACTTGATGAATTAATATTTTTAATTCTACAACAGTGAACCGCTGGGTATGGCGAATGTTGCGGGTTATTGCATATTTCCATTGGCCTGGAAGAGTTTTGGATACTTTTATTCCAACAAGATTTGTTCGAAGTCCGCCGTCACGTAAAATAATGATTTTGAATAAACCGTAATTATTCATTTATATCAAATTACGTTTTAACTATTGAATTCAACGAAGTTTTACGTTTGTTTTAGTTGAGTTATTTGCGTTAGGGAGGTGAGATTTATTAGCAAGCTTCATTATGAGTCGTGGCTTAAATAAGGCTCCTCCGTCTCGCCATAGTTTTACCCCAGTCTTCCTGCCAATATTTGCTAATTTCTTCATTTATATGCCGCAAACTCAAGCTTTTATACGTTCAAGTTCATAAAATCAAACTTTATCCCACTGGCACCCCTTCTAGATACCACACAATCTAAAAGTTAATTCGCATTTTAATATTTGCTTTGTTCTGGTGATGCGTGAAATATATTTAATAAGTTTTAAAATTATTTAAATTATTCATTTTATTTGTATTTTTACAGAGCAATCGGAGTCAACCTGCCATCGGACTGAAACAGACGCCTAAAGCCAGGGTAAGTGAGATTAAACCCGCATTACTGACTCGTGTCACCGGTTTAAAACAACATACACGGATAAAGTCGATAGAAAATAGACGGTTAAACCCATTAATCTTGCTTTATCGGGCGGGGGGGGGGCGAGTGAGTGAGCTTCCTTTTTTTTCTTGTCGAGTTGACGCGTGTTGCCTAACCAGACAGAGAAAAATCAATAAAGATGAACAATTTCCATGTAGAATACGATGATTTGCACTCATTCGAAGATGCAAATTATTTAAAGTTGAAAATTTGATGACTGCTTCGGTATATTTTGAGATTTTTTGGCCTTCATTCAATAGAATGAAGGATTTTGGAGAGTTATTTTTCCATTCACTCCCCCCCCCCTTTGCTCACCCTTTCACCGCAGAAATACAGTTCCATTGCTAGCATGCAGCAGCCCTATAAAGTGCCCTTTTGTATAAGAAGAAACCTTTGCGAGGGTGTTGCTATAGAGATGGAGGCTAATTTCGACGGGACCTAACACAAGCTTTGCCTCAACATCTTGTCACTCTGAATGAATGATATGAGTTGGGTGTGGGAGGCAAACTGCGTGGAAATCAGCGAGGTATTAACGCGATATTTTTTTTTTATTCGCGTTACTTCGCTATTTATGGCCACGATAAAATGGATGCAATGATGCTACCTTCACAAAAACTATCGCTATTGTTAAATTTGGAGCGAATTTCTCTCAATATTTATAGAACCAATTTTTATTCCTCTAAATTATGCGGCGAGCAGCCTATTCTCGAAATTTTTAATCAATCTTTACTCTCTTGGCCGACCAGTTGCCCAGTTAACGATCTTTTCCACTCAAATACACCTCCACCCCACACCCGATCCGTTTCGTAAAGTTAATGAGTGAGGAGTGTAGTGCGACACTTGCTCTTTATTGCAGAGTGTCCCCTCCCCTCCGGCACTCATCAAGCGTTCATTACATTCCACCCAGTGTACATATACTCTATTTTGTGAAGAATACAAATTAGGCTTAAATGAATATCACACACGTATAGTAAGTGCACGAGTATTGACGGAAAGTTGAAGAGTTAACATTCCCGACTCGGCCGCGTCACTTGCCTGGCCATTTAGGGCTGCTCGGTAGGTTGAAATGCTCAAAAACATTTATAATTTTATTGTTATCACAACATTTTTCCTTTTTTGATTGAAATTCTCCATTAAATCCGTATCAATTCAAGCATTATTCTAGTAGCTCACCTATATGTAATAGCCCCCCCACCCCTATAAATGCTGGTACCGTCCTGTATTTATATGAGAGAACAAACAATTTGATAAATTCAACTCCCCCCCCCCTCATCACACAGGTGCCACCATCTTTTCATCAGCGCGGACGGCTCGCAAATTTTTAACCCTTTGACCGCGTCAGTGGGTGATTTATCCTCGACTGCTCTCGGTGACCTTTTAATTACTGAAAAGCCCTCGCCTCGACCGCTTTGAATGCGCGCTAGAGGCAATGTTACGGACATTTTCAATCTTCTTTTATGCGTTAAAAAGAGTAAAATTTACAGTTGGAAAACGAGGGGAGGGGAGGGTGAATCTGGGAATTCTCATCTAGTTATAATGTACACTACAGCCATGTAAGGATTTTATAATTCCAGCCCTTGAAAGGAGATTTTCGTTTCATTATAAATATCTGTGCCTCTTTGGACAACCCCCCCACCAATCTTTTTTTCTCCATTAGTTTAAAAAACGCCATCCAGAAGGCATTAATGACTCTATACGTCGTTATTTATTTCCTAAAAATTGTGGAAATGCCGCAAAAAAGGCTGGAAGACATCCTGCTGTCCTCTTCCCTTTCTGACGCGATCAATACCTTCTGTTTCATTTATCACGTGATTATAACAGTTGGTGGTACGGTGAGAATATATGGCGTGTGTTGGTGGGGCGGGGGGGGGTGAGTGAAGAATGAGGTCAAGCCGTGGTTGAGATGGTCGGGGTACATATAGTGGATTAATCACACAGGCATCGAGCAGTCACCACCTGCGTGATTCAGACCGCAACCGAATTAAGCCTCGCGAGGTGTGTTAGTTCAAAAGTACGTCTCTATACGCTGGAATTTAAATAACCGCGTGTACAACCTCCCCCCCTCCCATCATGCCAGCACTTTCATCACACATCTTGTTTGTGGTGCGGGGTTGGCTAGCTTTAAAAATCGCGTTCTTACGTCGGTAATACATACTCGGTAAATGAGCCGGGGTTTGGTCAAATGCTCCTGGTGGTGGGGTGGGGGTAAACTCAAGAGGGCCATGTGCTAATTGGTGGAAAATTTGTTCCACTCTCCTGTCCAAGAGTAGCCCTAGTTTGATTTATTACCCGGACTTTTTTTGTGTGTGTGGAGCGCCGAATAACTTTCGACACTGGGGCGTGTATAGGGAAGGTTCAAAACTCACCCTTTCGATAGTTTGTGTGGAGGGGGAACGGTGGGGGTGTTTCAAACACCCACACACGTGGAAGCCACATGGACCACGTGCCTCCACCCTCTTTTCAGAAAGATTTACCCTCGCTGTTAATGCTATGCTCAAACCTGCCTTGACGTTTTTTATTGAAACGTTGAAATAACATTTAGACTTTGGAAAACGTGTTTTCACCTCTTTTGGGTCTTCCAAGCTCTTGCGCGTTCAAATTACGTCACAATCACTACTCATTTGAACCGTTTTAAACAGCCCACGTTCACTCACAGGCTGGGCGTATTTGAAAAAAAAAAAAAAAAAAAAATTGACCGTAAAAACAGAATTTTCATCGGAAACAAGCCACCCCTCCTCATCGCCACCTACGTACAACCGCCTCAGCACGAAGTCTCATCTCTCTCCAAAAAGAAGAAGTTTTTACGAGAAATCATCTACTAATTGACTGAAATTTGAATAAAAAAGGAGAAATTCGCGAAGCTTGAAAAGTTTCTTGACTCGAGCCCCCCCCCTCCTTCGACCACCTCCACCACTTCATTCCCTGGTCACACCATCAAGGATGCGAAGCGTGTGTTTGCATAGTGTCACAGCCGTGTATATTGAACTTTTTCCGTCGTCACCGCCTAAAGTGGCTTTAAAGGGTAAACTTTTAAGCACCTAATTATGTCCTCATAATGTGAGAGCGTATGGTCGCTTGCTCTTCGTTGAAAAAATAAAGAAAGGATGAAAATAAATAGCTCTCTGTTTTCTAAACGTCGCGGGGGATGTTGTGAAAAGGGCTGGCTGTTGGTGATATATGGGTGCTGAGGGAAAGTGTGAGTAATTTTCAAGAGATGTCCCATTTATAGTTACAACGAGACTAAAAATAATTATTTCAAGTCGGATAAAACGGTTTTGCTGCCCAGCCTCGTTTAGAATGCTGAGCATAAGTGATAGTGTAAATGAAATCCCCCCCCCCCCCCGGGGGAGGGCCTTGTTCGGTGGAGCTCCACGACGCCGACCGCTGATTTTGATGGATTTGGTTGGCGCTATTTGCAATTAATTAAACTGCCACCCCACACCATTCAACAACAAAGGGCTTTATAGTAGTCAGAGGAACTGGAATCCACTAGATTCGTAGGAACTGGGTGGTGGTGGTGGGGGGGGGGGAGACAGTAATGCAAGTGTTGTCGAAGAGGTTCCTTTACTACCTACTTACTATTTCCTCGTAATTGAACGTTTGATTGAAGCTGAAGGAGATAATTGTGTGAGAGGGTTTCATTGTCCAAGGAGGATGCTGAAGTGGAGGAGGGAAGTGTGAGAGCAGAGCTGACAAAGCTTTCATGTTCAAATAGAGTGAGAGATAATTTCTAAAATGTTTTGGGGTGAATTCATTGAAATTTTCATCAGACACGTTACCAAATTTTTGAGCAATTTGGCTCTTTTCGAAGATTTTCAGTCCACCCGACTTGTATAGAATAGAACGTTGCATGGTGTTCGTGATCAGAAAATAGTGTGGCTGAATATTCGATTGAAACCAGGAAAGCGCTCTTCTAATGGCTCAAATTGAGAAAATTCGCGCCTTCCGTAGATGAATTTGCTGAAAATACGCTGATCCCCAAGTTTTTTTTAGGTCCTTACGAGCATAAAATTTATAAGGCGCTCCAATTTGACGATCTTGCGGGAAAAGCGCTAATTTTCTTGGGTGAAAACTGCGAAAAAGCGCTCATTCGTGGTTTCTCGATGCAACTTTCAGACCATATTTAGTAAAAAATCGCTGATTCCCGGTGTGTAGAGGCAATTTTACGGCTAAAATGTGAACAAAAACGCTAATATGCTGTTTTTGGGCCAAGCCCGCCGCTATGATTAGGAAAATGCGCTATATCGAACAAGAGGGAAAAATTCGCGGCTAGCCGATTGAGAAAAACCGCTTAATTCATCGATGTAATTGACTTATCCGTAGCTTCTGAAAAAAAAAAATTGCTAAAATGTATAAATATCACAAAAACACGCTAAATTCACGGCTAATATTGAGAAAATCACTAATTAGTGCGGCTACAATTAAGAAAAACGTTCAATTTCAGTTCAAATTGAGAAAAAGTGCTAAAATTCACAGCTAAAAATTAGAGAACAATTGCAGTTTGTGTTTAAAATTGAAAATTCGCCAATTCTCAGCTACTGATGGCAACTTATTTGGCTAAAAGTGAGAAAAAGCGCTATAATCCTTAGCTAAAAAGTGACACACATACAATTTTTATTGCGGGGCTAAAATGTAAAAAAAAAAAAAAAAACGGGATATTTGCGGATAATTTTGGGAAATCACTAATTTTGCGGATAATGTATAGTATTAGCTCTAATTCGCAAGTGAAATATTATAGAACAATTTCGAATTGCGTCTTGTAATATTGAAAATATGAAAAGACGCCATTTCGCGGCTTTCTGAAGGCAATAATTTATTTTTGGCTAAAATCATGAAAAACGCTAACTTTAAAAGTTCTAATTCGCTGTTAAATAACTGATAAATACGCCAATTTGTGGAACAATTGGCAGATAAAAAATGCTACTTTGCTGAAAAAGCGCTAATTTTGGACTAAAATAGAGACAAATTTCAATTTGTGTTCAAAAATGAAAATGCGGTAATTTGCGGCTTCCGAATGCAACTAAATTGTGGCTAAAAATGGAGAAAAAACGCTAATTTCCAGCTCTAATTTAGAAAAAGTGGTAATTCGGCCTAATAAATGATCTCGCTCTGTTAAAAACGCCTAATTCATTGCTAAACTTTAGACAAATTTCTTATTCACGGAATAAAAACGCTACTTTGCAGCTAAAATTGAAAAAGCTTTGATTAGTGGGATAATTCGTGGCGAAAATAGAGAAATTCGTCAATTTAAGGCTTAAAATTTGATCATAAGCGATAATTATTGACGGATAGGTTGTAGACATATTGACAATTCGCGCTAAAATAAGGAAAAATTATATTTCTCGTTTACTTAGAGACTAAGGGGCCTCAAAGATTTATCCGCCCCGGGCCTCGAAAGGTGTAGGTCCACCAGTGGACCCGTTTTTAGACGAAAGGAACGAGAAAAATCACTTTCGAGTTTGAGGCGCAAACGAGACGGTCCTTGTTGTTGAGGGCCTGAGTATCGCAGATTTTTTGAAGAAGACAAGCGACTTAACAAATCTCAAACACAGTAGACAACTCTCTGAAAAACGTTTGCTATGGTAATCTGTAAGTTCATGAGTTCAGTGTAAATTATCCTTTTCTTTCATTACCCCCATTTTACCCTCCAAGGTTCTAAATTACCCCCAAAACGGGTAATTGCCCTGCAAATCAGAGCGATGTCCATTATGAGGTCCAAATGGGGGCTTTGGCACCACCACCTGGGCACTAAATAATCATCATTTGCACGGGCAGCCATTTTACGCTCTCAGGACTCGAAATTTTACGGCTGGTTACCCTCCAAAGCCGGTGGTTCCATGTCTATCCTCCGGTCCTCAAACTTTCAATTTTCTCGCCTTTTCATCCGCCAGCACTTCAGGCGTGGATCCATCAGAGTCGGCTTAAGGAAGGGGCCATAAGTATTATGACCCCATCCGACCCCCGCCCCTACTAATACGACACGTCACACAGTTGCTAGACAGACAGCAGTTCTCAATCTCTGATTTAATTGAAACACCGGAAAATTAAAGAAAACCCAAAGGCCGGAAAAGTGGGGAAAAAAAAACAACATTCTAAAAACTGCCCCCCCCCCACGATTTTAACCCTCGAAATTCAGTTTTTTAGTGAGCGAAATCCGGAAAATTACTTTTTTATTGAGTAAAACCAGCTAAAAACGGTTCCTAGTGCGTAAAATCGGAGCAATCGGTCACTGAAATAGGCCACAAAGCGAAATTGGTTTACTGGCAAACACATTTCCCGAAATTAGCTGTTCATAAAATTGACAATCTCCTCGTGAAATTGACTATTTCCTCTAAAATTGAAAATTTCCCTATAAAAATACACATTTTCTTCATAAAATATGTGATTTCATTATAAAATTGACAATTTGCTAATAAAATTTATAATTCCTTCGTAAAACTAACAATTTTCTCATAAAATCGACAATTTTCTCATAAAATGGACCATTTTCTCATAATGTTGACGAATTCCTTCTAAAACATACAGTTTCCTCATAACCAGGGGTGGGCAAAATACTTTGAAAATGTATTTTAAATACAAAGCCCAAAATACTTACAAAAATGTATTTTAAATACTGAAATACAAATACTTTTTGAATTGTATTTTGAATAAAATACAAATACAACTTAAAATACTTTTCAAAAATTCGATTTCGACGGCAGATAGTGCAAAAAACACGAAACATAAATAATTCAAAAATATCAGGTCCTTCAATAGACAAGTTGACAAAATGTAGCAGCGCGAAATGGCGCTGCGCCACGATTCGCAAAGAAAAGAAGGCAAGTTGTCACGAAGTTGCTGAAAAGGAGGTGAGGTCACTGGTGGACCTATATCGGGGCCCGGGGCGGAAATCTTCAAGAGGCCCCTAAAAGTCTCGAACTATGTATAAAACCTCCATTGGTAACCTCTAAGGCCTTTTCCTAATTTTAGCCATAGCCTTTTCCATATATTGTAGGCAAATTACCGCTATTTCCACAGTCTATCCGCTAAACAGCGCTTATGCCAAGTTTAAACTGCGAATTTCTCCATTTTAGCAACGAATGAGTGCTTTTAGTCAACTTTAACAGCAAATTAGCGCTTTTCGCCGCAAATTAGCAACTGATTAGCGGGGTAATCCCCCCCCCCCAAGACATAAAGACCCCATAAAGACATAAATATGCGCTTTTCCCCAACTTTAGCAGCAAAGTAGATTTGGTATCCTGTGAATCAGCGATGTTTCTTTAACTTTCCTCGAGTTGGCGTTTTCCACAATTTTAGCTGCAAATTAGCGATTTTTTCTAGCGGTTTACTCAGTATGAGCTGAAAATGACTCAATACTAGCCGTAAAATTCTCGAAATGTTTACCACAAATTAGCATTTTTTGTTCACCGTAACCATATACTGCGGAATAGCGATTTCGTCTCAGTTTTAGCCGCGAATATGCGAGTTTTTCACTCATAGCCATAAATTAGCGCTTTTTCTCAATTTTAGCGTCAAAGTCTCCCGAGGAAGCCGGGAATTAACGTATTTCCAATTTTTGACGCAAATTTAAATTTGTCTCAATTTTAGCCGTAAATTAGCGCTTTTTCGTAATTTTAGCAGTGCAGTAGCTATTTCTAGCCCGTGTATTAGCGAATTTTGTTCATTTTAGCCACGAATTGGCGTTTTCCGATATTTTTTCTGCAAATCGGCAATTCTTCCATTTTTGACAGTGAATTAGCACTTTTTGTTTCAATTCAGGCTGAAAATTAACTTTTCTCTTTATTCTAGCCAGAACAATTACTGATTTTCTCTATATTAGCCGCGAATTGGCGGTTTCTTTTACATTTTGGCACCGCATTAGTGATTTTTTTTATAGAATAGGGCTTCATCTCAGTTCTAGCCGCGAATCAGTGTTTTTTCTTTTACTTATAACCATGAATTTGCCGTTTACCTCAATTTTAGCCACAAAGTTGTTGTCAGAAGGCGGAATTAGAAATTCCAACACACTTTATCCGCGATTATTTTCCACAATTTTAGCCTTAAATTCGCGTTTGTTTCAACTTTAGCTGCTTTGAAGCGTTTCTATAATCTGTGAATTCGCGAATTACCTTAATTTTTCAGCCACGAATTCGTGATTTCCTCAAATTTTAGCCGGGAATAACACTTTTTCCTAATTTGAGCTGAAAACGAGAGTTTTCATTTATTTATGACAGGCTAATTATAGTGAATTTTTCAATATTAGCTGGTCTTTTTTTTTTGCACTTCAGTCCCACGTTGGCGTTTTTCCTTGAATTTTTGCTATGTAGTATTAGCGTTTACTGTTTAGTTTTAGCCTCGAACCGAAGCTACGCATTTGCGTTATGTCAATTTTTCAAGGTTTAGTGACTTTGTGGGTCGCGCTCTCTTCGGTATACAAAATAACGGCCAACGAAAAATTTAAAGATCTTTTTTATAACGACAATGAAAAATTGGGAAAACACGAACTCGCGATCAAACTGACTTATGTTGTTTTTTTAACATAATATTTGTTATTTTTAAAAATAAAAATTGAGGTTTGTTAGCTGTTGGCACGTGTCTAGGGTGGAAAAAGAAAGTAACCCGAAAAAGGAGTCTTGTCTAGGATGGAAAAAGAAAGTATAAAGGATCAAATTTTAATTTTTCGTCGTAATTTTTCTTCGTAATTTTCGGCATCGTGTTTTTGGGTACGGAGCTCTGGCCGTGTCGCGAGGAAGGGGATGACCGAGCTCCGGTAACTAGTTTTTTGAATGATGATTCGTTTTGGGGGGTCTATTTTGTCTATGCCAACAGCTTATAGCTGTGTGGCCATATTTTTGACAAATTTGGCATTTTTGCGGGGTAGGGCTTCGGACCACTGGGCCGGGGGTAAACATAAGTGGCAGGGGGTGCATTTTTTTATTTTTAGGTTTTTCGTGGGGTTGGGGTATTTTGTTGGAAAAGGGATTATCTTCCCGAAGAGGGCCATGTGATGGGGGTAAGTTATTTTGCATTGCCATGGCATTTACCTGGCAGGTTAGTTTGGCAATTTGGTCCGATAAGGCACATGAGTGGGGGGTTGAGGGGGGTTTTATTCGGTCCAACACAAGTTGGAGGGTGGCCTCTACATCGAGGAGGGCGTTTACAAAAATTGGGAGGGACGTGGAGCTTGCCATGCTCATTTTGTCGAGCAGGTGGGGTAATAGGCCGGGCAAAATATATGAAATTATGTCCTCATCTGAGGCGTTGGGATTTATTTTGTACGCAATGCATTTGACTTCATTGACGAAGTCAAAAGCCTTTTGGTCGGGGCGTTGGGTCATTTGGAGCAATTTTATCTGGAGTGCGCGTTTTTCGTGTCGGGGAGTATAATTTTGGAGGAAGTGGCTTTTGAGGGCAGGCCAGGACTGGAGGACGGGGGAACTTTGACTTTTTAAGGCGTCGTAACACAGACGCGCTGGGCCGGACAGAGAAAATGGGATGTACATTAATTTATCATTTTCATCCCAGGAGTAAATTGACGCTACCGATTCATAGCGGTCAATGAAACTTTCAATATTTTCGGTGGGTTCACCCGAAAAGGAGGGGACATCAATTTTCGGAATTTTTTTGTTTGGCTTGGGCACTGGCATGGGCATTGGCGGTGGCTGGGGCGGGGGTAAGTTGGGCAGAGAGGCCAGGTTTTCGGGAGTGGGTTTGGCTATGACATTTTGGCTGCTGAGCACTGGGTTCAAAGAGTGGGCGAAGTTTGATCATATTATCATCGAGAGCAGTTAGTGCCTCTGCGACGTCAAAGGACGAAAAATACGTTTTTAATTGTTCCCGGAGTTGGTCGGGAGTGGGAATTTGGAGGGTACCTAATAATAGGGCGGACGCAAAAAGGTCATCTTTTAGATCACTGTTGATCCAGGAAGCACAATACGATTTGTTATGTATCGCGGAAATTAGTTCTTTTCGCAGGAAAGTTTGTCTCTCAATGAGTTTATCAAGTGCGGGGAGGGCCATTGTTTCAGTGATTAAATGTTTTTATAATTATGAACTCAGGAATAATGTGACAAAAAAAATACGACTTATATTACGAAAGGCATGCACATGCAAATTCAATTAACGAAACAATGAGTCTTGATTTTTAACCAACTAATTTTTCGGGAAAATAGGCGCTTCCACCACTTGTCTAGGGTGGAAAAAGAAAGTAATTCCCGAAAAAAGGAAGTCTTGTCTAGGATGGAAAAAGAAAGTATAAAGGATCAAATTTTAATTTTATTTTTATTATTTTATTTTAAAAGGCTGGTGGTATTTGCTTCAAGGGATTCGTGGACAATAATTGAAATAATTGGGAAAGGTTTGGTTAATTTTTATATTTTTACAATTTTTAAAGATCTACTACTTGAAAGGGAAACGTTTAACTCGCTTGGCAATTCGAGAGGGTTTCGTTGGTATTTTAGATCAAAAAATGAATAGTTTATAAAGACTCGTTATTTCGTACGATTACGACTAGAATAATTGACGTTATTTTATGGTGCTTGAAAAGTGGAAGAAACTTTAACAAGACACCGAGGATAAAATTATATTGTTTATTTCTTTTATTTAAATCAAGTTCAAAATTATTTATTTATTTTGAGAAGAGAGGATTTTTATTAATTGGAGAAAAATTGATTATTAATCGATTGTTACTTTTCAATCCCGTGGGTGATTATTTAAAAGGTAAATTGTACCGACCTTAATTTTCGATGAGTGCTCAGGGGAGAATTTGCCAATTGCCGGGACTGAATACCAAAAGTCAAAATTTCGTCACAAGCCTTCTTAGATGTTCAAGAGCCCGTCAAAAAGCCTCGAGAAGGGCTTTTCCGGGGAATTTAAAATATTTCTCCCACCAGTTATTTTTCTTATTCCTAAGGTGGGAAATCGGCGCAGGGACTTAATGGAAACACTTGATTTGCCTATTGTTGGTGGGGGGGGGGGGGGTTCTCTTCATTCCTCTTTGCTCGAGTCTTCGAAAAGGGAAAGGAAGACGGGAAATTAAATATTTTTCTTAATAAGAGATGCTGGCTTTTATCCTCGTTGCTTATTTTACAACCTAATCGGTCCCATCTCTGTTTGGGGGGCTAGAGGACTGTTTTGTCCCAATACACACGCTACAACTTTAACCAATTTTGGCCACGGGTTAGCGCTTTTAATCAATTTTAGCAGTGCAGTAGGGACTCTTTCGTTTGTTTGGCGATTTTCCTCCATTTTAGCCACGATTTGGTGTTTTCCTCATTTTCTGCTGCAGTTTAGCCATTTTTCAGCAGCCAATTAGCACTTTTTTCTCAGTTTGAGTTGAAAATTAGTGTTTTTCTTGAAGTTGGCCTCGCTAATTAATATTTTTGTCAATTCTAGCCGCGTAGTTTTTTTAGGTTTTAGCCCGCGTGAGCAATTTTTTTCAACGGATTAGCGCTGTTTCTCAGTTTGAGCCTCGATTCTTTCAGAAGCTATACAGATTTTCGTTTTCTCAATTTCAGCCGCGAATTATTGATTTTTCTTCATTTCAGCTGTGAAATAGCGTTTTCTGATAATTTTGCAGCGAATTAGCACATTATCTATTCTCTTTTTTTTTTATTTTATTAATAGGCGATTTTTCGCCATTTGAGTTGTGAATTTGCCATTTTGGTCCAGTTTAAACTCGAATTAGCGTTGTTTTTCGCAATAATTGCCACGAGTTTTGTTTACTTGTACAGCTTTGTGTACTTGTAGGCTAGGGCTCTGTATGATCCATTTTGTGCCAAGTTTCCATCCGCTAGCATCTTTTTTGCGGCAGTTGTACTAACAAGGAATTCGGAACTTCCACCTCCCACCATGACTACCCTTCCCTCTCCACTTTTTCGAAAAATGAAAACGTCAATCGAAGGCTATTATTACACCGGGTTTTTGTGCCAAATATGGTGTCACTAAGTTAGGTTATACTGGTGAATGGTGGCGAAGAAGTGGAAACTAAAGAACGTTGAAATTAAAAGTATTTGTATTTGTATTTTCGTTGAGTGTGAAATACAAAATACTTTTGAAAATGTATTTCAAATACAAAGCCCAAAATACTTTCAAAAATGTATTTTAAATACAGGAATACAAATACTTTTCCAAAAGTATTTAAATACAATTACAAAATACGTATTTTGTATTTAAAATACAAAGTATTTTAAATACTCAAGTATCTTGCCCACCCCTGCTCATAACATACACATACAATTTACACTCAAAATTGATAATTTCCTCATAAAATTGACAATTTACACTTAAAATTGATAATTTCCGCATTAATCGGCTATTCACAGTACTGAAAATAACAAAAATTTAAAGGCAAAAAAGCGTTAACCAATTACTGTATTAACAATAATCCCCGAAAGGGCATTTATCCATCCATGGGGCAAACTGAATAAGTTCCAGGAACGAAAAATAAAATTCTTGTGGACGCGATTTACAATTTCTTCGTGAAATTGACAATTTCCACGCCAAATTGTCAATTTCAGCTTCATATTGACAAATTTTCAATTAAATTGCCAATATGCGCTTATAAAAATGGCAATATTTGCTGATAAAAGTCAAAATTTCCTCGTGAAACTGACAATTTCTTTCAAAGTTAACGATTCCTTGAAAATTTACGATTTCATCTTGAAAGTAACAACATCCAATTCGAACTATCAATTTCCTTACAAAATTGAAAATTCATTCAGAAAGGGCAATAATGTCATTTTCTTCATAAAATTGACTATTTCCTTAATAAATGACGATGTACTCAACAAATTGACGCCAATTTCCTCATAAAATCAACTACTGTAAAATTGATGTCTACTATAAAAATGATGTCTTATAAAATTGAAAGTTTTCTCATAAAACAGACAATTACGTAATGAAATTGACAATTTTTTCGTGAAACCGACGAGTTTTTTCGTAAAATGGATAATGTGTCACCTTAACATAGCTCGTGATGATGCATTTCGGATATTTGTTGCCCCTGACGCAGCATTTCACGTAAATTTTGCCTCGAATGTGCGGCGATTCACGTGAGAGTTTTCCCAAATGTTGCGTTTTGCCCGCCGCTGGGGGCATTTTGCGTAGTTTACTCGTTGTGCAGTGGCCTTTCATAAACGTTTTTTTTCCCCCTCTCAATGTGACATTTCGCACAAATTTTTCCCTTGACGTGGCGGTGTTCCACGTCAATTTTCGCCTCAGTGAGAGTTTTTTTCCCTTAATAACTCGGCATTTCGCGTCTCTCGAGAACCTTTGACCCTCGGGTCTTTGAGAAAATGATCCTAAAATTAGTGGTGATCACCCCTCCTCGATAGGATTTTGTGGGAGGTTTCGATGATGTTTTTTTGCGCAAGTGACCTCGACTCTAAGAGGGGGGGGGGTCTTGGCCCCTGTTGCCCCTCCCTTGAATCCGCCACTGCAGCACTTACAATTTCAAGTGGTTTTCAGCCCTATACGTCATTTCTCGAAACTCCCTCGTGAAATTCGTGATTTCCTCGTGATTCCGTGGACACTTAGCCCTGAAACATCAATATAGTCGCTTTTCATCCCTTGACACTTTCAATTTCACAGTTATGTATCAATCTAAACTTACGTTTTCCTGGGTGGATAATTTTTCGTGAGATGCACACCAGGTTTCGGTTCTAATGTGCAGTTATTTCTCTTGTACATTCCTGGAGGACAGGGGAAGAGAAATTCGTCTGTTTTTTGACGCTGCCGCATAAAATTTGAGGCGTACTTGATGCACTCGAGGTTATAGCAATTTGTATTCATAATTTCATATTTTACTTCGTGGGGTTTCCTCTTCGCTTTTTATTGGCCTCATTGGTGTTCTTTTCTCTTTTGTTAACTCACTAACGAAGCCTGCTGCGCTTGCTACTTGACAGACATTGTGGTGAAGAATACAAAGTGCAAACCTCTTCACCCTTTCTATGGAATTTTAAGTGAAAAAAAATATATAATGTATACCTACATTAATATGTATACATACAAGCACCTCACTACTTTCGTGTCAGGCGGGTCCATGGTATCCATGAGACACCCACCGCCAAGCACCACCACCAACACCGTGCCGTTGTGCCCTTCATGCATTCAACCCAAACCCACCACCACCCGTTTCCAACTAAAACCACCCAAGCTCACTCGCTCGCCGCACGTTTTCATTTCCCTCTCTAGGCGCGCCTTTACACACTCCGGGCAGGGTTTCTCTGTGGCTCTGAGCACAGAAGGAATTCAGTTCTCGTCCGTCGTGACTCTTGTTACGGTTCAATATACTCAAGGGAGAGCCGGCCCAGGCACAGCGTGAATGGTTGTGGGGCGGTGATAGCGTTCGCGACAGTTTTTTCCGTTTCAATGGAAATTTAAGCTTGTTCGGTGGATTTTTTTTTTTTTTTAAATCTTTGGGAAGGGGGGATTTTGAGTGCCGGATGACACCTCCAATTACCCCACCCCACCTCGCCCTTGTTATTCAAATAAATTGAATTGTGAATTGCTTTTAAAAGTAAGATAGGCAAAGTGTTTTTTTTATTTGTTTGCCTGTGACCACGCGAAAAAAAAAAAAAAAAAAAATCTCAGTGTTTTGATTGTGGACCTCCTTCTTCTGATGTAGCCATCTCTGACAGCACCACCAGTGTGTGTACTACAGGAGCAATGGGAACACCGCATTGATCGCTTGCTCAGGTTTGTTTACAGGACGATTTTTTTCTCCCAGATTTGAGGCTTACCAAAGCCTCAAAACTGAAAATTAATTTTTTGCATTCATATTTATATTTGCGTCGCCCTAATTCCAAGGTTTGACTGACTTTTATTTTCATTTGTCTCCCACAATAGAAACCGGTTCTTTTGGTCAGCCCCCCCCTCCTCGCCCAACCCTTAATATCCCGCTCTTTCTCACTAGCTACCTCATCCACATTAACCAGAAGAAGGACTACGAAAAGAATGATGCAGTAGTGCAGGCCCTTTCCTGCATTGTTTATGGGCAGGTATACTACCTACCTCTCCCCTCGAGAGTTCAAACCCTTTGATTACGCCGCTAATAGCTTTTACGTGAGTGGGGGTAGGTAGATATTTGATGGAATGAACGGAGAGAGGCGACAGTTTTTAACGATCCTGAGACACCATTGTGTTTTGAAAGGATATTGAGCAAATTTTTTGAAATTACAGTACTTCCAAAGGGGTTTAATCGTAAAAGTTGTCGAGCTTGAGGTAAAATTCGATCATTATTATGATTATGTCTTTGAAAGCAACGTTGTTCCCACGTTCTGAGAAGCAATTATTGATTTTATTGTATTTTTATTTTTTTTTTCAGTTCCTATATACCTTTTTATCGAGTTTACGGCCCACAAAAATGTTTCGTCGAAGGTTTTTCTGTCAACTTTTTTAAACAGTCGACTCACGTTGCTCTCGTTTTCCCACAGGGTGTATAGTACGATCACCCGTAAGAAATGTTTTCCGGGAGCATTGTCTGGTCTAGCCAGGACCAAATAGCTCTGCATTTAGCTTCATATAGCCAGAAGCCTTTTATCTCCCGGTAATAATCACTTTCACTACACGCCTCGCCCACTAACCCACTGATTTAACTATGAAAACGGGCCGGGCTCAACTTTAAATTACCTCATCAATCGAAGACCGTCCCTCGACGCTGTGGCGGTCGTCAATTTAGAGGTCGGTACCTTTTCTCAATTTGTCTCTTCCCCACCGTGTATAATTAATCTGGCAGCATAATGACCTCTCTCATAATCCGTTCGTTCTTTCGAGCTGATTGTTATAATAGATCGCTTTCATCAAATAGGGTTCGTTTATAAATTAGCGTGTTTTATGAATGAGAGGAGCAATGCGGGTCCACCGCATGGTTAGCCCGGATCCATCACTTTATTTGACTTGACACTTAATCTTACCATGAACGGTACAGGTTTCCATATAGTTCTAGAATTCGCTCGAATACTCTCTTGAGACGTCGAAAATGAAGAAAAATACACCAAATTGGTGTAAACAAAGAGATGTGCTTTGAAAGAAGCGTGTTTCTTTCATTTGCTGTTTTTTTTTACCCCGTCGTTAAAAATAGTTCTTTTTCGCGCCCGTTTGCGGGATTCATAAACAAAGCTGTGCGGACAAATTGTATCCAAGAAAATCCCGTTGTTTAAAGTACAATCCGGCTTTGAATGCGGAGTTAAGCTTTTCTTTTGTGAGCTTTGTGAAAAGGAAGGCCCCAAAACTCCAAATAATAATACGCGGTCACTTTTGAATTTTCCTCGCTTTTCCAACTCCTCGTCACTCTTTTCGCCACCCCCTACCCCCTCCGCCTGTTGTCAAACAACTGTAGAAGCGAGTTGAGGAATGTTTTTTGGCTGAACGCCAACATTGCCGGAGGGAATTCGTTTTCCATGATAATTTTCCTTCTGTGTACGCCCAAGCGTACCAATTTTTTGTTTTTTTGTTTTCTATGTTGTAATGCATAATGACAGTGCATGCTCTGAATTGAAACAGACATCATTTTACCGTTAGACAGGGAAAACCCCACTTCTAAAGCATGCTAAAATGGTGATGTTGAGTAAAAGGAGTACTGATGGTGGAGGGGGTGGGGTCATCAGAGTAAAAAGAAAAAATAAGGAAATAAACAAGTTCCCTGGTTTGGAAGCTAAAAAAAAAAAAGTTGTCATTCCCGTCGCAAGTTACACGCGCGTATGTACCCCCTTCCCATCCCCTTTCCATCCATGTGGTCACTTAAAGTTGAAACTTTGAAACCTTCAATAAATATCGTGTTTTGCGTCACACGGCCGTCTCGAATTACGCGACTTGTGGCTCGATTGTTGAGTATATACTTATAGCTAAAAAAGAGCGAGAGGTAACGCACTTCGTTTTGGCCTCTCCCCCTCTCCTGCTTACTTTCTTTTTACGCATGCTAAACTTACTCTCGCTATGAATCGTAAACAGTTTCGGTTTGCTGGAGGCAAACAACTTTAGAAACTCAGTTTTTTTTTTTTTTTCAAAACTAAATTTCGCTTTATCTATTCTTTAAACAATCAACGAATAAGTTATTCTTCAACACTTTGTTTTCTTCACGCTCCCGCCCCCCCCCCTCAATCCCCAGGCTATCGGCCAACGTTCTTAACTTACGAACTTCCTCAACGATTCTCAAGATGAGTTAAAAACACCGTTCCTTGGGTGGGGTCTCTCGTTTTCTACTTCCATTCCTGCATTCATCGTTTGATTTGACTTTCAAGAGATGCCGTAAAAAGGAAAAGAATGAGGATTTTTTTTTTTTTTTACTGTTTTAGCTTGGGCGCTACTTATTTTTACAGCCATCTTCCCCCCCCCCCACTACTATGAAATTAATAGAACGTACTACATAGCTTGGGCGTAGCCAGCTTTTAAGAAAACTGCCGTTAAAGGCTCGTTTACAAGAATAAGAGACTACCGTTGAACGTCGCGTTACAGGCAAGCCCTCACAGGAGCTATACCTATTCGAAATTAGTGGACGTTTCAAGATGCGGGCTTCCCCTCAGTGCCGAACAATAGTGCTGAGTCCTGGCAACGTCATTCCCCTTTTGGGGAACAGAATGTCGAACGACAGCCCATAGCATGAGGTATGGCTCATCGTGGTATTGTATCCCACCACTGGACCGACTGTTCACAGCTCCATTCTTGGACCACTGAAAGGTACACTTGAAAGATCATGGCGCGAATTGGATGAGTGTAATTGACAATATTTTCCCCCAGAAACTGATCTCATTCAGGGGCGGTTTTATTGTGGAGGGGGGGGGGTGATGGGGGCGATCGCCATCCCCGTCAGCTCAGCCACCCTCAAAGAAACGTGAGGTGAATAAAAAGAGAAGGAGAAGGGAAAGTTAAGAGATATACAAATGGGAGGGAAAGCAGATCCTAGAACTATAGGAAATCGGAAAATAACTATACTTTTGTATTAATTGGTCCTACCAATTTACGGTCAAATTAATGAAATTGGCTTTTGAAGGAGCCAAATCTGAGACATTTGGTTATGGAAGAGCGAAGATAGGGTGAAATTGTGGTTTGAAAGAGCCAAACCCACGAAATTTTGCTATTAAAATCGCGCACCCCACGGAATTTGGGGATAACGAGAGCAAAAATGCCAATTTGAATTTCAAGGAGACGAATGCGGAGGTTTTCCGTTTATAAAGCGTCGTAACTGGCGTTTTTAATATTCTAAAAACGAAATTTGGCTTTTTGAGTTACCGTAAAATGCCCGGAACAGGGAAAAGTGCCTCTACCGAAACAGTTTCCTAGACTTTCGTTTGTAGCATCAATATAATAAGAAAGAATAGGCTATGCAAAGCCTTTAAGCCATTTTAAAAAGCCCAAGTCTGTCCCGGTTGAAAACGATGCCAAAATTACAGGTTTTGGGAAAAAATCCGTCCAAAGCCATATTGTGTCCAGGTTGTTAACCAATTCGCCAACAAGGGGGACACTTTTCAGTAATAAAAATAAATATTAGGAACTTGAAAACACTAAATTACGAGTGATCATTCGATTCGGTAGATCCAGCAAAAATGAATATAGAATTGGTAAAAGTTGCCCAGGAGGGGACGTTCGAAAAACCTCCGAAACCTGTCCCGGGCATTTTAGGTACCCACCAAATCCATAAATTTGGTTTTTGAAAAAGATAAATTAACTTTCGAATTAGTCAATGCTGTGAAATCGATTTTTAGAAAGAGCTAAAGCCACGATATTTGTTTTTGAAGGAGTAAAAACAGGCGAAATTAGTGTTTGAAACAGCGTAAACTCCGGTTTGAAGAAGCCAAATCACTACATTTGGTTATGAAAGAGCGAATTTCCTTGGTGACATTGTCGTCTGAAAGGGCCAGTCATGACATTTGATTCTCGAACGAGCCAAATTAGTTTTCGCACTAACCAAAATGATAGGAAGAGCTTGTGCCATAAAATTTGGTTCATCATAAAATCTTAATCGCAGAAATCGGGTTTTGAATGAGCCAACTCTTAGAGATTTAGTTCTGGAAGAGCGAATAACCGTGAAATTGGGATTTGAAAGAACGAAACCAACGGAATTATGTTTTTTAGTGATCAAAAATCCCGAAAATCTGGACTTGAACGAGCTAAATGCGTAAAATTTGGTTTCTGAGAGGTCTAAACTGGCGATATTTGGTTTTAGAAAGAGCCAAACACGCAGGATATTGAACCAAAATGCCACGTTTTTTGGTAGAACGTTCTCGATTCTGGGGCTGTATTCCAAGGTGTAATTCACCCAGATTCTTGAGCAGATATCTGACACTGCAATACAAAATCCAGGCTTTGGGAAACATAGACAGTGCGGGCTATTAGGCTATTGTTTTTTTTATGACAGAATAAAAAAATTAGTTGTGGCGGGAGGGGAGGTTGAGAATATTTGACCGCCACCACCGTCATGGAGGCCTAAAACCGCCCCTGACCGTGGTCGGAAAGGTAAAAAGGGAACGAAAGTAAATAGCTGTAAGCTTCATATTCACCAAATCGTCCGATATTGAAGAAAATTATTTTCCGGGCGTCCCGAAAAATGAATTCACTCAAAACTAGTGATGCACGAGACCGGTCTTGGTCTCGATTCTGGGTCTTGGTCTCGGTCTCGTACTTAAAAAGTCGGTCTCGGTCTCGTCTCGAAAGTCTCGGTCTAATGACTGAAGGTGGATGGGGGGGATCAAAACCCTTCTTCCTCACACGGTTCACCCCCGCCACCAACCCACCTATATGTTTAGAGTGATTTTGACAGATCCCCGGTCACCCCGCCCTCTCCTAAAGCTGGTGGAGCATTTAATGTATAACCCCCCCCCCACCTGCAAGTGAATTCAGAAGAAATACCCCCCCCCCTGGAGCTTGTCATATCCCTTTAAACATAGGAGAGGGGTGGGGTGGGAAGGTGGTTGGGGAGTACATGGGGAGCGGGAGGGATTTCGATTACCTCCCCCTAAGAGAGGTCCCAGATCCGCCCTTGGACCTATATGTACACATTTTGTGGGCTATGTATGGTCAAAATGCTACACTTTAGGGGGGGAAAAAGTCTACATCCGATCCAAGAATGGGCGTAAAAATGGGATTAACCCTAGTAGGCTAGTATAGGTCTTGTCATATCGCTGAAAACTTGTGTTGGGAGGGGGTTATCCTATGAGAGGGTTTTCGATCCCCCCCCCCCTTTAAAAGGTCTCCGATTCGCCCTTTGATGCTTGATGCTATGTGTGTAGGTCACAGTATTCCAAACTGGAGAAATTAGAGGCACGCTATTTCTGCACGAAACGAATCGAATTCAGGCCGGTCTTCGGTCCGGGCTAAAGACCCAAACCGTTTCCGAAGAGGGGAGCATTAGATTGGGTCAGTGGCGGATTTACGGGGTGGGTTTTGGGGGTTTAAACCCCCCCCCCCCTAAGAAGATGGCGTATGCTATTGCTGGTCATTGGAAAGATTTCTTTTATCTTTACCAAGGCTGCTGAATAAGGGTCGCGGCACAGATGATTCCTATAGACCCTCCTCCCCTGTATTCGTCCCTAATCTACAATGCAGCCAGTAGTGCATCGATGAAGGAATGAAGAGGTGGGCAGCCATAAAATTGATAGCGTTTTCCATTTGCATAAAATTCCGCTGTATTAAAAATATATAAAAGAGGAAAAAATAGATAAAAATCGCTAGAATTGAGGAAACTCCGTAAAATCGCTAATCCACATGACTAAGAAGGGCAGTGCTAAAAAGGGGAAAACGGATCAATTTAAGAAAATTCCCTAATTTACAGCTAAGATTGAGGACTGCGGTGATTCGCGGCTAAAATTAAGAAATTAGCGGCGCGCCGATAAAATTGGCCGCACAAATTGAGAAAAAGCGCTGATTGTGAAACTAAAATGGAGAAAAACGCTAATTCACAGATTTTCTAATTCGGGGCTGAAATTCAGTAAGAGCAGTGATTCGCGGGTGAAATTGATTTTTTGCCGGGAATAATTCACGGCTAAAATTTAGAAATAATGCCCAGCTAAATTGAAAACCGCTAGCTCGGCGGATCAATTGCAGAAAATCCGCTATTTCGTGGCTAGAATTTAGCAAACGCGGTAACTCGCGGCTAAAATGAAGATAACGCCAATCCACATGAAGTCATGACATAAGAACTGAAAAAAAAAAAAAAAAAAAAAAAATATGCAGGTATTGAAGAAAGAAAAAAAGTTTCCTCACAACCAGGGGGCTCGAGCCCCCTCCTTTGGGGCAGTGGTAGTGGTGACGGAAAGGGGGGGCGTTTTCGCGTTTGATCAGTTTGACCATTATTGAGCCTTAATAGACAGCTTTTTGCTATTTTTAGGACACGTATCGTCAGTTCAGACATTTTAAACGTGTGAAAATATCTCAGTTTAGCCGTTTTTGACGCACAAATGGTTGATTTTCAAAACATGAATAATCTGTTTAGGGCTTTTCAAAGCGCGAATCGTCAGTTTAACCCTTAATAGGCCACGTTATTAAACATATAGAGTCAGTTTTAGCAATTTTTAGGGCGTGAATACGTCAAACTGCCAGTATATGGCAATTTCTAGGGCATGAATAGTCAGCGTCATATTTTCAAGCCGCGAATCGTCAGTTGAGCTACTTTTAGAAAGCGTAGAGCAGGTTTTGCCAATTGTATGGCTTGTATAGCCAGTTTGGCCAATTTTAGGGCGCATAGTCGATGAGTTTTTTTTTTTTTTTTTCATTTAAAAGACGCGAATACGATGTCATACCAAGGCGAGAATAGTCAGTTTGGCTATTTTTTGGCGAAATACTGGTCGATTTTACCATTTTCAGGGCTGGAATAATAATTTATTTAAGCGCGTTCAGGGCAAGAATGACGTCAGTTAAACATTTTTGGAGCTCGTAAAGTCAGTTTGGCCATCTTTAAAGCGGCGCATCCACCAGTTTGGCTGTTTTTAGCGTGCTTAGTCTCATGAAGGTTATAGTTTGACCATTATTGGCGCGCCAATGGTCAATTTTGCAGCCTACAGGGCAGGAATCATCAGTTTAGGCATATTCCGGGCGTGAACCGTCAGTTAAGCCAATTTTTTGCACTTGGAGTCAGTTTGGCCATTTTTAGAGAGGTACCTAATTGCCAATTTTTAGGGTATAATTAGTCGCAGTTTAGCCGTTTTCAAAAGGCATAAATCGTCAGTTTTGCTATTTTGGGGCGCGATTATAGTCAGTTTAGCCGTTTTTATGGTGGGAATAGCTATTTCTAGGAAGTAATAAATCGCTGTTGAGTCATTTTTAGTAGAGCGAAGGACTCAATTTCCCCAAGCCCCCCCCCCCTTGAGGAAATCCTGGATCAGCCGTCTGCTCAAAGATATATCCCTTAATGTAGATAAAAAGCTCATTCGCTGCTCAACTCGAGAAAATACGTGGCTGAAGTGGACAAGACGCGGTCATTCGCTGCTGAAACGGGGAAAAACGAATAAATCGCGGATCAATTTGAGAAAACCCGTTAATTCACAGCTAAAATTGTGAAAAAGTGCTTATATCGCGGCAAAAATTGGGAAACCACCAATTCGTGGTTACTACGTATACAGGCAAGTTTCGGGCTAAAACTCAGAATTAAGAGAGAGTTAATCGGACTTACGAGCTTATCCGCTGGGAAAATAGAAAAAAATAGAGTTAATTCGCATTTTCCGCAAGAGTGGATTTATGGTGTGTAACCCCTCCCAAGACAAAAACCTAGATCCGCCACTGGATTGGGTTCATTTGTTGTGTAAAAATATCTATACCAGCACTATATGCATCGAGCTTTTTGGATCACACCGAGACCGAGACTAAGTCTCGAGAAAATGAGGCTTAGTCTCGGTCTCGTCTCGGTCTCGGTCCAGAAAATGCAATCTCGATCTCGGTCCGGAAAATGCAATCTCGATCTCGGTCTCGATTTCGAGACCGAGACTTTTTCTACTCAAAACGTGCTGCATTATACTCTTTCTAGAAGGTGGGTAACTCACCTTCACTCTCTCCTTGAAATTGAGGGCTCTATCCGGTTGAGATTTGTGGGTTGAAACTGACTGAAAATTCCTACACCCTTTGAGTCCCCCCCCCCTCCACACACACTACTCTTTCAGGGTTTTAATTGTTTGTCAGTTAAACTTCAACTATTGGATCAAACAAATTCCAATAAATCCATCAAAACGTCGCGCGCGTCGTGCTCTTCATCTAATTGACTGGTAATTCTTTCACTATTTTTTATTCTTCTAAGAAACACGTCTTGGGGTCTGTTGACTTGATACAAATGAAATGAATGGTTTGGCTTATTTTAAGAGCTAAACAGGCGTGTTAACACGCGTTTATATCACAATGAACCGATTTAAGGAGGAGGTGTCCCGACTCCTGACTCCTTAAATCACGCCTTCACTCGCGAGAAATTTAAATCCGGTTTCATATTTTTTTACTTGATGCCCGCCCCCTCACCCCGCACCTACTTCATCACAATGATCCTCCATCCTTCGAGGTTTGAAACTATCAATTAAAAACGAAGGATAAAAGTACACATCCTACATGCGTGTATAATTCAGAGAGATGAGTCACGGAATCGCTGCTTCTATTGTATTCCAGACAGACTTTTTTTTTTTTTTCGGAAGGAAGGAAGATGCTTCTTGGTGAGTCACGTTATTCAAAACCCCACAAATTTGTACGAGTTAAGGAGGTATTTCGGTTATTAGTTCCGTAATTACGATTCCAAACATAACTCCCAGTTCATTTAATTCTAAAAATAAAATACGTTAGGATTTTTTTGCGGTATTTTTATCTGCCGGAGGAATGCGCGAAGGTCTGGGGCAAAATAAATGGCCGGAGGGTTTAGTTCGGTCCGCAATCAGGTTTTATGACAAACATTTCGCCTTGTAAAACAATCTATCTAGGCCATGAAATTTGAAATTTCGGTCATAGGATCACGGAGCATCGGGTAATTTGTCCTTAGTTAGTGACACAAAATTCCGTGTTACTAACCGAATTTCCCGTGATGATCGTAGCATACAAAACGGTTTAAGGAATGCGTTGTTTCTGGGGCCACACTATAAGAGTATATCGAGGGCAGAGGCGTGGAGGGGTTTTGACGATACGGCTCTTGAGCGCACGTGCCTGTACTAACTCAGAATTGTCCGTGAAATAATATTAAAATTCGGGTTTTAAACAGTCAGAAGATGGTTTTTTACGCTTTCCAACTCTTTACAACTGTTTTTTATGCTCCGCACTTGTCCAAAGACATTAAAAAAAAAAATCCTCAAAATAGAATTCTCATCCATCTATCAACTTTTGGCCACTCTACTATGGATTATGGAAGGGGCGAGAGTTTCAGTGCTTAAAACTCATTTTTTTTTTCTATTTTCTCCTCTTCAATTAGGCAGCCGGTGAGAGGGGGTGGTCGATGGAATCTTGCAAGCGGAATGTTGTTCGAGTCTGGGTCGTCTCGCATACATTCCCCCCCTCCCCCTTAACAAAAAAAAAGACTAACGAGGCGAAGGATTAATGAGTTACTGTGTCACAAGGGTATTCCATAATTTCCTGAGTATGTTAAGTTTGAGGACCTCACTTCCTCTTTTACGCCTATTGCCAGAATAAAGGAAGTATAGTCGGAAATAGGTCATTTTGGTAATTAATTGACCTTTGCGCGGTCGGTTAAAATACGTTGACCTGTTAAATTTACGGAGTTCATTAGGCCAATAAAAAATATGTGGGACTGACTGTAAGTTTCTAACGAATTATGCTCAACAGGTAAATGTTTCGCTCCCCCTCCCCCTTTAAGGAGAAAAATATTTGAAGATAAGATAAAAACAGAAATTACATGCCGATGAAGTCACTCATTCCTCTCTCTGTCGCTCTCTTTCTTGTTAATCGCGTTAAAACAAAAATGACGAGCTCGGCGTTAGGTTTCCCTGGACTGGTAGACTTTGATATGCCATTTGTTTAAAATATTAAACTGCTGAATCAGTGCAGCTTACTGAGGAAGAGCTGACTCTCAAACTATATTTTGTTTTGTTCTTATACTGTTTTTGCTTTCGTCCTAAAATCTGTCGTATCAAGGCTGAGTTTAAACAAAAGAAAGGACGACGGGCGTTGTTACCCAAAGTGACTTGAGAGCCGTTTTACAAAATGCGCCATATAGAGGCGGCAAATAGACGATTTATCGACGGAGAGGAACGATATAGAGTCACGCGTGATTTCCGATTTAAAACGTTATCGCGACCTGAAAATGTCGCGCGCACACACACTCATATAGTATACATAGCGTTCTCTTTATGGGCGAGAATAAACCTTCGTGATAGTGGAATAGAAGAAAGAACACGCCGCTTCCGCGTCTTTTATAGAATCGACTGACTCTACAGCCGGTCTGACTTCACCACGCTAACCCGATAAAGATCACGCGAAAGTGTCAACGAAAATTCTCATCATCTCCCCCTTCCCCATCCACTACTAACCGACTTCAAAAGGAAGCTCGTTAACTTGACGCGAAAGTTTTTTTCTCACATTTCCCTTTGTTATGGATGCACCCCCGTAGAACGACTGCGGCGTTTCTCTTATATCGCGCGCGCGCGCTCGCTAATTAATTAATCTTTCTATTCGAGCAAACGCCTTCAAGTGTGAGTGAAGTAAAAGCGAAGTTTAATTTTCTAAAATGCAAAGCGTGGAGAAGGAAGCTCTGTAGAAGTTTGTGGGAAGGGGTGTCTAAGGAAAACTTTCACTTCACGACCGAGCTTCGAACCCCTTAAACCGGTTTCAGGGCTTCTTTTTTTTTTTTTTTTTATGTGTAAGGAGAAGATCATTTTTTTTCAGTTCAGTTACAATGTTTTTCTTTAGAATTTCAGATAGTTAACGCGGTCTACAAGCGATTTATTGTGGTTAAGGAACGAAGTAACGCATCACAAACCGAGACCTTGGATGGGGTGGTGTCAGTGGGGAGCTCGCGAAGTTGAAACGCTTCGAGCAGCAGCAAGCACTTAGCCTAGATTTTTTCGCTTATTAATTTGCTAGTTTCTCTCTCTCTCTCTCTCTCTCTCTCTTTTTTTTTAATGAAAAGCCTGTAGCTATGCAACAAACGGGCAAATTACGATGACCGATAAAGAGAGTCGACTTAATAAAACCATTTTCGAGCACCTTAATTTTCTTCCGAGTCAATGATCTACAACTGCTGCACGCTGTGCTGGACACCCCGCGTGTTGTAATCCCCACCCCCGCTCTACCTTGTCACACTTGGGCGATTCTTCTCGTTACGCACGCATTATTCGATGGACAAAAAGTGGATTGAAGGAAGATATCTCGCAGCTAAATAAGAAGGAATCAGAGAGGTAAAAATATCCTCAGGGGAGTGTATTAAGTTTGATTAGAGCCCAAAAGAGCGGAACTTTTCAACAATTTTTTTTTTTTCGTTCCTTTTGTTTTCTTACTTTAGTTCCTTGAAGCAATTCATTGTTCTCTATGAAGCTGCGGACAATGTTTATTATTGCCGACGGGCTTTTTGTGTGTCATTCCCTGAGCTTAACAAATGAATTACGACAATGTCCTTGGAAGCTTTCAGTGGGTGATGATGACGACTCAGGAGGACTGTTAAAACGTTCGAAAAAAAAATAATTAACTCGCGATAAGCCACCCCGAGGGGGCTTTGGCAAAATCAACAGGAATGTATAATGTGACGTGTTTTTCACTCGACGGTAACACCACACGTGAACGCTTTATAATACGTTTATCTCACAACTTTTTTTTTTTTTTTTTGGTGGTGGTGGGCAATGACCCCTTTCAAGTTATCTCCACCACGTTATAACGAACGGGCTTCATTAGTCTGAACAATCGAGTCATGACCGAGAGGTGTAGGGCTAACGTTGATTTGTAGTGGCGGGGGTGTGCCACCATAATAGCACGGTGTTCGGTTTGGGAATCGTGGAAAAACCGGCGACTTTAATGGGCCAGGAAAACTCTGGAATGGTCGTGGAACTTTAAATAAATTCACTCAAATAAAATGCTAAAGCTCGAACCATGTCGTCTATTGCGCTCCGAATTCTAAATATTCGTAAGCAAACACACGTTTTTTGCACCAAAATACAACGTTTTTTCGTTTTCTCAGTCATAGCTATTGGCAAAACAATGACATTTTCGAGATTCATGTCTGCACTATAGGAAGATTAGTCAGTTTGTGAAGCAAGACCGCCCAACTCATGGTCGAATAGTCAGATTTTTGAACACCATTGAGGTGGTACACATAAACAGATTATCCAACATTGATAGTTATCCGACCGAATGAGTCCAATTGCGTGAGAGACATGTACACGCAGTTGTACGCGTTATTGACTATTTTTATGAGACGACTCATACATTTCTGAAGCTTTATTGGCCTCAAAAAGCCATAAAGTCTGTGCATGAGGCCTTTCCATGTATAATGTAGAGACTGGAGAAAATCATATTTTCTGGTTGAAATATCAGGGAAGTTTAACGTTTTCTAGCCGCATGTTCTCTGCTGTTTTAGCACTGAATGAGTTTCGTGTGAAAAATAAGATTTCGAGCCTCAGTTGACTGTTTCAGAACCGTAATGAGCGTTGGATGCAATCCTTGACGAAATAGTTTAGTGTCGCGATTTTCATTAATTCTGTTACCGACCCTTCGAAATTAGTCTTATGTTAAGCCGGCTCCACACTCACGCCGTGAACGCGGCGGTCTTTCACGGGTGTTTACGCTCTTTACCCGTTTTGAGGCGGTATTTTTCCCCGCTTCAAATGGTTCGCGGCCGTGAATAGAGAAGACCCTCCACATTCGCATTTCGCACACCGTCAGTTTTTTCATTTTTACTATTATTTCTTCTCTTTTTTTGGCACTTCGGCTAAACTGGTGACTAGTGAACCCCTGAAAATTCCTGAAAAGATCATGATTCCCATCATAAATCATCCCGCGGCTAAATCAACGATTCGCGCCCTAAAAATGGCCAAAATGGTTATTATCGTGCCAAAAATAACCAATACACGCCTTTGGCTCGACGGACTATTCGAGTCCTGAAAAACTACCTATTAACTGTCTGAAGGCTAAGCTGGCTGCTTGCTCACTAAAAATTGCCAAACTGGCGATTTTCGGCGTAAATTGTGGTCAAAATGACTTTACGCGCCCTGGAAATGCCTAAAAAGATAATTCCCACCCTGAAAATTGCAAAATCGACAATTTGTGCGCTAGGAATAGTTAAATTTCATGGTCTTGGTTGGATGAATATTTGCGTCCGTGCCTTGAAAAAGGCTAAAATGATGTATTCGCGTTTTGCTCCTTGAAATTACCTAAAATGGCGATTCCCGCTCTGAAAATAGCCAAACTGACCTTATGTGGCGCAAAAATAGCTAAAATTGATGATTCATGCCTTTCAAATGCCTAAGCAGATGATTTCTGCCCTGAAAGTGGCAGAACTGACAATTCCTATCTAAAAATGGCCAAACTGACCACCACCTCCACCTAAATTGGTAAACTGCCGATTCAAGCCCTAGAAATGCCTAAAAAGATTATTTCTGTCCTGAATATTGCAAAATCGGCAATTTACGTGCCAAGAATAGCCAAACTGACCATTCGGGACTTTGGTTTGACAGACTATTATTGCGCTCTAAAAATGGCAAAACTGACGATTCGTGTCTTGAAAATGGCTAAAATTACTATATTTACACCCTAAAAATAGAGGAAATTATATGATGAGAACTCAAAATTGATAAACTGACGAATGGCGCTCTAAAAATCCCTGAACAGGTGACTCCTGCCCTGAAACTGGCAAAATCGACCATTCGAGCGCGGAAAATGGTCAAACTGACCGTTCTCGACTTGGCTTGGAACGTGCTATTCGCGCCTTTAACTGGCAATACTGACTCTGTGCGCCATAAAAATGGTCATTATGGCTATTCAAGCCTTGAAATCGTCAGAACTGACTCTACGTGCTCTGAAAATAGCTAAACTGGTCATTATTAGCACCTTGAAAATGCCTAAACAGACAATTCCTGCCCTGTAAATGGCCAAATTGACCATCGGCGCCAAGAAAATGGTTGAACTGCCCATTCTCACTCTATAAAAATGGCTAAACTTTCCTCATACCTAAACATTCCTGCCCTGAAAATGATCTAAATGACCATTCGTACCTATAAAATGGCCAAACAGGCAGTTCTCGCTCTAAAAACAGCATAAAACTGACCGTTCGGACCCTAAAATGGCAGACTGACGATCCGTGCCCTGCAAATTTCACACTAACTACTCTCGAGCTATTTGCTCGAAAAAAGTAAAAAATGGCAAAACATGGCTATTGGCGGCTTAGTACCTGAACCGATAAACTGGCCACTGGTGTTTCGCTCCGAACATTATGCCGTCCCCACCTTACCAACTGGGCCACCCACGGGGTTACAAACAGCCTAAGGACTGGATAAACTGACTACTCTCGCGCTATAAAATTGCTTGCCGGGCTAATCACACCCTAAAATAGCTAAACATACCATTCGTGCCCTGGAAATTGCGAAACTTATCATTCGTGCGTGTTTCAAAAATGGCCTGAACCTACGCGCCTTGAAAATGGCTAAACTTCGGGCGATTCATGCCCTAAAAAGTAGCCAAACTGATCATTTGCCACTTGTGGATAGCTTAACTGACGATTCGTGACATTAAAATACCTAATCTGACTTGCAGGCGCCGGAAGAAATGGCCAAAAACTGGCTATTAGCGCCCTGAGACTAACTACACGGTGGCTTCCCGTTTTATCACGAGCTGTATCTTTGTGAGGTTGAATGTCAGTTCTTTGACTGTTGTAGAGGTGTCACGTTGGTCATAAGACCGGGTTTGGGGTAAGTTAATTCCCGGAATTATCGTGCGCAATCAATACTTTTAAAACTAAATGGCAAGTTTCGTTCTCCCAGTCGTAGTACCAGTTGGGTGGGGGGGAGGGGTATAGAATAAACAGTTTGTTGTCGAATGATTTCAGGCGTGCCGCTGAGAAGGCAGTTTATAGTATGAAATTGGAAGTTTTGGGGCTGGTTTCATTATTTTGGGGATTTCAGGATTTACTCGCATTTTTCTGGATACTCGAACCCATATTGCGCGCTACCCCGAAGGAAGGGGCTGAAGCCCCTTAAGCCCCTCCCTGGATCCACGTCTGCCTACTAACTCTCGTAGTTTAAGCGATCTTACTAACAATATCAATTTGGATGACCATGAAAATTTGCTGAGTCAGGAAATAGTCTGGGAATTTTATTCTGTGGAAGCTGTAGACCACCCTGTGGTAAAATTGGAGCTCTCAGGTGCCAAATCCGTGAAATTGGTTTTCTGAGTGGGTTTAAACCCTTCAAAATTGTATTTTTAATGTAGTTGAATTATCAACATTGTATTTTTGGTGTTGCTAAATCCTCGAAATTGAGTGTAACAAAGGTCCTGGACCGTGAAATGTCTAAATCTGTGTTTTAGTTGAATATACGAATACAAGCCGGTGAAATTCAGTTTTTGAGCGAGCTGAACCTGTGAAGTTGAGTTTTTGAATTGGCTAAACCTGCGAAATTGATTTTTCACGGACCAAAAATCTGCGAGAATTAGATTTGAGTAAGCTATTAAGCTCACAAAATTAGGGCGTTTTAAGATGCCAAATCTGTGAAATTGAATTTCTGAGTGTTCCAAACCCTAAAATTATATTTTTATGTAACCAATCTCTTGAAAATGTTGTTTGAAAGCACAAGAGAACGAAATTTTTCAAGTAGCTGAACCAGCGAAGTTCGTATTTGAAAAAAGCCGAACCCGCGGTGTTGATTTCCATGAAAAGCCAAGCCCGCTTGTTCTAACAATGAGACAAGCCCGTGGAAACATTAAATTATTCCGCAAAATCGGCTTTTTAAAAGTCATACCTGCTGTGTGAGTGATCTAAAACTCTCCAAAGGTGTTCGAATTAGTTTAACACGTAAAATTGGTCGTTTTTAAACTTTTAACTTAAGAACTTCAATTTATTCAGTCAAAATTTCACTTATTTCAGTCATAATTGGCCATTATGAAGCCAACAATTTGGTTCATTGGATGTGGTTGTGGTGGAGGAGGGGGGTGTCTGTTAACTTTAAACCGTGAAACCCTTTCACCGAAATTTCTTATACTCAGGGCCGTCGAGTATATGAAAGGGAACGCCCAGGTGAGATGAATGATCGAATACAATAACAGACTCCTCTAATTCTTGAACTTCACCTAGTTTTTCTCCCTACAGCCCTCCATCACGCACGACAGGCGACAGCCAGTAATTTTACTGTGAAAAGACTATAGCTCGGTAATAACATCAGTCGCAACCATTTGATATATGCTTAAACTCATACATCAAACCGGCAGTAAGTAATAAAAACTTACCCTGACAAACACACCTTAACCCCTCTCCCGACCCTCACACGATTTACGGGCGGACAAGTGTCACGGTGCTTGAGCAACGCGATAATTGAAATGGAATCGTCTTTTTTCTCTCGCGTCCTTGAAAAAATAAACAAACTTCATCGTAGAAATAGAATCACCCGATCTTTTAAAAGAACGGACGAATTGTGACGTTAAGGGGTGGACAAAAAACACTGAATATTTCTTTTCTGGGACTAATTAAAGGTTAGCTCCCTTCCACCCACCAGGTTCTCTTTTCGCCTACAATAGCGCTACAATGCACGCTAAAATGCAAATAATAACAATTGTAAGTGTAACCATCTCAGTCTTCGTATTGTTTAAGTTTTAGCATTTTGTACCGATTAAAAAATACTTTGTTTTGTGAATCCCCGCAAGCGAAGGGAAATTAATAGCCCTCTCTCCTCTTTTTTTATACCAGTCAAATATTTTACCAACTTCCTCCCTTTGTTTCTTCCACTGACAACAACCCAAGAAGACCGATCCATCACAGCCATTCCATCCACCAACCCATTATCTTCTTCGCTGTCAGTCAACACCGTTCTTTTTCTTGTACAGAAGAAGACCCGAGGGAATAAGTTCTTTCCATGCTTTACGACGGGAACAGAGGACGTCCTTGGCGTCGGATTATCTTGTCCGTTTTTTAAAAAAAATAAAAAAAATAAACCTTTCTAGTTCCACCTTGAATTATGGGGCAGTTTTTGATAAACCCACAAGAGTCGGATTGACACTAATACCGAGGATTTACTATAAATTATTGTAAAAACGTTGTAAGCAAAAAACCCCCCAAAACAAAAGCAATAAAAGCGTCCCCATAGTTCATCGGTTTCTGTTGGTTTACGTTCATTTGCCTATTGAGAAACATCCGGTATGATTTCCAAGGTTAAAACTTTCAATTGTTGTTTTTCACTTGACTTCCTGTCACACAAAACTGAGACAAGGGATTTTTTTTTTTTTCGTTTGGTCAAAAAGAAGGCAATTCAGGAAGGGTACCGGTGTTAACGACCACCACAGACGTGTATCGAACCGTGTACCTTCTATATTGCCAAGGTTGAGGCATAATTTTCGGGCGTACTTACGAAAAACACAAGGCTAAATGACTTTTGAAGTTGTTTTGATGGCAATATTTTTTTTTTATGGAGGCCATACGTAAATTAAACGCCTAAAAAATGAGTCCTTGGATGGGAAAATGTTTCACACAAAAAATATGCTTATTTTTCCTGTTTTTCATCTTATTAATCAAAATTCTTTGACGTGTGGCGCGGGTTGGAAGACCGTGAGTGTTGGTGGGGTGGGGCGGAAATGACTGATGAGGTCTCTGTTAAGAAGACAAAGATAAATAGCTTGGATTGAGTCAATTTTTATAAAGTTCTCCGGCGTATCAGGTGAAAGAATATACCTAAATGCCCCTCACTACCACCAGTATTGAAACACATTTGGCGTTAAATTGGTCCTCCCCGGTCGATAGTAGAACGCGAGGATGGTGATGGGGAGGAGGTTGGGGCAAAGACTAATCCGACGTTACGTTAAGATGACTTCGTTGATGTCATCAAACTAAAATTAATGGTGGTTTGTAGTTAATTGGCGTCTCCGACGAAACGAACGGGCATTCTCGGCGAATCCCTTTAGAGTTACGGTGATGCAGGAGAACTGGAATGCTCGGGGAAAAAAATAATCTTCTCAGCCGTAAATAACGCCCAGTAGCTGTCAGTTCCCCCGTTCCCCCACCTGCAGGCGCAGGTGTCTGGCACCTGATTAGGACGTTTTTTATGATCCAGGAGATGACACTTCTGTGAGATAGTCTGACATTTTCTGCGGGACAGGGTCCCACACCAAAACTAGCTGCAGGCGAACACCCCTGTGTGCATTTACTACACCGTTTTGGATCCTCCGGAATCCAATTTCGTGTTTCGGCTCTTTCGAACCCCAATTTGTTGTTTTCGCTCCTCCAAATGCCAATTTCGTGTTTTGGCTCTTTCAAAACCCAATTTTGTGTTTTGGCTCCTTCATAAGCCAATTTCGTGTTTTGGCCCCTTCAAAAGCCTTCCTATTTCATGTTATGGCTCTTTCGAAAGTGAATTTCATGTTTCGGCTTTTTCGAAACCCACTTTTGTGTTTTGGCTCATTCAAAAGCCAATTTTGTGTTTTAGCAATTTTGGTCATGTTCTTATTAGAATCAGTGGCAGAATAGTGGAACTAGGATCAGTGGCCGAGGCAGTGGGTAGAATTACCCACCGGCCTCTCCGTCCTTTCTTCTCCATCAATCCCAACACCCCCCCCCCCATATTTCTTCTTCTCCTTTATAAAATTCGGGTCCTTCTCTCGTCTGGGGCTGTTCACCCTAGTTATAGACCTCAAAACCACGATTTTTAACATTATAAACAAGAGTTTCAGTCATGAAACATACCCAAAGTGATGATTTACCTTCATTAAACGACCGCATTTACCTTCAGTAAATGATCGCACTTACCCAAATTGATCATTTTTCAAACGAAACCATGTTGTACGGCTGAAATCTGTGGATGTTCCCCTAAAACTGGTGACTTGACGACGAAACGCTTTCACGGCGCTTTTTTGAAGAAAGCTTGTTCTCTGCCTCATTCTGTTGGCCCATGAATGCTGAAATTTCGCTTTTAAATACGTCTCCTCGAAATTCAAAAATAATGAAAAATCGATTGCGAATTGCTCTGAAACAGGTATAGTATCGCACACCTGCGGCTATGGGACTTCATGACTGAACAAACGGCTGCAATTTAACCGTGAAACCTACAATAGCTTTTTGAGGTCGATAGACCACAAAAATTTGAATTCGTGCTCCAATTTGTCCGGAAGTTAACCGAATGGATATTTTTACGTTCCTTTCACCACGAAACTGGACATTCGAGCCCCCCCCCTCTCCCTATTATTCGACTATAAGAACTTAGGAACTTTTCACTAATGTGACCCTGAACCTGAAAATAACGATGTCAACGGAATCTCGCGACTATAGAGGCAAAAAAGAAAGTAGCGGCTTAAGCTTAGCGAAGAGGCACGTTTTGAATCTTTTCAACAGCGAAAAACCTGAGCTCGCGTGCTAGTCGTCGAGTCAAATAAGATTTTGCTTGGCTTTTGTCCTTTAAAATCGGGAAAATATGTTTCACGGTGTCTGAAGTCGCGAAGAAGATTTTGAAGTTTCTCAGCTTAGGAAAACGAGAGATGGTGGCTATTAATCTTACTTCACATCACTGTATTAAAATAGCTATAGCCTCCAGAATTATCTCACAACGCGGTTAATAGCCCGATCGGGCAGTTTAGAAAGCGCCGACACGGTATAGATGCCGCCAGCGAGGGAGCTCGCTAGCTCCCCCATCCCCCTCGCCTTGAGACCATTAATATATTATTGCCACAAAATTGGATTTTCGCAGTCTGAAAAGCCGCCGGTACAACGTCTGAGTCACCCCCTTCCTGCAATCTCATTCTTGTGATGGGGGTATCGGCCGATTCACCTTTTGGTCGAAAAGTGCCGGCTCGTTTTCGTGTAATAGTTTCACTTGTCAAAATTGTTCTGGTGTAAAACAATTACAGTACCGGAGTTTTTACTAATATTATGGAGGCCTTGGCCTGTGGGATTTATTTTTTGTTAAAAAATGAAAAGTCGTTAACAAAAAATTATCTTCCGATTACGTTAATTAATTCAAGAGGGACCACCAGATGGAAGTGAGATAAATGACCCATTAAATCTTAATTACTTCGGACGTGTTAAAAAGTCATGCCCACGCCATTAATCTTAAGCAGACGCCTTTTGAAGTAAAAAAAAAAAAAAAAAAAAGATTACTGATGTACAAAAGACGATATTTTGTCCCTATAGTATGGTTTAATTTTTAACAATTTTTTTGCTCTTTAAACCTTCCTTCCATTCGGGGGGGCTACGCCTCAAATCGAACTTTCTTTTTTCCCTCTCTCGGAAGCTTGGAGAGTCTGTAAAAAGATCATCTTTCCCCTCTTTTTGGGAAGGATTTTGGTGGTATCGATTAAACGCCCCAGACCTTAAAGGGGAAGTATCTATAAACTCTTCGGGTATAGGGACAGCATGGCTTTCAAGAGGGTGCGACGAGTGTCATTTCACGGAAAAATTGAAAGTAGAGAACTAGAAATTGTTGAACGGGAGGGGGGGGCTTAATTTGGAGAATTTCACGCTTCTAAAAATACTAAAAATAGGAAAATTCAGGGTTTTATATAGATGAAAGCTTGGAATTTGTGGTGAAGTTAACTCGGGGGGGATATCCGAACAATGTAAGTCCTTCAACACGCACAAAAATACGATTTTTTTTTTTTTTTTTTTCTGTCTCTCTCTTCATTCTTCTTATAGTCATGACCCACATTGTCAGATGCTTCTTCTAGGTGTGCACCTAATGAACCCCCCCCTCCCGACTCCTTCATCTTCTTCTTCTTGTTCAATAGACAAGCCATCGTTGTCGTCCGACTCTTTCTCCTCCCGTTAACAATCACCGAACGACCTTTCTTGTCCCGTTCAATTGCAATATTCCAGCAGAGTGAGAGAGAAAGAGACGAGGACGAGTTTTCTCTTATATTGTTGTTCGGGACAATATCAACGTCCAACCTCATCCCCCCCCCCCACAAAAACTGAGCACAAAAGAAAAACCTCTTTTGATCCTCGACTCCTCGTTTCTGCTACTTGCAGTTCGAGAAAGGGTCAACCATTGTATGCTAAAATATAATCCTCTTATTGTTATTCCCTAGCTCACAATCACTCAAGGTGGACACCTTGTGATTATTCTAGAAAGCTTTAATTACTCGCCCCTCCCCCGCCAACAATCGCCCATTACTCTCCAGGGTATAAACCTTAAAGTTCACAGCCCGGGTTTCTTGTCTGAATTAAAGGCGAAGGACGGAAAATCCGACCCTGTGCCCCCCCCCCGCTCAATCCAGTAATCATCAGTCTCGTTGCGGGGCCTTTTGTTCTCGAGACTTAAATCAAGCCATTCAAAGTTTTCTTAATTAGAATTATTCCCTATAGTGGCGGACGGCTCGATTTGTCCGCCTCTCGCTAATTTCAAGACAATAAATTGTTGGAATGGTGGAGTGCCCTAATAGTTTATCGATAATTTTTGTGGTCATATTTTCTTGAAGCCGATGGTTTTTTAAGCTGTCGTTAATTAACGAGTGCTTTAAGTGTCCACCTTCTTACCTTTTCTTTTGTTTTGTTCCACGCGTTGTTTCCTATTTTTAAAGCTCGAGAATCTGAAACAGTTTAAACCATTCGCTTGCCTCCGACACCTTCAAGAATTTCCTTATCGCACGGTTTTTAAGTGCGTCCACAGAGAAAACGTGCTTATTTCAGTGTAATAACCTCTCGCTCTTGCCCTCCCCCCCCCTCACACCTACTCAGTCATCGCCCCTTTTCCACCGCTTTTCATAGAAAGGGTTTGGTTTACAATTTAAAATAAGAACAAGTAAAGTGACTACGAAATCATTACAAGTGTGTAAAGCTTTATGATGGGTGGGGGAGGGGCTTTGCTCAGCTCGCCAGTCGCCACGCATCTTTTAAAGTAGTTCTGGACAGTGTCTTTAAGGATAAGAGCAACAGTTATTTATCGTTTAAATAAAAAAAGAAAGAAGTAACTTCTCAGCTTTTTCTAATCTTATTCGCCGCCAACGTTGTGGCACCATTTTTTTTTTCTTTAATTCGAAGAAATTGTTAATTCTCCGGAGAATCCCCCCCCCTCCTTTCCTGACGAATGATGGAAAAAACTGGACGGACAAGTTATTCAGTCTGTCCATTTTAGAATTGTTTTACGTTTTACGACCATGGATGTCTGTCCTTTGAAAGGTTAATATGGGCATTGCGCGGTGTATCCATGGGTTGATGGTGGGGTGGAGGCACCAGAATCGTCTACTTTTTGTGTCTCAGGTGGGGATTTTGCGTCCTTGAGGTGCTTGAATGCGATTGAGCGCTTATCGCGCGATGAAAGAACAAGCCAGGAGATGGGCAAATTTCGAAATTGACTAATTACGTGAATTCCTCGGAACTTCACAATACATTTAGTTTGTATGATCATTCCCATATATACTCATAGTTTTAACCCTTCAACATTGGCTTCTCCTTGTTCACTGTGGTTACTTTGAATGATAGATCGCTGATAGAAAGCTTGAAAATTAACTCAATGGCTACAACTAAGCTCGAATGTCTCGAGGAAGCCGAAATCATAAAAGAAGATGCGTCAGTAGGTATATTATTGATACATGACACTTTTTTTTCAAGGGGTCACGGTGTCAACGCTATTTTGTTATCTTTTGTTTTGCTTTTAATAATCGATTCATATCGCAAAACATTTACAATTTGATGACTCAACCGAGATCTGATTTATTTTTAACGCTCTTATCTCGTAATGAATTTTAGGAAGAGGCTTTCTCGTTATTGTTTCGTCACTCTCCCCCCATAGTCTGTGAAAACGTGTAACTATTCGCGTACCTTAGCTGTTTTTTAAAAAAGACGTCGTCGTCCCCTACTTCACCGACATCAGATTCTATTGACCTCGTGCAGTATATAAATTGTTAGACACCTGCACTTACTCGATTTACAACAGGTGGCACATCGGGGAATAGACAAAATAATAATAATAAAAAAAAAACTGTTTTTTTCAATGACTTTAAAAGTATGCGAGACTTCTTCAGTGGGCAGAACCCTTTTTTTTTATATTCGCCCACTTCCAGTACAACCGCGTCACACTTTTACACAGTAAAATATACTTCGACAAGTGGGATGGAGCGAGGGGCACCCCCAGAAAGGAAATCCGTGGGTTTGGGTACTTGAGTGATCGCGACAGGTGCCATTCCAAAGGGTGAAGATGACAGTGGGATTGAACTTTTAGGGCGATAATAATTATTAATGTTCTTTTTTTCTCTGAATTTTTGAATTTTTTTGAGGTTGCGTCGTGACACTTGTGGATTTCCTTCTTTAAAAAAGAAAAGAACGCCTACGGCGTCAAACTTGATGAATGTATAGTTATTCCTTTTCTTTTATTATCAGTTAAAAAAAAAAGAGCACGTCAAAAACTGGAAAGGGATTAATTCAATGAACGATAATAACGATGTTCTGTTATTTGACGTCGATTAAAACGATTAAGAGTCCCAAAGGGACTGAACAAATAACGCCTTTTTTCTCGTTCTTGTTTGCCCACGCGGCGCTGGTACAATTGTCCATCCCCTTCCTGCTCACCCTGTCCCACGAATATGGAAAGCGTTTGTTGGTCTTAAAACTCACGAGTGTTCAAGTGTGTAGGCCTTTTTAACCGAGATCCCTCCTCAAACCGACCCTGAACGCCCGCCGTACAACAAATAGCCAGACCGTATGACTCGGTATGCGTGCAGGGCGTGTGGGCCGAGTCCATTCATCCTTTTTGCTTTACACAAGGAGTCGAAACACAGTTAGGATAGAAACTCTTTTATGGTAAAGAGCCAGGTATAGGAAAGCCATTCCATTTCCGGCTCATGGTGAGCTGGTTCAAATTGAATGACAATGATTTTGCAGAGCGGGGAGGTATGAAGAGGTTGTCCTATTGTTGAAGTTGCAATTTCCGCTATAGAATTGATCGATTTTTCAATCAAAATACCTTGTTCCAGGGTCAAAATTTAAAGTATAGTGGCTGCGTCTTCAAATTTTTGTCGCCACACGGCTCTTTTATACTGTCCTAGATATTGCCTGTTTCTGAACGGAAAAATTGACAGTCCGTGGCTACAAAATGGGCAGTTCAGCACAGAACTCAAAGTTTTCCGTCTTCCCAAGGTGAAATAGTTGTTTACTCCACCACATGAACGGCAAATTAACGCTTTTGAAAAGGTCATTTTCTGGTTAGAGAAGGACATGTTCCGACAGTGGCTGGATTTACGGGGTGGGTTTTGGGGACTCAACCCCCCCACCACCACCAATAAGATGGCAACCGTTTAACGGGGAGCTGTACAGATGACCCACCCTTGACAGTCCACAAGGCATCAGCTTGTAGTGCATCGATGATGATAGTGAGGCCACAATTTGGAGGGGGAGTCACCGAAAAGCTTTAAGATGAAACACAAGGATTTTTAGAGTTTATAATGCGTTGATTAGAGTCAAATATTGAGAATAAGCGCTCATTTTTCACTTGAATTAGGAAAAATACACGAATTCGAGCTAAAAATGAAAAAAACACTAAAATGTGGTGATAATTGAGAAACAGCTGCAGTCCATCGCTAAGCAGGCTCGACTATCATTTTTTGAAAGCGTCAATTCGTGATTTCTCGAAGCAACAACGGGACTGAAATTGAGACAAATCGCTAATTGACGTGGATAAAACTGAAAAAAAATCGCTGATTCAATTGAGAGAACCCACCTAATTTGCGGCTATAACTACGAGAGAATCGGCTAAACTCCCGCCTTAAATTAAATTAAACCGGTTATTCGCAACTAAAATGAAGAAATACGCCAATTCACGGATCAATTTGAGAAATTCCGCTAATACACGGCTGAAATACCCTCCGGCGGGAACGTGTTTCGTGACGGACTAACGGTGCTGCTGGAGTCAAATTGTCAACCAATGGGTTGAATTGTCAGCTGCACAGCCAAATTGAAAGTTTGTGGGCTTTTAAAACTGGTAGGGAAAGTGGGAACTTGAACCTTATTTGTGATGTAGCCGAGTCGATCGAAATAAAAATAATGCGTGTAAGGCCATAATTTATCATAGGTTTTTTGTTCCGCGTAGATTATCCCTCGGTGTACAATATAAGCCGAATCTAACTAGCGAATAAATTGAACAACTGCGCTCTCCCTTTTCACGACGCGGTGCGGTGAGGAATCACCCCTCCCTTCTATTTTTCTCCTCTTTGGACTTGTATGAAAGAGGGTTGGAGAAGAGTTTCGAAACGTGTGCGTCAAGATACGAATCGATCCATTAAGAATCCAGCATCCGCACTTTTTTCTTTTATTTTCTTTCGCCCTCTCTTTCACCCCTTGTAACACCAGGCCTCTTCATTTTTGCGTTCACTCGACGTATCGAAGGGGAGAAACCCCTGAATTCCCCTTCCTTTCTCCCATACTCTAGTCCTCCAATATGTTAGTGTCACCGAAAAAGTTCCTGGAGCGTGGCTATACACGGCCGTAATAGCCCCTCCCTATATAACTACGTGTGGTTGTTGTTTAACATCTGCCATATTTTATCACCTGGACTTATATTGCACCCCTAGTCATTGTATAGAGGGGGGGTCGAATCCCGTATAATAAAAATAATGAACAATTACATCCACTTCATTCACGCTCGCTTTCTTTTGCGGGTTTATCCCCACCGAAGTCCTTCACAAACGGCCCTTATTATTGTGGTACTATTTTGATAGCCGGGGAAGAATTACAACGGATTTTCTCTTCAACACTAGAAAAGGGCGATTTTGAACGGAATGATTGGAAGGGCTTATTGCATTCCACAAAAATCGATTGAAAGCGGTGGTTTGTGAACGGGTGAAGTGTAGGGGAAAGATTAGGGGTGAACGATGGAATTTATTCTCAATAAACGGGGATTTCACGCCTAGATGGCTTGGCTTCTGATGAATAAGGCAAATATTACGGGAGTTTTCTAAAATTTTGGTAGGCAGCTCAAGGACGATAAGATAAATTGCTTGAATGTTTTAATCTAGAGGATTTTAATCTTTGGAATCGACGACAAACATTTGAGGATTGAGTGGGTGAACGTACGAAACAGTCAAACCTTGGATGTCTGGCGGCCGCAAATAGTGTGGCCAGCGTGATTGTTAATCCATAATTTTTGTTTTTCTATCTCACATTTACCGACGTTTAGATGGATGATACGGAGATACAGGAGACGGTTGAGTCCATCCTTGGGAAAGGCGCCAAAGTGGTTGACTGCGAGAAAAAGAGCACGATTCGCGAAGAGGAAGTCCTACTGGTCAACGGCTGTCCCATACGCCTTGAAGGTGCTGAAAGCTCCGTCATACGCGAAGCTCTTGTCAACGGCACGGCTCCCCACTCCGATCTCCTCAATCAAATACTGATTCGAGCCGGCATACTCTCGGTGCCTGTTCGTCTTGAAACGTCACTGAGCGTCAAATCCTCCGTGGTGACCCGTGAACAGATCACCGTCGCCCGTGGTGGCCGTGTCGTCGACGGCCGCTCGCGTGAAACGAAAGAGGACAACTACTATGCGTCAACAACGGCGGAAATTTGGGCTCCCGAAGGTGTCACTCCATCGGAGTCGACCATCAGCTCAGTGAGTAAGGAACCTCTGTTGTCAACCACTTCGTCCACGTCGAGCGACGATCCTTCTGATCGCCTTAGTGATCTCAGTATAGCGTCAACGTCACCTAGTGTGAGTACACCTTGAACACAAACCATTCTCCTTCCTTTTTTAGCTTTTGTTATTTGTTTGAACTTTATTGAATTAATTTTTTTCCTGCGAGTTTCTTCCATTTTCCAAACGTTTTCTTCATTTTCATTGTGTTTCTGTTTTCATTTTATGCTTTACATTTATTTATTTATTCATTCATTCTCAAAACATCTTTCTCCTTACGATCCTATCCTACGATCTCACACGTTACCCATTCCTTGTCCTCCGCGTTTCTAACAATCGGAAAACATTTTAGTTTTTTTTTTTTGTTTTAAATTTCAAATATTGTCTCACCCCGAACACTGAACTCTACCGGTCTCCATTGTGATATAACCCCGTGCCCACTCTCATTACAATTTTACCTCTGACAACACTCACAGCGCCTAATTAGTTGTAATTTACATGAAACTAGGTGGTGGTTTAATTAACCGCGTCTGTTTCCTCTTGTTGTGCGGCGAAAGGATATTTTAAATGTAAAAAGTTGTTGCTAACTTCTTCCTACATTTTATTTGAAAGAAAGAAAGAAAAAAGAACGAGTAGTTATTGTGTTGGACTGAATTTCTCCAATTTTTTTTTTTAGAACTTGTTACTGTAATTAAAAAACATTTTTATTAACTCGTTTGGGCTGTCTTTCACACTTTTTCTTTTCCCCTCGCTTTTTTTTACGCTAAAAGTACTGAAATTGTTTGCTGTGTTTTTTAAAAGTTTTTTAACGGTAAGATTCCATCCAGGTTCTACCCACTTTTCATCCTTTCCCAATAACTTGAACAGAGAACGCGACGCACCTGTCGGCATTGGACCGGTGCGTTGCGGAAATGAAGACGTCAGCCTTTTTATTCCCTTGTTTGGAAAACAAGCTCATTTTACCCGGGGGGCAGTATTAGATGGAATGATAACTTCCGTCAAATAATAAGTTTTTAACACGCCTGGAACGCATGTGGAGGAGATTTTTGCATGAGCGTTTATATGAGGGACGAGGTTATTGACTGGTTCTCCGATTTGTTTGTTGATCGCCGGTGCTAATTTTATTATTGGACTATGGATGGGGGGATTTGCTGAATTTGCGGTGGATTGTTTCATCAATCCAGATCCACCAAGAGCTCATCAAGAGGTACCCGTGGAGTCGACTTTTCGGATTTAAAGCTCCATTGTACGGCGCAGTACGCGCTCGAAGATCAATTGGGCCCATTGTCGTTTTGTGATGCTTTTTTTTCTGGGCTTAGTGTGATCCTATTGAGTGAGATCCAGGCTAAAACTTTCCTGATCCAGAGCTTTGAGAGCAGTTGAGACAGGACATCGTTCAAAGAGGACCACTGAAAAGCTTGAAGATTTGAAAATGACGATTTTTTGGGAACCAGCGTTGCCAATTTGACAGATTTCCTGTCATATCAAACGGATTTTGTAAGTGTTTGACGGGAAAAAATTCCGTCTAACGGACGACGGATTTTTTAAAACGGAATTTTGGAATCGCTCAATCGGGAACGGACACGAGATAAGAGTTGGGTTATATTACCTTTCCTGGTTACCCCAAATTTATTACAGTATTGATTGATTTACTTATATTTACTTAATTTTAACGTTCCAAAAGTTGTTGTATGTTTTATGAGCTGAAATTTAGGTCTATTGTAAGCAATTGATCCACAGACGGTGATAGTTTCTCCAGGTTTTCAGTCACTGAGGCAGAACAGAATGTGTATTCCTCACATCGCTCGGCCAAGAAGTCTTGTTCCTATGTCACTTGGAAAATGAATTTTGACTAGAGAATCATCAAAACGTGTTCTTTTTATTCAATAATACACAAATGGCGTTTATTCAACCGATTCAAAAAGAACGAAATGCCGGTGAACTACACGTTTGTTGGGTGCTACTCGAGGGCTGGAAAGGACCGTGTATCCTTCTTCAGATTCTTTTCCAAGCATCAGGGTGAGGTAATCTTCTTCAGTGCTATAAAAGAAGCACACGAACATTCTACGTTAAGCATTTCCCAACGCTCGTTTCACACATACGCGGTTTCACGAAGACCTCGCGTGTAATCCGCGTGAATGCCGCTTTCTCATCGAACAAAGTAATGTGTACCGCACATAATGTAAAGGTGTACGTGGTCACTACGCGGCAGCCAAAACCGCGCCGCTTGAAACCTCGTATATGTGTGAAACGAGCCTAACGCGCTAGTCAAAAGTTAAGCCAGTTCAAAATTGACGGGATGGCAACGTGAAAGGGTTTGAAATGAAACGATTGCTCCAGAGAAGCGTGACAAGACCAATCATTTTGTTACTAGTCACCCGCCATTCGCGTTTACGTTCCCGTGCCGATCTTTAAATTGTGAACTGGCCTTGTCAGTAAAAAAGTGATAAATTCCCCTCCCGTCTTCTCGATGTGAATGATAACAGTGGGTGTGTAATGGCGGAAAAACCGGCTTCACATGCTTCTACATTAAAAATGCCTTTCTCTCTCTCCACTTGTTCCTACCTCCATGGGCAAATTGACGTTGAACGCTGCCACGTCAAGGGAAAAATTTATGCGAAAGCTCACGCCAAGGGCAAACTTGAACGTGAGGAAAAAAAACTCTTTCGAAATGACCGCGGCACGACGAGTAAACTACGCAAAATGCCCCAGCGCCGGGTGGGTAAAACTCAACATTCAGGAAAACGCTCACGTGAATCTCCACATTCAAGGCAAAATTTACGTGAAATGAATGAAGGTGAATTTTACGTTAATCCCGCGTCAAGGGCAACAAAAATGCGAAATGTTTCACCAAGAGCAATTTTAAGGGGACAAATTATCCATTTTATGAAAAAGCTCGTCGGTATCACGAAAAAATAGTCAATTTCATAACAAAATTGTCTCTTATACGAGAAAACTTTCAATTTTATAAGACATCTTAAGCTTATAAGCATAATAGTTGATTGTACAAGGAAATTTTCAGTCTAAAACACATCTTCAGTTTAGTAAGGAAATTAGTCATTTTTATAAGAAAATCGTGAATTTATGATGAAATTGTATGTTTTATGACGAAATTGTCAATTTCATGAGAAATATTCAATTTTATGAAGATATGGTCCATTTTACGAGGAAATTGCCAATTTTATAAGGTAATCGTGAAATTTCTAATAATATTGTATGTTTGATGGCGTATTCGTAAATTTTATTAGGAAATCGTCAATTTTATGAGAAAATTGTTCATTTTATGAGGGAATATTCAATTTTATGGGGAAATTGTCCATTTTATGAGGACTGAATTTTATAAGGAACTCGTGAATTGTATGATGAAATGGTATATTTTATAACGAAATTGTCAATTTTATGAAGAAATCGTCAATTTTATCAGCAAATCGTGAATTTTATGATGAAATTGTATGGTTTATGACGAAATTGTCAATTTTATGAAGATATTGTCAATTTTATGGCGAAATTGTCAATTTAATGAGGAAATCGTCAATTTTATGAGGAAATTGTACATTTTATTAGAAATTGACAATTTTGTGGGAAAATTATCAATTTTATGGGGAAATTGTCCATTTCATGATAAAATTGTCATTTTTATAAGGAAATTGTTTATTTTATGAGAAAATTGTATGTGTTATTAGGATAGCGTATATTTTATGAGGAAATTATCAATTTCATGAAGAGGAGACTGTCAATTTGATGAACTGCTAATTTCGGGGAACTTGTATGCCAGTAAAACAATTTCGCCGGGAGGTCTATTTCAGTAACTGATTGCGCCGATTTTTGTTACTAAGAACCATTTTTAGTTGGTTTCACTCAATAGAAAAGTAATCTTTCGGATTTCGCTCGCTAAAAAACCCAATTTCGAGGGTTACAATCGCAGTGGTAGCCGTGGGACATGAGAGCTTCCCCTTCACATCGACGCTGAGCTCACTTCATTCGGCGGAGGCATATTTTTGCCAAACTAATAGTTCGCGTTACGTAGTCAGTTGTTGAATGTTTTTTTTCCCACTTTTCCGGCCTTTGGGTTTCCTCAATTTTCCGATGTTTCAATTATCAGAGAACTGTGACTGTTTAGGAACTGTGTGACCTGTTGTTTTGGTAGGTGCGGGGGGCCAGATGGAGTCATAATATGGCCATCTCCTTAAGCTGACTGTGGATCCGCGCCTGTTCTCCATCTCGTTCTTTCGTTTTTCATATTTTAACTCCTGGACTTGTAAAACAGCAAATTTTCGCCTGTGAATGTGTATATTTATCAGAAAATGCCAACATTTACGGTCTTCTTCTCACACAATTTTATCAGCAAATCGATGTACGACCTGTTGATATAATAGATTCCACACATTCAAGGGTGTACCCGTCCAGGGGCGTGAAAAATACGAGAAGCCTGGGATTTACCAGTAACAATTAGAGCCTGGGGGTTTCTCTGATTTTTTAGTCGAATCACTCGTCGATAAAAAATATAATTTTGTATGAACAAGAACTTGTAAAATACCTGCACAATAGTTCCAAGGAGACCATACGATCAATATACGCCCGGTTCTTTACTGCGTGAGTGTGTCAATGTCGTGATCAGAGGAGGCATTGTGCAGGAAGGGGCTGGCTAAAGATCGGTGGGATCCAAGAGGTAGCCCATAAGTGGGTGATTTATAGACTCTGTATTTGTTTCGGGACCCGTCCAGAACGTTTCCGTAAATCAACAACGAAAATGGGGCGTTTCGCGGCTGGTTTTTCTCGAGCCAAGAGTAGTCTATCGAGACCCGTGTGCGTTGTCTGTGACCGAAATCGAGAAAAATCACTAATGCCCAGTCTGCATCAGGTTATCGCGACGTGAAGCTGAAATTGAAAGAAAATACACAAATCCTCGTATCAAGATGCGACTTAAAGCGTGTAATTGACAGAAAAAAACTCTATTTTTGCTATTCTGGAAGCTAGTAACATTTCAAATTAAGAAAAGTTATAGTCTCCGACTTCTGGCGGCAACTTTACGGGTAAAATATACAAAAAATAAATTCGCTAACTCCCAGTTTCCAGTTGGGTAAAAATTGAGAAGACACGCAAATGTGAAGTTTTTTTGGCAATTATACGCGCCTAAAAGCATTTAGTAGGGCTAAATTTGATTGAAGTACTAATTCATAGCTAAGATTGACAAAAAAGCGCTAATTCGTGGCCAAAATCGAGGAAAGCTCTGAAAAAGTGCTCAGTCATGGTAACAATTTGAGAAAAAGAGCTAATTTGTGGCTATGATTGTGAAAAAGAGCTAATTCGGGGCCAAAATTGACCAAACTGCTTATTCGTGGCTAAATCTGAGAAAATGAGCTGATTGGTAAACGGGGAAAATCGCGAATAAAGTGGAGAAAATGCGCTCTTTCGCAGCTAAACTGAAAGAACGACAAAACGCGTTTTCCGGTGAGTTCTGAGGTCTCAGTTTCTGCGGAAAAAGCGAGGGAGGTTGAGCCCAATGAAGGCCAAGTGGAACAAAATCATCTTCACGGGAGGGGGTCGTTCTCCAGAAAAATAACTCACTAATCTGGCCAGCTACTAATAAAATTAGAACTGTAAACTGAATATTTTTCTGAATAAATGATGCAATTTTTTACTCTTTATGCCAGCTCTTAAACACGAAGTTTTGAAGCGAAAAAACTCAAGAAGTAAAGCAAAAGTTGCAATTAATCGACGAGAGGCACGCGGCTGCCAACGTTGGCAAGTTTCGCAGCAGATCCCGATTTTCGCGTCCGAAAATTCGGATAACTCAGCCCTTGAATTCCCCGAAGAGTCGTTCATTGTTAAAATACGACCCCTATGGAGCTTTGTTAAGAGCCGATAGAATTCTTCATCATGAATGACACTACGTGAAACTATTGGTCGATGGTAATACAACTTCAAGGTGACCCGGAAACTGGCTATTACCTTTTCATGAAGGGAAACATAAAAAAAAAAAAAAAAAAAAAAAAAAAAAAAAAAAAAAAAAAAAAAAAAAAAAAAAAACACGCTCTGAATCAGTGTACCGGATAATGTTTTTATTCGCGTATCTATTTGATTTTTTAATACTGGTCGGGGCTTCCTTCCTTTCTATACGCGTCTACTCATGACAGGTTTCTTATAAACGATTTATAAACATGTCCAGACAGGCGAGACTCGTGCTCACGTTTCACGATAAAAAAAAAAGACAAAAATCGTATCTCTTTCTCCCCGATAAATAGCCCCAAAGAAACACGAATTATGCTATCACGCTATTGGCAAATTCATGAAAGATGAAACTTTTATAATATTTTTTTTTTTTTTTCGTCGTGCCTCACGCTCCAGTTACGCTTCAATTCAAACCAATTTTCTTCAGGTTTTTGCGTAAACTTTAGTAAAACTTTTAAAACTCCGCGGGAAAATAATGGGAAATCATACATTATATGCGTGGGGGGTTGTTAACGTTTGATTCTTTCCGGTGTCAAACTACCGGTCTACCTACCAATTTTCAGGGTATTTTTCTCGTGATTCCACGACGTTGTAACAAGAGCATCCTGTTTCTTTTATAAATACGCCGTTTTGTAAGAGTTGGCTAGACGAGGTGGAAGGGTGGGAGTAAGAGAGAGAAGATTACATGTTGAGACGTTATAGTTTTTGTTTCTAAACGAGGTATAAAACGTAATGATTAGAGACGTTGTATACGGAGCTGGCAGTAATCCAATTATCAACAAGATGAATGAGAGAGACACTATACAAATCAAAATAACGTGGTTGAATGGAACTTTTCGTTAGAGGCACAAATAAGAGGAGATAGCTCATCAGGTAACGCACAACAGTTAGTGAAGCACCTGCCCAGAGATTTGGCACATTCAAATACAAATTTCGCTGACTCTGGCGCGTCAAACAATGTCGACGCTCATTGCAGGTTTTCTCTCATAGTCGGACCTCTTAGTCCACTCATCGCCGTCTACAGAACGAGAGCTTCATGCCTACTATTTAGCGAGGCCGCATTGTCGCGTGTAGCCTTTATTTTACGCTGCGTAGGGCAAATTTGAGTGAGAGGGGCCCGAATAAAATGCGCCCCCCTGCTTAAAACTAGTCATATTTTTCTCTCCCTGAACCCCGTTAACCTAACTCGCAGACTCTGATTTCCCCGCTGGTCTTTGAGTGATTACGCCATATTGGCCATTTTCATCCCCCCCCCCCACCATGAGGATACTTTCGTGGTCTAAGACCCTGTTATAAGATGTTACAGGTTCTGAAGCTGAATCGTTTATTAAGTCCTGTGTTGTGTCAGAAGAGACAAATCTCAATTCCTAGAGTTCAGTCCAATCAGAAATGTTTCGAACTGTTCATTAAAGTGTTTTATTGAATCAAACAAGAACAACAAAAGTCCTCTTTCAGTTTTAGTTTTAATCAAGGACTTTGCAATCGAAATAAATCAGGCCTCCGCAACGTATCGACGATCCCTCGGACGTGTTTTAATTTATATATTGTACAGCGCCTTCTATTATGAAACTTTTCTTTTCTCCCGTTTGAAAAGTTCAGTTCAAAAGGTCTTACCGAACTTATTCCTCGGCTGTTAAACCGAAAGAGTGTAAACACTCTTATAATACGTAAGCGTTGCTACGAGTAAGAATGAGGGCAAACATTCAACTTGAAGGAGCGCGTTGAATAAAGACCAACTGGAGGCTCCCCCTCCTCCGCACCATATACTCCGCGCGCTAAATTTTAGTATAAAGTGGCTTCAATCCTTGGTGTGTGTGTGCGCAGAAAATAGAAATGTGCGTGTTTATTCTTTTGGAATGGTCTAAAATGAGGTAAACACTGTAAGTCACAGTAAAGAGCCACTTTTAACTGGAAGACTACGATGTGTGTGTATAGATGGGGGAGGGGGTTGTTTTCCTCCTCTCCCATCTTTTTTTTTTTTTTTTAGGACAGATCCCGACAAAGAGAGAGAAAAAAAACAAGTTTTGGAAGATAAATGACACGTATCGCCTCTTTCATTAGTGTAACGATAATTTAAGTTACTCGCCTGAAAGTCCGAAACCCGCACGACGCGCCCGGCGAGCCGTTTTCTACCGTTCAAAAACGCTCTAACGGCGGCGTCATTTTCTTTTCAAGTTGAAACACTTCACCGTTTATACGCGCCGTCAAACGATACAATGAAATGATAACGTAGGGAAAGGTTGCTGTGGCGTCCTCTAGTAGTCGCCACAAACTTCGGTCCTATCTTATCCCGCATGGTATTGTAGCGACATTCTGTCTTAGTGAGGGGGGTGGGATGGCGGCAACGCATTTGTGCTGCCTCCTGGCTGATGCAACGCCTAGTTTCTTCACCAAGTGTCCGTTTGGCAGCACTGGTTGTGCAATTTGGTAAATTCACCTTTCGCCTCCACCTGGATGTGTAATTACAAGGCAATTATCGGTTGTTATGCAACGTGCAATAAAGTAGCAGTCGAGTCCGAGTACTAAAACTTGTCCTTATAAATACTTCAATGGGTGGGTTAAGGCAATTTTTAGTATTTTCCTGAGTTGGGTTCACGTTTTTCAACGAACACAAATTACACGGAGAGTCTACGCGTCCTCTTTTCCCACCAATTATACGTTATTAAGCCATAAAGCTTAGTTATTGCAATTGAAAAGCTGGGAATATTACATTTTATAAGAGGGTGATGGAAGGGAACGGCACAGGTGCGGCGGTGGCGGCCGTTGTTTACAGATTAATCATTCAAACGATCGTTACAAATCACGTGGGACGAATAAATTTAAGGTATAAATAACTCCCCTTATTCAGCTAGTAGCGGGGTATTAGAAGGGGGATTGTGGAGAGGTGTCAATTAGGTGTAAATCAATTCAACAGGTTGATGTTTGCGTGCTTCATAATATTAAATTTGAGAGAATTACTGTGCAGGACATTCGTTTACAGCGTGTTTAGGAAATATCCTCCCTCGTCTTCACTGTTTAAATGTCGCCCCCTCCCCACCCATCAGCCTGCCACTGTAGAGGTAAAATACTCGAGTATTTAATTCTGACAATTCTCAGTAATTACATCGCTATGCCCCCGAAGCTTCCCTGGAACGTACGTCGGTAGTTTAATGAAATTATTGGATGTCTGTTGGATAAAAACAAACGCAAAGAAGAAAAAAGCCGCGCTAAAAGGAATAATTAAACTTTCCCTTCACCAATTCATTTCTAGTTTTCATAAATCTTGCCATTGTATTCTTTGTCTACTCTACACAGCATCGAATGAATAAACTTTTTCATTTAATGAAGTAATTTAAAAATCCGGGAAAATGGGTCCGACCCCAATGACGGGGGATCAAGATGAAAGGATGCGGAGAAGGGTTGAGCCCGAGCTTTTTAGAACTTAAAAAAAAAAAAAAAAAACTTTCAAAAAACTAAGAAGTTGGAATGATAGTAAGGGGAGGGGGCTTTTCCGAGGTTTTGTTATCTCAAGTTCCTAGCAATTTAGGTACCCAATAAAAGGGGGCATGCACTGAACGCTTTATTATATTTGGGTGGTATATAGACGTTCTGCTTCACGGTCCCAAAGAGCAGAGCGGAGTCTTAATTATGATAATAGTGGAAAGGAAGGGAGTTCTTTGTCGATAATTTTGTTCAAAATAAACTTCTTCTACCAACAAAAACTTGTATAACCAAGAGGATGTCTTCTATACCATGGGATCTAGCTAATGGAAAAGGAAAATACTCCTTTTCCATTTTTTTTTTTTTTCTCTCCCCAATGCCCTAACCTGTCACTCTCCTCAAACTAAATTATTTACTAACGAATTTATAAGAAAGGAAAAGTTGTTGTTGCTTTGGACGCCGACAAGAACGAGGGGTTGAATGAACGCTCAAACATAAACAAGTTTATCGTTTGTTCAAAGACTCTAGAAAATATTTTCCTATGTGTCTGCGGTTGAGCGGTTGTGAGCAAGGCGGCTTATCTATGACGTCGCTGAAAATTTTAACTGAAAGCCGTAATTTGTGGCCGGGAAACATGACCTTTTTTCATAATGACAGCTGAACTTTAGGCCACACTCGCAGGGGCGTAGCCAGTTCTTGATCCAGAGGTGGGCAGAAGATGACGGATGTTCTAGAGATCCCAGCAAAAGAACTGGTAGTTCATTAAATCGTCAAATTCTTCCCCGGAAACTGAGTTTTCACATAAAGGGCGAACATCTCCGTTGCGAAACTATCGGTTTTAGCCTTCTATTCTTGTTTTTCTGTCCCAAAACTGGCAATGTTCTACCGGGAAATCAATACTTTGAAGGTAAGGCTTTTGGCACTCAAATACTGGGTGTCTGAATTTTCATCATTGTCTTGTCCGAGAGAAGTAAAAATCCAACATTGTCTAACTCAAAACTGGCGTTTTTTTAAACCGAAAACTGAGAATTTCACTTCAAAACTTACGTTTTGACTCCATAGCCGTTGTGTTGCCCCTAAACTAAAGAGTTCACAGTAAAACTGGCGATTTTGAAACCCAAGGCTTTACAAAAAAAAAAAAATAATAATAATAATAAAAAATGGAAGATTTCACACTAAAACTGGCGAGTTTAACCCAAACTCTTACCAAAACAGACCACTCTGCGTTAAAAACTACAGATTTCATCCCTCAATTGGCGATGTTACTAAAAAAACGTTGAGGTGAGGTGTGATTTCACTGTCGGTGATTTTGTCACTGTGACTACTCCGTCACTATTGGCTCCGGTGACGACCACATTGAAATCACCGTTCCGACCCTCTAACGGTGACATTCCTTTTCACTTATAATCGCCTCTTCATTCGTCACTTCTATCGCTTAATTCCCCTAGAGTCTCTTGAATTAAAATTGGAGCCGTCACCTAGCCATCCTCGCAGGTTACCACATAACACTTTACCAGTTCCTCTATTGCCCAATGAACTCAGTAGCATTCTCCCCAAGTCTGTTGACTTTTTTTCTTGGACTTATCGTTAGTATTGAACCTTTAGTGTTAATATATTTTTATTCACTTCGTTTTCCAAGACCTGTGCTACAGTAATCTTGCATAATTTTACTTTATTTAAAAACACCTTCCTAGGCAGGGGCGAAGCCAGCCCTTGACCAAGAGGTGGGCAGAATATTTCGGACGTTATGGAAACTAGAAACCCCAACAAAAGAACTGGTAGCGCAATGAATCGTCAAATTCTTCCCCGGAAACTGAGTTTTCACAAAAAAGGGTCGTAATCCATCAAAAACTAACATCTTCGTTCGGAAATTATCTGATTTAGCCTTCTATTCCTGATTTTCTATCCAAAAACTGACAATTCTATTCAGACTTTTTCTATGAACAGACAATTCGATTTTCCCGGAAATCGATACTTGGCATTCAAATATACAGGGTGACCGACTTTTCATCAACGTCTTGTCTGAGAGACGTAAAAATTCAAGACGGATATAATGAACATTTCTGTCGCCGGTATTTTTAATTAATAAATTAATTAAACTGATGTTATCCGGACGACGATGGAAGGGCATAGCCCAACACGATTCGAGTTTCAAGAAACAATGGACCTGGGTGGGGTTCGGCTTAGCTTATCCCTCGGAGTACGACTCCCAAAGGCGTCTTCGTGGCGCAATTGGCAGCGTGCTGGACTGGTAATCCAGAGTTTGCGGGTTAAAATCCCGCCGGGGAGCCGTTTTTTCTCGAAACTCGAATTCTGTTGGGCTATGCCCTTCCATCGTCGTCCGGATAACATCAGTTTAATTTATTTATTAAGTAAAAATTCAACATTTTTTATATATAATAACAGGTTTTAACTCAAAACTGACGTTTTTTAACAAAAACAACTGAATATTTCACTCTAGTATAACTGAATATTTCACTTCGAAACTGACGTTTCTACGCCAAAGACGAAGTGTTTACGCCTAAACTAAAAATTTCACAGCACAACTTTTAAAATCCAAGTCTTTACCCCCAAAACTGGTGGAGTTCTGCCTGAAAATGGCGGGTTTAACCAGAAACGGATCAAAAACGAATGAACTTTATTACAATTAACAGACCACTCAGTACTAAAAACTGCCGATTTTATCCTTCAATTGGCGATTTTAGTTCAAAAAAACAAAAAACGTACAATTCCTGGCCAAAGCTGACGTGCCTCCCCCCCTCCAAATTAAGATGCTACCACAAAACTGGCGAGTCTAACCTAAAACTAAACTTTACTGTTCCATTTCAAAAATGAATATTTTACACCCGAAACGACAATTTCCCCTCAAAATTAGATAATTTACTCCAAAACTGACAATGTCACACTTTAACTTAAGTTTTCCCCAAAATGGGTGATTTTAGGCCATTCGATTTCATCCCAAAAACGTTCCTAAACTGACGATTTCACCCTGAAACTTGCGGTTCCACCCAAAAAATATCACTTTACCTCAAAACTGAATATTTTACTTCAAAATTGACATTTTACTTTGTTGGGCACAGCTTTTCAGAGCACAAAGAGTCAATTTTGACGATTTCAAGGCTGGAATAGCCATTGCCATTTTTAGGGCGCATAAATTCATTCTTTCCAGTTATAGGAGCGAATAGTACGTCCCAAGTCAAGGCGAGAACAGCCAGGTTGGCCATTTTCGGCGCTCCGAATGGTCTATTTGGCCATTTTCAGGGCCGGAGTCACTTGTTCAGACATTTTTAGAGCTCGATTCGTCAGGTAATCATTTCTAGAGCTCGTAAAGTAAATTCGGCAATTTCTAGGGTTCAAATATAGTAATTTTAGCCATTTTAAAGACGCGAATCGTCAGTTTTGCCATTTTCAGGGATCACATACCTAGTCCATCAAGCCAAGGCCATGAAGTTTGACCATTCCTGGTGCGCAAGTTGTCGATTTTGCCATTTTCAGGGATGGAATCATCATTTTAGGCATTTCCAGGGCACGTGAAGTCATTTTGGCCGATTTCAGGGCTTGATTGGTCCGTCAAGCTAAAAGCGCGCATTATGGTCATATATGGCTCAAGAATGGCCAGTCTGATCAATTATAGCGCACGTATGGATTTAGCTACTTTTGGGGGGTAATCAGAAGTTCACCAGGCGCCACCAATTTTTAGGGCACGTGACGTCCAGTTTTAGCAATTTTCAAAACGCGAATCGACAGTTTTGTATTTTTGGGCGTTAGTTTAGTTACTTTAGCCGCTTTAATAGTGCAAATTACTAGTTTTTACTATTTTTAGGCAGTGAAAAGGCTGTCAAACCAGTTTTCATGGAGCGAACCACACCATTTCTCTAGTACATCTCATGAGCAAATACTGAATCCGCGTCTGTCTGCGAAAATGGTATTCTAGGACGCAAAAACGGCGCATTTAGTCTTTAAACTATGTCACCCTTGCGATGTCCGTTTTGTGAGCGACAAAACCCGTTGAAATTTATTTTTTTTACTAGTGAAATCCGTGAAGTTATTTTTTTAGTGAGCGCCGACGAAACAAAATGTGATTATCCTGAAAGATTTGTACTTTCAGAATGCATCTAGGGGTGGGCAACTGCCCCACTGAATCTGCATTTTTGAGTCTAGGGGAGGGCAGCTGCCTAGCTCTGCTCCCCTCTGGCTATGCCGATGTTCCTAGGTAAATTCGTGCATTGCAGTTTTTGATCCATGACTCACCTTCATGTTTGCATTTGAGGCTGTGCGTTCGCCGTTCATAGGAGTTTTCCACGGATAAAGTTAGAAAAAGAATTATATATTTTTTTATTACCGATGCGAAAACACGTGTGCTACGTGAGCTAGACAATTTCGTTGATAAACCTGACTAAACAGTGATAGGGACATTAAAAAGTTATAGAACAGGCCCTCAGTAGTCACTTAAGTGACAAAATCACTGGTTTTTGTCACAGTGACTGCACAGTCACCGGAGCTAGTTGTCACTGTGACCGACAAAAGCTGTCACGTCACACCTCTAAAAAAACGTACGAAAGCTGACGTGTTATCCCCCCCCCCTCCATCAATAAAAATGTCACTACAAAACTGGCGATTTTAACCTAAAACTAAATTTTTCTGTTCCATTTGAAAATTGAATATTTTACACCTGAAAAGTCGATTTCCCTCATAATTGGATATATTTTACTCCAAAACCTACAATGTCTAACTGTATAATGTATATTATAGTCCAATCAAATTGTCAGAAAAAATCGGATTACCTTGCAAAAGGTCCAATGTAATTTTTTTTTTTAATCTTACAAGGCAGTACGTTAACGTTCTGTAGATGGCCCCAGCTGTCCTCATTATACGCTCAATGCTAAAGGTAAAATTCAAATTTGACTGGACTAATTAGGGTTTCCCCAGAAAGGATGATTTTAGGCCAAAAAGGACGACTCTGCTTTGAAATCCAACAAATTTCAACACAAAACTGGCGATTTTACCTCAAAACTGACTGTTTTACACCCAAATTTACGATTTCATCCCATAAACTTTCCTAAAAACTCATGATTTTACCATAAAACTAGCGAGAACCCCCAAAAATATCATTTCGCATTGAAACTGGATATTTCACTGCAAACCCGAAAATATCAAAGAAATAATTTCATTCAGCGAAGGTGTAAAAGGTCACAAAGCCGCCTCAAGTTCATTCAACACTTATTTACCGACGTTTCGCCCTACCCAGGGCATGCTCACGGCAAAAATGTATAAATTAACATAAATACACCACATACAACAGTATAAGACTCATCTTACCTTCGTTATGACTAGTTTCGATATCACAATACATTGCGACTATCACGTCTTCATTTTTATGGCATCCTACCGCGATACAATCAATGTTAAACCACAAACGTTAAACAAACCAAGCCTCCCTACCTTTTACTCCACATTTCTGCTCGAAATTTGTAACATTTTTACAATTTTTCTTTCGTCTGTCCACCTTGTGACTATGGACCCCTCGGACCTTCAGTCAATTCGTACAATTATCTACAATAGAACCACTATTAAGCGCCTCTTTGGCATGTACAAACGTTTTACTCACGATTGGCTTCCAGCTCACTATTAATTGATTGATTTACGTTTTTCCGTAAACAGATGATTTTACGCCAAACCTAACGGCTCTGTATTGAAAACTGATGAATTAGAGAAAAAACGGAATGTTTTATTACAATACTGAGACCAGCGCCGGCGCTATCCAGCCGTCTTGTCGAAAAACATAATGTCCTATTCACCTTAAAACCAAAGGTTTGTAGGTTTACCTCGAATCTGGCGATTTTAGCTCAAAATGGCTATTTAATCACGATTCAGACCCGGGTTGACCACATGGGTTCAAAGTTCCGTTTATCCTTAGCTGAGCTATTATGAGCTTATACCCCAATCATAATTTAGCATTTTGTATACAAAAACGTTTAAACCTCCGACAAGGATTAGAGGGGCTTGTCGACACTGTCCTCATGCGCAAAAATGACAACTTTAGCACAGGAATGGATATTTTAGAGGCTCTAAAATTGTGATTTTGGCCGAAAACTGGCAACTTTACCCACTAAGCAGGGGATTTCAGGTATTAGTTCAGAGAAGCAAAAGCTGAAAAAATTGCTTTTTAGTGTCAGGTCTGCGAAAACTTTTGAATTATGCCACCCTTGCGAAATTCGTTTTCATGAGCAACAGGAAATCCCGGAAATGTATTTTTCATGTGAGCGCCGACGAAACAAAACGTATTACGATTTCCATTCAACACACTACACAATGCAGCGGCCTCTCTATAAACATACGTTTCAATTCAGAGAGGACGGGTGGGTAAACTTACATCACACTAGTGTACTGCGTTGATTGGAAAACGCCAGAAGTTACTCTTAAGGATTTTTAGGTACTTTCAGAACGTATCTATAGGGTTGGGTAGCTGCCCCTCTGAATCTGCGCTTTCGAGTCTAGAGGCGGGCAGCGGCCTACCCCTGCCCCCCCCCCTCTGGCTACATCCATGCACACTCGTGATGGTAGAATGACAAGTTTGCGAATGTGTCAGAGGACATATTATCAGAAGACCGTGAAATCATGAGGCATTTTTTCTGGGATCAAACTTCAAAGAGAGCGTTACGGGAAAAAGTGAGCTCGGACAAAAAGTCAAACGAGGCAGTAAAGTCAAACCACAAAATTCCCAGGTGGTGTTTTCGAACATCTAATTTGGTCGGAGGGACTGACGTTTGGTTATTAGCAGACTGATTGTGAGACGTAATCACAGCATAATCATAATAAAATGGCAAGGCCGGAAGGCCCTACGCCTTTTGTGGAGCTCACCATATGCAATTGCAGCCTGCTCTCGATACGCCTCCGATACGGATTTTTGTTCATCAGAGTGAGATCGTGCTGAACCATCGACCACACGTACACTTATTTAAAGACTAGTTAATTCTATACAACTAATTGCATAGAATTAACTAGGCGTTAATTCTATACAGCGCCCAGATGAATATTTAAATAACTTTTATTTCCTTTTCCATTCATTGTATTTCCAATAATACAACATCCACAGTAAAACCCCAAATTCCCCCGGCTTTCGACAACTATAATTTTCTCAAACGTGGTGAATGTGACAGTTACCGTTGAGTTTGGGCTTCCGATGTAGGATTCGGGCTTTCACAGAAACGTGTATATTCACTGAAAGCCCGCGTCTCCTCCGGCTCCGTCCCAAAACATATATAATGCACATGGGCAGCAAAGAAATGATAACCGAATTTTGTGGGACTCGAGCCGCAAAAGGTTGAAAACCACTGTTCTAGATCCTTGATCATCATTTTATTTTGAATAATATGAAATAGGTCTATCTACTTTGTTTATTTTTAGATGCCAGTAGACCTTTGTAGTGCGCGCTGGTTTGTTTTTTGGGCGCGTCCGGCTATGTATGGGAGCCGGACTTGAAGTTGGGAAGAATCAGGGGCGGATTTTGGGGTAAAATGTTTGTGGAGGCTTAGCCCTGAGCATGGACTGAGTTCAACAACCCTCTCCTCTCAAAAATCAAATCAAAGTCTAATCTTTGTGGGTTACAGCTCCTTCGCTCGCAGAACCGAGTTCACTCAATCAAACACGAATTCCGCTGTTTAGACACTTTCGACGGATTTGACGCCTACAGAACGCAATTTCGTGGTTTTAGCTAATTCAATAACCAAATTTCACGTTTGCAGGTTTCTTATAAAATGCAATTCGCGGGTTTGGGACTTTCCGAGACCAAATTTCGTGGATTTGGCGCACCAGAAACCAATTTCGCAGGTGTGCATCCCTTAACGAGTCAGTTTCCTGGGAATTCACACTTTTTTCCCCCCGAAGGTGAAATTTTCAGCGTATACTGGCTCATTTTAAAGAGAAATGCCATAGACCTGGCTATTTTTTAAACAAAGTATCGCAGGCTGGCTCTTTCAAAATGCAATTTCGCAGAGTTGACCAATTCAAAAGAAATCAGCGGGGCTCATTCGACTCAAAAGAGCAATTTCATTACTTCCGATGCTGAAAAACCAAAATCTCGCCGTTATACCTATTCAAGAAACTGGCCCTCTGGAAAATCCAATAATTGCGTGACTCCACAACCTTTCGCATACACATTTCGCACGGTAGGCCCTATAAGCACCAATATCGCGGTTACGGGTCATTAAAAACCCAATTTCGTGGAATACCTCATTCTAATAACAAAATTCGAGGATTCGAGAAACCAGTTTCGGTTTGGCTCTTTCAAAAATTACATTTCATGGGGCATAGGTCATTCGTAACGCATTCTGCTGCTATTTAACTCAGGAGAGAAAAGATGCCCTATAAAAGTGCTGCATCTGTGGGCGCGTGCCCATTTGCAAACGGGGAAAAAATCACGGATTTGTCTCATTACAAACCAGTTTCTCAGGCCAAGTCTCGCTGGGCTGGTTCATTGAAAAACATATATTTTGCTCTATCAACTCCCTCATCCCAAATTTTGTGGATCTATATGTAATTTAAACAATACCGATGAGTAGGAAAGCAGGGGCGTAGCGTAACCAGTCCTTGGTCTTGGGTGGGTAGCTTAACAAAATGGTTGCCCGGACGTCGTATGACGTACGCGGATGGACATTCCAGGAATCGTATCGTAAACATGTAAAAACGTGCTCAGAAAACGTTTGAGGGAGGGTTGTGAACAAATTATCCTGTATTATTCAGAATGAATAATAAACCAAAAGAGCATGACCTTATACTTCAATTTCTTTGATCACAATACTCATCACTAGAAAACCATGTGATCTCATTGACTTAATATGAAAAACCGAATGAACCCAGATGATTTTCTTCTAAAGTGTAGCACCCGCGAAACGATGGAACGTACCGAATGGTAAGATTAGTGTAGTTTAAAGTAAGTCTGTACGTCTGATCAGTGAAATAGAATCAAAGAATGATGTGTAATTGATGAAGGGGTGAAACCCAGTGAATGTTTCAAGCAGTGGTTGTAATTTTGTCCTGAAAAACACACATTCGGAAAAACGGCAATCGCGAGCTGCCATCTCTTGTCTCAAGGTGTTGTATCTGGCTTCGCCGCGAAACCCCCTTATGGATGGGCGTTTTGTCTAATCAATGGCTTCAGTAGATTTTATCCGCTCCAAAATGGATGATAATGTTCCTAAAAATCAGTTTTTGTCGGCGAGAACGTTCATGACCGCTCGGATATCGTGATAAAAAGCGGTCACAAAGCTGGTATCAGGCGTTGAAAAGCGTCCCCCTGAAATGATCTAACCACAACACGGCCTGACTGCAAAAAGTACAACCACAAAATGGCTCACTGAAAAAAAAAGGCTCAACCGAACTGGTCTAACACCGAAATTTCTTCACCGCAAATCGTTCGAACCACTATAATGTAATAACTAAAAACTGGCCTAAAGCCAGCCCAGTTTACAAGCTCTATACGTCTGTGGAGTCTTTATGTAACCTATGAAAATGCTTCAATTTTCGGGAGAATTAATATGTTTGGCTGCATAGACTCCACAAACTGAGGAAGTTTTATGGGTCAGAACTTTATTTATGCTAAAATAGAGCATAAATCGTGATCCGTTCGTTAAATAATCCAACAGTTAATAAATACGCGAATTTTGAAAGTTTCAGGTCATTTCAAACACGCCAGCTGGCAAAAAAAAAAAAATCACCTGTAATGTAGCTGTCGGATAGCGGTTCGTTGTGTTTCTTTGCCTTATTTTCTACTAGAGCTCTCCAATAATAAAATATTGGAGGATAAACAGATGAGCTATTTAGAGGCATGAAAAGGACAGAGAATACAAGGGATATTACGTTGCGGAAAATGTTCGTTTTGGCGGTATTTCAAATATGCCAACTTGTTTTAATAAATACAAAATATTTCTGAAGGATTTTAAATTTGTGTGCCTCATCGAAAAAAAATATTTTTGGAGAATGTGAAACTTCCTCATTACCACAAAATGACCTAAAAATACTGTTTGGCTTGGGCATTGGCCTGAACAGAAAATTACCTTAACACAAAAGATCTCAACCTAAATGACATAACCATACAATGGCTAAACCTGAAAATGACCTAACAACTATAAAGGCCCTCTAAAACAGAAAAAAGTTCCTCTCCCTCCCCCACTTGCTTTTAAACACGTTGCCCACCTGAAGCCTTTCAAGTAATTGAAATACCCCCTCCTTTCACTACCTATTGATATCCAATCCGACCCACTTAACTTCTCTCAAACGCTTTGCTAGGGAAACTGTGTTACAACGGAGCGTGAAAAACCTATGGTGGCCGGGGGAGAAGGTAATTTACTTCGAACATGCCACGGAAATGAAGAAGCGGAAACGTCATGAAATGACACGGTGCTGACGGAGGAAACTCTATAAAGAGCCTGTACAAGCTATACGGATCGAATGATGAAGCACACAGCGCTACAGGCCACGCTTTATGACGTTGGCTTTAGATGAGAGAGCTTGGGTGGATAGAAATCATAATCATTCGTAGGTTTCCACTCTAACGATGCGCCGACATATGCAAGGTGGAACAATCCCTTTGTGGCTCTCATCCCCTCTACCAGCAACCCATTTCGTACTTTAGTAGAAAATTAAGCCTTCCGTGCCTGTTGAAAACTAGGTTGAGTAAGTAGTAGAGTTTCAGGGAATAAGTGGAGCTACATCTGGGAAGGATGATAGCTGTTGTTGGAGCCCCTATAATGGCTGAAGAGGGGTGGGGGTGGGGGATTTTATTCATTGAAGCGTGCAAAAAAAACACGTTGCCATCCTTTCCACGACGAGTGTCTAGATGAACAAGATTTTCTTCAAGGAATTTTAGCAACGGGGTTGGAGTATGTCACGTAGGGTAACTCAACTAACGAACGAAGTTGGATAAAAAGCTTTATGACTTTGACAGGGGAGCGAACTTTTCATTTAGGGCGTAAGGGGGGGGGGTAGGTAGATTTTACGGGACTCGTTAGGGGATAAATAATGTATCCGGCATTCTTGTGCCTAGCGCCATTTTTTGTGTCAAATTACCTAATTAGAAACGTACTAACTTTTCGTGTAACTTCTAGGAACTGCATTATCTACTGGAAAGGAGAAACCCAGTGCTAATTTTGACTAATTAGATCTATTCCTGAATTGTTTTTCCCGGAATTAGTTTCAACTCTTAGCGACTTTTATTAATGAATTTCCATCCTCCACGAGTCCACAGCAGAGACAAGTCCCGTTAAATCAATACGGAGACATTTTTGTGCTCATGATAATGATTGTTATTGTTGCTTAAAGGGAGCCTTCGATGTTGTACTGCTGAATTTGATGATCGAAATATGTTTTTGTAAGAAAAAAGACAATAAAAACCTTCTATATTGCCAGATTTGTCTTGCCCTTTTCTCTCCAACTCACACGTCCCCATCAAAGAGCCTAGAAACAACTTCCCATTTTTTTTTTCATCTTTTCAAATCTATGAATCACCTCAAGAACATTTCTCTTCGGAGAATTCACCCCATCTTAACTCACCCGCCACAACACAACAACCCAACCCAATCCGCAACCACTTTTAGCATTCCGTGACACGTCACTCATCCTTTTCCTCTTCACTAACATTTCCAACCTCTTCCCGTCCTCCCAATTCCACACGCTACTCTCTCGCAGCAGCCACCACACCAAACCCCTGAGAACTGGTCGACTGTTGACGTTGTTTCAATCACTGTCAACGCCAGACTCCGCAAAACAGCCTCTCCCATCCCCCCTCCCCCCGACCAACACCCGACCCACAAACCCAGTAGCAGCTGCCAGACTTGTCAAAGCTCGCCCCTCCCCTCCCCCGTTATCTTGCGGGAAATTCATGGGAGAATCAAGAATCCCTCCTCCCTGCTGGTGGAGGGGACTTTTTCCAGGGCCTTCTTCGCGATTCTTCCCTTTGTGCTATACAGTGGGTGGGTGGGGTGGGGGGGCTCTGAAATAGCTTTTTTATCAAACCGCCGCGTCCCACAAAGATTTTCGAACATCACCATCGTATTATTTGTGGTTGTTTGATGGTGGGACGGGGAGTATAATTTATTTTTTTTTGTCCCCCGCATCATCATACATTTTGAGATACATTACCATAGGCTTCATCCTTCAAATACAAATAAACTTCAAGCTGTGAGCAAAAACGTGAGATTTTGTTGATTCCTTTCGACCTTTCATTTAAACGCCGGCGACTATTTCCGTTTCAACGGGAAAGCGGTGCGTTTCATTGCATAACTTTTGAGCTGCAAATCGTGTTTTCCCCTGCCCATAGATAATTTTTTTTCTAACTTTTACACTTAAATTGTTTGTGTTTACAGCCGACAATTTTTGGGACGGTCGCCACTGAGCAAATCCCTAAGGATGTCACCTGTAGGCGGGTAAGCAAACTTTGACTTTCTTCACTTTAATTAGCCCATAAAGCTTATTTTTTGTGATGAATTTTTATTATGTACGTGTAATTTTGTAACGAAAGACGATGGTAATTGTTGGAAAGGAGAGTCGTTAACTTCTGATAATCCTTGTCATGACCCCCTAGGCAAGGCTTTCTTGCTAGTCGGGTGGCTGGTGGCGGGGCGTGGAAATGAAAGAATCGCACACCGCAATAGGGCGCCTGATATCCTTCCCCAATTGCACACGCAGAGGGTGTTTGCTACCATATTTCACAACCTCTCACCATAGCCCTTAAAAAGCTGCTTTCGACTCTCATTAATTCCCGAGGGTTCATATATTTAGTGATAATCTGTCTGATCGATGATTTTTCAATTAGCAAGGAGAGTTTGTTAAAATGGGGTGGTGCTGGTGAGTTACTTTTTAATGAGTCCCTGATTTTACGCTCTGAACTAGTTGACATAAGTGTAGTAAAAATTTAAATTTCTTGGTATTACCCCGGGGATAATGAAGTCCGTTTAACCGTTCTACTAGTTAATTAGTGATCTCTACTGTCATCTCTCCATTGTTTAAGGGTTCGAGTGCACATATCTTTGCATCCCCCCCTCATAGCAATCCTCGGTGTTATTTTACCCTTGTATTTTTGTTGGTTCAAGTCTAAAAACGGAAAAAACACATAAACTCTTTCTCCTACACCACCACACTAATACAACTTTCCCAACAAGCTTTTTTTTTGTTGTTGGAAACCACGCAGTTTAAGTAGCGCGACAAACACATCAACTAAAGAGGACCAAAAAAAGCGGAAAGTGAGAGGAAAAAGAGAGGCACAAAATTAGTAGACACGTTCTAATCTCATGCCAGTGTTTGACCGTAAATTTCTGACGCCCCCCCCCCCCCCGGCTATATGACCATTCTTCAACCGAAAGTGGTTTTTGGTCGACCCGGGAAGTGCTTTGTATGTGTGAGTTTTGCAATTAGAAAAGTAAAAAAATGGTGATGGTAGGTGAAAAAGGAGGGGGGGGGGGTTGAAAGAGTCCTTTTTCCATTTGTTTGTTGGCTGTTGAGGGAATGGAGCGCTACGAGTATTTGGTACACAATGAGATATAAACTGAACGAGTGAAAGAAAAAACAAGCGTTTCCGGCGTGTGACTGAGACGCGTACTAGTACTCACAGAATAACACAAAAATGGATACTGTTGACGTTGAGTTTTGCGAAGAGAGACGTATCCTGCGGTTACTTGAGGTGTCAATATTAATAAATGTTTAAATCGTTAATCACTCGTCAAGCGTTCCCCCCCTTAATGGAATTTGAGCAGTGTAGAAGTTTGCAGTTGAAAATGGCCTGATACAGGGAGGCCGAAACCGGTCCTGCACCTAAAAATAAAGCTGTGGAGAGACTAACAATTTTCGATCATTTCACTGAAGTTCCTTGACATTAGGGCACCCTTGAAATTCATTGGAACAGATGTTTTTATTTCGATGGAAACTGTTCTCAACGGTTCCTTGACTCAAGGAAGCTTCAAGGAACGTTCCTAAAAGTACTGACAGTCCGCCATGTTTGGTCCCCCCTCCACATAGGGATCAAATAGATTTGATATCTCTCATTCGCTACTCCGGTCATGTAGATCACGCTCACCAGCCAATCACAAGCCCTCACCTCACTAAAGGACCACATAATATGGCGGCTATTGTCAGTGCCTTTATGAAACTATATAGGTTTTCTATAATCACTGCTGATAAAGAATGGCAATCAGTAAGTTCCCAAGTGGATGAGTAGGCCACTACTTGCATCGACGCACGTAGTTTTGCAAAATGCGCATGTTATGCGGTTGCTACCTGTTACCCGAAGGTCGAGGGTCGCCTGAGTCGGAGCTAGGCTAGACGTAAGACAAAACTGCCCTCCTCACCGAGTATCCCTGGTGCTCCGGCAATCAGGGTATAGGAAGGCAGCTGTCTCGCGGTTATATTCGCTTCTCCGACCTCGTCTGACATTCGGTCCGCTAGTACAAAACATCCCGCCCCACGAGCACCACCCGCCGTCGAACGGTTGGGGCCCGGGAACGCGGGCGCCACGGAAACAAAACCCCGACTCCACGGTAAAACATGGGGGGTCTCTCCTCACACATAGGTGATTGGGCCCCACATCCTCACGGCCAAAGGTCCGCCACCGCAGCCACGCGCCACCCCCGGGGGGTCTCGCCTCGCAGAACAAACGAGCGGAACCTACGGAAGTGAGATGCAGAGGACTGCCCCCTACAGTCAGCCAAAACAGCTTGAAATTCGATAGAGATGCTTTAATTAGGGAATGGACCCTAGCCAGGATTGTGCCTTCTTCCCGCCCTGGCTTGATGCCTTGAAAGGCACATGACCAGGATTAAGCCTGTGAAATGACGGCCGGGAAGTGACCCGGCACGTGCAAGTCCTGGTTATCCTCGCTCCGCTCCCCGTCAGCCACACCAGCTGGTCAAGGCTGGTGCGTTACCGGTGTGGACCGCTTGGCGGTGGGGAGTTTTACAGGTGGTAAAGTTGGGCGAGGAGAGATACCCGTGAAATGAGCTCATAGTGCTACCGGCGAGCTGTTCTTTGAATGGACCCTAGCCAGCCAGAAGCCGAGGCTAAGAAGTAGAGGCTAAGTCGAGAGAGAAGCGAGCCTCTTAGTCCTCGATATGTTCGCATATCTGTCCCATCTTCTGGACAAGCAATAGAACAGTGGTGCTCCCAGCCGGTTGTCCACGGATATGAACACCTGGTCAACACTCCAAACCGCCGGGGCCGATGTGCAACCGCTTCGCTATCCATTCGGGAGCAGCCCAACCAGGCTAACGTCAACGGAAACGGAGGCTTTCGGTCTGCACCCCTTATTCAGGGATGGCCGGCCTAGGTCCGCTGCACGCGCCCTTTTCCAGGCCCACTGAACCGACAGAGCTGCGTTAGCCTAAAAAAATCGAGTTTCCAGGAGGAACCACCGAGGAGGTGCAGTTGTCTGGGGCAGCAGAGGCTAAGTCGAGAGGGAGTTCCCACCAACGTGAAAAACTCCTAGTCCTCGATATATTCGCTTAACTGTCCCTTCTCCCCCCAAGGAGTTGTTATTTATAAAAAGGAAAAGAAGAAGAGGAACGGGTGGAGCATAAAAGTCCTGTGACTCCGTTCACAAGCTCTACGCTATGCGTCTGTGGAGCCTATGCAACCTATCAAAATGCTTGCACCTAGCAAAAGTGCGAGTTATTTAATTGTTTACGGACCGGTATTATCGCGCTACCGAATCGAAACAAACACCGAACCCCGGCACTACCGTAGACATTTGTAGGCCTTGAATCATCGGTTTTTCCCATTTTTTAGGACCGAGTTAGTCGGATTTACCTATTTTGTGGTACGAATCGTCATTTTGGCCGTTTTTAAGGAGCGGGTAGTCAGTTTAGCCATTTTATAGAGCGTGAATGCCATGGCGTGTTTTGCCATTTTCAGTGCACGAATATCGTCATTATTTAGACATTTTCACTATGCTACTCGTCGGTTAAGGAATTTTAAGGGTCAATTTAAGTAAGATTTTCCAATTTTTGAGCGTTCTTACTCAGTTGGGCTATTTTCAGGGCTTTTAGGCCGTTTTCAAGGCGCAAATCGTCAATTTTCTGTCGTCAGTCGTGACTTATAGTCGGTGTGACTTTTTCAGAGCACGAATGGTCATTTTACTCGTTTTCATGATGCGAATGCTCAATTTAGTTAGCCGTTTACCAAGCGCGAATCGCCAGTTTATCCGCTAATGAGCGGTTTGCAATTTTCAGGGCATGCATTATCAGTTTAGCTATTTATAGTGAAGTAGGGGGCATGAATTGCCAGATAATATGGTTATTTTGAGGGCGAAGGTTGTCAGATCAGCCATTTTAAAGGCTTAAATAAACAGTATTGTTATTTGGTGTGGTTAATATGGAGGGATTAGGCAGTTCAACTCAAGGTGAGCCATTTTCAGGAGGACGAAGCACAAAATTATAAAAATATACGTACCCCGTGCGTCATGGTCAGTGAACGTGACTTACGTGGCACCATTGATCAGTCATGTAAACGGACTTGTAACACTCCGGCTGTCCATTTAAGTGTGACTCAACTCATTTTTCGAGTGACTTTACTCCAAAACATGGCTACTTCCATTACCCCATTAAGATGACGTATGGCCGCAACTGCGTTTGAAGGGTTCTCTACCACTGGTCTCATTGATATCCGGTATAATATGTATCGGCTTCAGAGTGAGCCAGCGTGGTCCGCCTGGGTCGTGGCTGTTCGTTTGCGCTTTAGGGGCTGCCAATTGCGAGGCCAAAAAACAAAAGATTGCTGAAATGTTGGCTACAATGGCCAGAAATAGCTAAAATGGCTCGTCTGACTGAAAATCCGTTTCAATTTTTAGGATTTCCCGTTGGTTAAATCTCATAAGGATGATGTCATCCCGCGTCCGAAGTTAAAAATGTCCCTGCAGGGCAGACGATGGCGGGGAAATGCGTGCAGCGAACCCTGAAAAACGCTCGGATCGAGAGTGTGGTTTTACGTCGTAAACCAACCGTGCCCCACAAATTATTGCTAGCACGGGTGATGGGCAATCGACAGATTTGAAATTCCAATGGCTGAGGGACTTATAAACTGTAGCCGAAATGAAAAATTAGATGAAACCACGTGCACTTTTACGTTTATACTGACGGGGTGTTTGAAAATTAGAGACGGAAATTACGGTATAACATGCTGTCGGTAGGGTGACCAGATATAAAAGTGGTTTCCGAGGACGCCTGGCTTGAAAAAGTAGGACATAAGTAGGACGCTTGCGACGGGAAGTAGGGCAAAACAGTAGGACGCTTAAAATCCCATTGATCTCGACTAGGGTGTCGGTTTTTTTTATATGTATGATAGTAATTTAACAGCTTCAATGGTGTAACAAAGTGAGTGAAAAAAAAAAAATAAATAAACTCATACTACAAAATTGGATAGAAATAAAACTTCATGACCGATTTTGCTAAGATTGGAATCAACATGTATTTCTGCACTTGCTTGTGCAGCTTGGACAGCTCTTTAGGTGTGTCCGACCATTTCAGTCGCAATTTAACGTTTTTCCTTGAATTTAGCCGCAAATTAGAGCTTTTCCTAAATTTTGGTCATGGAATTTTGAATCACGAAACAACGAATTAACACGATTATAGCTGCGAATGACCCTTTTCTCTATTTGAAATGATAGAATCAACGCTGACATCTAAATTTTTGCCGCGATGTATTTTTTTCAGAATTTTAGCTGTGAACTATGAACCGCTTCCCCTCAATTTTAACCGCGTATTAGCGTTTTACTCTATTTTTGCCACGAATGAACGCATTTTCTCACTTTTAGCCATGAATTTGCCCCTTTTCTTGTCTATTGTCTATAAAGTTGTCTCCAGGAACCACGGCTTGGCGTCTTTCCGATTTTGCCAGGCGTTTTTGACAAGCTAATCTGCGAATTAGAGACTTCTCTTACTTTTAGCCGCAGACTCAACTTGTGATTTTTCTTGATTTTAGCTAATTCAAGTTTTTATTTTTGCCGTGAAGCAGCTGTTTACTTTACTTTTAGCCTCGAATTAGCGTTTTTTTTTATAGTAAATTTAGTGTTTAGGAAATTTAGTTTTTCAAAGAGACAAATTAACTATCTAACTTAGCCAAACCTGCCATTCAGAAAAAGCCAAATCCACAAAGTTTGGGTTTTGAACGCTTTAAAATCGGCGAAAATAACAAAACAGTGAAATTTTGTTTTGAAAGGGCCCAATTTAAAAACATTTGGTTATGGAAAATCTCCAGCGAGATTGTGTGTGGCTGGAGACGTTGTGTCTAAGCACCCCTGGGCTTTGTTATAGATGAACGTGGAAGACGTTACAATAGGTGGATAGCGCAAAATAGGACAAAAAAGTGGACAATTTTGACCTCTCTTCGGACACCTGAAAAATGAGCCCGGATGTCCCCGGACGCTCTAAAAAGTATAGGACATGTCCGGGAAAAGGTAAGACGTCTCGTCACCCTAGCTGTCGAAGGAGTTCTTGTCCGCTCTGGCTTGTCGGCTTGCTTCTGAAATCCGCTCATTATGGTGGCCATCGCAATCGACAGACGTTTGTCTGTAATTGGACTTCGATGCCCTTCTCTTGAGTTCGCAAAATTTAAATTTAGGTGAATTCTAGTAGATCCTTGGGAACAATTTTGACTCGACGAATACGAAAATTGAAACAGATTTTCAATCCGTCAATGTCGGGGACTTTTTGGGCCACTGAAGGCCCCCTTTTTTAGGGTTGCTGACAGTTTCTCACGGATTGTGGCAACGCCTCGTAGACACACTCTTGAAGTCCAAGGAGAAATCCTGAAAGGTGAGCTCCTGTTCAAAAACGCGTCTGATCGAAAATACGATTCAATTTTCGGGATTCCCGCGTCAAGCAACCCTTTTTACTGGCTTATATAATTGTCTAGTTGAGAAGTCTGGCCTGCTTCCCGTTTTCTAGTGCGTTAATTTACAGTTTCTACGACTCATCCGTGGCTGGGTATACAATTTTTGTGTGGCCAGAGTAGTCATCTCCTGAAGGATAATTCAGTGATTGACCTTTGAGCTGTTAGGGTTCTCGCCTGGTGTTTTCATTTTTTTCGCAGAACGGTGGACGGTGGAAGATTATGAACCTTTTCTATTTGATGGGAAGGGTGGACTTACTTATAATTAATGTCGTCAAAACTTTGAACAAATTTTACTTCTTCCCAGGCTACAAATCCCTGTTTTAAGTTGAAGGAACTCAAAGGGAAACAGGGATTTATGAACAAATCTTCCCATTATTTTACTCGCAAACTTTTTAGACAATTCACGCCAGTCAGAATAAAAGGGTTGTTGTTGTTGTGTTAGTTTTTTGTTTCTCGCGTGACTTGTTATCCTAGATGCGTATAACAATCTCATGAACAGTCACTTTTAATAATTGTCAAGAAAGTGTGAGAGAGGGCGTGTACTCTGTAGGGGAAGAGTCAAGTGGCTTTGAAGAGCTTTCGGAGTCTTGGAGGGCGCAAACTTATACTTGTAACTTGAGGATAAGTAGTAAATTGCACGAAACAAAGATTCTTTCTCTTGATTCTCAACACCTTTAAATATGAAAAGTATTTGGTGGGATGGTGGTGTTGGGGGGGGGGGGTCGTGGTTTGCGTAGTAATTACTGTGTTCGAGGGACACTGCACATCGGGAATTCTGTGGTCCTTTTATTTGAGAAGGAAGTTCGATGGAGGTAGTCATTTTAATCATCCATAATGTTCCATTCTTGCGTGAACCTAGTCCGCTTCAGCTTTGTAGTCTATGCGTCCTGCTCTGCCCCCGGGGAAATCCTATTCGCCCGCTCGTTATAAATTATTGTTCACAATATCACTGGTGGCATGTGAACAGTCACCGTTATTTCAATTCCGAGAAATCTCTAGTTTCAAATTGGAAGTTAACGCGCGTGGTTTCGTTTTTCACGAAGCAAAAAATATATACGTATATGTGCCTCGCATTATTCAGCGGGTTTCTTGAATTAGCTTTGGGATGTGGCTTAGTATACGGGGGTGCGATTTTTTCGTTGGAAAAAAGCCTTTCGGGTTTACACCTTTTCCGCGCGGAACAAATGAAAACAACCTCCCAAGGGGCCTATATAGTTGGACTTCTCCCTCGGCTTCCAAGCGAAATAACCCTAGAGCTGAAATAAATATGCGGAGGCCCTTTTTCGTAGATAATATTCTCTCCCTTTAGATGAATCTCATTGTAGACAAATTTGTATAACAATCCGTTATGCTAAAGAAAAAATGTTTTATTATCATAATCGTAAAGAGCGCAGCTAATTAAAATGGTTTGTTCAAGACTCTTAATTAAAGCCCCGAGCGAATTGAGCGCTAGCTGAAAATTCTTGCATTGAATGCCTCACCTGAATTAAATTCGGCTCATTCTGGGAAACTTCGCTCAATCTTGAACCCCCCCCCCCACACACACACACACAACAACTGAAACGTCTCCCCGGAATACCCATAAAACCGCGTTAAACCACCGCACCCCCTTTTTCCGCCCGAGGAGAAAAAAGGTCTCCGAGTTTTAAATTCCCTCGTCGTGTTAAGGGGGGAAAAAGTAGAAAAAAAGAGATATTCTCATTGTTTTTAACCGTGAGAAATGAGGTTTCGAGGGGAACGAGGAAACGGACCGGACATTTGTAGGAGAGAAAAGGCAATCTAGCGAAGTAAAACCATTTGAAGGGCTTGTTTGAGCGGTGGAGGGTGAGGTTACGAATGGAATTGAAGGGCATTAGTCTCTCTCTTACAGTATGTCACTGAGATGTTCCTTGGAGTAAAACTGTTCAGCCAAACTCCTCCGTAAAATCAGATTAAAAGTGCGAGGGGGTGGACGGCATCCCGGTATTTGGAGATTCTGTCAAATAAAGCCGCGCGCTTTTTTTTTTTTTTTTTCGAAACGGATATTATGTCCCGCCCTCGCATCACAGTTCTTATTTCAAGTGAAACAACCCCTATACCACCACTCTTCTTTGTTGATCTTCTCTATACTCTGGCTAAGTGGGTAATGTCTGCCCCCTCCACCACCACTGGTCATATTCTCTCTGTTATTAGAAACGCGTTATATTTCGTTGTAGGAGGATTGTGTGCCGATGACAAATAGACGTTGGACAGGAGCCTTTTGTCTAAAAGAGTAACAGACATAGCTGAGTCAGCTCAGTAATGCGATAGCCTTCGTCGTTATAGAAGAGAGTCACTTTCGGATGGCTTTCAAAAAAAATAATTGTGGAGGCAAAAGAGGGAAGAAAAGCTTTGACGGACAAGCACTTAGTAGCGTAAAAACTGTGGTTCTTGTGCATTGATTTGTCAATACCCGTCCCTCCGACCTTCCTGCAATTAATTACATATCATTTACACAATAGACCTCGTTTACAAGCTCTATGCTATGCGTCTGTAGAGTATATGCAACCAAAATGGTTTAAAACACGTTTGGAAATGAGAGGGGGGGGACTAGTCTCTGTGTGATCAGCGTTACCAGTTTGATGCATTTTCCTTTAGATCTCATGACCGAGAAAGTGACCGAGGGGAATAGGCTGTCTAACGGATACTGATTTTTCTAACGGAATTTTGGAATCGCTCAATGACTTTCATTATTATAATTCTATTCATTTTAATGACTTCAAACTCAATTAAAAGGGGAATAGAGTACGAGGGTAGAATACAACTTCATGACATGAGATGGGAATCACCCGGCCCAATTGCTTGTTCAGCATAAACACATCAAATTTAGCTGTGAACGACCACTTTTCATACATTTTAGCTGTGATTTGGCGCATTTTCTTGATATTAGCCGCAAATTAGAGCTTTTCTCGATATTTTCGTCATGAAATTGAATCGAGTTACCTAAGCGCTCTAAATAATTAGAGCTTTATTTCAACTTTTAGCAATGAATTTACGGTTTTTAAAAATTGTTTAGCAGTGAATTTACGGATTCCATTGTTTCACGAGTGCTACGCTTTGGAAGAAAATCATCTGGTTTCATTCAATTTTTCAGAATAAGTCCGTGAAATTACGTGGTTTTGTACACTAGCAAAACAGTGGAACGGACCTTATATTATTTGGCGCGAATTTGCGCTTTTTCTCATCTTGATTCAAAAAATCGCAAGTACATTCTCTTAATCGTCTTAATTTTCCGTCCTCTGCTGGACGTCTCTGTCGCCATTGATGGATCATCGTCTTCGTTGAGCGTGGGAATTCGTTCTTCTGTCTCTTCGGGTCCGTTGTTATCATTTTCTTCGCTTTTTATTTCCACGGGATACGTTTTTTCACTGGGCGATGAATCTCACCGGTCTGCGTCCGTACTCTAGCTACCCTGACACGTTGACCTGGGCCTGGATAGATTTCCACAACCCTAGCTAGAGGCCGTTCAAATCTCTTCACTCTCTCGTCACCGATCAACACGAGATCACCGCGACGTTATACTTGGTTCTCCCTCTTTACGTGGTGGGTTGGTCTCAGCAAGCCAAGATACTCTTTGACAAATAGACTCCACAAATGTACTCTCAACTGATGTCTATAACGGATTCGATGTCGTAAGTCTGCAGCTTCAACAGCATCTAGATCAGGTGCTCCCACCGTAGGGCAGTCCCTTAAAAAGAGAAGTTGAGTCAAAGCCTGCAAATCATTAGGGTCTTCTGAAATATACGTAAACGGACGGCTGTTAATGATAGACTCTCACTCGCAAATTAGGGTTGAAATTTAGTCAAGATTGAGGCGCGCTTGACCCAACGTTTTTCATAGAAGATACTTCAGGGTTCGCATCATCCGCTCCCAGAAGCCACCCCACCACGGGGCTGAAGAAGGACTGAACTTCCGTCCAATCCAGTTCCTTTCATTGGTTGAAGCCAACAACAAATTTCGTCCCGTTGTCACAGAAAATTGTAGTAGGTCTTCCTCGTCTAGCCATAAATCTGCGCGAAAACATAGCAGAAAGACCTCTGATATAGAGTCTACGACCTCGAGATGAATTGATCGAACAACAGCGCATGTATAAAGGCAAATCCAAATCTATTTGCCGTCGCGCAAGAAAATCAGACCACACAATTCGATGCCCACTGTCTCGAATGCGGGACCGAATCTCTGACGAGCGTTCTTCCGGTAACGCGTCCTCAGAAACTTCGATATGCTTCACGGAGAAACTACTGATTTCACCGTTTTTCTTCCACCGATGATCCAGTCGTCATTCCTAAGAATTGTGAACGCCGAACGTGTTCGTTTTTCTCATGCTGCCATCTGATAAAAACAGTGATGACTTCGTGGTTCTTAGGCAACAAAATAGAGTGACGAAACGAGTAGCCAACAATTCGGTAAAGTAGGCAAGTTCGCAAAACGTATGACGCCATGGTCATCAAAAAATGGGTTTAGGTGAACAATCTTTTCGTCTCCAACACAATTGAATGAATCTTTTTGGATAAAACGCCAAATTTTCTCATCGGCAGTCATTACTTCTTCCGTCTCAAGTTCTGAAAACTTTCGGTTAGATGAGTTACGACAGTTATGAGCGAAACGATGTACCCATGCGACCATTGTGACAATTTTAGGAAAATTGGAGAATTTACGTTAAATAAAAATGTTTCTTTCGGTAATCACAGTACACGCGATGACAGTACTTTTTCTTCGTTCTTCTGAAATCTCTTTTTTGTCGAATTGGTTGTGGGAGCGCGGCCATTTCTATGCGTACTCCTTTAGCCAGTAGGGACCTCCCACCATCTTTACTTCAAGAGTTTTTTTTTGCTGAACATCCTTGTGAAGGGAGATCTGCTGGTTTGGCAGATCCAGGTATGTGGTGCCATTTGTCCCTCTGGATCCTGCGATATTCATTCCTTAAAGAGCCAAACGAACGGGATTGGCTGTTTTAACGGGGAACTTGCATGAATGCCCGATTTGGGAGAAAAGTATAACGATGAAATTGGCACATTGGCAGAAGGAAATCAACGGTGGTTGCAGCGGTGATGTTCAAAGTTCTTCAGGAGGGGGATGGATGGTGCGAAATGGCGCGTCAATGTGCAGTTTTAAATCATTTGAGGGAACTCTAAAGTTTTTTGTTTACAAATATCAAGACAGATTAACCCACAGAAAGCAAATCTTCCCCCCTCTTCACCACACCATCCATTTTATTAATTGCCCTTTGACTTCAAGAATCCCCCCCCCCCACACAATTTTTAATAATTCGCGTTAGAAAACCCCTTGATTGATTCCAATGTCACAATTGTCTTGTTGAAGAGCCAGTCCTCTTCAAGAAACACCAGTGCTTGAAAAGTGTGCAAGTTCCGACCAGAAGTAAAAGTAGTTTCCGAAGACGCTTGACACGTAGAAGTAGGACAAAAGTAGGACACTTGGGACGGAATCTAGGACACAACAGTGTGAGGCCTGAAGAAGTAAGTTTAAAGTTGAAATTGTTTTTGACTCGGTTTGAATGAGCGAACTCCTCGAAATAAGGTTTTGAAAGGGTGAAAATCCGCAAAACTTGAGGCTTGTGTGAGGGCCAAAACGACGGATTTTGGAATTTGAATAATATAGTCAAAACCGGGAATTTGGTTATTGAAAGTGCCAAATTTGTTTCCTGAATTGGCAAATTCACTTAGAAAACTGATTTTTATAGTATGAGCAAACATAACAAAATTGAGTTTTGAGAAGCGTGAAAATCCAAGAGGAAATAACAAAAATCTGTGAAATTGGGTTTTTAAGGTTGTATATTTGAAACACTTGGTTATGGAAGACCAAAATTGGATGTTGAAAATGCCAAAATCACAATTGTTTTTTTTCTTTTCGATTGAGTTTTTCGAATTAACCAAATAAATATAGCTGAATTTATGGTTTTCAACAGGAAAATATCCCTGAAATTGGGTTTTAAAGGAAAAAGGACCCAATACCACGAACTTGGTTCATGAAAAAACGAAAGCCCATAAAAATGGTTTATGAATGAGCAAAAACTCACGAAAATTTGTTTTTCAGAGAGCCCCGCGGAATTGTGAAAATCCGCGAATTTAGATAGGAAATAACAAAAATCCGTGAAATTGCTGCCAAATTTGTAACATTTGGTTATGAAGGAGTGAAAATCTTCAGCGAGATTACTAATTATTGGGATGTGAAAAAATCGAAATCACGCGTTTTGTTTTTATCAAGTTAGTTTTTTTTTACTAACCAAACCGGCCAAACTGATTTTTATACAGCACTAACCGAGCCATGTCCATGAAACTGAGTTTTGAATGAGGGGAAATCTACAAAAATTGTTTATGAGGAATCAAAACCCATGAAATTTGGTTTTTGAAAGAGCAAACCCTACGAAATTGGACTTGAACGAGACAAATCTGCAAAATTTAGTCATGGAATAGCAAAAGTCTGCGAATTTTGAGTTTTTAGAGCCAGGAGTAAGAGGAACATGGTTTTTTCGTGAAACCATCCAACTTGCCAAGCACGCGGGATTGAGGTTGAATCAATCTGCGGTGAAATCGGTGACTGTGGGGGCGTTACGGCCGAGCCCCGCTGCAGCTTTGGTTTAAGATGAACGTGAAATATGATTTGAGTTAGACCCATCGGACGTAATAAGTTGAGACTATAAACTAGGACAAAAAGTGGACACTTTTGACCTTTTCCCGGACACCTGGAAAATGAGCCTGGACGCTCTGAGAAGTATGACATTTTTGACCTTTGAGGAGAGTGGACGTGTTTTATTTTTGCTCCCACCGTTTTTCCTGTGTTTTCCGGGTTTTGTTGTGTTAATTGCTCCGGATTTTTGCACGGGACAGCGTTGTTTATCGCCTTTGTCATACTGATTGTCATTCGCGAGGAATAAACTGAAAAACTCGGACATTTCGCAAATAATCTTAGCGAGGTGATTGTTATTACACTGACTTTTTCAAGAAGCGCTTTCAACTCGGCGCATTGTCTCCGTTGTCGTTTTCGTAAGTTATCGTCTTCGATTTCTGTACGTTCGGCTTGGGCTTACGAGAATTACTTGACAAGTACAGTAGAGTCCCGATTATCCGAGCCCCGGTTATCCGAGCTTCCGTATTATCCGAGCCTCCTCAGGCTTTTTTTTTTTTTTTTTTTTTTTTTTTCCCTCTTGAATTCGGGAAGTACATAATGGGTGAAATATTCGTGCACTCGAGCTTTTTTACTTTTTTAATACTAGTTCAGTGGAAAAAAAAGAACCGAAAAAGAAAATGAAAGGATAGGCGTGGAGGGGGATGTACATCTAGTCCCCTGATCCTGTCACCCACTATTCCGTTCCAGGAAATCCAGGAAACTCTCTTTCTCTAGGAGTATCTCTTTTTTTCTTCTTTTTTTTATTTTAATGTCAATATTAATGTCCTGGTTTATGCATAGTACGCGCCACAGAACGCCCACGGTCAATTATTAAACAACTTCCGTATTATCCGAGTTTTCGGTTATCCGAGGTAGCCTCGGTCCCGATCAGCTCGGATAATCGGGACTCTACTAATTAATTAAAAACGTGAGTTTTTTTTTGTTTGTTTCTTTTTTTGACCTTGCGGTGGTTCATTTGTGAGAGAACTTATCGTTTCAATTGTGTATACTGAACTTTATTCCTTTGCCTTTGCTTCCTTGTTCTTCCTTCTCCGTTGTTGAGTGGAAGAGTGACCGGCATACGTTTCCCGCAATACACGTGGGCATTTCTGGTTTGCGAAGATGACTCCTGAGTCTTCGTCCCAATCAACAGTCTGCGCTGGTTGTCAAAAATTAATCGTGCACAATGCACATAGAGTCACCTGCGTCGCATGTGGAGATGCATTTCACAGGTCATGTGTGAACCTGTCGAAAGAAGATTACGCAGTCCTTAAGCAACAAAATAAACCCTTCACGTGCTCTAAATGTGCCGAAAATCAATGCTCTCAAGCGGGAGGCAACGTTACCCCGCTGCGGCGACTTATGGGATCTCCTGCTGGTGCAGTCGGTTCTGGCCTACGAGGAAGTAATGTGGAAACGTCGGAGATTCTGCAAGCTATCTGGTCTCTGCAGGGCGAAGTAAAATCCTTGACTGATGAGATTAAAGGCTGTGCATCGTGCGTTGCAAAGCTTGAAGAGGCAAATAGTCGCATTCTTCAGGAAAATCGTGAGCTGAAAGGCAGAATCAGCAGACAATCAGAGGCTGCCATGAATGATTGCCAACAGGAGCTCCGTCGGAACAATGTTGAGATACGGGGAGTGCCTGTGGTGGCCGGAGAGAATCTCAGGGAAATTGTTCTGAAGGTGGCCAATGGACTGGGAGTTTCCATTAAGTCATCTGACGTTGTAGATGTCGTCCGTTTTCCGGCCAAGAGGACTTCCGGTGCACCACCTACTCAGACGTCACATTCTTCGGTCATCGTTGCTACTTTCGGTGATGAAGAGATGAGAAACGAACTCGTTCGAATGCTCCGCGTTAAACGTGACTTCTCCTTGAGCAGTCTGGGGATCCAAAGTGGACCGGACCAGGCTGTTTATTTGAATGAACACCTTACGCCTTTCAACAGATTGCTTCTCTCGCGAGCGAAAGAAATGCAAAGAAATGGTCTTGTTAAATATGCATGGGTGTCGCGAGGAAAGATACTGGTGAGGAGGAAGGAGGGTGAGTCGGCGATTGCCATCCGGTGCATTGAGGACTTTCAGCGGTGGACTAAGTAGCAATTAAGCTGTCGGTTTCTCTTTTTAAGTGTTGTTGACCTTGGCTTGTTGATGGTTTTTAAAATTTCGATGAATGACGTAATGCATAGGTATACTCTGATTATTTTTTTTTCATGAATATTTTTCTTTTGCGAGAAGAGGAGTGTCGAGTTGTTCGATTTTATGTTTCTTAGGCCTGTTTTACACGAGTAAGTTTTTTGTTCAAAACTATGTTCAATCTGTTCACAAATAGATGATTTTGAGGCAGGGAACATCTGTCAATTTTTTTCAAAATGGCTAATTTGATCAAAAAACTTACTCGTGTAAAAGGGGCCTTAGATACAAGGGGACTTTTATTTTTGTCCTGCACTTGAACTGACTTTATTGAAAATTCTTGAATCTTGTTTTTTTCTGGTTGGTGTTACCGTTTCTCGGTATCCCGCTCGTTTTGGCGGATCGTGTTGCTGATGTTTTGAGAGCGCGAAATGGATGTCTGTATACTAAAACTAATATTTGTGAGTATGGGTAGTTTTCTTAAGGTTTGCCATTTTAATGTACGATCTTTACTTGGGAAGATGGCAACTTTTCGTGATATAATTGTTCCTTTGTCAGTTGACATTGTATGTGTCACCGAAACATGGTTGAGTGGAGAGGTGCTCGATGAGGAGATAGGCCTTGCGGGTTATTCGGTTTTCCGTCGTGATCGTGAACACAGGAGAGGGGGTGGAGTTGCATGCTATGTAAAGGCGGGCATAAATGCTGAGCTGGTTCTTAGATCCGACGCAGTTAAAGACGGGGGAGTCGAGTTTTTGGGCCTGCAGTTTGAGCGCGACGGCCTTAGACTGGGCATGGGTGTTTTTTATCGACCACCTGACGTACCCTTCGGATCACGGGTTGAAAACGTACTGTCTTTTATGGTACCTCGTTGTGATCATTTCATACTGGCTGGAGACCTAAACGCTAATATTTTGGGGAATTCGAGTGACAGCCGCAATCTTGTTACTATTTTTAATGATTTTGATACGTCACTGGTCCCGTATTCAGCTACTCACCACTCGGTGCTGGGGGACAGCTGGCTGGATGTTATTGCTTATTCGGGAGAGCGTTGCGGTGACGACGACAATTGCTGGCAGTCTTCTTTTGGCGATTTGTCTGACCATGACGCGATATTTTTCGACATGTTCTTGCCACCGAAGTGTCTTCCTCGGAGCGTTTTTTATGGCAGGAATATCAGGGGACTCGATAAGAGTAGGCTGGTCGAAATTCTTTTGGCTCAGGATTGGGGCGAGGTCTTGTGCTCGCCTTCGGTCGATGAGAAGGTCGAAATACTCACGGGGCGCCTGTTGAATATTCTCGATGAACTTGCTCCACTTAGGGTTCGGGCCCATGGACGAGGGGGTGGGCGGGCCACTCCGTGGATGACGCCGGATTTGATAGGCCAAATTAAGCATAGGCAGAAACTTAGGACACTCTACAAAAGGCGGAAAATGCCCCATTTGTGGACCGAATATCAAAGAGTAAGAAATGAGGTGAGCCAGGCGATCAGGAGGGCTAAAAATCGATACTTCTGTGACTTGTTCCGGGGGGCCGAGGGATCCCGTGAAACCTGGCGCCATCTTAGGTCGTTGGGTTTGGGGCCCCCCCTTCCTGTACTACGGAGGCTCTTAATGAGTATTTCGTATCTGTTGGAGGGGATTCCACTGACTGCATGGCTGATACCATACGTAGGATTGACACTATCCCATACGACGACCGCAAATTCCATTTTGACTACGTTTCGCGAGAAGAGATCGTGGATGCCGTCATGTCCGTTAGTTCAGATGTCAGTCGTAGTGACGGCTTGCAACTGTCCTACATTAAACTTTGCCTTCCTTGTATTCTAGAGCCATTAGAAGACATATTCAATGCCTCACTTAAGCGGTCTGTCTATCCGGCGTCGTGGAGGGCTGCCTTGGTTCTGCCCTTGCCGAAGAAGAGAGGTGCTGTCCTGATGGAGGATTTTCGCCCAATTTCGTTACTTTGTTCCTTGGCGAAGGCTCTTGAAAAGTGCGTTTATGTTCAAATGTCTAAATTTCTGGAATCAGCGGGAGTGATTGACCAGTATCAAAGTGGTTTTCGTGCGCACCGTGGAACCCAAACGGCTCTGCTGAAGATGACGTCTGACGTTGTTGGGGCAATTGACGATTACAGGGTGACAGCGCTGGTTCAGCATGATTTTAGTCGAGCTTTTGACAGGGTTAACCATGGTAAGCTTTTGATGAAGCTTGCTGACCTTGGACTCTCTCGAAGTGTGTGCGTTTGGTTTCTTTCGTACTTGGTTGATCGCAGTCAGGCTGTCATTTCCCCCTTTGGATCGCTCCTTGTCGTCGTTCTTGCCTGTTGGGAGTGGCGTTCCGCAAGGGTCGGTTTTGGGGCCGCTTCTGTTTTCGGTGTATGAGTATGATCTGCCCTCAAATATTAGGCATTCGAAATACCACAGGTACGCAGACGATGTGAAGGTATACTATTCTTTTGAGCCTCATCTAATTAACGATGCTGTTAGCAAGCTGAATACTGACGTGGCTTCCGTCCTTGAATGGGCGATAAGTAATGACCTTATTATAAATAAACAAAAGACGCAGGCTATTTTGTTCGGGACTCGTTATTTTTTGTCGGCATTGTCGGAGGGAGATATTCCCAGTGTGATGGTGGACGGCTGTGTGGTTCCATGGGCAACAAGCGTGACTACCCTTGGTGTAACTCTTGATCAGGGTCTTTCCTGGGATTTGCACGTCTCATCCGTTTGTAGAAATGTATTCCGGATTCTTGGTCAGCTTTCTTCGATTAAAGATTCCTTACCGATTGCAGTCAGAAACTTGCTTGTTCGGTCCCTGGTGTTCCCGCATTTTGATTATTGCTCTGCTGTCTTCAATGGGTTAAGTGCGGAGCAGGATTCTAGGCTGGAACGAGCGCTCGACTCGTGCGTCAGATTTGTATACGACCTTCCCTACTTTGCTCACATTTCTGAGTTTTACACGCGGTTGAGGTGGCTGAGGGTACGGTCCCGTCGTAGGTACTTGCAGGGAAGCTTTTTGTAAAAGCTGTTTAACATCCGCAAACCATCTTATCTTTTGGAGTTATTCATGACCCGAGGACGCGTCAGTATGAGAAGAACGAGAGCTTGCCCGGGTGACTTGGTTATGCCAACGCATAGAACGGCTGTGGCGGACAAGTCATTTGTGTGTTCTTCGGTCAGGTTGTGGAACAGCATCCCTCGGTCACTTCGGGATTTTTCAGTTTTTAAAAACAAAGTTTTCGAGCTTTTCCTTAATTTACAAGAGTCTCATAATACAGCTTTATAGGTTTGTCCGACATTTGTAATAATGGTTCGATTTATGAGCAGAGTATCGGTTTTCAACACGAATGCTTTGTTTAAATTTAAACTCTTCTAGTCCCCATTCATCTAGTCAATTTTAGTGCAGAGTCAGCCTAGTCATTTTTAATTTTCTTGTTCTTTGTTAGTGAGCTCCTTTATCTCATTGGTTATTCGGTTCATTTATACTACAATCATTCTATTTATTTACTTATTTATGTATTTATTTATTTGTTGTATTGTTTTACGTTATATTTCATTGACTTCATTGTTCTGTATAGTGATAGATTTATTTATTTATTTTTTTGATTGGAAGACTAGTAGTACCTGCTAAACAGCTCATAGGCCTCGTCATCCTGTTATTAGTACGATCGCAGATTCCCTCTCTAGTCTCGTCATCGTAACGCATCTCTTCGAAATTTATTATCCCTCTTACACACTCGCACTCACACAATCTCTCTCGCATTCATTGTCATTTTTATTTATATTTGTTTTTATTGCTTTTTATTTTGCTTCATTATATTACTGCCAAGACTGATTTACTTTGAAAAAGGCTGAGTTTATAAGATGCATGTATGCACTCGCTTACTTACAATCATGCTCCAGAAGGTCTATTGACCTTAGAGCAACAGCTTATACCAATGTATTTACCTTCTAAGCAATATAAAACTTTCAACTTTCAACTTGCCAAGCACGCGGGATTGAGGTTGAATCAATCTGCGGTGAAATCGGTGACCGTGGGGGCGTTGAAGCCGAGCCCCCCGCTGCAGCTTTGTTTAAAGATGAACGTGAAATATGATTTGAGTTGGACCCATCAGACGTAATAAGTTGAGACTATAAACTAGGACAAAAAGTGGACACTTTTGACCTTTTCCCAGACACCTGGAAAATGAGCCCGGACGTTCCCGGACGCTCTGAGAAGTATGACATATCCGGGGAAAGTAGGGCGTCTGGTCACCCTACCCATTATAGCCAAACTAGTGGACCAGCACCGTGAAATTGTTCTTTAAAAAGTCAACAGCGCGAATTAGGTTCTCGAAGAAGCAAAACTAGCGAAATCCTGCACTTCTTGTTTTCGGAACGAGCAAAACTTACTTTGAGGTTCATTATTAGCCAACCTCGCGAAATAGGGATTTTAAAAGTGCCAAACGCGTGAAATTGGGTTTCTTGGGCGAAGAAATTCCACGTAATTCATTCCTGAAAGATTCGATTGAGCGTCTTTTTTTATTCTTCCCCCCCCCCCCTCAGAATTCGTCGTCCTTTATTTTGCTCGTTATCCCGTTACAGAGTAGGATTCTCCTGAGAAGAAAATAAGGATCGTCTAAAAAGCCTCCCTTCGCCGTCAACCACAGGGCCTATTTTTATTTTATTTTTTTTTCAACCCCGCATAAAATGACTAGTTTCAACTAAAACACAAGGGAAAAAAAGGAGTAAATAACGAAAAAGAGAAAGAAAAGAGGAAAAGGAAACACCCCTTAAATGTAGGGTGGACTTTTATCAACAAATGATGGCGGGTCTCAGGGAGTGTGCGGATGGGGTATACTTAGGAAAGGAAGGCTTTATGTCCCTCTCCAAGGACTTTAAGAGTACCTCTTTTGCGCCCCTACGAAAACCGTAAACTTGGACCAATTCCAATTCTCGTTTCAAGGCCCGTTAATTACTGAAGATTGCGAAGGTTTGGGTGGCGTGCGGTGGTGAGGAAATCAAACCAAACGGATTTTCAAGTCGGAAGTTCTTGAAATACCCCCCCCCCATCCCTTTTTTCATAAAACAAAGTACCTGAAAGTATTTATATTAGTTGTCTGTGTGTGTGTTTTGACGGCGGGACTGGGGCAGAGGCACGTGGGTGGCAAGATTAAAGTAGCGGTGAGTGGTGTATAATAAGCCCCATTCTAAGTATAATAGGCTTTATATAGCGATATTCTGTTTATCTCGGAAACAGGCTGAAGCGATTAAAGCTCGTGCTATAATGGAAATAAGTAGAAGCTATTCCCTTCATCTTGATAGTATGTAAGCGAAAAGTTTTCAGGAGAGTTCCCATTATCCCAGAATTGAAGTTTGCACCTGACCGCAGCCCACCAGGCTCTTAATTCCACTCTTTGCTCTATAAAATTCCGAATTATTCCATTCAAGGAAAAGTAGATTTTCCTCCAGGAAGCATCATGTTTTGGTTGGTGAAGAGGAGAAGAGTGGAGATGAATTCGCTTTAGTTCCTTAAACAACTTTCGATCGGAAGATAAATGGTATCAAATCAATTCAAATCCATTTGGTATGAGAAAGAAGTTACTGTGGTGTGAGGTGTGGTAGTTTGGTGGTAGGTTGAAGGGGGGGGGAGAGAACTGAAAGTGATAAATTAGTCGACAAGATTTCCCTTCCTATGAACTATAAAGAGACATGGTAAGCTACCGGGGGGGGGGGATTCGATTCCGTTCAAGTTTAAACACATTTCTCTCACCCATCCCCATAACAGGATGAATAAATTCTCAGAGAGAGTCACCCTCATTTCTAAAAAACGTTCTCTAAAAAATAATGAAGAGAAAGATTGTTGCGACAAAATCAAATTATTTAAATATTATGAACACTGCGAAACACAAAACGTCAGTGAATAAAATAAAAGACGAAAATAACGAAACTTCTCTTGCTCACACCCCTCAAGTTGAAATTTAAATTGGACCAAGAAAAAGGAACCAACGCGAGCTTAAGATTTAATTAAAAAACAAGATCCTTTCAGATTTTCTAAATTCACCCCCCTCCCCACCGAAAAAAACTTCTCCACCGAAGCTCCTTCAACACTAATGAGACTCAAAACAGGCAGTTTCAGACATGTATAATTAGTAAACGATCATTCATTAGTGCAACTTAACAACTAAGTCATTCACAATTAGAAGGCGATTAAAAAACGAGCTCGCTGCTTCCATATAGTCCCTGATGGCTTAAAATTGAAATAATGACAAGGCCCTAGGTATTATAACGCTGTAATTAGAAATATACATCGCTCTGATTAAAGGTTCTCTAGATACTTAGAGGGAACGCAACCAAGTTGGTCATCCGTATTTTAATGACTCATAATGTAATTATTTGGTTAGAATCCCGGGAAATCGAAACTACATTTTTGTATCGGACGAGCCGTTGAAGGGATTCTCCCAGTAATTCCGGCGTTTTGGTCTCATTTTCGTGGCCCTACGAATTTTTCCGGGGACAGCGGCCGCGTGATCACCCTGCCCTGATGGCCAAAGAAAAGCGTCGAGGCAAGTGATCCTCGCTGGCCCAAGCCGGCAGTGCAAAAAAAAAATTGTTAGAAACCAACGACCTGTACATGTATATAGGTGAGAACCGCTTATTTATGGCATGAAATTTGCGGCCGTAAAACATTTTCGCGCTACTGTGGCTAAAATGCTATTTTAGCCACTGGTTTGTCTAAAGTTTTGCATTTTAACCACTGTTTTGAAACTAAGCGAAACTGATGTTATCAGACTGTTTTTCCGCGGGTTTCCGCGAAAACCCAACGATGTACGCCAACGTTCACAAAAAAAACTCGCAGATAACACTTTATCCACTCGTTGTATAATATACTATTAGCTCCTAGACAAGAAAAGAAATACTTTTGGGACTCATTCGTAACAAATTAATAGCCCACGCACTGCGTAAAGTAACCTCATCCACAGATGAGAGGAGGCACGGCACCAAGCCTGATGTCAAGATTCGGAGCCAGGGGCGATACAAGCTAAATATTTGTGTTAGGGGGGGGGGGGTGAGAATTAATTTTACCACCTGGGGGGTCAAGGCAAGTACGAAGGGGTGTTATAATTTTAACACATCGTTATACTATCAATGTCGCAGATTTTCTCTCCTTTACAAATTATAATTTATTGGATATTTGGCCCTTTCAGAATACCAATTTAAAATTCAATTTCACAATTAATTTCCTTTCCTTTATTATTCAGACCAAAAAGAAAACACATTAGTAGTTAATTTCGTTGGTTAGGCTCGTAAATTGTAATAACAAAGGTCTAGGTTGAGGGCCGGCCAACGTTTTTTGGCCGTGGGCCATAAACCTGGTTGTAAGAACGCACGCGGGCCTCTCAAACTCGCCCCTCCCCCTTCAGCACAACACTTAAATATTTTAGCAGAAGGCCGTGAAGTCTGAATAAAACGCACTGCATGGGAGCCTGTTCAATAACACTAACAACAACACTAGTTAACGACAGTATAATAGTGTTTTTTATTTGCCCAAAATGTGCTAATTGAGTCATTGCAGTACCGGTTTTTACAATTAGACATTTGGCACCCCCGGGCGAATTTTTCACCATCGCCCTCCCACCATGAAGTTGCCTTCAGGAGTCGCGAATTAGCGTTTTTCCCTCGCGTCATCACTTCTTCACAATCTCATCGGTCAATCAGCGATTTTTCTCCACTTCAGCCGTGAATTAGCGATTTTTTTGCAACGAATTTGTGTTTTTCTTGATTTTAGCCGCTAGTGAGCGATTTTTACCATTTTTACCCGTGAATTAGCGCTATTTTCCAATTTTAGCCACTCGAAGTTGCCTCCGGAAACCGCGACAAGTCATTTTTACTCAATCTATTTCTGTGAATCAGCAAATTTTATCTAAAAACCCCCTAAATAGCCATTTATCTTGATTTTAGTCGTGAATTAGCGTTTTAACTGATTTCAACCTCCTAGCCAGCCTCGAATGACAGTTTTTCCCTATTTTCGCCGCGAATTAACGCTTTTTCTGGATTTTATCTGCAAATTACCGCATTTTCCCTATTTAGCCGTGGATTAGCGTTATTGTTCACTTTTACCCACGAAGTTACCTTCGGAAACCGCTAATTGGCGTTTTATCCACTTGAACCACAAATTAGTGATTTTTTCCAATAGGAATTAGCGATTTCCTCCACTTTAGCCGTGAGTTCATGATTTTACCCGCTGAAGAGCGATTTTCCTAAATTTTATTCGTGAATTAGCACTTTTTATCAATTTTTCCCGCGAATCTGCGACTTTTTCCACTTTTAGAAAAAAAATTGCGTTTTTTTCTCATGTTGAGCCACGACCATGCGTGAATGAGCCGAAAATTTACGTTTTCATAATTTAATTTTACCCTAAATTTAGTTGAGCCCCTGTCTCACGGAAAATGTCTTGCGATCTCCGAAGAGTCATCTCCTAGTCCTAGACCATAAAAAACGACATGTCAAGTCATGATCAAATGACCCGGATTTTTCCTACGGTGAGCTCCCGGACTATAAAGTATTTTTCGGACGAATCCTGTGTACCCCCCCCCCTCCCATTTGTTCTTTTAGATGGACAAAGCGGGCAAAAACGGTTTGATACTTTTTTAGGTGACCTAAGCCTCCGCCTCCAACTGACTGCTACAAAAGCGGTTTGTTGAAGCCAATAATCCCGTGAAATCAGGTTTTTAAAATTGCGAAGCCTCGGAATAGTTTTCTTTAGGCTAAATCGTTAAATTCCAATGTGCCTGTTGTGCGCGTCACAATGTGGTCCTTGCAATGTGCCAAATTCAATAAATTGGTTTTCAAATGAGCCCAACCCGCAATTTTTGTTCCAGTGTTACGTTTGGGGAGTTTTTCGTGTTTACATCCTACACTACATCCAATAAGTCCCCTTCACATTTTAAGCGACGTTCGTAGTAAAACACTGTGCCTCTCATGCGAAGATTACGCTGTTTTGTGGTTTCCAGCGCCCCTGAAAATCCAATATTTGCCACACATGCGAGGATTAAAGTTAATTTTGAATGTGGAGAGCGGCTGTAAGTATGTGTTGTGTGGGGTTGTTGTTCATGGATGTCGATGGTGGCGAGGGGGATGACACGGGGTCGAACAAAATTTGTGGTTTATCCGAACCTCCGCCGCCTCCCATCTCAATCGCGCTCAATTCTCTTTCGGTCGACCATTATAATTATTAGGTACTTGTTTATGTTGGGAAATGAGCGGTTTATAGCGAGGTTCTTGCGGTCTGCTTGTTCCCAAAAGACGTCAGAAGTGTGAATGTTTCAAATCATTTTGTTTTGTGAGAGGTGGTGGTGGTGGAGGCTACTCCCCCTCTTACCTACCGCATGACATTGGTTGACAGATTATCACAACTGGTGTGTTGAAATGAAAATAGAACGAGATGCTGCAGATGAAATAAAAATAAAACGACGCCCCCATCCACCAGACATGCTCCAGAATATCACAAATTATAAAATTATCTCGCAAAAATTAGTTCCTCACGATTCAACATACTATGTTTCATAATTCATTGTTATTTACATCCCTTTCGTCTACTGTTCATCTCCCACAAAATAAATCATTCAAAGAATTAACCGATTTGGCATTCATTACGGGAAAACATTATTGCGACTACCTATAAATTTCCGAAGCAGAACACGGTTGTGAGTGAATGGGCGTTTGTGGTTGTGTGGGGGGGGGGGGGTCTGTTAGAGAGCTACTTGGCTGTGCATTCAGAGTTTCGATCCATTAATCATGTTACCGTCCCCTCTCTTTCTATGACCAGCACACCTCCTCTCGTCAAGTGATTATGAATGCTTGCCAGGAATGAAAACTTTATTGTGTTTTCACTCTTTTGTGGGCCTATGAATAGTTGGAAAGTATACGGGAAGTTGTTCATCCTCTTAATTAGGCGAAAAAAACGATCGTTTTTATTAGTAAGACTTGGACCTTTGTTGTTTTTTTTTTCAGAGTTTACCCCAGACAACGCCTCCAGGAGTTGCAAATTGTTCTGATCTTCCTTCGTCGCAAGACTCAAACCCTTCACAAGATAATGTAAGTGGAGCTTAACATTGTTAATTTAACTATCCCTTTTTACCGTTTTTCGTTTACATAAATTATGCTTTGATTGTGGAGACTCCTGCGCTTTGAAGTTTTTTTTTTACCCCCCCACTATCCCACTTGCTTTCAGTATCATTATGAATTTATTAACTCGTAATTTTTACTCTTCGTTTAATTAATCCGCTTCGAATCACTTCAAAACATTATTAAATCGCAAATTGTTCCCCTCGCGCACCACGCCACTATTCAGCGGTTTGAAATTATTCATTCGGTTAGGCTACAGCCTTCAAAACCAGGCGGATCTTGACGGCTGTAGCATAACTATGGAGGCGGCTTCTTAAAACCGCCGTCTCAAGAGTTGGCCTATAAATTTAAGTCAAGCTATCTCACTCAAAGTTACCGAGCGAGCTTCCCTCGAGTTAAGTATTGAGTGACGCACGAGGAATGTTGATCAGTGAACGGGATGGAGGAGGGTGTTGGTCCATTGGAAGTTGAGTTATTCTCGGTCAATGGCGTGTTGCGGGGAGAAAATGGGCGCTTTCATTTGCAGTGGAATACTGTGAAGCTTTCTGCCTTGCTGTTGGAATTGGTTTTTGTGTTAGCGGGGTTTAAGGGTCAGCCCACGGAACCCTTTTTGAATTTTGGGGGGAGGTGGAGTGTTGAGTCCAATTCCTGATTGGCCCTTAAAATATACGAGAAATAAGTTTAAATTAATAATTTGACCTAATATCCAACTCAATTTCCGGTCAAGCTCAAGTTTTGAGTTTCGGTGAGGGACGGGGAGGGGGCGTGATTCCTGGAAAATCTCTCTCACTCTTCATGGAACTTTTCCTTCGTAAAATCTGTTGAAGGAATGTGACTGACATGGTGTGTGTGGGGGGTGGGGTGAGTCGAAGGGGTGCAATTGCTGGGAAATTAAAGCTCAGAAGTTAATTAATAGCTTGGGAACTTTCATGTTTAGATGAATTCGCAAAAAACCTCCACCCACCCATCCCCACCATTCATTTCACAACTTAAATTTCTGTGGAAAATACCCCCCTAGACCCCTCTTCACTTTTTCCAAGCAAATCGATTTGCCAAAGTTGATCTTTCCTGAAACTCCAAAATAAAAAGAGGAATAGCCGGAATGAATAAACTCCAAATTTCGATGGAGGTTGGACTTCAAAGTCTTCACTCCCACGCAGGCCCTCGGTTGTTCTTTACAGTGCAATAAATTAGTTTTTCTCTTCCCCTCTTCACCACTAAAAATAATTTAACCAAAGCAGTGAGGAGGTTTGTTGATGAAGAAGGGGAGGGGACTATTTATGGCAACTCACGACAAAAAAAAGAAGAGTTTGGCGACCTTTTAAATTATCTTGAGTGACGTGAAAAAATTTCGCTTAGTATAGCGTTAACTTTTTAATAAGTTTGGAGAAAGAGAGAGAGAGAAAAAAAGGCCATTTGACTTAAATTAAGTAACTTAATTAAGGAATTCGAAACTTTTTCAGATTAGCCAGCGTTTTTTGTTTTGTCGACAACGTAGAGCAGGAGGAAGGGAAAAGGGGAAATTTCAGTGCTTAGAGGTCGCCAATCTATCAAATCTGTTGAGTTCTTGTTGAAACTGTAAGTTACGGACTGTTTTCGGGGCTAAAGCGGAATAGAGGAGGAAGGGATTCATTCAATCAATGAGTAATTCGAGAGCTTGCGAGGTTGAAGGGCAAGGCCACCATAGTCGCCCACATCAAACCGTGTCTTGAAGAGTGTTAAGGACCTCCCTCGGAGCCAGCGTTGCTAACTGACATTTTGTTTTTCTGCTACCTGTGTATACCTGTCGTAGGTAACGTTTAAGGAATTGCATAGTCGACCGATCGGGAAAATCCTGAAGCGTTTCGTTCTTTAGTGGACTGTATAGTTCTACTTGCTCGCATGCACGTTAAGTAAACGATATTTAAATTGAACACTGACTTGCGTGATTATTACGTTGAAAGAGCAAGAGACCGTTGGGGACTAACATGAGACGGTGTTGATTGAAAGATAAAGGTGTGTGGACGTTGCACCTATATCCTTAATTTTATTATTAAATAGAAGCGTAAACAAATAAATGGTTGAAATTGCATAAGTGCCCTCGTAATTACAGAGTAAATGCTCTAATTCGCATTTTTCCATTTCGCTTCAACACCGAAATTGAGAAAAAACTGCAGATTCGCGGTCCATGGGCCGAGTTGAAATTTACAAAAAACGCCCATGTGCTACCTCGTGGTGGGGCGAACCCGCGGCTACTTGATAAAGAAAATCTTTAAAAAAGGCAAAAACGAGGCTAAAAAAAAAGAAAAGAAAACTGTAATACGCGGCTAAAATACTGAATTAGCGCAAATTCACGGTCAAAAATAAGTAAAAGCGATAATTTACAGCTGAAACTAAGAAAAAGTGCAAATTCGCAATTTCTGAAGGCAAAGTCGTCTAAAATCGAGAAAAAGCGCTAATTAACGAATATAAAAGTAAAAAATCGCTCAAAAAGAAAAAACGTGAATTCACAGCAAAAAATAAAAAAATAAAAAAAAGTGAAAATACTTTAAAAATGCCCATTAATACAGAAAGTCAATAATATGCGGCTGAAATTGGGAAAACGCTAAATCACGGCTAAAAATGAAAGAGATAGTTCGTGAATGAAAATGTAAAAGTGCTCATTAGCTGCTAAAGTTGATAAAAATCGCTAATTCGCAGATAGAAGCCGGAAAAAGCGCTATAAATCACGGTGAAAATGAAAAAAACAAAAAAAACGTTAATTCGAGACTACAATTGGGAAAACTTCAATTCGCTGTTTCCGGAAGCAATTTAGACTGAAATTCAAAAAAAAAAAATATATTTTTTAGCTTAGGTAGTAGTAGCGATTAAGAAGGAAAACGCCAATTCGCGGATTCAGCAGCTCCCCCCACCCTCTCATGTTATAAAGGCCTTTAAAAGGAAAATTACAGTAAAAAAAAACGTTAATGAATTGTAGGTGCTTTCATTTTTTCACCAGTCGTACACAAGTGTGGAAAACCTGGAGATTTCAGTGCTCAATTTTGACAAATTGAATGAAATCAACGCCACGTAGCGTTAAATTATAGCTTATTCTAGTTTTAGCCGCGAATTAGCGCTCTTTCCACACCGCGCTTTTTCTCAATTTAAAGCTGCGTATTAAGCACATTTTCTTAATTTAAGCCGTGAATTGGATATTTTTCTCCATTTCAGTAGCGAATTAGCGTTTTCTTCATATTAGCTGCGAATTAGTGGGTTCTTTTCACTCTTTTAGTCACGAGTTAGCGTTTTTCGGTTATTTTAGCCTTAAAGTTGCATATCCCAGAAGGTCGCGCTTTGGCATTCTCTCAAATTTAACCGCTAATAAGCGTTTTTTCTCCAATATGACCGCGAATTATCGTATTTTTCTCAATTTTACCTTGATAGTTGAGTTTTTCTCAATTCTAGCCGCAAATTGGCATTTTTATTTCAAACGCTCATAGTCTTGAGTTAGCTTGTTCTCAATTTTAGCCATGAACTAGTGATTTTTCTCAATTTTACCCGCGAATGTGCGATGTTTCTTAATATTTGCCGCGAATCAGCGGCTTTGTCCACTCTCGGCCACTAGTTTGCGCCTTTTCTTAATTTTGGCCAAAAAGATTCCATCATAGTCGCGAATTAGCCAATTAGTCAATTTTGGCCTTGAATCGGCCCTTTTTATGAATTTTACCCGCTAATCAGCGCGAAATTCTAAATTTTAACCGTGAATTAGCGCTTTTTCTACATTTTATTCACGAATTTTAGCACTGTTCCTCAATATCATCCGCAACTTTTAGTGATTTTTTTACTTTTTTAACCGCGAATCTTCCTTTTGTCTTAATTTGAGCATAAATTAGGATTGTTTCTTGTTATTGTCAGTAATTAACGATTTATCCCAATTTCAGGCGTGAATTAGTGTTTTCCCAATTGTATTCCACGAATCAGCTCTTTTTACAAATGTTTGCTATGAAGAGAGTTATAGAGTACAATCGCGGAGTATATAGAGCCATTTTATAAAGCTCAAAATAAAGTAAAACGCTAATGTTCTGTTCTTGAACGAAGTCCGCGTCCAGAATTTAGGTAAATCGCTAATTTCGCATATATGTATAAGTGAGAAAACGCACTAATTAGCGTTAAATAATTGATAAACAAGCGCTTGATCACGTTTAAAATTGAGAAATTTTAGCCGCTAATTACAGCTTTTACTCAATTTCAGCCCCGAATTGATGAATTTTCAGAAAATCCGCGAAGCTGCTGGTTCGGAGAACAGAACATTATGGTGTTTTATTCAGAATTTTAGCTATAAAATGGCTCTTTACTCCGTGATTCTGCGATTTTTTCACAATTTTGGTCTGGAAGTTGCATCGTGAAACCGCGAATGAGCGTTTTTTTTTTTTTCTTCTTCTCGCTTTTTTTCGCCACGATTATTTGCGCTTTTTCCTTCATGGCGCTTAATTGTCCTAAAGACAGTATTTCAACGCCCCTTCGCAATTTCAGCCGCCTAAGTGCCCACACGAACTATAGGGAATAGCGTATTTTGTCTATTTTAGACACGAAGTTGCCTCCTTAAGGCGCGAATTTTTGCAATTCTCAATTTCAGCTTCTAGAATAGCGCCTGAGTGGGCTTAAATCGAATATTTAGCGGAAAATTTGGTGAGCATCTTTCAACGCTCTATCCTAAAAATCGTCTAAAGGAGCCAAATCCCCATTCAACTGGATACCAAGACTCCTTTCCATGTACCTTCATCCGTGAACATAAAAACCTAAAAAGCCGGGGGCGGCCGGCGCGGCGGTCCGCCCAAATACTCGGCACCACATCGGTACGCTACTGAACGGGTCTGCTGGGGTGTCGATATTGAAAAAATTCACTTCCAAACTGTAGTAAAAAGGGTGATTCGCGTCCAAAGTGTTCAGACAAATAGCGTTACTTAGTGGCTGCAACTGATTAACAGCGCTAATTCGCTGTTACCAACTGAGAAAAAGCACACATAACTGTTTATGGAGCCAAAATTTCGGAAATGCGGAAATTCATGCCTGTAAGTGAAGAAATAAATAATAAGCAGAAGAGGGTGGCCTTTAAAATGCCGTGAAAATGTGCTGTTTTAGTGGTAAATGTGTGAATTTTCTTATGTATATTTGGCTGCAGAATCAAATATTTCCATTTGTGGCAGTTGCGCTTCACGTGATGAGGAGTGGCCAAGAAATTCACCCCGGCAACCTGACAATTTCACGAAGAATCTGTGAAAACCAGTCTGTTTTATTTACTTCTGCTTGAAACTGGTAGTGGCATCCTTTACGTATTATAGAACCCGGCTCTTTGGCTGTGGCAACTATTATTTAAGCCTCAATAAATGATAACTTGAATGAAAAGTGGATTTGTACCACAAAACGGCAATTTCGATGGCAAATAGTGTACGATTTATAACTGCTCTTTACAGGGAGTAGCCAGTTTATTGAATGATAAAGAGTCCGTGGGGGGGGGGGGGTCACAAGAAAGTTGGTTTATACGGTAAAATTACTAACGTTGGGCCACAAGCCACGTAGTCGCGGTCACTATGAACATGCGGTACTTCCTGAGCAAGTGAGCGAATCATGATCGCCCTTTTTTTTCTGTTTTTGTCCTTTTCTAATCTTTACAATTCACTGTAAAAGTCTCGCTTTTATTCGTTAAGCACTTTGATTGCCCCCCGATAAGATTAGCTCCGGGGCTTTCAATTGAATTTCTCTCATCTCTCTTCTTTGCTTCCCCTCACTCCTACTGTCTCATGGACCGCACTCCTATAGAACTAAAATTTCTTCCAGAAAGTTCGCCCTTCCCCGCAGCCCCATTCACATCGCTCGGTAGCACTATTTAATTATCGATGTTGTTTCTGGCATCGTTTTGCGTTGCATTAGAATTTCAAAGCGTTTCTCACTCCCACCGATTCATCCTACACCCCCCCCCCTTGTTTCTGTCTTTCTCCTGTCAAATTTCATTGTGACGTCTTGATAGGCTCCTTTGAATTCTTAATAAATGGGTTAACTGCCCTGGAAAATGACGAGTTTATTTCGTTAAAAGCGTCTTAAAGGAACTTGAAACGTGAAATAACTTTATTTGATTATTATTATTATTTTATTTTTTCTGTTCCAGGCGGTGGTCTATCGGGAAGGAAATCTCGTGTCAGGGCGATTAGAAGCTTTGATACAGCACATGGTTCCTACGGCCGATTACTATCCAGATCGTGCCTTTCTCTTTGCGTTCCTGCTTACCTCGAGGCTATTTATCAAGCCTCATGATTTATTGGGAAAGATTCTGTCTCATACTGAGAGCCAGTTGAAAGCCAAACAAGCTTCGCCAAAGGTGTGTAGATTGGAGAAAAAATGGCGATTAAAATTCAATGATGTTGGGGGGATTATAATCTTGCTTATTCTCTGCATCGCTTAATTTCATGTTTTTTTTGTGTGTGTGATTCTTTTTTTGTAGGAGCGAGCTGCCCTGTTACCACGTCTCGTTCAACTTCTCGGCGAATGGTCCGAAACATTTCCGTACGATTTTCGAGACGAACGAGTCATGTCCCACGTACGGGACGTCGCTCATCGCTGCGTTTCTGTCGAAGGTCCCGTTCGACAGGAAGTGTCGCTGCTACTTCACAACCTTCTGTATAGACTGAAAAAACTCGAACAATACGAGGCATTTCTTCATAGTATTCACACCGAAGCGACGACGTCGTCGCTTGAAGCTTTGAGCCAGGTAAAAAAGTGTTCGTTTTATAAAAACGAAAAAAAAAAAAAAAAAAAAAAACCGTGGGAGCTGACGACTTGCCTTTGAACTAAACGAAAAATATTGCGAGAGTGAAAATGTGAGAAGTTTATTCGAGCAGAAAAAAAAGCGAGGCGTAGAAATTCTATGCATTTACTGGGAAATAGTACGTGTTTCCTCCCAAAGAAGCTGTCAAATGAAAGAATATTCTGAAAGCGAAGGAGTAAGCTTCAAATTATCGACTGTGTATTGAAAGAAGAAAGTGGAAAAATCGTTATTTGTGCGATAAAGGGAGTTTTCCGTGAAAAGCGGGATGCCTTTAGTTGATACAGCGGAGTTTTCTATCGCTTTAGCACCCATTTGACTCCCAACACCGAACAATTTATCTCATAAATGCGGCGTATTCCGGTGAAACGATTAAACACTCAGGAGCTTGATAATCTCCGTGCTTATTCTTGATATCACGCTTTTCAACTTTGTTATAAATGAAAATCTGCTCTTGAAAAGATAACTGCGCACGTTTAGCTTCGTGCCTCATTCCATTGATTTACTCTAATTCCTTGAAAATTCTGTGATAGTGGTTTATAAGGGGGAGGTGAACTCTTATAATTAGAGGCCTCAGAGAGAAATTACTCCGCTTACCTCTCAAAGGCGGCTTTTCATGCTTTGCACATTCCCGTACGCCCTTATATAGTATTATAAGCGCGAAATTTAAGCCTACATAATCGGTTTCGATCGAAGTGGCTTTGGTTCATAATCCAGAGGAAGTTGCAGTGATCACAGTATACGCTCGCCATTTCTGGAATTGATTACCATTACCAATTAGCATTGATAGTATACTTGGGAAATCTTTCAGAAACTGTTCGTCCGCCCCATAATTTGATTTTATATCCACTAAACCTTTTAATTTGGCCTTCGAAACCCCGCGATACGCGCGGTTCCGTCCAATTATTAATATTGACCATTTCAGTCAAAACAGCGGCGAATGAGTGATTTTTGGAATCGCCCCCCTCCCTCCCCGGTAACCACTGAAACGCCTCTATGAGTGGCCGTCAGTGCCATAGAAGAAATGTTTTGCCTTTTGCCATTGGGTTTGGACCCTGATTATCGAATCCCCAGTGGCCAGTCGATATTTGTGCGTGTTCTCTTTGCAAAGAGCGCTCACAAATTAGAGAAAGCTGAAAAATAAGTCCTTGCTTCAAATTGCAAACAAGTGCTAATGGCTAGTTTATGCCATTTTGCAACAAATATTATATTGACAAAGAAATCTCTCAGTAGACGCTAAACCGCTAAATTCGTAGTATCAGGAGACAACTTTGCAGGCACAATTGAGAAAAGGCGCTATTTTACGCTATGGATGCGATGAAAGCTAGTTTACTACATTGAAATTACGAATTGCATCAATTTCCAGCTCCCGGATGCCATCTCAGGGCTAAAATAGAGAAAAAACGCTGACCCACCAGTTTCTCCAGGTCATTTTGGTAGATAAATTGAGAAGGCACGCTAGTCTGCTGGTCTGGGGGCTAATATGCAGCAATGAGTTCAGACAAAGCACTGATATTCGCGATAAGCGCCCAGCTCCTTTCCTGCTCCTTTTTCCCTAATTCTCGAAACTCCAGGCGTTTCTCCTGATCGGTAAACCACGCCGAATTTTATCTTATCTAGATGTTGTTAGATAGATATGAAGAGTAATTGTTTCGAGAAACAATGGCCCTGGGTGGGGTTCGGCTTGGCTTATCCCTCGGAGTACGACTCCCAAAGGCGTCACCGTGGCGCAATAGGCATCGTGCTGGACAAGTAATCCAGAGGTTGCGGGTTCAAATCCCGCCGGGGAGCCCGTGGGGGAAACTCGAATCGTGTTGGGCTAATGCTGTTCCATCGTCGTCCGGATAACATCAGTTTAATTAATTTATTAATTAAAAAAAGGCTTGATTCGGAGACAGTTCGTTCACTTCGACATGACTTTGAGGAAAGATCGGGAAGACCATAACCAACCTCTTCGGGCAGGGGCACGGAAAAAGCCCCCCCCCCCCCCGAGTTTTCGTTGCCCAACAAACGGAAACCTCTAAAGGTGCGTCCCTCGCAAAATGTTCACTCTGTTCGGTCACACCAGTGGTATAAATGCCCTTCATTCCTGCAAATGAATGCTAAACACGGTTCAAAAAGGTGAAGATGGCTCGCCGCTGTTTCAATTGTCTGTCCCTGTCACATGCACGTCAAAAATTAATTGCGCCCGCTGTGAGCGGCGACACCACGGGTTGCTTCAATTTTTATGTGTTGCCGCAGAAAATCAACTCCCCCCCCGTGTAGTCAGTCCGACTCCAACACTATCAGCACCCCCCACAATTCGGGTCAGACGCACCCGGTGTAGCCAACCCCCTCACATACCATCGTGTCTAACGTGTGCCAACACTCCCTTGTAGTTCTCAGTACTGCTCAAGTCGTGGTTTTACAACGCCGCACCACCGGCCAGCTTTTCTTGTTGCAAGCCTTGCTCGATGGGGGCTCCCAAGGTAACTTCATGAGAACGACTTGGTCTCCTCACCACGCCCACCAAATCCCACGTGACTTGTTCATCGTATGACGTTGCGGCGGTCAAAGAAAAAACTTCATTTTCTTCTTCATCAAGAGTGTTTCCCCAAAATAAATTTCAAATTGAGGCGTTAGGTTTGGAGGAGATTACTGATACTCTGCCTTCCAAAACTGTGCTTGGCCGACGCGAATTTTAATATTCCAGGGTCGGTAGATTTATTGATAGGGGCCGCTCTGTGGTCTGTCATAATTGGAAGGCCCAAAATTGAGGAGCCTTTTCCCGGTCCAGTTGCCATAGATTCCTCCTTGGGTTGGTCAGTGACAGGTGAAGTGCCTGTTAATACTTCATCACCCCCGTCACGAGAGTCTTTAATGTTTGCGTAAAGAGTACGCTCGAAGGAGAGACCGCACCCCCCGAGGAAAAACTCCAAATTTGCACGGCTTTAGTGCCACAGAAAGAATGGGGCTTGGATCCACTTCTAGAAAGGTTTTCGTTTTATCGCCGATTAATACGTGTAACCGCTATTGTAAGGCGATTAGCATGTCGTTCTGAAGCTCGATCGGACCTTCTACTTTGCCTCCAAGCTGGAGAGTGCAGAAGTGTGTTGGTGTAAACACATCCAAGAGACGTGCGTAACAGAAATCGTTTCAGATCTTTAAAGAGCTGACAGTTCGGAAACCCCGAAACGGAAGCTAAATTGGACTGTTCTTGGATAATGATATAGTGAGGGTTGGGGGGGGGGACGACGGCAGAACTCCGGTCTGCCCTACGAACGTGAGCATCCGATTCTGTTGCCCAAAATGGGAAAAATTGTTGAGATTCTAATGGGTCAATACCATCAAGACAATTCGCATACTGGGGCGCATCTGTTGCTCTCCATCGTTCATATAAATTTTAGGTTATATCGGCGCGTGAACTCGTCCGTCGTCAAGTAAAAAAACGTAATTGGATTTCAACCAAAAATGGCACGGTTACCCGCCACCCGATTTCACGATTTGAAAGCGTTAGCCAATACTGGCGTGGATTATGCCGGACCCATGGTGGTAGGAACAAGTGGAGGGAGAGAAAGGCTTTTTTAAGGTAGAAACATGTGAAGCCGGTTTTCCGCCATTACACACCTACTGCTTTATTCACCTAGAAGGGACGGGAGGGGCATTTATCACGTTTTTCACTGATCATGAATCAAATAGTCAATGTTTTTGTTGGGTGAGTCCTGATAACAGATGGTGTGTAGTGTAGTAATGGCGACCGGCTTCACGAAAAATGCGTTTCACTCCCTTCACTTGTTCCTACCTCTATGGTCGGACCTCATCTCATCCACTGACGTGTCTGTATCACCATGCCAAAGTCAGTTGGATCGTCCAGCAGTTCTGGAGAACGTAGCAGAGGGAATATTTGTACATACGCTCCAAGCTAGGCAGAAAGATGACCTCACCATTAGACCGGGCACCATCGCTGTCGTTTCACAGGAGAATACCCCTCCTTTACATTGGCCTTTTGCCGTTGTTTCAGAGGATTTTCCTAGCCCAGCCGGAGTCACGAGAGTAGCAAAAGTAAAGCTTCGTGGTGGAGAACTCGTTAGACCACTTGTCAAATTATGTCCATTGCTCACTCAATGAATTTGTCTGTTTTTTGTTATTGTTTAGCTTTGTTTCGTGTTCGGACTATCTCCAATCTTATTGTATCATGTGTTTTATTCGACCGGTTATTTATAGGATTCTGTTATGCCTTTTCGGTGGAAGAGCGTGACCTACCGGTCAAGGTGAGTACACCACATAAGGTCCTCCGAAAATATTAGTTTGCAAATGCTTTCCCTAAGGTTGGAAAATCGCCACCCCAAGCTAAGAAAAGTGCTGACTCACAACTAAAAGTGGCAAAAAGAGTTAATTTGAAGCAACAACAGAATTAGCGCTAATGAAAATAGATGTAATTTACGCCTAAAATCTGCGTTTCCAACTGGCATTCCAAGCCCGAAATTCTGTGAGAAATCTACGAATGTTTTCCACCCCTTTAAACAAGAAATAATCAGTAGCGTGCCTAAGTAACGGTGAGTGGGGGGGGGGGGCAGACAGATCTGAGGAGGCCCTAGAAAAGTTTAAAGATGGAAAAATAGGGATTTTTAGGTTTTATGTTCATGAATGTTGATATAAATTCAGAAAAAAACTCTCATTCCAAGCTAAAATTGGTGCTCAGTTAAATTGATTTGTGTTGTTCATTAAGGCTGTTGACGGTGCTTCCTCAACTTCGGTACACGATTTCTTTGTGGTGAAACCGAGATATTTCATGAAAATTGGCACATAGCTATTTCTTACCAATTAAATTGTCAGTATGGATTCACTTTTTGCAAAAAAAAAATTCTGAGGGGGGGTTCCCCCCGCAACGAAAGCTTCGGTACACGTTTTCTTGGACAAAAATGCAATGTACTTTTTTTTATTATTTTTTCGCGAATCTTTGAGGTTGCAAAATTGTCACTATGGATTCACTTTTTTCAAATTTCAATTTTTTTTTTAATTTTCATTTTTTAAAAATCGTAGCCTCGATAAAAATGTTTATTCTCACCGTATATATTTGAGGAAATAGGTTCAGAATACATTCAAAAATTTTTAAAACGTAGTCATAAACACTTTCGTACTGTTTTAAGAACTTATTCCTAATTAATAGCAATTTTATTTTCGTTGAAATGAGGATTCCACCTCGTGGCGCTTTGCTGCGGCTAGTTTGAAAAGGTGGATTCTATACAATTATTCGTTGGACTCGAGATGATACCAGCCCCCCTCTAACTTCACTATCATAGCTACCCTACTTGTCCATCAACTCCCTCAAGGTTACAGAAAGTACGTTTTTGTTTTTTTTGCTTTCATGTCTTTTGAGTTTTGTGGGCTGAAAAATACGTGAGGATCGTTTTCCGGGCTAGGCCGGCGAAACAATCTACCGTCTTCGGGAGTTGCTTCATTTTTTGTTTTTTGCCTAAAAAACAGAACTCGCAGAATAAGAATAAAATAAGTTTAATACTGATTAACCCCCGCACGAACCAATTGATTTTTAGCGTTCGAAGAACTCGTCGCTGGGGCTGATCCAATAGGTGGGAGGGTAATGGGGGAAACTACCCCCTCACCCAGGATTTCAGGAAAGTTGATTTTAAAAGAAAGGTAAAGAGAATATCACGACGATTAGCTTAGGACAAGCGGTGGTTAAGAAGCTTATTTGTCAATTCTCTCATAAAAGTAAGGCTACCCCTACCCTGCAATGCCAATTTTCTAGCCTCACCTTGTCATAAAGTCGTCAAACAATGTCATACCCTCAAACCTGACGCTTTTCTGACTTCTGGGATTTTCACATCAGGCAGAATCACAGAGCGCCGTTTCTGCTTCCAAATATTAAACTCTGGGATGTCGAGTGGTGTATTTAAAGCAAGTTGTAGTCAAGGAAGCAGGTTACCAAACGGGGTAGTTACAGGAAAAAACTCCGGGACTAAGTTTAATGACTGATTTTAATGTTTTCAGGTGTGCTGAGTCTGATTTTTAACTTTGCCCAACGTTACAACCCCGGCAACATGTCGAAATTTAAGTGGATTTTTAACTATCGTGTTTTTGGGGCGTTTTCATCACGCCATCTCTTGTAATAGGTTTTAAAACATGGTTCCCGCTCATTTATTATTTTTTTAGAAGTCCTTAATCGGAATTTCAAACCCTAACAAGAGACGCTGCAGCCTATAAATAGAAAAAAAACTGCAAAAACCTCCGATTTCAAGCTTTTTTTCAGTGTGGCATCCAAAGTCGAATTTGATGTAGTTCACATTAGTTTTCCATTTCATTTTCAAACGAGATTGTATACCTGTATTTCTGTCCGTTTCTGTCCGTGTTAACGGGTATGCTGAATCCGAATTTTATCTAAAAACTCTAACTACTGCCAATTAACACCATGCTAGTGATGTGGAGTAGATTCTTAACCAAAGAAATCAGTAGCAATAGTGAAAATAAACGACATATTAGCACTCATGAAGTATAGCACTTGGGACCTGCAAGGTGCGTAACAGGTGTTGATGGGCAGCAGCAGCTTCTAGGGGGACAAGAGGCCATGTTGCTGCTCTCTTTGAAGGCCGATTTACCCAATTCACATAGTCACCTCCATGTAGGGAGCAATTAGGTACGTCTCCTCTACTTCAGCAGGCACATTCGTCACAATTTTAGGGTAATTTAGGTGACAAACCCTAAAAGAGCACACTTTTTTTTTTATTATGAAACGCTCGCGTCCAACAGAAGAAATTTTCATAAGCCTTATCATTGGAAGTTGCGTGAAATATTGTTCTTCATATATATATTCGCTAAACAATCCATAGACAATTTTGTGAGATAAGTTCATAACGCAAGGTGTCCAGTTTGGCTAAACGTTCTTCAGATGGGTGCGTTTATAATCCCCCTCTGCCATTTTTCAATATGTATCCTTGATTTCGATAAAACCGGTTCGTCATCGAAAAAGTTAGGCATACCTATTAAATTTGGCATAGTTGTTCACGTGGCTTCCGCTATTCCATGCGATCGAAGAAAAACGCGAATGGGAACTTGTGGCTTTTTTCGTGCATCAAACTAAGCCTAAAAGAACAAAAGAACGATTAGTCTCAGGGCGTAGCCAGCCTGTGATCAAGGGGTGGGCAGCCAGCTGGTAACGGGTCCACAGTTGTCCGGGGGGGGGGGGCACGTCTTGAGATAAAATGTTAGCGGATCCAGAAAAGGACATTTTGCGGCTAAGACTGAGGAAAAACACCCATTCACGACTAAAATTGAGTAATAGCGCTGATTCACGTTAAACATGAGAAATAAATCTCATTATTCGCAGTTGAAATTGAGAAAACATACCAATTTGCAGTTTCCACGATGCAAAGTCCGCGACGAAATTAAGAAAATGCGCTAATTCACGGGTTATAGAGCTCTTTTCACAGCTAAAATTGACAAAATAAATTGCCCGTTCAATGTAGAATTGAGAAAAATCACTCATTTACGGCTAAAATTGGGGAAAAACGCCAATTCACGGTTAAAATTGAGAAATGGTGCTTATTCACTCAGGTAAAATTGAGAGAAGGCGCCAGATCATGGTTTCTCAAACAAACATATCGATAAACATTGCGAAAAAGTACTAATTTACCGTTTTTATACATATATATGGCAAGTTTGCGGGTACAATTGAGAAAGAGCACGTACATTTTTGAAAAAGTGCTTATATTCACGGCTAAAATTAAGGAAAATTGTTCTTTTACAGGTGGAATTCAGGAAAATACCCATTTCAAGGTTTCTCGATGCAACGTCCAAGTCAAAATTAATGAAATTCGCTCACATGCGGGTTATGTGGATCTTTTCACTGCTACAATTTGAAGGGGGAAAAAATTGCTCAAGGCAGAATTGAGGAAAAGCACTTATTTTCTGCTAAAATTGAGGGAAAATGAATTGGCGAAATTGTCACCGTTTGTTGTTCATTGATGGAATTGTCGTGGCTAAAATTGAGAAATTGCGTTCATCCACAGGTTAAATTGAGGAAATACTGTTCTTTTGCGGCTGAAGTTGACAGATCGAACGCACCAATTCGCGGTTAGGCTATGCCCAGTGCTGGCCGCAATTGAAATGATAAATAAAAATGCGTAATTTTCACGGTTTTTTGAGACATTTTAACAGCTAAAATGAAGAAAATGGGTTATTAATATTATTAGTTTTTAAGCCATACAACTTGATTAATGTAAGGTTTTTAGGGTTTTGGCTTTTTTCTTCTTCTATACTTCTTCGTTTCCTGAGCTTTCGCCTTCTTTTCCTGAAGGCATCGTCAGAGAACTTTTTTTTTTTTTTCAAAAACCATTAATAAGAAAATGTGTTGTTTGTAGCCTTCTATTTCGAATTTTATGTCGAAAAACTGAAACTTCTCCCCCGGAAAGTGATAACTGTGGAGCTAAACTTTAAATTTTAGACCTGAGACGGTAAACAGAGCTGGCATTTCCTCTCCCAGCCTGGATGACACAGCGGGCTAAACACGATTTGCTAGCCAAAACACACGAAATTGCGCGTCGTATCTGTGAAAATGGGATTTTAGCGCGAAAAAACAGCAAAATCGGTTTCAAAGTTAAGCTGACCCTCGAAGTCGGTTTTTCAGCAACAAACATCCGCGAATTATTGATTTTTGGTGAAACCGATAAGCGAAAATGTCGAGAAATAATGAATCGTAATCGTAGTTTCAAGGGATAGTTTTGATCAATAGTCATTTTTACTGTCATTATCCAAAGCACTAACAGCGCTAGCTAATTCGACGTACACTGCCCAAATTTCGAATTTATCGGTAGAAACAGTACAATTGTCGAATAGTCAATAATTATTATCTACCGTAAAAATTATCAGGTTTGGTATGACAGTCTAATTTTCCGACGTATACTCAGTCAAAGAAAAATAATTCTTTCTGACGGCAACTTGATCGTTTCCTTGGGCTTGTTTTCCAGGATTTATGCTTTCGCCTAAAATCTATATCTCGGGAAAATGACTGACACAATAATAATGTCATCTTATTTATTGCACTCCTATTTGTATACACTACAACTTGAAGAGAAATTGGTACGTTTCTGATTTCAATTAGAGCACCACTAGACACTGGCTGAGGCATTATCATTATCAAATCACAATTCACTTGTAACAAACTCGCGGGGTCAAAAGCACTTCTCTTCTGACAGTTCTGACTTCTGACTCAAAAAGATACCTAGATGCGAAAATGTTCAAATATCAGGGCTTCAAGTAAGAAGTTAGGAAAACGAATTCTGGTGTATAGTTTTTGTACTAAAATTTCCCATTTTAATTTTTTCCCCGCGATGTACAGCGCCATCTCTTGTCTCAGGGTGATTTTCAAAGCTTCACCGTCAACAGCCTTAAAAATGCTTTGTGGCTACATTTGACGAAGCGCTGATCCTTTCAGTTAAAGTAAAAATAAAAATAAAAAGGTGCTCTCTCCTAGCTAAAAAAAGAACAACAAAAAACTGCTAATTTATGTCTATACATATAGTTGAAAACAAAATCGCTAATTTCTGTTGTTTCTCGAAGCGATTTCAAGAAAAAAATTGAGAAAAAATAGCTAATTTTGTGCATGGAGACTAGCTTATATCTAAAATTGTAAAAAAACGGTAATTCTCTTTCTTCATCTTCTCTTTTCCCGTAAGCCACTTTCTAAATCCGCCAGGTCTGACGGGATATCCACAACGCTGGCTAGAAATAACAAAAAGCCCATCATTCGTACCTAGAATTGAGAAATTTCGAATTGAAGAACTTCTGAAAGCTATGTACTTAATGGATACTTTAATTGAATGAAACCCTAATTCATAGCTAAAAGTGAAAAAAATAAAAAAAAAAATAATAATTTGAGACTGAAATTGAGAAAAAGCGCTGATTAGCCGCTAAAATCGAGAAAATCCACTAATTTGCGGCTAAAATTTAGAAAAAAAAAATGGTTTTTCGTACGGACAGCAGGAAGGAACTGGAAAGTTCCGTGTTTCTGACAAATACAAAAATTGCTACGAGGAAACTTGATTTTGAGTCCAAAATACGTCAAATTGTGCCGAAATTGCTGCTGAAAGTACCAGATAATTAACCGTATGATTGATCTGTAATAATTGTAAAGTCGATCCTGTAAACTTGAATGATTTTGGATCATGAATCTGTGAGACTTGAAATTTACTCGCTGTGGTTTTAGATCCGCTGTATTCGCCTGTGATTCTGTGCCATGTGTGGCAAAGGCAGGCTTGGGAATGAGCCCCGCATTATGCTAAAACAAAAAATTTGGATTTGCGTGGAATGAAAAATCTCAGTAAAACTGCCGTTCGGTCCATATTAGTCCTTAAAATAGCCTCGAAATCGGAATTTTTCGGCTAATAAACTGAAAAATTCGGGGCACCCATTCTCGTTTGTTTTCTTGTTAACTGATCAGTTCAGTTCAGTTCCTGGAATGGTTTTCGGGTGTCAAACAGTAGTAAAGTTATCCTTGGAGTCTACAATAAACTATTCGAACCCCCCCCCCCCAACACGTGAATGTGTCCGCTAGTTCATCATCGGATAAATCAATGACGAAACGAAAGATAGTGATAATAGAGGGGGGCGGGTTTAAATGAGAGGGAAAGCACTGATTGGACAAACTTTAAAATGCTTTTAGGTTCCAAATGCTTTTCATCTCGAAGCATTTTAATAAAGTTTAACAACTTATCCTTCGAGTCCAGCCCCTTCGCGTACTCCCTTTCCTTCAAGTCGATTCCATCAGACAAAAGGACCGGATCAAAAGGGAAAAACGGCTTTTATTTCATTTCGATAGATAGAGACCTTCCCATCTTCCACTACCCGTGAATTTTCACGGATGGGATGAGCTTTTGCTCGCTTATTCGAAACTTTTTTTTTTCGAGAATTTCAACAGAAGAAAAATTATCTTAACGGTGGAAAAGTCCGTTTGAAGCCGTGATTTTCCCAGGAAAATGTTGTCGAATAAGCGAAAAAAAACTGACAATGTAATTTGGGTGAAAAGGAATAATATAATGCTTGCAATTTAGATCAACCCTCGCGATATGCTAATCTATTGAATCGAAGGTTGAAATGGAAAGAGCGAGTGAGAGAGAATAGACGTTCAGGTAAAATATTCGTCTGCATAGCCACTCGATAATGACAATCGCGCCAAAGAGGGTGAACTCCCCATTAGCAGGGCATATCATTTGATACAGCTTTGCTGGAACTATCAGCTGAATATCTGCTCTTCAACCAAGGTGTTTCCGTTGCTTAAATTATTAAGGTTTAACCGAGGACAAAGTTCATACAACAAGTGTATGTTAATTGTCTCTATTGGATAACAAAAAAAAAATCGCTTGATGGACGCGTAGTAAATTAGTTGCAGAAACATGTCATGTGCATGCTGTCAGAAAACAATACATTTTTCCCCAGAATCTGAACTTATCAGCAAATTGATCAACTTGCTACCTCTGCATAACACAATTGATATAAAAAATTGGGTCGGTTGGATTCGAGATAGTACTGTTTTTATTCACGTATTTTAGCGCAATGTCTAGACAGAAGAGTGCGGAGATATTGAAGTTGGTTGGGGGAGGAGAGCGTTCTGCGGTGTATTCGGATGATCATCGTAATGATTCATTTCACTTTTTTTCTTTTCTAACTTTATGAGCTAACGTGGGGTATTATTTTACTTCCCTCTAATTCTTCTAATATACATACATAATGAGACCACGGATATAATGGTAACGATGCACGTTAGCTACACTGGTAAGAATCCTTTGCTTGAGAAAAAAACCGAAATACTTAAAACTTTCGTTCTGTTACCCGAAACATTTACGTTAGACCATAAAAGAAATGAACGTCCTTGGAGCCTGCGAGAAGGCGTGGAAGGACAAAGTTTGAAGCTGTCAATTTCAAGCCGAAGGAATACCCCATCCTTCTTCAATCAACCCCCATCCTTCACGGTATTCTCAGGGGTTGCAGTTGACTATGGTGATTCAGAGGTCATTTTCTCGAAATGACCCAAAAGGGATACTACCCATTTTTCTCCCCGCCAGCATTGCATTGGAAATTAACTCATTTTCATAAATTATATATTTAATGCGTGGAGTTGGATGGCTATATGGATACCCACAGTAAAGCGGTACAGATGAGTTGGTAGGGGGAAGGAGGGCTTGCTAATTTGAATTTATAATAAGGTGAATACGTTCCCAAGTAAGCTAAGAACTTATACAAACCCCACCCCCCAAAAAAAAACACTCCCTGTTCCCTCTCTGCAGGCCATCTCGCAAACTATTTTGCTCTGCGCCCCCCCCCCCCCCCACCACGACCGGCGATCACCGTTGCCTTTTGTTTTCTTCAATAATTGTTTTCGTTTCAAACATCGTTGACCTTATTTTGAGTTAGGTAGCAATATTTCCTAATGAAAACGTCGTTAATAACGAGTTAAAAAATAGCTTCCTACTTTATTAATTTTCGTTTTATTTTTAGTTTTTTTCCATTATAAGTATCGACCGTTCTCCGTAGCGCGTTTTCTGGGGCTTAAGAGGGCCTTTTCTCCTCTTTTTCCGCCACTTTATAAATCTTTCCGAAAAACGTCAGTAATCCAATACTCCAAAAAAACTCAGTTTCTAGTGCCAAACGACGTCTGATGCGTGAGGGGGTCGTTATCTCTGACCCGCACGTACGAATTTTATTCGCAGTTTATCGCTAAATTTGGCAACCCCCTTCCCCCTTCTCACTCAACTACGTCCGCAAGTTTCACTTTTGGAGTATTACAGAGGGAATGAAAAAAGACAATCTGGAACTTTTCGAGCATTTCTCTTCTTTTACTTATCATTATCGTAGTCATTTGCCTTCGAATGCTGTCTTTTTCCTTCATTTCATGAATGATTGATTTCAAGGCGAATTTAATGACCTGAAGTTTCAATCCGAAGTTAAAGGATCGTCTCCCACTTTTCTGTTCCCCTCGGCATCGTCTTTTATTTTCCACTGTCATCGCTATACTGACTCAAAAGTTTGAAAGTATTAGCGTGACCTATTGACGGTGCTCCTCAACTTTTTTTTTTTTTTTTGTCATCTACCGTCGAAGTAATGTTGTTTTTTCTTTATTTATTTCTCTCTCACTCTGTTCCACAGACTGACGTTCACGAACTGTGCGGTTCGGCCGAGTCCCTGGCTCAACAGCTCACTCATATCGAGATCGAGCGTCTCAGCTATATCGGCCCCGAAGAATTTGTTCAGGCGTTCGCCAAGGAGAGTCCAGCTCTTGAGACGTCTTTCAAAGACATGAAACAGACTCGAAATTTAGAGTCGTACGTGTCGTGGTTCAATAGATTGAGCTATTTCGTCGCTACGGAAGTGTGTAAAGTAAGTGTCCTTACATTATTTCGTTTAAATTTAGCGTTTTTTATCTCCTGTTCTCCTGGTTCAAAACACAATTTTATGGTTAAAGTTACTAGATCCGTGGTAGATAGTCAAAGGGGCAATGTAGAACGATGTGAGGAAATAGTTTTCAGAAGAGAATTGAAAAATCCCGGGATTGAATTGTGAATTCAAGGGTTTCAACCCCACTTTGTAATTATAAATTATGAAAAGACACGAAAAGCAGCCTCACTCCCCCCTCTACCACATTTCTTCTCAAAAACTCTCTTTCTCTCTCACACTCTCTCCTACAAAAAACCATCGGAATCTCTCATCTTCCATCGCACACTCATGAAAATTTAAGTTGAATTAAATTTTGAAATCTTTCTTCATCCCGTCCCTTTTTTTCGGCCACGAGTCTCCAAATTACAAGCTTCCAACCTTTTCCCTCCACGCCCAATTCATTTTCACGTACAATTAGATTGAATATTCAGTACTTGTTGGATATTCCAACGCTTTAAAAACCAGCGTGATTGACTTGTCTCTGTATAGGTTTGGTGTACATGGGGAGGATTTCTTCTGTAAATCAATTTTACAAGACCGAATGTTTTTGATCAGTGAATCCTCTTTGTCCGATACATTGTTTTTGGCTCCCAGCACTGACCGGATAGTTACCTGCCGGAAAAGCTTTAAAAAAAAATGATAATGTACATGCGGCTATTGGCTTTTTAAGCTTCAGGACACTGCTGAAGGGCATTGTCAAATCCGTAGGATGATCCTTAATTGTTTCTCGAAATTACGACTTTGTTCCATGTATAGCAACTACAATCCAACTTTAAATCGGTAAATCGAACCCAAAATTCTTCCCTCATCGTTATCCCTTTTATTTATCTAACTCGTGTAGTTTTCAAAGCACCGAGCCGCTTGTATATTCTGAATAAAGTCGGTAATATATTCCCCCGGTTTGGCTCAGTTCGTGTTTCGCGATATAATTTTCGTTCTGGAATGAAACGTAAAAGTTTAATACAGAAAGTTCTGACTCCCTTCCTTCCCACCACAGAAAATCCCACCGATGCTTTTGATATTAATATTAATTGTTGGCAGGGATGAGGGTGCGATTTTTGAAACATTTTATAATTTATTGATTTTGTTTTTCAGCACATTAAAAGTAAAAAGCAAAGAGTCCGAGTGGTGGAATTTTGGGTTGAAACCGCCCGTGAGTGTTTCAACATTGGAAATTTCAACTCTCTGATGGCCATCATCGCCGGTTTAAACATGTCGCCCATCTCCAGGCTAAAAAGAACGGTAAGTGTTTCGACTAAAATTATTGCTGCCTTCTGTAATAGTTGTTTACGAGATTTCATGGGTTTGGAAGAAAAAAAACTGCTGGTTATGGTTTTGCGTGCCCCTCTCTCTTCAACCCCTTGCATTGAACACAGAAATGGGTATATTGTCAAGGAGGGATCGCCTTTTAAAGAGCATCTAATCGCTGCAGTCACGTGCCCAGGGCTGTTTTTTACGTATAGCCCTCGCGGGACATAGATCTAGGCAGTTGCTTAACGTAGTTACAACTTTCAATAACGGATTTACGTTTTCATTAATTAATTCAAGAAGTAACTTCCGTTACTTTTGGTCTATTTACTCTAGTCCAGGGCCCTCTGGAACTTTTAAAGCCCACATTTTCCGGAATCGGCACTCACAGAACCCAATTTATGTGGGTCCTGCAAACCCAAATAGCCAGTTTTGCTGGATTGAGTCCCCCACAATTCAATTTAGCACAGAGCATAACAGTTGAAAATCTAATTTCACGGGTATCATGATTTTGGTCCTTCAATAAATCTATTCCGCTGATTTAGCTCTTTCAGACCCCCAAAAATGCCAATTTGGCGGTTTGGCTCATTCGAGACTCGCGGAACCTTACTTTCCGATAAGAGGGGGAGAGAAAAGGCGCTCTTGAGAAAGCGGGCGTGTGGTCCCCGTACCCACTGGCGTAGATACGGCTCTGATGACCGCCTTGGATTAAACGTTTATCCACTTCTCGCTATCTCCCAGAACGTAGGAACGCCAAGGTGGAAGGATTTCATTTGTAAAAGGGTCATTGTATGAATTTTGTTTTTCATTTTAATTCTCGGTTAATTTTGGTGAGCGATGAGGCCGTCGCCGGAAGGAGAGGGGGCAGAAGCTGACTCACAACCTATTTGGGGCAAAAATATCTGTATGAGCCCCCTATAAACTTCTAAAATTCAACAAGAAATTTAATTTTTTTCACGCATGTTACGTTAAATTGTTGATTTTTCTCAATTGAATTTTCCACACCTCAACCGTGAATTAACACCTTATCACAATTTAAACCTTGAATCGGCGTGTTTGTCTATTTTAACCACAAATTAGCCTTTTTCTCAATACTGTGCCACAAATTTGCTTTTACTTATAAATTTTATCTGTGAATTAGCAATTTTATTCGCGTTTAACCATGAAATATCGATTTTTTCCAATGTTAGTCATTAAGCTGCACAATCGAAGCCACGAAGTAGCTTTTGTCTCCATTTTTACCACCAATTAGCGTTCATCCTAATTTTAGCATAATATAGGAGTTTTTCTAACTTTCTCATTTTATCCGCGAATAGAAGGCAATGTTTTTCCTAATCTTGGCTGCTAATTAGCTATTTTTCTCAAGTTTAGCCATGATATAGCGATTCTCTCCTATTTTATCCGTAAAAGTATATTTCACAACGAGTGAGGAAAGCGTCGAGGAGGCGAAGCCGAGTTCGCTATTACTAACAATGACCGCGTAAAGACGCTCCTCACGAGTAGCGAACGCTATTTTTCGCTTGACCGGCAAAGTGTGAGGCACTTCACCACGACTCACTCCAAAAACGTCACTTCTAACAGTGACGGAAAGTACTTATAACATCACTCCTATAGCAGTGACGTAAAGTACTTTCGTTCACTTCGTGACGTAAAATAAGCAAATGACACGCTTAGATTAGAGTGTTTCTTTCGTCGTAAGGTAGACATGGTGAAAATAGCCAATTTCTCCGTAGGTCACGCAAAAATACCTTTTTTTCTGAATTTGAGCGTTTATCTTCCGTTAATTAACATTTTACTCAATTTTAGCCTAATTTTTGACCTTCAAAGAGTTTTTTCCTCTAAATTCACACTAAATATGCCTCCGTACACCTTAAATCCGGTTCATTATCATATTTATTCGCAAATTATTGCTTTTTATTAATATTTGCCGGGGAATAGCGTTTTTTGTCTTGCTTATTAGCGATTTTTCTTCGGTGAATCAGCGTTTCCCCCAATTTTAGCTGTGAAGTAGCTTTTTAATCCTGTAAATTAGGTTTTTTTTTTAACCAGGGGAGTGTACTTAGAGGCACGCAATCGCAATTTGGCCCCATTGCGCCTAAGATTATTCCTAAGTTTAGACCTGAATTAGCATTTTTTCTCTTCAAATTTTGACCCGAGTTAGAGTTTCACTCATTTGGACATACGTTTTTCACTTTTAACGCTGAGTTCACGATTTTTCTCAATTTTAGCCGCGGACATGGCCAAAGAACAGTTATAGGGCTTTATCTTAATTTTCGCTGTGAAAAAAGCGTTCTTCTTTCACGATTTAGCGATTTCTCTCAATATGGCCACGATTCAGCGATTATTCTCTATTTTAGTCTTAAATTAGGCATTTTTCACAATCTGTTTTATAGCGATAGATTGAGAGCTTCTCCTCAATTCTAGCCATGGACTTGAGCCAAGATCGGCACGTTAGTTTTTTTTCTTCGAAACCGCGAATCAGTAATTTTTTTAATAATTGAGCTTAAATGACCCTATCTACGAACACTAAGGGGATTATTCCCCTCCTCACCGCACCGCGATTGTCACAACTGTGAATTTGAGGGAGTGAACTCTCGGAATAGCTCAGTTGGTTAGAGCACCCGGCGCGAAACTAGGAGGTCGTGGGTTCGAATCCCACCTGGGGAGAAATTTTTTATCAGAATTCAAAACAAGTAAAGAAGTAAGTATGTAATTTCATCCTCAGTCCCTCGAATAACAGTTGTGACTAGGGTGATGCGGTGAGGAGAGAGTTATCCCCTAAATATCCGTGGCTAGGGTCACCTAAGCTCAATTGTTCAATTAATTGTCGAATTCACCAGGACAAAAAAAGTGATTTTTTCTCAATTTTAGTCTAGAATTCGCATCGAGAAACCAGGAATTAGTGAGGTTTCGCATTTTCTGCCAAGAATAATATTGTTTTTTGTTTTTTGTCCTAACTTTCACAACCGCACACTGTAGTGCCCCTTATCGACTTTAGCCGTATGGACCTACTGAACCTGGGGATCAGCGTATTTTCTCGATTTTATCCGCGAAGTTGCCTTCAGATTGCGCGAATTACACTTTCCCGCTTTATTTCTGCACCAACCATGGTTTTACTGATCATTCGGGGGAAATTCGGAAAATTCCGGAAAATCCTACCAAACAGGTGGTTTTCAAGACTAACCGGGCACTTTAAAACTATCGGATTGCGCTAAAACATTGCACACGATTCACAAGTGGGTCGGTGAACGTTTTCTTAAAATTTGATACGGATCATTCCGAGGAAATTCGGATAATTTCTGAAAAACATACCAAACAGGTGGTTTTCAGGACTGACCAGGCACTTTAAACGCTCGGATTGTGCTGAAACTTTGCACACGATTCACAAGTGTGTGCGGTTGCGTGAAGTTGGCGGCACACCATGATGTATTTTCTTATAAATAAATGTTTTGCAGTGCTAAACAAACGTATACGAACGTTGTTGTGTCTGAATATAATAGCGAAACAAACGATTGGGAGCATGCCGTGTGCCGTTACGGGAAGCTGGTGGGACACAAACGTGATGTATTTTCTCATAAATCAATATTTTTCAGGGCTAAGCGAACGAAAATTTACGCAATTTATGAAAATTCTGGCTGAACAATCGTAAAAAAATGATTTTGTGTCTGAATATGTAGCGAAACAAACGATTGGGGGTAAGTGTTCTGTTGCATGAAGTTGGTGACACATTTTGTTTTGAAAAAATTGTATATAGCGGAGCTAAACGAACGAAAATTCGGGCTAAACAATCGTAAACAAACTATTTCGAGTCTGAAAATGTCGCTAAACAAACGATGGGGTCATAAAATGTTCTGATGTGTGAGGTTGGCGGCGTACATGCTGTCTTTTCTTATAAATAAATATATTGCGGGGCTAAAAAAACGAAAATTTGGGCTGAACAAGCGTTAAAAAACGACGTTGTATCTGAATTATTTTGCGAAACAAACGATTGGGGGCGTGTGTGCCGTTGCGTGAAGTTGGCGGCACACATTTTGTTTTTGAAAAAATCGTATATTGCAGGGCTAAACAAATGTAAACAAACCATGAACAAACGAATGGCGCCATTTTTGTGTGGTTGTTCTAATCCCTTTCCACCCTTCCACAGAATTGAATTATATACGTAATATGGAATTGAACTATATACGTAATATGGAGTAATCCACTCCCTTCCCTCACCAACACTAATCCATCACGTTCACCATAAATTCATTTCATTTCCTCTTTCCTTTCCGTACGTAGCGTGTTCCTGTTCCTTCGTACTACAGCGTTATTTTTCGGGTTGGTCAGTGCCTGTTAGAGAGCATAAGGGACGGGAGAGTACGAACTGGAAAAATCATCAATCTTTCTCCTTTCCAACTTCCGTAAACCTTGTAGTGTGTTTGTGGTTGAATAGTCATGGGTGAAATCTTATTGAAAACCTTACCTTATTGGAATTTCCAAGAAAAATTTCATTTTCTTGAATTTGACACGCATTTCCCCTCCTATTCTGTTGTTAGTCAGTTGCACACCTCTAGAATATCACAAAGTAAGGAGCGGCTGAAAATAGCGAACGTCAAATTTAATTCACTTCTGTTCCTGACATTTTCACTTATTCCTTCGTATTTTTTTTTTTTGCTATGTTTAACAAATAGCCTTCTATGATAATCAAATTACGGGACCTGAAATTGCCTTAATTTAGCCACATTTTTACTTTGCAAGAACCAATTAATCTGAACCTCAATTAATATAAAATTTTTCGTGGACTTCTTGTCTCCTGTATCCTGCAGGGCTACCCCAACAGCCAGATCCCCCCCCCCCGACTAAGTCATGCTGAAACATCCCTCTTTTTCTCTACCACCATACCAAGTCAAGTAACACCCTTCACTCACTCCTTCCCTACGCTAACCCTGTACGCCACACCTTAGTATAATAATGAAATTTCTGTGAGATGTAACCCAATTATAAATCGGAGTGGGCTTTATAACCCTCCTTACCAACCAACCCCCCCCCCCTTCACCAAAAATTCCCTTTTAACTGTTACCTGTGATTTTATTAAGTTAGTCGCCCGGTGAAAATGTCGAAAGAGCAAAGAAGCGGAAAGGAAAGTATAGGTAGAAAAGGTTTTAAGTGTCTTTCGCTTCATCTCACCCGATCTTCTTTCCTTTTTTTACGTTGATGTCAGGGGGGGGGGAGGAGGTTGAATTTTACGCGATTAAAATGTAGTGCGTGGAACTCTCTTTCCTGCGGAGGCTAAAGAACTCTTCTCCGTCTAGTGATAAAAGAAACCCCGTAAAGCCATTTTAAAGGAGCGGTGCGCGGTGAGAGAGAGTTACTTTTAGAGCCGTATATACCAACCTTCGGCGGGGTGGGATGAAGAAATATGTCACCTAAAAAGCTTTATGGGCCTTTCTGTATTGTACCTCGCGGGCCTATAAATCGTTTTTCCACTCCCGTGACGCTTCCAGTCAAGACAGTTAGGAATCCTTGTGTGTGCGAGAGAGTGTGTGTACTGAACTGAAGAATAGAAACAGGCAGGCTTCCTTTTCGGGCTTGAAGATTCGAATAGTGGCACCCCCCTCCCCCGCCGACCCAAATTTCCAACACGACCACCATTTTTCCTCCATTCTTCGCTCCATAGCATCACCTTACGAGCCTTAAAATCTCCAAAGATTCTTCAAAAATAAACTGAAACGATCACATTTTCAGCTTCATCTACTTCCAAGTTTATGAAATTTCCTTTTTTTGAAAGGCAGGGAGTGAGACGTCTAACTTGTCGGTTAGTTGACTTAACGAGTTCCCTTTAAAATTATCCTTCCCTTGATGACGCACTTAGGAAGTTTGTAATTTCGGATAGAACTTGGCAGCAATGCAATGATGAGAATGGAAAATAGGGGTGGGCTCAAAATTTCCTCTTTTAGTACGCTCTAGTAACATTAAAAGAGGACATAAACCGTTGTTCCCCCCACCTGACACCCGTGGGTGTGGGATGGATGGAGAAAGGAAAAGGCCTTGGGAGCGAAATTGGCGATAAAACTTACGGAGAGTCTTTGTTGAAATTAAGGAGATAATACACCGAAATCCGTGGCTGAGGATGGGAGGAGAAAAGTGATCGGGGGGGGGGGGGGTGAGTCAATGGGCCTTTGTTTTTTAGAGTAAACTTAATAAGAGAGTTTTCAAAAGATACCAGTAGACACTTGGATTCTTCTATCCCAGTGCTTAAAAAGTCGTAAGCCTGACTTCAGACTTCCTCTTTGTGCTCCCCCCCCCCATATCCTTAGCAGCTCTGTTCGAATCGTTTCGTTCAATAATTTCTATAGTTAACTAAATAAATTCACTAGTAGTGGATTTGACCAAGTTGGAGTTAAAGTGCGGGCTACTTAACACTCAAAGTTAAGAGTGACTCGAGGTTAAGAAAGGTTGCTAACCCGCAGGCCAAGCTCGAAAAAGTGAAACGAGCTTTTTTGCTAACCCCAGCGCGAACCTCAACTCTCAGCTGATAACAAGAATAGCTCCGTTCGTTTGTAGTCCGGACCTTTTATCATTTTTTCCCTGTTATTTCACATGATGACCCGCATGATGAGGTTTCAAGATCTCGTACTGCTCGGAGTAGTTCGGGACTGACAAACGAACGGAGCTTGTCTTTCTGAGGTAGAAGTTGAGAAAACTGCATTGGGTCGGTGTTATAGTGAGGGCTAGCTAACTCTAGGAGTTAAGAGGTCGTTCGAGTTAGGAGAGATTCCGTTTCACCATCAATTCCAAGATTGAAGTTACGAAACCCTTATTTTTTCCCCCCAAACAGCCAGACACCTTCGGTTTTTCGCCGAAAATTCAGCACATTCAAAAAACCTCACTCAGGACAATTCAAATGAAGACAATTTTCGACATCATTTCAGCTCACTTCGAAAATTAAACGAAAACAAGCTAGAAAAAAAGAAAAGAAAAACTGCTGAGGAGCGAAAAAACGAAGAGAAGGAGTCAATTCTTCGCGATTAAAGCTGTCTACAGTAATAATTTTTATCTACACAACAGCCCATCACATCACTGAAATTTATTCAGTGCAGTCGTGCACGGACAGTCGTTCTTTGCTGGATTCGATCAAATTTTGGAAAAATCATTCCATTCTATTCGTTCCGTCGAACTTCGTTCTTCGTCTCTGGTGAAAAACTGTCAAACCTCACAATATACACTCATAAACATACTAACCTCATAAAATTGAAAATTTACCCATAGAATTGGCAATTTCCAAAAAAATCGGCCACTTCCGCTAAAAATTGCACTTTAAAGCCAAAATAAGTATTAGCTAGTTACTGTAAATTATTAATAACGATCACCGAAAGGACAATTATTGCCGCTCGAGTAATAAGACAAAATTAACAGAAATTGAGGACCAAAACTAACATTGAGGATACATTACAATTTCCTCATGAAATTAACCATTTCTGCTTCAAATTGACAATAATTCTTCGTGAAATTGAGAATTACCTTTAAACATGGCAATTTCCTCACGAAATTGGCAGTTTCCTCATAAAATTTTACTAGTACTTTCTTTTAAAAATTGACAGTTTCCTCGTAAAATTGAAAATGCTCTCATAAAATTTAAAACTTTTCCATAAACTTAATTATTATCGTATAAATTTATTAATATTTTATTTTTAGGGCTTTGGCTTAATACTTCTTATACTTGTTCGTTTCCTGAGCTTTCGCCTTCTTGTGCTGAAGTAGAAAAATCGATAATTTCTGCTTTTAATTGACAATCCGCCAGAAAAAACAAAAACAAAAACAATTTTCTCGTGATACCGACAATTTCCTCCTATAAAATTAACAGTTCCTAGAAACGATTTCCTTTAGAAAATCACAATTTCCTAATCAAACTGACAAATTTTTTGTAAAATTGAAAATTCTCTCAAGAATGGCAACTTTTCCATAAAATTGCCAATGTCCTTATAAAACTGACTATTTACTCATTGAACTGTCATCTTTTTAACCGAGAATTTCCTCATTTGCGATGAGGAACCCCACATTAACAATTTCATCGTGAAACTGACAAGTTTTTCCAATGAAATAGACAATTTTATCATAAAATTGCCCTTGATGAAGCGTTTAGCGTAAATTTTGCCCAAGGCGTTGGCTTTTCGCGTATATCGCGCACGGTTAGATCAGCTTTTTACACGTTCACTTTTAAACAAATTCTTCATCTAGACAATGTAGATTATAGATAGTTTTCTCTTTTGCGTTTTGCTCCTTTTTTTGGGCGTTACTTCACCGACTAGGCGTTTGGGTCATAGTTAGGGTACGAATCGTCAGTTCAGGCATTTTTAAGGCAAGAATGTTCAGTTTGGCCATTATTGGAACGCGAGTGGTCGTTTTTCAAGGCGCAAATCCGTCAGTATAGCCATTGTGGGCGAGGAGGGGGGCATGAATTGTCAATACGACCAGCAGCCCGTTTTATAGGGCTTGTCCAGTCTGGTCTACCACTTTCATGGGATGAATTGTCGTTGTCCCTGACGCTTTCCACTGGAATGACCATAGTTTGACCATTTATAGCAGACCAGCAATCTTCTGTACACCCGTTCGATCGGGTGTACAGAAGATTGCTGGTCCAGAAGCTGCGTGGCCTTGGAGTGGATGGACGCTTGTTCACATCCCTCCGTTCCTTTGTTGCCCAGCGATTCATAAGAGTCAGATACCATGATGAGAGATCGTCTTTCCGCGCCACACGGCATGGAGTTCCACAGGGAGCAGTTCTGAGCCCAATCCTCTTCAGCATCATGATAAATGACATAATCACCACCCTCACTAGGACTTGTGGCATAAATGCACTTTTATACGCCGACGATCTGGTTATCTGGGCAACATCAAGCAGCATACCAGCCCTAGAGACTGTCATGAACACAGCTCTTGAAAGGCTGGCGGAATGGGCATCCATGAATGAGATGGAAGTGAACACCCTCAAAACAGAGTTCCAGCTGTTTACCCTCTCGACTAGGCGTCACTCGGTGTCCCTGGAACTTGACAATAGGCCACTGAGTCAGACAACCTGTGCAACATATCTTGGGATTAAACTCGACTCAAGACTTTCATGGTCTGCCCAAGTGGACAGTATGGCTGAAAAGGGCTCAAGGAGGTCGGGACTTCTGAAGCGACTGGCCAGCTCAGCTTGGGGTGCTACGCAGGATGTCCTCACTTTAGCGTACAAGAGCTATGTGCGACCAGCAATGGAATATGGTAACGAGCTGCTGGTGACCTCGTCGGATTCAGCGGTTCGCAAACTCGAGGTTGCCCAAAATAATGCCCTAAGAGTTGTGATTGGAGCTGTCAAATCAACACCTATCGTGGCACTAGAGCTGCAAACTGCTGTAGAGCCCCAGAAGTTCAGGAGGGATGCCGCAGCGCTTGCCCTGTCGGAGAGGCTTCAAAGGAATGGAGTTGAGTACTGGTCCACATACACGCCAGCAACTGCCCGTCTAACAACTCAGGGCACGTTCCTTTCAAAGATACAGGACCTCAGGGAGACTTACAACCAGACCCTTGGAAACCCTGAACCATTCCCTTCTCTGGCCGAAGCGATCCCTCGAAGAATGGCCACTGGTTACACCTCACTGCTCACAACAGTCTCCAAAACAACCACCCCTCCCTGTGAGCTGAGAGCAGCAGCTCTTGAAACACTGGAGATTCGATTTCCGGAACCTGATTGGCTCAGGGTCTACACCGATGGCTCGGCTGAGGGTGCAAGCAGGAATGGCGGCGCTGGTGTCTTCTCTGAGGCTGGGACGATTTCTGCTCCTGCTGGACGCCTTGCTGGAAGTTTTGATGGTGAGATAAGAGCAGCGGTTCTAGCCCTTGAATTAATAAGGAATTTGGGTCGACCACGAGCAGTCATACTCATTGACTCACAGGCAGCTATCATGGCCCTCAGCTCAAACTCACCTTCCGACTCCCTCGATGTAGTCAAGGCCCGGAAATACATTGAAGAACTGCTGGGAAGTGGACTCGACATTGCTTTGCAATGGATTCCTTCCCACTGTGGCATCTTGGGAAATGAACGGGCTGACTCCCTGGCCAAGGAAGGATCCCAGATGGATATGCCTGAATCTTCAATCGGATACCAAACTGCGAAGAGATGTATCTGGGAGAGCATCGAGGTGAAGGTGAAGGAGGCCCACCAAAGAGCTGCAGAGGGTAGAAGATGGGCCGCTTTGCTCCAACCCACAAATCGTGTGCCAGCGCAGTTACCCAGAAAAGAGTCTGTGGCGGGCTTCCGCCATACCACTGGCCACGATTACTTGAATGCCCATCTCTGCAAGATACGGGTGGAGGACAACCCGGGTTGCTCCCTATGCCATTCGACGACTGAGATGAACACGGACCACCTGTTTGACTGTCCTCAACTCGAGGACATCAGGACACAGTTCCAATCTGACGACACCAACTGGTCGAAGATCTCAAAGCTGCAAGAGGTCGGATGGCGGAACAGCCAATGACCTGACTGGCGTAGGGGAAAAAAAAAAAAAAAAAAAATTTATAGACAGAAACTTTGAAGATTGAAATTTTTATGGCGTTATTTCAGAGAACGAATCGTCAGTTCAGCCATTTTCAATGGGCCGGGATGAGGCTTTTTTGGCCATTTTCAAGGCGCGAGTCGTCATTTTAGGCATTTTTAGGGCGTGGATAGTCCGTTTGACTATTTCCAGGGGACGAATCGTCCGTAAAGTCAAGTTCAGGGTGTGGACGGTTAGTTTAGCAATTTATAAGGGATGATTCGCTAGATTCACCATTTTTCGAATGATTCGAACGAGCGAAAATTTGTTTTTGACGCAGTGAAATCCGTGAACTTTTTTTAAGGTCCAACAAGCATCAAGTCACATTAGGCATTTTAATAGCATGAATCGTCAGTTAAGGCATTTCCAAGACGCAAACTATTAGTTCTGCTATTTTTAGAGCACAAATCGTCTGCATTTTTAGCCATTTTCTAGGCGTGGTGGCTTCAGTTTGTCCATTTTTGCACAACGAATGGTAAGTTCCGCCATTTCACTGGCACAAATTAGCACATTTAGCCATTTCTAGGGCGTGATTTGCCAATCAAGCAATTTTATAGCAATTTATAGTTTCAAATCAAATTAAAAAGTTTATCCAGTCCATGAGGTGCACGTAGCTAACGCTGGTTGGTGGGGCGGTTGAAAGGGGTTCGGTGAGGACGGCACATGCTCGGTGCGCAATCGCAAGTGGTCAGTTTATCGCTTGAAGGGCGCTAATAGCCCTGTTTGGTCATTGCTTGGGTGCAGATAGCCACTTTGAAAGGTGCGAATCGCCTGTTTTGCCTCTTTAGAGCACAAATGATCAGTTAGGCAATTTTTAGACCGTGAATTGCTGGTAAGAGTTGAGTTTGCCATTTACAGGGTGTAAACAGCAAGTTTTTAAGGCCAGGATCGTCAGTTTAGACATTTTCAAGGCGTGAAGGCTCATTACGGCTATTTCTCACGCGCGAATGGCCAATTTTGCCATTTTCAGGACACGAATCATCTACTAAGGGATTTTTAAAGTGCGAATTGTCAGTTTAACCATTCATCTTAGGCCGCACAGAGTCAGTTTTACCAATTTTATAGGGCGTGAATAGCCAGTTTTTTTTCAATTTTAACGCTGCCAGTATGGCCATTCCTAGGGCATAAATCCGTCATTTCAGTCAATTGTATGTTACGAACTCAGTTTTGACATTTTCATTGCGTGAGTCATTAGTTTAACCATTTAGAGAAAGCAAACAGTCAGTTCTGCCATTTTTTAAGGTGCGAATATTCCGTCACGCCATTTATGGGGTGCGAATGGTCAGCTTTCTATTTCTAGGGCGCAAGTTGTCATAGTATAGTCATTTATAAAGAGTGAATAGCCAGTGTGATATTTTCAGAGCATGAATCGTCAGTTTTTCCATTTTTAGGGGTCGTAAAGTCTGTTGGGCCATTTATAATAAGCGTGAATCGTCAGTTTTGCTTTTTTAAGGACACAATAATTAGTCCCGTCAAGCTAACGCCCGAATGGTTTCGGGCATTCTTGGCGCGCAAATGGTTGATTTTGGAATATTTAGGGCAGGAATTGTCTATTTGGGGATTTGCGGAGCGTGAATTGTTAGTTTGCCCATTTTTAGAGCGCGTTACGAGAGCTTGGCCACCTTTAAAGCGGGAATCGCTAGTTTTAGCGCAACTTGAATGGAAGATTTAGCCAGTTTCATAGCGGGATTCATGTTCTATCCATGCATTTTCAGGGCGGTACGAACCGTCAGTCTAGACACTTTTACAGACCGCGTGAAGTCCGTTGGGCTTTTTTTTAGAGCGGTACTTGCCAGTTTGGCAATTTTTAAGGCGTTTCAAGGTGGGAATAGGCAGTGAATTGATAGCAAGCCATATTTATTAGAGCGAAGCACACAATTTCATAAGCCTCTCCCTTGAGTAAATCTTGGATCCGCGTCTGAACCCTGCGATATTTTGTTTTTAAAAACAGCCAGTTATAAAATTTCTCTTCGAATGAGCCAGTACGCTAATTTCTCATTTAATAATGTTATTGTTCTTTTTTATTTATATGTCCCAGCAATTAATTAATTACTTGAAATTTAGACGACCCATGTCTAAGGACTTTTCAAGAGATTACTCCCCCCTCACCGCACCACCTAGTCACCCCGGTGTATTCTTGGTGAACTGTATGTGGCCCCTTCCAACATAGGCTTTGGCATGATCGACAAAAGTTGAGTTTTCCTTCTAGTGACACGTGGCAGCAAAGGAAAAAGAGGAGAGAAAAATATGAAGACATCGGATGACGGATAAGAATGTCCAGCTCAATCAAGCTGTCAGTCGTTCTGCCATTGAAACTGACCCAGCCAGTGAAAGCATCTGGCCGATCGGTTGGAAACGACCTAAATGTGTTCCGTCGTCTTGGATCTCTTGATTCATTAATTTTATTTTTAAAAACAATGCTAATTTCGGGCAGAGTGCCCTTCAATTTTTCCCCCTTCGATATTCAATTTCTCAATTATTCTGTTTTTTTCACCGCTCTCACACTGAAAAATTCAATATTCTTTCCGCTTCATGTTATGGAAGACGCACACCCTTTATTTTATTCATAAAAAATTGAAATCGTTCGACAAAAAATATTAACAATTTGAAAACAAACGGGTCATAAGTCGGTGGTGGGGGAATGAATTAAGCCGTGAACATGGATTTTTGTCCCTTCGGCCGCCCCAGTGATACCTTTTGGAACTTTTACGGGGTAGCTTATATAGTGGTGACGCTACGTATATATGAGAGGATGGGGGGGGGGGTGAGTAATCTGCAATTCAGATGGTTTCGAGCAACCGCCTGTACGAGATTTCTGAGCTGTTAGTGGTTGGAGAGGGGAATATTACGTAAGCGAGGGTGCAGCTTGAGGAAAAAGACAATGCTATAATTATGGGTGGGGTGATGGGGTGTGGGTGGCTCAGAAAAGCTGCTAAAGAAAGACACGTGTTTGTAGCTCTCATCTTTATAAAAATGAGGTAATGTAGTTGCACATAGTCGTCCAACGTTTCTATAGCTTTGACACACACAAAAAAACTTTTTTTCTTTTTTTTTCCCCCTCGGAAATGTTTGTGACGCTTCTATCCTCGCCTATTTTATACCAGTATCACTCTTAAGACACAAATTCACTTATTTTACATCACTGTAAATTAACATTGCTATTTTGTAAGATACGTGAATCAGTTGCGTATAAACTATTTTGTCCTTGCTGTTCATCGTAGCAACTTAACGATGGATAGGCTGCTTGACCTGAATCGTACTCTACCGTACTTGACTTCGTCAGTCATTATACGCTATACGAGGACCAAGAATTACACTCTGGCATCCTCTAATAACTTCCCATCGAGGCTCAAAAACGAAAATAAAAGGTTTTATAAAGCTGAAGAGGCACACTCATCTGGGGCTTTTAAAAAGAGGGATCTGGTAAATAATTCGCTCTTTTATCTTCATTAGGAAATAATCTCTTTGAACTTTTCAACTTAGTTGTTTCATCATCGGAAAAAGCTACTACCCACGCTGAAAAAGTTTTTCATTTTATCGAAGAAGTGAAAAAAAAAAAAAAAAAAAGGTTTTAAAGAAAAAAACGTTCGCATTGGTGCGAAAACAAGGTGACAATCCGTGTAGGAAGTGTAGGCCGGGTAGGGAGCGGATAGTCCCCGTGTGAGCTTGTTATCCGGCCCTTGCAAATACACATAGGCGACATTTTTTTTTATTTATAGGCCTCTTTTTTCTAGGTGTATGTATTTATTGCATCGTCGACTTCTTTTTGCAAAAGGTGCAGCTCTTTTTATTACATTGTGATCCCCCCACCCTCTCCTATAAACCTGTAACTCGAGTATCGAGTGGAAATTATTTGATTTTTTTTTTTTCTCACGTCGCTCTTCCACATTTACTATTGTTCACAGTGGAGTAAAGTTCAATGTGCCAAATTCTCCGTTTTGGAACATCAAATGGATCCGTCGTGTAATTTCAGTAGCTACAGGTCAACGCTCAAAGCCGCCGTCTGGCGTTCTGCCGCAGCCACCGATGACTCGCAAAGGATCGTCATTCCATTTTTCTCCCTCCTCGTCAAGGATCTGTACTTTTTGAATGAAGGCTGCTCGAACAAGTAAGTTTTTATTTATTTATTATTATTTCGCACTTCCGGAAGACTTTGTATAATGTATAATATAACGACATGTTAAAAGCGACGGTGTAGGGAAGCGGGAAAGTGACATGAAACTTTTTGTTTTCCTTGTACTCCATATATCAAGTGGGAGGTGTGTGCAGTGTGTCCCAAGACGCCGCGCGTGTCTCATTATAAAGTTCGAGAAACGGATGAAATTCCGTTTGGTGTGTATGCGATGATTCTCACGCAGGGAAGGTGGAATATTTTGTTAGAGGGCAAGATGACGCCAAGAGAATGATGTATCGGCTCCTACACATCTCTTTATTCCCCCTGCATATCATTTGACTGACTACTGATATCAAAGTTATGCAATTTATTAAGCTCCTTGAACTGAAGGGAGGACTGAGAGTAGCGACTCCTGCTGTGAAGGAGCTAAGCATCTAAGAGGACCCGCGAAGAACCAAGTTCAGGTCATGAATTATATTATTCCTTCCGTTCAACGCTCTTGTTGTGTTCAAAGTTGAACGTTTTGTTTCTTTGCGAAACTGGTGTTACACAAGTGAACAAAAGCCAAACGAATCATCGTTTGAAAGGGAAGGGGATTCCAATTTCTTGTGAAAGGCTGATCACTACATATTGCGCGTATCGTGCTAGATGACATACTCGAGGGCCTTGTTTTGGCCAGAACGTTAATAATAATTTAGGTGACTCTGGAACCTTGCTTTTGTGAGAGGATCCGTCAAATGATAACGCCGAACGCCGGCATCGGCGTTTTAACCGGTGGCCTTCACTGCGACCAATTTACTGGAGGTCCTTTTTTCTACTACAGAATCGCTTCACGATTCCTACTGGGAATTCATACGCTCGTTTCACATTCGACTCAATAATAACGCCGTAACGAGTGAAAAACCCAAAACAACGCCCAGACCAACGATTGGAACAACTTGCTACGTCGGCGACTGGGGTGACGGAGCCATCAATGCCGGACAACGGAGCTTTGGACCGGACCGGTGACTCAGCCTCTCACTAGGTACACCACTTGTAAAATCCTCGACGATTGGATAATGGAAGTGCCCATTAAGTGTCACGGCGGGGCGAAATGACGAAGTAACGTCGCTGGAAGCGGGGCCGATGGAATATTATTTCCTCGACTTATGACGATTGTCTGTATCGTGGTGTTTACACTCGTCCTGATCCTGAAATAAATAAAAAATTAGCCGAGTACAATGCCACAGGGTAATCAGTTTCTGGGTCAGATTAGAAATTACCCGACTCACAGCTTCGCCAGCTGCAAATATCCGCTCATTACCTGACAAATCGCATCGGTTTTGGCGCTGTAGGGTGAACTTTTAGGTATACGCGGCTGGACTTACATTTCCCACTGAATAGATATTTTCCGAGATGTCTTGTAAGTTTTCCTTCTAAAGTTACCAATTCTGAGGCTGTCTGAACGTTCATTGGAGTGATTTTAAACAGGAAACTCAACAAATGGGGCCCGAAATGTTCTTATCGACGTGCTTACTTTGTTAATTTTATCCCAAACCGTTTCCCGACCGAGTGATTTTTACGAAGACGAACTCTCTTGTTTAAGTGGTCAGAAAGTTTATCCGGTGGATTTAGCAATTTTTCTTAATTTTAGCAACGAATGAACGCTTTTTCTCAATTTTCAGCAGTGAAAGAGCGCTTTTTCTTTATTTTAACCCGACTTGCCCCCCCAAAAACAGAACGTTAAGGGGGAGTTGCACATGTGTTTCCTCGACCCCCCTCCAATCATACCTCGCCTACTCCGCGTTACGGAAATTACCGCCGTATTTCTGCACCAATCGTGGTCTTCAAGGGCTCATTTAAATCTTCAGGAAATTCCGCACAAGCGTACGATCTTGCTTTCCTAAATAAGTCGTCGAAAGAGTGTGAATTTTCAAGGTAAAAGTTTGTGTGCGTTTTACAGTTATTTTAGGGATGAAATATGAAAAAGGAAGATCATACGCTTGTGCGGAATTTCCTGAAGATTAAAATGAGCCCTTGAAGTCCACGATTGGTGCAGAAATACGGCGGTAATTTCCGTAACACGGAGTAGGCGAGGTATGATTGGAGGGGGGTCGAGGAAACACATGTGCAACTCCCCCTTAATGTATTTTCTCAATGTTAGTCGCGTTAGGGCTACGCTCTACTTTGTAAAGGCTTTGAGCCGCCGCGAATTAACATTTTTTTCAACAAGCAGTGAGCCCTTTCCCCTTATTTTAGCCACGAATCAACGCTATTTTTCAGTTTTACTTGTACACTAGTCCAAGAAAACAACAAATTAGTGCTCATTTCTACATTTGGCACGTGAGTAACGACCTGCAGAAACTGAGGATCATTGATTTTTCTCCATTTCATCCGGAAATTCGCTTCAAGAGGCTGTGAATTAGTGATTTTCCCAATTTTAGCAGGGATGTTGCTTCTCAGAAAGTCAAATTAGCGCTTTTTAAAAATTGTACCTTCGAAATTTGCATCCCTTATTCGTACCTTATTCGAGTTATTGTCAATTTCAACAGTGAATTTACGCTGGCCCCCTCCCCCTTTACCGGAAATCAAGCTAAGAACAACGTCGCCGTCTTCGTGGGTGGGTTTGAAAAAGAAAAAAAAAAAAAACTCTATTTGTGCGAAAAGCATATTAGCGGAATGTAATTCAAGGCGTCCTGAGGATAACCGATTTTGATGCGAACAAAGCTGGGCTAACGTACCTCAGAGTTAGATCTCAAATGTTTTTCTCACTCGACTTCACCAAAGAAATATAAAAGTTCACAGAATTGACAGAAGTTAACCAAAACAAACAAACAAAACAAAACAAAACAAAACAAAAAAAAAAAAACAAAAAAAAAACAAAAAAAAAACAAAACAAAAAAACACATTTTTTTGAATTACTGAAAATATGGTAAAAACCTTAAACATTTATGAGATCGGTAAGGGAGCGACTTTCGTAATTGGTCTGCGAATAATTTTTCCACTGGGGGTTAAAATGTCCACGACGCGCACGACATAGTCTTTTCCCGAGTGACACTTTGAAATACGACCGCGTGGCCACGATAACGGTGACAAATTGTCTTCCTTTACGAGTACTAATGCTCCTTTTCGGATGTTCGGGCTTGATTTTGTCCACCTCGAGCGACCTTGTAGCGACGACAGGCTCCATCGCTTCCATATGTCGCGTTGCAATTGCAGTAATAACTCATACCGTTTCAACCGTTGCAGGATTTGTTGATCTGAAAAGTCAGGACCTGGAACAGCCGTTAGAGGGCTAAACACCAAGAAATGTCCGGGGGTGAGAATGTCGAACTCCTTAGGATCTGTGCTTATTTGTGTTAATGATCGTGAATTTAGCATAGCTTCGACCTTTGTAAGAACTTTATACAGTTCTTCAAACGTGAGGGAAATATTTCCGACGATTTTGAACAAGTTTGTTTTTATCGACTTGACTGTGGCTTCCCACAGACCACCAAAGTGCGGCGCTGACATAGGGATAAAAATCCAATTGATCTCCTTCGTAGTGGCATAGTCTGCGTTGACTTCCTGGACTTTAAAGTTTGTTAGGAATTTTTTCAACTCATTGTTTGCTCCCACAAAATTTGTTCCGTTGTCTGAGTGCATTTCCCTGCAAACACCTCGCCGCGCAGCGAATCGGTCGAGTGCATTTAAAAAGGAACGAGTGGACAAAAACGACCGCTCGAAATAAGTATGCTGTAACGCGTTGTAGACGACGAAGATGCGAATAAAATTGCAATACGTAGTCAAAATCGGTGCTACGCGAGACTAAACAGTGCACCGCGTTTGTTTTACGCTCTTCGAGATCCGTTGGATTGAAACTAATAGGCACAGGATTCTCAGGCCACGACGTCGACGAATGGGTCAAAAATTCAGGGCCGTTCCACCACAACTGGTGTTCCATCAACTCTTTTGGGGTTATTCCCCTGGAGGCACAATCCGCTGGGTTTAGAGCGGAAGGTACATACCTCCACCATTTTGTATTTGTCCCTTCTTGTATTTTTTGGACTCTATGGGCCACGAATGTTTGCCACCGCGCAGGATCCGAATTGATCCACTGTAGCGTGATCATTGAGTCCAACCAACAGGCAACGATTGATAACTCCAGTTTTTGTAGAGCCTTCAAACAAAAACGCAGAAGCTGAGTTAGAAGGACGGCGCCCAGCAATTCCAGTCTTGCTAGTGAAATAATTCCTTTTGCAGGAGCAATTTTCGATTTTGCGGCCAGAAGAAACGTTTCGGCCGGCTGGTTAGGGTACGAGACGACAATGTGTGCGACACTAGCATAAGCGTTTAAAGACGCGTCGCAGAATCCATGCAAGCTGTATGCCTGCGGAATTTTATTGAAATAGATCGGTCTTGGCACTGAAACGTGGTTACAGAGGTGAACGTCTGACCGAAAGTGTTTTCATGACTACACAACGTCTGGCGGAAGTGGATCGTCCCAATCCAATTCCCTTTTCCAGATTTCTTGTAGCAGGGGTATGGCAACAATTATAATAGGCAAAAGCCATCGAAGAGGGTCGAAAATTTTCGCAATACTCGATAGAACACCTCGTTTGGTTTCTGGTCCGGTGAGTTCTCGGACTTGATATGAGAAAATATCCTTCATAGGCTCCCAATTTAAGCCTAAAACTTTTACAAAGTTTGAGTCGGAGTCAAACTCGACAACCGAGACATTTCTTTTTCCAGATTCCGGAAGTTCGTCCAGTGCTTCGACGGAATTACTACACCATTAGATGGGTATATTGAATAAATCTGTCGCCGGTATTTTAATTAATAAATTAATTAGACTGATATTATCAGGACGACGATGGAAGGGCATAGCCCAACACGATTCGAGTTTCGAGAAAAAATGGCTCCCTGGCGGGATTTGAACCCGCAACCTCTGGATTACCAGTCCAGCACGCTGCCATTTCGCCACGGAGACGCCTATGGGAGTCGTACTCCAAGGGATAAGCTAAGCCGAACCCCACCCAGGTCAATTGTTTCTCGAAACTCTAGGCGCTTATACCTTTATACCTTTCAAGGGGTTTTAAAATTAAGAAGAATTTTTTACAAGTGTACAGCGCGTGAGTCTCCAAACAAACGGTGCACGAGGACGAAGAAGTGTTTAAAAAAACTGATTTGCATGGATTTTTCAAGCTTGTCGGATTATTTTTTGACAAAGAAGAGATCGACATTGGTTTTGACACAAGCAACTCTGTTGATTTGAGAGCCCGGACTCTTTTCTCTAAAAATTTGATCAGGTCTTCGAATTTGGGAAGGTCATGGTCATTGTCGTTTTCAAACGACTGTCTCGTGTTGTAATCCACTTTTTGGAGAACTAAATTAGTTAAGATCAAATCCCAGCAGTCAACAGGGAAACCCAGGAGCCGCAATGCTTCGACATTCGTGGTAAAATGTGTCAACAGGTTCTCCAATTCTGATGACTTGACGATATTTTTGCAATCCATCAGTTCATTTAGGTATTTGGTGGCGCTAAGACGTGCATTGTCATATTTTTTCAGTAGGATGGACCAAGCCACCGTGAAATTCTTTCCTTCCAGCTCAATTGATTCGACCAATTTCAACGGTTGGCCTTTTAAACACGACTTTAAGTGCAATAACTTATGGACTGGTGACAATTTCGAATTATCGACGATAAGAGACTGGAATAGGGATTCAAAATCAATCCATGAAGAAAACGAAGAATCTGAAAACGTTGGTAGTTCAATTATTGGGAGGCGAAATGGAGTACAAAATTACTATTAGGATTGTGGCCTATCTCGCCTGTCGAGTTTTGTTGTGTGAGTTGTTTTCACAGAAAACGTACTTACTTTTATACCAAAAACGTCGAAATGCACTTTTCTTTAAAAGTGATGACATTTTTTGAAATCTACGGTATTCCGTTCCAATGGAATGAGACAAATTTCAATCATCAATATTGTGTAAAACTCGAAGAAACATGGCGCTTTTGTCGCGCTGGTTCAATAAATAGCCGTTACTGCTCTTCGGATCGTTTGACCCCACGAAAACTTCTCAATTTTCTTAACTTTCCAATCGTTTACTCTAAATTTAATTTATCTCACTTCCTTTATGAGAAAATTTAAAGTATTAAAAACGCTGTATTCCTGAGTATTGTCCTCATAAGTATGAGTTTGAATTTACTCTTTGGACGGCTGTACCGGCAGGCAGACTATCAGTAGACTAGATTACACCCGACTTCCTTGCCAGGGGCTTAGCGTGACATTTTGATGCCATGGTAGAAGGCCCCCACACCACTGTCAAAAGATGCGAGTATCGGGCTACTTGCCTCAATCGGAAAATCATCCAGGGCTTAGGGTAGGAAAATTTCAGGAATCTCGGGGTTTTCTCCCAAACATCGTATTCGATTTACCTGGGAAGGACCTATTTAACAAATACGTTTTTGTAAACAGACCGTGGTGTCAGATTGACAGATTCTTGGCGTGGGAATGTTTCTCGGGGCAAAAATCAGCAGTTTCTTAGTCCCTGTTAGCTAGGTTTGCAGTAATCAAGCCAACGTGATGTATGATGTGGGGTTTAATCGTTGAAAAAAAAAAAAAAAAAAAAAACAATCTTGAAGGTTTGGCTCAGTAGACAAAAAAAATCATGAGCTTGGCTTACCAACCACAATCTTTGGGGGTGCAGCTTTAAAAAAAAACACTTTCACTGGTTTAACTCCTGAAACCCCTAATTTCGAGGATTAACAGGTTTTGCGCTTCAATAAACCAATCTCAAGGGCTTTAGACGTTCAAAAAACCAATCTGGAGGGTTAGTATCTTCAAACCACAGATTTCGCGGAACTTGGCATACTCAAAATACCAATTTCGAGGGTTATTTGATTCGGCTCAATAAAAACAATTTTACGGATTCGGCTCTCCATAAAAAACAATTTTTCCTCCTTTGGCTAATCAAAATACCTCAATTCCGTGAGGTTGGCTCTGTCAAATTCTTCCACACTTGGCGTGTGGAGGAACGGAGCGTGTTTGCGTGGAATACTGACCGGTTTTGGGATGCAACCGGCAGCCCATGGTACACTCTGGCCAGATCTGAGACTGTTTTGCCTCCAAAGATAGCCGCGTGGCATCGCAGTTTTCGGTCAACTTTATTGTAGTTTTTACGCCTCCTCCCACCAACTGGCAGTCGTTGTACACTGTTATAGATAGCTCTTGGGGGTGCACTGGTCTGCAATGGACCATTTTGTGCGGTTTTGGTGCCTCTTGGTAGACCCGAAGCCACGATTTCCTTCACGGAGCACCTGGCAACTATGGGCACTGGACAGTTGAATAGATGTGCAGTGTTTTGTACCGGTGGTGCGCAAAAGGACTGTATATTTATCCCAACTGTGCTCCGTTCTTTAACATATTCACGTAAAAAAATAAAATAATAAAAGCCTCAACCATCTGATAATGCCCCATTTCAAGTGATGCCCGGAGCGGGCCGCCTCACCGCCCCCCTTACGCTACGCCACTGTTCCTTGCCTTGCTGTTTTTATACCGGTCATGATAATAATCTATTATTAGCACAAAATATAGGTTTTTTTTCCTCCGTTTCATTTCATATTTGGTCATAGAAGGAGTGGGATAATATTGTGAATACACTGTTGGAAATTAGAGAAAAATGAAGAGCTTTTGTTAGGTTGGACGATCCGCAGATGCAGAGTTATGTATTTGTCCTTTCCCCCCATATAATTATGTATTTGGATAACGTAATGCACTCATAAAGTTGTAGTCGTAGGAGCCATCAATCCCTCGTTAAGGTGCGTCAAAACGAACTGGTTTCGGCTATTCGCCATCTTCAGCGAATGCAAGTACAACTGAAACTCAACAACTGAAAACTGAGTTTTACGAATGAGCGCTTTATTTCATTCGTGAATTGTCTCATGTTCTAAATTTCTAAAGCCGCGAACTTGCCCCAAGGACAGTTCAGTAGCTCGATTTCTTCATTCGAGTCGTCTATAAGGACACACAGCTACTTAAGATGACCGTTTTTTCACAAACTGCGAAAGATGGCTCCAAAAACCGTGAATTGAAGTTTTTCCCTCAATTTGTACCGCAAATGAGTGTTTTTTATCAATTTTAGCCGTGAAGAGCGATTTCTCACGCTTTGGCCCTCGGCCCTCGAACATATGCGCTTTTTTCCATTTTAGCCGCGATTTAACGCTTTTGCTAATCTTCTGTCCAAGGGATTCCTACAAGAACCGCTCATGTTTTCCCAATTTTAGCCATTTAAGGTCCTTCGTGAACCGCAACTTAGCGATTTTTCTCAATTTCAGCTCTGCATAGTCCTCCGGATGCCGGGCATTAGCGTTTTGACCCAATTTTAGACAGAAAGTAGGTTGTGCATGAAAAAAGCTGTAGCCGTAGGAGCAAAAACGAACCGGTTTCGGCTGCTCGCCATCTTCAGCGTGAAAACTGAGTTTAGAGTTTCAGATGTACTTTCATACGATGGAGGTGGCGAGTAGCCGAAACCGGTTCGTTTTTGACGCACCTCGACGAGGGAAGACTGACAATGTAGGCACCTACGGCTACAACTTTAGGCGTGCATTACCCACTAACCCTCGTAGTTTAAACGATCTTACTAACAATATCTATTTGGATAACCATGAAAAATTTGCTGAGTCAGTGAATTTTGTTTTGGGGAAGCCGTAGACACCCTGGTTATTGATGTGCGCGGACGCGAGTAGACGAGGCTCTGCGAACAGTACGGCGTTGCGATGTTAGTTGCAAGCCTGCACTGCGGTCAGTTTTACAGCGGCCCGTTTTTCTACATCAAACTAACCAGTTGATGGAGATTTATATCCAATTGAGAACATCAATTAAAGTACCACGCCCAAACCAATTGTATCGATCCCTGTCACTTGCCCTCTGGAGCATAAAGTCTTGAAAGATATCTGTTCAGAGGCTTACCCGGGAGTTGTCGAATGTGAAGGTGTGGGTGTGACGAATGAAGAGGCGGGTGTTAGGAGTAAAGGTTTCTTACTTCAACCAAATGCAAGGAAGTTTAGTCCGGATTGTGATTTTAAGTGAAACGTCCAATATCTTCAATATCTCTTAAGAATCCACCATCTATAGGCGCAAGTATTTTCAGATGGGGAGGGAATTGCTCCTTTGGGTGCTTGGGCCATTTTATTCTATACTTTAATACTGTTGAGCAATTTTTTTTTTTTTTTTTTTTTTTTACCGAACAATCAGATTATAGGGCGAGAAAACCCAAATAGTCATATGAGGCCACGCAAATTGGTTTTTCACGGTTCGTGGTCTCTCTAAAACCCAATTCAGACCCAAGAAACAATGCCGTGGTTTTTGGCAGAGCCAAATTTCACAGATTTGACACTTACGGAATCCAATTTCGTAGTTTTGGGCAATTAAAAAGAACTAATTTCGCCTTTAGCTCTATCATTTCTTGGTTCAGGTACTTTCAGAAACTAATTCTAGCTTCATCAAAAATGAAACTTCTTGGGGTTGACTCCTCCACTCTGCTGCTATCCAAGAGACGCGTGAGTTCTCTTTGACTCACTCGTCAGAGAAACGCCAATAAGACAACTCTGCAACTGTCTGGTGCCGCCCCGGGCCAACGCGGCCCTGGGGCTGATTCCTTGGTTGTGAAATTGGAAACGAGGCCACGAAAATCAGTGTTCTCTCTTCAAAGTGTGGTAGTTCGGCGGCCGGTATAGTTCTGACTTCTCAACAAAATCGAATTATGCTTATGAACGGGGGGGGGGGGGAGTGCTTTTGATGTGATTGGTATGTGTGGAATGGGAAAAGCTGTTCTCCCTACTGTCTTGAGCTAGCTACGCCAATACCCTGCTGAGTCCCTTGTTTGATCTGACTGTCAAAACTTTTCATACATTTTTTATGTCTGAAATTGTTTGGGTCTCATGATAATAAGACACAACGAGTTACGTAAAGTGTCAAAATAATGAAACAATGATTCACCCGCTCCCTGTCACTTAAAACATTTCTGAACAAGCTCCCTTTTACGCGAACAAAGCAAAACTAACTCCTTCCCCCCCCTTCCCTTTTCTTTCTGTGTTCCAGACTGCCAAACGGTCACATCAACTTCGAGAAATTCTGGCAATTGGCCAAGCAGGTGACCGAATTCATCACGTGGAAACAGGTCCACTGTCCTTTCCCCAAGTCGGCTAAAGTCATAACTTACCTTCAAGCGACTCCTGTATTGAACGAAGACGGTGAGGGAAACCTTTTTTCTATGATAATATGATTTAAACGGTGATGGATTGCCAAAAAAAAAAAAAGATTTATTCCCTGTTTTAAACATTTTTCTTTATTTATTTTTGTTTACAGCTCTAGCTCTGGCTTCCTTCGAATGTGAACCACCGGAGAACCATGAAAAGGATCGATATAAAACTTTAAAGTGAGTGATGCTAATTTTTTTCTGTATAATTTAGGGTTTAAAGTGTAATTAGAGGTCGTAATTCGGATAATGCCAATTTTAAGCTCATTAATATCATAATAGGTAATCATAATCAAACTTTGGGGTGCAGTATGCTAGGTTTTTCCCAGGAAGGGTTCTCTACTCGGTGAATTTTGAATGTTATTTCGGCTTTTGATCTGTCCATTTTGCGGGCTCTCCCACCCCTCTCACTTTCATCTTCTCTTCCCTGTCATCATCAAATTGCCGGCTTAATTAGACATTAAACAAGCTGTACGAATAGCTGTTAATCCACCGAGTAATTATTCATCCCAAACGTAGGGTCTTTCCTCATCCACTAATTATCCTCTTATGTACCTTCCATTTTTCAAATTTCCACTGCCTTCACCGCTGGAAAATGTCCATTGACCTTCTCCCTGTGCTGTTGACCGAGGTAACATCTCTGACTCGACTAGACTTTTTTTTTTTTTCTTCACCTTCCCATCTCCTTTCCAACTTTTTCTTCTTGTTAAAAATGTTTCAGGGTAGTTTCAAACTCGAAGAAAGGAAAATTGCGGTAATCGAGACAGAATATAGTGGCGTTGCCTGGGTGGGGTGAAAAGGAAGTCTTTATAGATTTCAAAAACTTTTCTGAAGTTTCTTGTAGTTTGCTGTAATGATAGGGTTTGGAGTTGTGAGGGTTTTGATGGTATAGTAGGAAAGGTCTGGTATTTCAACCCTCTCAACACGTTTGGAGAAATTGAACTCTCTTAATATGTTGTCAAACGTGAAATATTGACCATTTAGACCACAAGGACCACCGAAGATGCTACTACCCTGGCTTATTCTATGTTCTGTATTCTATTCTATGTTTTAGGTTGCTTACTCGATTAATTGGGGTAAACTAACCAGTAAGTTTAGTGGCGCTGAAATTCTCCCAAATTTGACATTCATTCAAGTTCCCCATTGTCTCCTTCTGTGTGGTCTGATATTCAGAGTTCGCAGGGTACACTAATATGACGGTTTATATAGGGGACCAAAATCTCCTCGGTAGTGGGGGAGAGGGGCGAAGGTCACTTTCTGGGCTGATTTGCTCCGAGCCGAAGTAGGTGGTGATTACAGAATGTTTGAATTGTCGTGTAATTCCGTGAAAATAAAAAATTATGGAGATGTAGAGAAACAAATCTTAGGCGAGCACGCATTTTGGTGGCGATTGGGCCTAACACACCCCCCGAAGTGATTGCTCCGGGCCGTGCGTGATGTAGCGGGGAGGTGGTGCCGCTCAGTAAAGTGTAAATCCCGTCCTGGGACGGAATGGCGTCCTACGGCAGGTTCATGAGTGATTATTTTCGCGAAGTCGTACGTGACAAACTCCGGGAGTGAGTGCTGCACCTCGTCGGCAGCACGCGGTGTTCCACGAACTGGCTGACATTTAATTGCTCACGGCCAATAAGCTTGGACAATGGTCATTGGTCAATGGCTTAAAGCAGCCAGCTTCAGTTAAAACCCACCTAAGAAGGTGTCAGCTTGCCCTCAAAACGGGACGAAAACGAGTGAATTGGACGCCGTAGGTGCCGGTCAATTTTATCGAATTCAGTCCAGGCCAGAGAGGTAGACCCGCACGTGTCGAGGCTCATTCGATAGCGTTTCTGCCGTCCGAGTGTAACAGCCTGAAACCTTTGGAAGATCACTTTTCATCCTTTGCCTGATCGAGAATATGTTTCAGTACCCAGGATTGACTGTATCATAAAACCTCAAGACACGAAGTTTCTTACTTTTTTGCGTTACCAGTGAAAAAAGTGGTATTTCCCTCGCTGTAACCTCCCAACGAAAGTAGAACTTTACCTCTCAAGAGAGGTAATGGTAAATTTACAACGAGTGAGGAAAGCGTCACTTTACGCGCGATTTGTGTTTGGCGACCAAGGCGAAGCCGAGTTTGCTAATTACTAACAACGAGCGCGTAAAGTCGCTCCTCACGAGCTGCAAACGCTATTTTTCGCTTGACCGGCGAAGTGTGAGGCACTTCACCACTACACGTCACTTTTTAACAGTGACGGAAAGTACTTTATATCATTCCTAGCAGTGATTTAAAGTACTTTCGTTCCTCTCGTGACGTAAAGTAAGCAAGTAACACGCTGAGATTAAAGTGTTTCTTTCGTCGTGAGGTTGCCATGGTGAAAATAGCCACTTTCTCCATAGGTCAAGCGAAAAATAAATTTTCTATTTGATTTATCGTTTCGTACACAAATAAAATGTCATTTTTGATTTTTTGTTTGTTTTTTAAATAATTTTTTCCCCAAGTTAGTTACGCGAAAAATATCGTTCAAAACTCGGAAAAAGTGAAACTCGGCTAGCGCCTAGTGAGCTTATGACAACTCGCGGTAAAGTTCCACTTTCCTCTCTTGTTGTGAAATGCACTATTTCAAATTGTTGCTATTTTGTCAAAGAATCGTCAAGTTGGCGTTTTTCTGAGAAAATTTCCAAATTGTTTCGATTGATGAGTCCCATGAATGAAAGGTCTATTGCGGAATGCAGCCGGGCTCAGAACGCTTCAAAGAGTTGTCATCGTCCCATAAAAGGGCCATAAATAAGCGTTTTCCTGGTTTCATCAGAGTTTCTCGACTCCAGAGTCAGTCAGCGAGACCCTATTGGTACTAGTTGATCGAAAATGTTTTAATCAGGGCTGGATCTTGGCGGAAGTTACCGGGGCTATAGCCCTGGGAGGCAAATTTTGAGAAATTTAAAGGAGTTAGGAAGGGAGATAAGACAAATAGAACCAGAAGAAGGAGGTGACATTGAAGAGAAATATAATTTTTTTCATAATGACACCACCTTTCCCTGACAGTGTCCACTTCGTGCCCGTACTAAGCGGGTTCGTGCGTTGTGTCGCATTTCGTTACATCCTTTTAGCGAATTTGACAGTAGTGGAATCAGTGGTGGACCTACACCTATCGGGGGCCCGTGGGTGGAAATCTCTACGAGGTCTCTAATCATCTTTTGCTTGTCCAAACGACCAACTTCAAAGGTATAGGAATTAGCGCGTATCTTAATTTTAGTAGCGACTTTGCCCGAAGACCTACGCATGAGCCTTTTGTATCAGAAACCACGAATTGACGCGTCATTTCAATTTTAGTCACGAGTGAGCGCATTTTCGTAATTTTAGCCAAGAATATTAGCCTTTTTTTTTTTTACAATTTTTAGCCTCGTGATTGCCCCAAAACAGCAAGTTAGCGTGCATTCTCAATTATAGCAGCTGGGAATCAGTCATTTCTCAATTTCAGGCGTATAGACTTGCGTGTAAGCTTGCTATCAGAAAAGAACTGTGCACATGGGCCTTGATAGGCAACTCTGAGTCAAGAAAAATCCCCCAAAACCAACGACAAGCCACAACGTACCATTTTTGGAGGCGCCCACGATCCCTAATGGAGACGTTTTTGTCAGGGGCTGGTGAAAATTGACCTGAAAATCGCACACTTTAGCACTTTTGGTGGATGGTGGGTTAAGGCAAAAATAGCCAACACTTCTAATTAAATATTCAGCCAGGGAGCTTTCAATCCCGGATATTTAAATCCCAATGTTGCAATTTTGTTGCTAACGTCAAACTTTGGGCGCCGTCGTTGGTGGCTAGACCGGGTTCCACAATAACTAAAAACAAACCCAAAAACTTGTGATTTCGCTAAAATCAAGACCAAAAAGAAGCGAATTCAGAAGAGAGGCCCTGGAAATTGCTATTTCGCGAAAAACATATTTCGGAAACGTGCAATTTCGCGAAAATAAATTATCAGAAACATTGGATTTCGCGTCCAATCGGCAAAATGAGGACTGAGACTGAGGGTGTTGCGGCTTGACGACGCGCCGGCGCACCGCTACCGAGTTCAAACATCAACACGGCTCACTCGTTTTTGCCAATGCTCGTTTTGGCATGGGCGTACCCAGTGGTGAGTAGGGGTAGGCAGCTGCCCTTCCCTAGACTCGAAAGCGCAGATTTAGTGGGGCATAAGTTTTCAGGATAACCACATTGTGTTTCGTCGGCGCTCACTTAAAAAAAATTTCGCTAATAAAAAAAATTCAATTTCAAGAATGTTTGTTGCTCACAAAACGAATTTCGCAAGGGTGACATAATTCAAAGACAAATTTAGCCGTTTTTGCGCCGTAAAATACAATTTTCGCAGACAGACGCAAATTCAGGATTTGCTGATGGGAGGGGCTGAAGAACTGGTTTGCTTCGCTACACTAAAAATGGCCGGACAGCCATTCGCTGCCTAAAAATAGCTAAGACGTGCTAGTCGCACTATAAAAACGGTTGTAGTGAACTCTCGCCAAAAAAATGCAAAACTGACGATTCGCGTTTTAAAAACGGCTAAATTTACTTCACGCACCCTAAAAATGGCCAAATTGGCTATTAGCGCCCTGAAAATGGCCACGCTTGCAGATCTGACTCAACTAAAAAGCACATTTTTACAGATTTTGCTTCTCTCTAAAAAAAAAACAAAAAAAAAAAAACTGAAATTCCCAGCCTAATGGTAGAATTGCCAGTTTTTAGCAAAAACAAAATTTTAAAGCCTACTAAAATCTCCATTATTGCGTTAAAATCGCCATTATTGCGCTTAGGACCTGTCGACAATGTCCGTTTAAGCGTTGTTAGGAGTTTGAAAGTTTTTGTATGCAAAGTATTAAAATTATGATTGAGGTGTAACTGATATTTTAAGCGTTTACGCTCGCGCGGATAAATGTAAATTTGAACCCACGTGGTCGTCGACCCGGTCCTAAATCGAAATTTTCGCGATTAAATCGGCATTTTGAGCTAAAATCGCCAGATTCGAGGTAAACCCACTAAATTTATTTTTAAGGTGAAATTGCCAGGTTTTTTAGTGAAGACATCAGTTTTCAAATGAAAGTTTTAGGTAAAAACTTCCATTTTGAGCTAAAACTCGTCAGTTTTGTGATAAAATTGCAAGTTTTTGTAGTGGAATCTTCGGAAGAACAATTCAGTTTTGAAGTGTAACGTTCGTTTTGTGTCCAAATAACAAATTTCGGGTTTGAATATTCATTTTTTAGGTTAAACCGTCAAATTTGGTTTTGGGGTAAATCCCCAGTTGTGTGGTGACGTCTTCAGTTATGGGGCAACACGTCAGCTTTGGCGTTAAATCGTCCGTTTTGGTTTAAAATCGTCACATTTGGGATGAATTCATCAGTTTTGAGGTGAAATCACCGGTTTTCGAGGCAGAGTCGTCCATTTATTTGGCCTAAAAACATCCGTTTTTGGGAAAACTTTAGTTAAAGTGTGGCATTGTCAGTTTTGGAGTAACTTATCTAATTTTGAGGGAAATCGTCGTTTTTTGTGTAAAATATTCTTTCTTGAAATGAAACAGAAAAATTTAGTTTTATGTTAAAATCACCAGATCTGCAGTGGGTGGGGGTGGGGGTAACACGTCGCAGCTCTGACGAGAAATTGTACGGTTTTTTGAGTAAAATCGCCGCTTGAGGGATAAAATCGGCAGTTTTTAATACAGAGTGGCCTGTTTTGGTAAGATCATTCCTTTTTCATCAGTTTGGGCTAAACCCGCCAGTGTTAAGGTGTAATCATTAGTTTTGGGTTAGTAAACGTCAGTTTTGAGATAAAAATCGTCATTATTTGGTTAAAAAATCTTTAGATTTTTGCATCTTTTGGACTAGACGTTGATGAACAGTTTGACACCCAGTATATTTGAGTGCCAAGCCCCTTTCCTACAAGTATCGATTTCCGAAATAGTCAGTTCTTGGACCGACAATTCGGAATATAAGGCTAAAATAGTTTTTTCCCCAACGAATATGTTAGTTTTTTAATGGATTACGATACGTGAAAACTCAGTTTCCGGGGAAGAATTTGACGAGTTATTGCGCCTATTTCTGATTTAATGAACAACCTGATCTTTTGCTAGGGTCTCTAGAGCATCCGACATCTTCTAGGTGCCATCCCTGGATCAAGGGCTGGCATCGCGATTGTACGGGGGGTTTTAACCCCTAACGTCATTCGCGTTTGTCACTATAAAAGCCAAGATTTCATCATTCTAGGGTTCTCGTCAACGGTCCACTTGAGGTTTCCCGCCTGGTTGAAGAAATGCTTATATAGTTTCCCACTAATGCTTGTAGAATCCATTCCCTCGTTAGCTTGCTTCGCTGAACAAGTCTTGGTGGTTCGGGGGGAAAGCAGCCTGGGGCGGCAACATTATATTAGCCCCAGAGCGACAAAAAGCAAGATCCGGCCCTGGTCCTGGTTGATTTTAGGGTCTGGAACTGGCTGCTGTAGTGTGAAGTGAACCCATTCCAGTTAATTCCTTCTCAGTGGTTCTTCAATGTACCGAAGTCATCGCGAACAATCAGCCGTAATAATAGCACCCCTCCCACCAACCAAAACACAACCGCCACAAGCATTACTACCATTAATAGTACGTCCTCCCATATTTATGTCCCAACTCAAAGTGGTTTGGACTTTGAAATAGTGTTCCCTGTCCCGTTTACCACCCTCATTCAGGGCCCGACCGAACCCGCTCGACCAACCACTAACAAAACTGAAATATAACCCCATTTTGTGGGGGTGAGGGTTTCGAATAACGCAATAAACTTTGAATAATGGACGCTTTAAATCCAGTGCACCCCCCTCCCGTCACCCAGTGATAATGCATAGAGTGCGTTACGTTACATTTTTCGTTACGACTCGATCAAAATAGACCGTATATAGAGAGGGCTATGGTCCGAGTGGTTGGATGGTAATGTATCGCACCGGGAGACAAGTTTATTGCCCTTAAAACCCCTGCCCCCTCCACCCTATCGACAGGAGTTGTGCTTCACTCTTTAATCACAAAATCGAATGTGGCACGACTGGCTGTCAAGCTTTCAAACTATTGAATGTTTAATTCGTTTTTTTGTTTGTTTCAGGGCTGACCAGGAGAAGGCAAACGCTTAAACAAAAAACTATTCCAGTTGGCTTATCCTCCTCCTTCTCGTATTTGTCTGTTGTTAGACTGCGTGTACTGCATTTTTCCATGAAACAGCGTTCCAGATCCACAACTGATTTATATATATTTTTGTTATTTTTAATTTTTATTTTTTTATATTGTGAATATTTTGTAAATTACTTTTTTTCCACCTTTGATTTAAGTCTCTCAGTCTTTCCAATTTTGTCAATTTATCCTTTTTATCGTATTTTTCATGTAATTGTAAGACAGTTTTTGTAATTTATGGAAAAATGAAGGAAGGTGATTTCCAAGAAATTCATCTTCCTTTCCCCCTACGAAATAGTGAATTCAAAATTGATGATTGTAACTCTTATGTACTTAAGAAAAAACTGTACTTAGCTATCTTTAGTAAGATAAAAATAAAAATCACAATTAAATACGGTATTCTTATCTCGATTCACGGCTCAACAGTACTGCTGTTAATTCACATTCATCGAGTCATTTCAGTCGGGTTGTACAAGTCATTACAGCGCTGCGTGAAACAGGTAAGAAGTGAAAAAGACTGCGTCATTGATGATTCAGGAATTGTTTTGGAGGACCACACGATACTTCCATGATTCCGTTTTTGGCGTTCATCAACAATGCATACAAAAAAAAGTAAAGAAGAAAACTTCCATGGCCATTTTTTCAGTGCTCCGACCCGTCCGATTTCATGCTCGTTAAAGGGTAACATGTGCGCGAGGGTTTCATTTAGCATTTTTCGACTAGCGTCAATCATTCGTCTTCAAACCCCCAAAAAAAGTTACAAAATAGTCCAATGTGAAGCACAATGAGTATACTTGGGTCGAAAATAGGCGATTTTAGGACCTTCAATAATTTTAGAACCACAATTTAGAATTGCTGTAGCTCATTACTTATTCATCGTGGAAAACTACTTTACATACAAAAGTTGTATGAAATTTAATGCTCAACAAGTTTTGTGAGTGAATATTTTTCTCCAAAGTAACTCATTTTCGAGATATTTAGAAGAAACTAAAAGAAGTGCCAAAACATTTAGGTTTTTGGGCTGCCAAAAATTTACCTCTGAAGAGGTAGCATTTTTAGAGTTAGCATCTGTTTTGTCGAACACTTCTTACCTGATTTGACAAAATGAGGTTGGTTTTCGGCAACGTTGTAGTCAATTATCATGGAAATTGTACGAGAAAACCGAACAAAATAGAAAATCCCAGTACCAATTGTTTTAACGTTAATACCGATAATTTTATCGCTACGGGGAAAACAAGCCTGGGAAATGATTTTCCTTCAAAACAAAGGTCATATTCGTGTTTTTCATACCAAGAAACAACTACGCTTAATCAAAGTTTTTTTTCTTCGGGTCCAAATATTTGCAATTAAGATATAAAGAGGCTCTCGCGCCCCTTGTTTGCAATTTTGTGCAGTGGCGGAACAACATCGATCGGGGCCCCTGGCGGAAATCTCTAGCAGACCCTTTGGTCTTTAATTAAACTAGAAATATCCTTTTTATCAGCGTTGAAATACATGTTATTTTTTTCAATTTTAGCCACGAAATTGCCTTCGAAAACCGAGTACTTGCGTTTCCTTAATTGTAACTGCAAATGAGCACGTTTTAGCTGCGGATTATAGCTTTTTCTCAATTTCATCCCCAAATTAGCTCACTTTCTCATTTTCAGCTGTGAATCGGCGCTTTTTATAAGCTCTTAGCCATGAAGATGCCTCAAGAATCCGCAAAGTAGGCAGCGTTTGAGTGCTCTGTCCAAATTTTATCCGCAAATTAGCGTTTTCCTCCATTTTAAACGCCAATTATTCGTGTTTTTCCACAATTTTACCCGCGAATTAGCGCTTTTCCACAATTTTAGCCACATGAATCAGCGCTTTCTCTCAATTTTACTCCCGAAGTTGCCCCAGGAATCAGCGAGTTGGCGTTTTCTTAATCTCAGCTGTGAATTAACCTTTTTTTTTTACCCTCAAAAACAGTGAATGCCACATTTCATAATTTTAGCTGCGAATTATAGCGCTTTTTCTCGATTTTTTCCGTAAAATCGCAATTTTTCATACCTTAGCTGTACATTAGGGGCTTCCTCCACGTTTAGACGTTTTTCTCTATTTCACGCCGTGAATCAGCTTTTTTTTCTCAAATTCAGTCTCAGCCCCGAGAATCCGTGAGTTGGCGGTTTCTCATTTTTAGGTGTGAATTCGCGCTTATTCTCAATTTTTATAGCTGCCAAATTGTAATACTTTATCACAATTTTAGCAGTCAATAGCGTGTTTCTCAATTTTGAGACTCGAATTTGCGTTGTTCGACTTTTTATCCGTGAATTAAAAGTTTTTCTCAGTTTCAGCCGCGTGAGTTAGTGCTTTCTCCCAATTTCAGTCCCGATTTTGCCCCAAGAATTCGTGATTTTGCATTGTCTCAGTGTCCGCCGTGAACTAGGGCTTTTTCTTACGCATGTGAACCTGGCACAACACATGTTTGTCAGAAAATTTAACGAAAAATGAATCAATCGTTTGTTTACCGTTTGTTTACGTTTGTTTTGCCAAAATTTTCGTTTGTTTAGCATTCGGAATATGATTTTTTTTTAAAAACAGCAAGTGTCGGGCTAAGTTCACGCAACCCGACACATGGGCGGAATCGTTTGTTTCGCGACATATTCCGTCTCATTATCGTTTGTTTACGTTTGTTTACGTTTGTTTAGCCGAAATTTTCGTTTGTTTAGCATTTTGAATTTATATTTTCTTAAAAAATCAGCGTGTGTCGGGCTAAGTTATACAAAAAAGTCGCAATACGAAAAATGTTTATTACTACACCCGCCGTAACTCTCGAACTGTTCACTCAAGTAAGATTATCCTTTATTATCTCGGGAATCATTTTTGTGGGCGATTTGATGAATATTATTTTTGTGAACGCTCATTTTCACGCTAAACCGCGTAGATTTCGAAATATTTGAGAAATACTGGAACAAAATGAGAATTTACTAACTTAACACCCCCTCCTACACAAACTCATAGCTCCAAATGGTGGAACATTTTACCAATCAATATGTGGGTTGTGAGGAACAATTCGGCGTTGAAGGGAAACTTTCACTTTGGATGTTGGGGTATAGGTCTAATTGCACCGTACTACAAACAAACGAGATGGAGACGGAATGTGCCGTGAAACAAACGATTCCTTCCATGTGTTGGTTTGCGTGAACTTAGTCCGACACCTGCTGTTTTTTAAAAAGAAAATCATATTCAAAATGCTAAACAAACGAAAATTTAGGCTAAACAAACGCAAACAAACGATAATGAGACGGAATATGCCGCGAAACAAACGATTCCGCCCATGTGTCGGGTTGCGTGAACTTAGCCCGACACATGCTGTTTTTTTTTTTTTTTTAAATCATATTCCGAATGCTAAACAAACGAAAATTTCGGCTAAACAAACGTGAACAAACGATAATGAGACGGAATATGCCGCGAAACAAACGATTTCGCCCATGTGTCGGGTTGCGTGAACTTAGCCCGACACATGCTGATTTTTTAAGAAAATATAAATTCAAAATGCTAAACAAACGAAAATTATGGCTAAACAAACGTAAACAAACGATAATGAGACGGAATATGCCGCGAAACAAACGATTCCGCCCATGTGTCGGGTTGCGTGAACTTAGCCCGACACATACTGTTTTTCGAAAAATTCATACATGAAATGGTAAACAAACGAAAATTTCGGCTAAACAAACGTAAACAAACGATAATGAGACGGAATATGCCGCGAAACAAACGATTTCGCCCATGTGTCGGGTTGCGTGAACTTAGCCCGACACATGCTGTTTTTTTTAAAAAAAAATCATATTCCGAATGCTAAACAAACGAAAATTTCGGCTAAACAAACGTGAACAAACGATAATGAGACGGAATATGCCGCGAAACAAACGATTTCGCGGGTTGTCGGGCGCGATGTGTCGGGTTGCGTGAACTTAGCCCGACACATGCTGATTTTTTAAGAAAATATAAATTCAAAACGCTAAACAAACGAAAATTATGGCAAAACAAACGTAAACAAACGATAATGAGACGGAATATGCCGCGAAACAAACGATTCCGCCCATGTGTCGGGTTGCGTGAACTTAGCCCGACACATACTGTTTTTCGAAAAATTCATACATGAAATGGTAAACAAACGAAAATTTCGGCTAAACAAACGTAAACAAACGATAATGAGACGGAATATGTCGCGAAACAAACGATTCCGCCCATGTGTCGGGTTGCGTGAACTTAGCCCGACACATGCTGTTTTTAAAAAAAAATCACATTCCGAATGCTAAACAAACGAAAATTTTGGCAAAACAAACGTAAACAAACGGTAAACAAACGATTGATTCATTTTTCGTTAAATTTTCTGACATGTGTTGTGCCAGGTTCACATGCGTCTTTTTCTTTAGTTTTAATGCCGCATATTGTTTCGCTTAATTACAATTCCATCCGCAATAAATTAGCGTTTTTGTACATTTAGCCGAAATAACTCGTTTTGCCCAAATTCAGGCGTGAATTAGCGTTTCCCTCTCAATTTAAGCTGCAAATTAGCACTTTCTGATTATTCTTTCCGCAAATTGGCGTTTCTCAACTAATTTTCTCTCCAATTCTACCCACGAATTAGCGTTAGCCTCATTGAATTGCAAAGTTACTAGTCGAAGAAACTAGTTCGACAAAAATTATAAAATTGAAATGAATGTTCAGCTCAATGACACCATTTTAATTGATCTAAAGTTAATTTTAACATTGAAAAAAATAGAAATTGTTGGCAAAGTTACCTCAAGAATTCGCCAATACGCGTTTCTCAATTTCAGCCACGAACCATCACTTTTCTCAATTGTACAAACGAGTTTATCCATTCGTTCTCATCTTTTCTACTTAAAAATCCCGATTTTTTTATCTTTAAGCTTTTCCGGGGCGGTCTGCACGTCACAGAAAAACCCGAGAAGCCCAAAAATATCTCTCCCATCATCCCTGTGCTTTAATCATTTTTACATTCCTCGTATTCACGTTCAATCAGAGTTTTTCTTTGTGTGTTGGTTTGGGGGGGGTGGGAGGGTGTGTTCGGATGAAGCAACCCCGATGCTTTTTTTAAGCAAAGCAAAATTGGGTGGCTGGGATACGACAATGGGGCAAAAATGGCAGACAATGTTATTGGTTGAGGGGTTCAGAGTATCGATTTCGAGAACTTTTAGAACTTTCAATTGTGTTTTAGTTCGTTGGAACAGTTTCTCAACTCATTAGTGGAGTTGGATAGGGTGTGAGGAAGTGGTGGTGGTTTGGAGGTGAGGGATGAGGAAGGGACGCGTGACTATTTGAAATCGTTTTACACGTGTCTGACTCTTCACAAGGTAGGTCAAATCCCGGCTATTATTTCGTAATTTATGGTAGTTTTGTGGTGGGGGAGTTAAAATTGGATTTTTAATGTGTTGTCTTGAATAAAATAAGACGATAGCTCCCCATTTTTCTGTCTGAATCATATTGTTTCAAGTTGTATTGTTGGGGAGGCGTGCACATCCATTTGACTGCTTCAAGATTTCCTCCACTCCCCACTATTTAACACTTCGCCTTTCAATGTATAAGCCAAACAACCAGAAAATAAACCAAACTATATACTAAAAAACAAATAAATTACACACTACTTACGTTTTAACGTGATGGCCGGAACGAAATGGACGAATCGAACGGTTGAATTTGTCGGGAATAGGATAATGTTTCACCAATAAATGTTTCTTGAGTCCCATGAAAAAACAAATCGTCACATTAATTTTATTTTAACATAAAAATTATTTATTTACATACAAAAATAAATTGATTTGTTTTTATTCAGTCCGCCTTGCACAGGCATAACAGTTCTTCACATCGATATCTGTGAACAAAAGTAAATAATCAGTGGCCGAGAATGTTGGAAAATATTCCCTAATAAGCCGTCAGAAATACCTTAATCATTCAAGCTCCAAACGTGTTTCAAGACCCTGTCTTTGTCCCTTCAGAGGGGTTTCCCTCCCTTTTTTTTTGTTCTCTTCCTGGCGAAAAAAGAGTGAAGGTATGGGAAAAAGAATTCGGCTAAGTAGTAATATCCTTTGGGGGATGGTGTCTAGAATTTCTTAATTTTCTCCTCGGAGGAAAATAACAAACGAAAATTCGACTGAATGAAGAAGAGAGAGAGAAAAAAAAGATGTTCCTGGGGGAGGAAGGGTGGGATAAAAAAGGATAATTTTTCAGAGTCTCATTCCGTTCGGCGACACTAACTTCCAACTTTCGACCTGCGGGAAAAATAAACAAAGCTCGCAATTAGTTTTTTAAAAATGAAATTGAGATGAAAAATTGATGGTGGTGCTGGGCGTGGCGTGGCGGGGGGGGGGGAGTTCGGACAAAAACTTACAATAATTCAATTTGGGTTTCCCTCTCTTCTTCTGTAACTGGAGGTTCACACTCTAACGATGCTAATAATGCAGCTGTAAAAAAAGAAGAAAAACAGAGGCACATAGTTAAAACGAGATGAAAATAATGTTTGCATCATTAGGTTTTGATGTCATGGGAAGCACGGATCTATTAACTTTGTTACTTGAATTATACATGAAGGCTAATTTTATGCATGGAATCGGGTGAATATACAGGACATTTGGGAGGTCTTGAGGTTGGTGGAAGAAACACGATCGCATTAGCATCGTCCATGAGCGTTTCCGTTCGAAGCACAATCCGGAAAATGGTACAGTGGTAACTGCAAAAATATAATATTGTGTTCGCGTGAAGAAGAAAACAACTAAAAGTTCTGCAATTTCCCGCTCAACACAAGTAGTCGTGCGGGTTATTGTGTGTAATCCTGACATTGAATATTTTTCAAGTTATTTGGCAAGTACCGCGTGTGTGTATCCGGCTTTAGAGTAAGAACTCAGTTAACCATTATCAAGGCGCGAATCGTTAATTTAACCATTTTGTGGAGGCATATTGTCAGTTTCGCCATTATACGAATGGCGAATGGTGCGAATCGTCAGTTTGCCATTTCCATGGTGCAAATTGTCAGGTAATATACAAAAGGAGTGAATAATAGACATGGTGATATTTTCAGGGCAAAAATCCATGCCGTTTCAGGTCCGATTAGCCCGTTCGTTATGCTATAGACCAGCCAAAGACTAAAGAAATCGACGGTAGCGCTACTGGCGCCAATTAGGATGTCCTTCACCCCCCCACCAGTTTTTTTGCACTCAATATTTTTCAAGTTTATATCGATGATATGAATGTCACTTTTTGACTCAACGTTATCATTCATTGATCTTAAAGTAAGTTTTCATGAGACGATTAATAATTCAATTACATTGACGGCCAATATAATGCATTTTGTTTCAGATATAAGTGAAAGACCGTGAAGAAGGACTTTGGGAAGTCAAGCGAGGCGAATCCTTTTTTCTGTTTTCGAATATTTTACCCGGCAGAAGGACAGCCCAAGCCCACCGGCCGAGGCGACCGGTGTTTTACAGTGATCAGTATTACGCATCGCTAAGGAAGCCGAACGAATGACCTCGGAGGGCTCGAGTGCGAGCCGGCCACTTTTCACCTCGCCTAAGAGGAAGAATATTCCTCATCAAAAACGCGTCAAATTCGACTCTTTCACTGGCAGTGCCATTCGTTTTAAAGTTCGCGAGTTTTATATTAATGAAAAGCAATGCCCTTCTTTTGAAGTTTTCCACAAGGTGTTGTGAACTGCGGTAAAGAATACCTTCGGCATCGCTTACATCGCCTCGGGTTTAGGTGAAGAAGTTCCTGTCTAATCGTAAGATACTTATTGAGCGGCCAAAAATTGCAGCCCGTAGGGTATCTACCTGAATGAGATAAAACAGCATCGAGAGCCCAATACGAACATAGTCTTAAACTTACGTGCAAGAGTCCCATAACGTTATATTTTGTTAGCAGTCGGATAAGACGCATTGAGGGCTACACTCATAAAATAGGTAAGCAGGTGGCTCTTATAATTTCTGCAGCACCAAAACAGTTTCACATGATTTTAAATTTTAGGCAAAGGAAGTCGACTTATTGCTGCTCATTGAGGGGGTGAGCAATGCTTCGTTTTGGACGATCTTCTGACTTTCAAGTCCTCAAGTATTTCAGGGGACTCTCCGACCAGGAATGCCGAGAATTTCTCAAAATGGCTCAGCACGTGCTTCCTACCCAGCATGCTGTCACACCGTGAGTTATCATTGCATCGAGAAAAACAATACCCCGAATTCCGGTAGCCTTTTCGTGGTTGCCTTGTGTCATATAAATACATCATATTCAATAACATAAAAACTAATGGTCGTTTGATTACCCCGTTAGGAAACGTAACTGTATGAAAAATTGTTATCATTGTTATATTTCGCTGAGGTCTTCGCCGCTGGTTCGGGAACCAGCCCCTGTGGAGATCCGGGGATTCTGGTCCCTTTACTATAATTGTGCTACCTCCCCGGTACTATGCTGCGGACGTAGATTGCAATTTCCCCTGAAATAGGAGAGTATATCCCCGGTTTATGACTTCTGAGGTCGGAAAACACGTTGAAACCAAGGGTTCTTACTCACTCAAAACGTGAGCTTAGCTCCCTAAAGATTATTGCTCCATTTATTTATGAAGGTATGTTCTTCCAAACGAGCCTCCACACGTTTATCTCCCCCCCCCCTTAATGCCAAGGTTTTGTAGCCATTGATGATGTGATGGTAACCGTAGTTAAAGCAGCTTGGACCAGTAGGCTTTACGGATGGTTAGTAATGGGTCCATTTCAAGCTCATGTCTTTTCAGGCATCTGAGCCTTAAAGGAAAGAAAAAGGAGCCAGAAGAACCCAGGAGCCACAGCATGGGCGTAGCCGGAGGAGGCCAGTTGCCCTTCCTCATAGAACTTGAAAGCGCACACTCAGTGGGACTCGAAAAATTAAAATCTGGCCGGGAGGGAGGTCTACATTTTGTATCGTCAAAATGTTCTCAGGCCCTGGCTCAGGAGCAAACCACTTTCTCGGATTTCACTCCCTAAAACACCAATATCGAGGCATTTTTGAGATGAAAACGAAGTTCACTGGTTTTTGTCGCGATCAAAGAAATTTCGCGCGGGATACAACCAAATCCTTTTTGTTTTTTGCCTGAAAAAACGTTTTCCCGGATCTGGCTCACTTAGAAATAAATTCATCAAATTTCACTCACTAAAAACCAATTTTGCGGACTTTTCTTGCTAAAAACTCATTTTCGCACGTTTGACTCGCAAAAGTCAATTTATCGGATTTCGCTAAATAAAAAATATATTTCGGACTGGAAAAAACAATCTCGTGGAGTTGCCTCATTCAAAACCCAATTTCGCGGATTATTCACAATAAAAAGCACATTTCCGCGCCTTCGACTCACTAAAAGACCACTTTAGTGGATTCAAAAAAATAAAATTCGAGGATTTTCGTGGCTGAAAATCCAGTTTTGTGGTGGTTGCCTAATTAAAAAACAAATTTCGCGGATTTTGTTCGCCAAAACGCCAATTTTTCGGGATTTGCTTGTTACAGCAAACCATTTTCTTGCATAAAACCCTCTATTTCGTGGGTATTGGCTTGCTCAAACTGCAATTGCGCGGATTGGGAGCTGGCATCGTCCATGACGCGGGCCAAAAGTAACACTTTCTGAGGGGGGCGGAGTTATCTATCAGTTCGTGGACTGAAAATTCGGAATAGAAGGATATAAACGACAGGTTTTCAGCTGAGACCTAGTTTTTGACTGATAGTGACAGTTTCTGTGCAAATGCTCAATTCGGCAACTCAGCCGCATAGTTTCGGAAGGAATTACACAAACAATAAAATCCATTGTACGTTTGAATATCAACCCATCCGCCAAAGGACCGAACGAAAAGTGAAAAATTTTATTATTTTGACCACGAAAAATAAGGATTCCTGACAAAATTTAACAAATCAAAACATCTACCAGTTTTTATTCAGAAAGATCAGTGAACCGCCATCCTCGAGTGATGAGAAGTTTCAAAAGTTTAGGAGGTAAACGGCGGTACAATGGAAGGAGTAAGGAGAAGCTCTCAGTGAGAACTTAGGTGGAGATTCGATGTTCTTCAATCTGAGGCTGGGCTATAGGAGTCTGTCAGACTCACAGAGACACATTTTTTTTTTGCAATTTTTGCCACACTGCACTTTGTCTAGACTCTAGGGGCCTTATTCTTGAATGCCTTGGCAACACTAGTTTCGATTGCATTATTGCTTTTTTGAGGAAGCAAAATAATAATAATAATAACAATAATTTTATTGCCAGCATAAATGAATTTATAAGGCATTGTCAAAATATAATAGAGTAACAACTCATTTGGAGCGTAGAGCAAGGTCAAACTCTGCGATCGAGTAAGGCTCAAGATCAAGGATAAGGTGGCGAACCTGAGTCTTGAATTTAGCCAGTGAGATGCTGCGGTCCTTGAGGTGGGAAGGGAGGGCATTCTAAAGACTCACGCCCACGGAGCTCGGGTTCAACCTGGCAGAAGCAGCTAGGCGCACAAATGGTGCAGAAAGGTCGTCAGCACGTCGCGTCGAGTAATTGTGAGAGGCAGAGTTGAGAGGAAACTCGGTCAAGTGTGACCGCACAAAGAGCAAAATGCTGAGTATGTAAGCACTAAGGAAGGTCAACACACTCAGCTTCCTGAACGACCCACGGCACGACTGGCGTGGATGCAGTCCGCAAAGCACACGAATAGCGGCCTTTTGGAAGCGGAAGATTTTCATACGGGAATAGAAGAGCCCGAAGAAAACCAGTCGCAGCGCCTCAGCTGACACGACCTTTTTCAAGCGGCGAAGCACGATGGTGGCCCTTGTTAGGTGGGGCGAAAGGTGTTCGATGTGACTGTTCCAGGACATACGGGAATCGATGAAGAGACCAAGGAACTTGACAAACTTATGGGGCCCTTTGAGATCATAAACTAAGTCTTGAGTTTTATTGTAGTTAAGAACGAGACGATTGGCCAAACACCATGAGTCTATTAGCGAAGTTGCCGCTTCCAGCTCATTAAAAGGCTCGGCCTCAGAATCACCCGTGCAGAGTACCGTCGTATCACCGGCGTAGAGAAAGATCTCGGACGAGGGAAGGGACGAGGACGCTAAGCATAAATCGTTAACATAAAGAAGAAATAGGAGGGGACCGAGGATAGAGCCCTGCCTAACTCCAAGGTCAAGAGCCGGAGTAGGGTCCGATCTGACTCCCTTGTACGCCACGCACTGTAGCCAGCCGACGAGGTATGAATGTAGAAAACTGACGGAACGCTCATCGAAACCGTAATAACGAAGTTTCTCAGATAGGATCCCGACGTCAATGGAGTCAAAAGCCCGAGAGAGATCGAAAAGTCTGAGACCCACCTTTGAGCCAAACTCAAGCCCGGACATTACCGATTGCAATAAACGAATAGCGGCGATGGAAGTAGAACGGCCCCTCCTAAAACCATGCTGATTTTCGGCGAGAATCTTATTCTGTTCAAGGAAGTCCAGCAACTGATTAAGGACGAGACGCTCGACTACGCGTGTGAAAACTGGGATGATAGAGATTGGCCGAAAGTCACTGTAAACTTGGTTGCCCTTTTTCGGAACGGGAGTCACAACTGATATCTTCAGGCACTCGGGGAAGGAGCCAGTCTCAAAAAAGCTGTTGATGACAGAAGAAAGTGGTTCTGTAATGAGGTCACCTGACGACTTTACAATATCGACGTTTAACCAGTAGTAGTCGTACGATGTAGAGTTCTTCAAACTGGCGATAGCGCTAAAAACATCCTCGACCCTCTTGTCAGTCCGAGTCACTCCGAGACACTCTTAAGGGAGAAGGAGGAGCTGAAATCCGGGCGCAGGAAATCGCGGAAGCTAGAAGGAGAATCGGGCAGCGAGTCTACACCAGTGGCGGCCGCATTAATAAAGAAATTGTTAAATCCATCGGCATCAAGACCACTGACAGGTCCAGACGAGCCCCGAGCACCCAACGGCAGTTCGCCCTTGACCATGTTCCATACCGTTTTATTGAAATTGCTGGTATTATTTATTATCAAGGAATCGTTATATGCCTTTTTCAGTAGCGTAGCGTGGGTCCAATTGTTGGTTTACCGCAACCCCCCCCCCCTAACGATGATTTGTGCTTTTAAGTACAACTTGGAAGAATGTGAATGGGAAAGCTCCAAATTTAGTCGTAAGCAAACAGTTGTTGAAACTGTTTAACGTGGACAAGTTGTTGACTGATCATGTATCTCCCAGCGGATACAAAAATGTTTAAAAAATTGGAAACTTCAAAAATCCGGCTTGCATGCTCAACACGTTTTGAGGGCAATTCCTGTTCCTGTTTGGCCAAGTAGCATATTATAGCGGCAATGAGCCGAACGATCACTTCCCTATTTTTTTAAAGTTTTCATTATGTAATGAAATCGAGTGGGCTTTTTGTTGGTCCAGCAACAGATTTATTCTGGACGTTTTGCCGAATTGGAAGAGGTCAAATGACGCCTTAACGTGGGCCTGACAAAATTTTGGTGGTTTTGGGCAGAGTGAGTGAGGGTGAGGGCTAGTGAATTTGAAAACCCAAGGGACGGGGAAGACGGCGAAAAGGAGGCACGGAAAACAAAATAGTTCCCCCTTGGAACGGCACCTTGACAACCATTTGTAACGGTCGTAATTTTCCCTTTTAAAATGCCTGGTGTACTCACGGTTTCGCTTTTTCACGGATGTAGTCAGAGTCGGAAGCTCAGATTCGGAACGACCGCTGGACTCAACTACCCATTTTCTTCGAAAGTACGCGTGAAAAAACTTTTGCGATAAATACAAAAAGTGACACAATGGCACTCCATTGCCTTTAAAAATAGATGACACGAACACAAAAATAGTTTTAAATACAAAAATTTTAATTTATTCATACTGGTGTAAACTACAGGCCGGCTGAATCAGAAGGATAAACGGGAAGGTAACGGGGATCACGTGGTTTGGAGAGAAGCTGTGAAGGGAATAGCCCAACGGAAGGCAAGGGAAGTTGCAAGTTGACCGCAGAAATCCAGCGCTATCCTTTCACATAAACCAACGCGCCTCCCCGACCTTCACATCCTTCATCCCCTCGACCCTCCAGTCCATCTGAAAAAACTGGCAATTCCCCTGCGCTCAACCCCCTCACTCACGCTACATCAAACAGTTCCCCGCCCGCCACAGGCTCGTGCCCATCATTGGGGTACATTATGTAGCTAAGTTGAGAGTAGAAATAGTAAAATATCATTTCTACAGGCAATTTCAGCTCAAAAACGAAAAAAATTCAAAAAACCGTTCTTATTTAAACATTTTATGAAGGATAAAACACAATTCTCCGACTATGAAATAAAAATTAAAATTCTTCAAAATCGTTGGTATAGCGCCGCTCAACCCGCTATACCAGAGAATACGCCCCTGGCCTTTTTCGCTTCAAGTACGCTTGTTCGGAAGTCCTTGCGAGCGGAACAAAGGAGAGGCGCAATAACTGACGGGGCGTATGTTGAAAAAGAATTTCGGAGAGCGGAAAGATCCTCACAGCGGCGCTTCTTCAGCCGAAGTTCTTCGGTAAACCAGGGGTTCCGCCTCCTCTGGGAGCTAGGAATTTTGACACTCTGAAGCGGCACCGCAAGGTCCACGGCCGAAAGGAATGTGTGAATAAATGCATCAGCCCTCAATTTAGGACACTCTTCGGAATAAGTGGAGAACCAGAGCCCGTTATATGCGGAGAGAAAGTGCCTCAGAGCAAGAAGACTCTCCGGAGAAATGAGACGCGAAATTCTGGATCCAGGAGAGTCGAGGCAATTGTGGAGCTGAATCGAAAATAAGGTGGAGTGAACTGTGGCCAGAGAAAAACGAAGAAGACGAGAAGTTCGTTATGAAATTATCGAGGCAGGAGTCTTTACCGGTATAGTGAGTTCTTGTGGGCCCGGTGATAGTCAATGACAAACCAAACGAGGCGATAACGTCTCTTAAGGCCAAGGCCAAGAACTAGAATCCTCATCGAAGTCAATATTGAAATCGCCCACCAACACAAGAGGAGCGGAATACGACGAGAAAAAAGTGAAATTGTGAGCTAGGAGGCCGGTAAATGCAGCGTATTATTAAGTCAGGTGCGGCCAACCGCACGGCAGAGACCTCGAGTACTCCTTCAATTGAAAACTGGGTCAGCGGCGTAATCTCGCGCGCAGTCAGCGAAGACTTAACGAAAATTGCTGAGCCCCCGTGTATCATAGAATTTCTTGAGAAAAAGAAGACGCACTTAAAATCAGAAGGAGAAAAAACATAGATTCCAGTACTTGGAAGCCAGTGCTCGGTTGCTGCAATAACACAGACATCTTCAAGATCTTGGAGGAAAATATTCATTTCATCAATTTTATTACTGATGCCCTGCATATTTGAGTGAACTATTGTGAAAGGAGAGCCTCCAGTACCTCCCAGTCAGCTGGATTCAGCCCGACCAGCACTTGTTTTCGGGGGGAAAGGAGGGGAAGATGCGAGCAACACGCCAGCGGGCCAGACTTCCGGATTGATGATCCTGGGAAAATCCGATTCAGGCACAAGGACCCTGAAGGACGAGAACTTTGTAGTAAGTTTATAGCAGTCGACGTCCCTGAGATTCAAAGAACTCAGAATAGACGTGACCTCTGTAACATGGGCATCGGGTTTGCCTCGTGAGATGAATAAACATTTTTTCCTTTGAACAACCAATTATTGTCCACGCTAGGCTTAGTGCCAATTAAAACTTCACGGTGGCGGGTAGTGGGCCTGTGGGGCTGATCTGTCGGAATGGAAACAGCACGGGCCTGAGAGGAACACGCCGCAACGGAGTTCGAAGTGATGCGCTGGTGCACATTATTTTTCATACTTGTCGTGTGATTCGCTTTATTCGACTTGCTGGATTTCTTAGCTGGACGCTGATCCTCATTATTCATACAAGACGCATAACTAGCTTTATTTGAATTATTAGGTAAGGTCGGCGAGTGAGTAACACTAAACTCGCTAGGAAGCGTAGGAATGTCAAACTCAACGGTTTTTACCTCTGAGGAATTTTCGGCTGTTGTTGTATTTTTGACCTTTGAAGTATCGTTGTTCAGTAGTGAACTCGTTATTAGATTAAGCTTAACAAATATTTCTTCTCAAAAATTGTCGAATTCTTGCCTTAGTGAATTAAGGGGGTCTGAGAAAAAGGTGTCGCGAGGCGACTTGTCAATTTCGTCGGAAGACGTGTGCATTATAGCCGGAGCTGATGGTGAAACAGATAGGCCAGAGTGTCGACAACCGGAGCACAGCCAGAAAATAATACCATGATTTTCGCTTACCATTTTGCTCTCAGTCCTTTTTAAACCTGAGCATTCGGAATGGAAATATCCACCGCACGACCCGTGGCATTGCACAAGTAAGTCCGATAAAACAGTTTTGTTTTTGTACCCCACACAAGAGTCACCACCGTCAGCCATCTTCAATCTTCACCACCGTTGCTTGTCTGTGATGTACTGGATGACATGATCGACATTGCCTAGTCGAATTCTTGAAATTAGCAGTATTGCTTTGGGCGCCATTTTTCTAGGTAATATTGCCTTTTGTTATTTTTTTTAAACACCCCAAAAAATTTTGACAAAATTTTGATGAAGTTGTTTATACACAGTGTCACAAACCACATGCTATTCGTTTGTGGAGTTTAAACAACCTATCAAAATGCTTCATTTTTTCGAGGGAATACATTTGTTTGGTTGCCAAGGCTCCACAGGATGCATACGTAGAGCTTGTGCTTGTGCAAGGTATATAGACTACAGAGGTATGCTCGTATCTAGGGGCTCCTCCTTGGCAACCGTTACGTCACCCGGGTTAGATGTGAGATGAGACGAGAGGTTCTTTTAAAATTGTGATGTTATCGCACTCGTGGGCCCTTTCTGTCACTGTGTTTTTTAGTCTTGCTTGGTTTGTTTTTGCCTTGTTCATCACATTCATCCTGCCTAGTACATTTGTATAGCTTTGTTATAGCCTATTTTTAATAGTATTGTGGTTGTTTTACCCGAAACCAGACTACCGTTAGGAATTTCTTTGGATTTACATCACCTCTCATCGGTGGGGTAAGTAATTCAAAGTGTTGAATTAATATTTCATTGTTTAATTGTAAGGAAGCATACCTTACAATTACAATATTCCCACACCTATTTTATGGCCGAAAGTCATGTTCATGTTTGATTGATCGGGCGCATGAAAGCTCGTTCCATCCGCTACTTTTTTTTGTAAACTTGTTCACAAAAATTTTTGACTTGAAGTCATTCCGTGTAAAGTCGGTCCGCTCACATGTCGAGGCCTGTTCCCCAAGTTTTAGCAGTGATTCCAGTCACTTAAAAATGTAAAACTTGGATTTCTTCCTGGTAACGAATACTGACGGGGATATTTTATTGAAATACCTACCGTCTGATTTAAATGGATCTAACCCCATGACGTCAATGCGCGAATGATTATGATTGGCTAAAATGTTAGGAGCATACCTCTGTAGTCTATATACCTTGGAGCTTGTGAACACTGTGTATAAACAACTTCACCAAAATTTGTCCACGAGCCGGCGCTGCCTCAGCCGGTGTTTCCATTTTTGTCGATTCGATGACAACTTCACCTTCTCTGTTGTTATGGGAAACCCGACAGTTTCCATTTTGTTTTTTACAAGAACGAATTTATTTTTCACAGTTGAGCTTTCTTGTTCGGTGAGTGCGGTTTGTAAAATCAAAAGAGAATCCCTCGAAAAACGAGTATTCGTCTAGTCGTAGGGCGTCAACGGAAAAATGAGTTACCAGTGACCTGAATCAGCGACATGCCCACGAGAAACGCTCAGTAAGATGCGTGGGGAGGCAAGGAAGGGCTGCATGCCACAATTACGCTCACCAGCATTTCTCAGATGGGTTGGGCAATGAAGTCGAAGTTTAAAAGTTGTCCTTGTTGTGCATAAAAGTGGATGTAATTTAGGTCCATCAGGTTCAGGCTCAGACAACATTTTAACAACAACCCATTACAAAGGCGCACATACATGACAAGCCGTGGGAGGACATTTAACTGACCTGAAAATTCCCTGTTGCGAGAAAGAGAAGTGGCAAGGACAAAGTGGCAGTCCTCTGCGATGAGAACAGCCAGGCAAAATTATTTCGGTGATGTTAAGGACCGTCATTTTATTGAAGCAATAACGCTTCCGTAACTGTTCTTCACTCAAATTGTAAAACGAATTAAAGCCTCGTGAAAGAACTAAGGAATTAAAGCCTCGTATACAATTTTTCAGAGCACAAATTTTGTCGACGACACGAATAAATTCGATAAATTCTTCTGTATCTGACATGATGACACACTGTGAAAGCCTGTAAGGAGACCTTAAAGTTGGTCTCGAGCTCCTTAAAAAGTTCAACCACTATAACCAGCAAATATGTTTGCTTTAAGGAAGCGATAAGTTGAGGTGGTTCTATGAATACCACATTTCTGATGGCTAAGGATCTCATAAGCAGGCTTTAAGTCAAGGAGGGTAAAATACATTTCTGAATACGAAATACCACGCAAAGGAGACCTTTAGTTAAGGTCTCTTTAAGGAAAGTCTATGAATACGGCCCTAAGACGGGAATCAACTGGCTCACTTACTTGTGCGGCATAGACAGCTCAAAATTAGCGCAATTTTGCGCTTTTTCTTGCCTTTTAGCCGCAAACTAGTTTATTTTCTTAATTTTGAACACAACATTCAATCGAGTAACAGCGAATTAGCGCATTTTTATCAATTTTAGCAATAAATTAGCTATTGTTTCCTTCATTTTTTGCTGCAAATAACGTTTTTTTCTCTATTTTAACCGAAATAATTAGCGCTGCACCAATTTTGCTACAAACTGTTTTTTTTTCTTCTTCCTTCAAATATCAGCAATTTATCTCAAGTTTAAACGCGTATTAGCGTTTCAAATCATTCTTAGGCTCGAATTAAAGCATTAATTTTCTCACTTATAGTCATCAAATTGCTCCTTTCCTCATCTATAGCTCTGAAGTTGCCTCCAGGAATCGTGAATTTATCGATTTCGCCACGAATGAGCGTTCTTGTCGAGTGTTGAGTTGAGGGGCGAATTTTAGCGGTGGACAGCACATTTTGCGTTTTATTTAAATTTGATTTTTGAAATTGCATCAAGAAGCACCAAATTAGTTTTTTTTCCCCTCAATTTTAGACACAAAATTTTCTGGAGATTTTTCTCAATTTTCACCTGGAGGCAATTTTCTCATAGTTTTAGCCGAGAATGAGCGTATAAGATGCAGGTCGTTCTTATATGACAAAAGTTATTTTTTTGCGTTTCACACCAAAAACTGATTGTTTATTAAAAACATATTTTTTACATTATTTACCATATTAGGAAAATGGAGGGACGATGTTGTCTGGTCGCCACATTACCCCCCTCCTAGCGAGTGATTTGCTTGTTCGAAAGGGAGGAGCGATTCGTATTTTGCGAACGTGGCGAGTGACAGCCGTTGATGGGGGAGTAGAAGATTGGATAATTTGAGAGAGGTGGATGGTTGCAACGAAAAATGCTGGTTTCAATCGATCGATGGAAACTTGGTCTTCTTTACCATTAATGTCGAGTGTGAAGTATTTGTCCTGGAGAACTTTGAAAGGACCGTCATAAGGAGGTTGAGGTGGTCTTTTGACTCGATCAACGCGAACGAAGACATGTGTGGCTGTGCTGGGGATGGACGAAGGTGTGGCGAGAGTTAGCCTTGGATTGATCCGCAGGACGGAGAGAGCGGAGTGTCTCTTTAAGATTTTCAATGAAGGGGGAAATTTCTTGACACATTTCTTGTCGATCATCGAAAAGTTGACCGGGAAGATGAAGAGATTGACCGTACGTCAACTCGCATGGGCTGTATCCAGAGTCGAGAACTGTGCTGTGAAGACCGAGGAGAACGAGGGGAAGAGAGTCGACCCAGTTGCTTGAATTATGGCACATGATGGCTGACTTGAGTGTTCGGTGCTAGCGTTCGATTTTTCCGTTCGACTGAGGGTGGTGGGCGGTAGTTCGAAAATGTTGGATTCCGAGGGTGATGTTGAGGATACGAAACATTTGAGATTCGAATTGTTGCCCGCGGTCTGTAGTTAGAAAATTGGGAATTCCGAAACGTGAAATCCAAGAAGTGAGGAGAGTTCTAGCGACGGTCCAGGATGTGAAGCGATCGATCATGGTGATGATGTACCGGTATCGTCGGCATAAAGGGAGGGGTCCGACGATGTCGACATGGACGTGTTGAAAACGACGATATGTCGTTGGGAATGACGAAAGTGGTGAACGAGTGTGCCGATGAACTTTTGAACGTTGGCAGTGAAGGCAGGATTTGGCCCACGTGTGAACGTCTTTCTTGATGGAAGGCCACACGAAGCGGTCGCGGACGAGTTTGGATGTGCGTTTAGGAGACGGGTGTGACAGGTTATGGAAGAGGTCGAAAATTCTGCGACGAAGGCCAGAAGGTATGAAGGGACGATTCTTGTCATCACAGAAAACGGAAACGGTGAGACCGGGAACGGAAACGGAAGAGAGTTTTAGCGAATACTTGTCCGGATGCTGTATAATGTGAAGAAGGTCATGATCAGACTGTTGAAGACGAGAGAGTTCACCGTAATCGAAAGTTTCGAGTGTTGCGATTCGGGAGAAATAGTCAGCGACGAGATTTTCGGCACCGGGGACGCGACGGATGTCGGTCGTGAATTGCGAAACGAAATCGAGGTGTCGCTTTTTCGGGATTTTGGTAGAAGGCGTAGACTAAAGGGCGATGATCTGTGTAGATGACGATTTCACTACCTTCGAGCATGTAACGGAAGTGTTTGACTGCAGCGTAAATAGCGAGGAGTTCTCGATCGTACGTACTGTAACGAGTCTCTGTTGGGGTTAACTTTCTCGAAAAGAATGTAATAGGTTGGGGAGAATCACCGACGTTTTGTTGAAGGGTAGCGCCTACAGCGATGTCGGAGGCGTTGACTAGCAGGCTGAGGGGTGAATTGGGGGAGGGTGAGCTAAGAGTGTTGCTTCGACGAGGCTGTTGACGCAGGCATCGTACGACGCGGTCAACTCGGGAGTCCAGTGGATCGAAGCATCCTTTTTTGTCGAGTTTTTTATGAGGTTGTGCAGTGGGGTTTGGTGTCGAGCGGCGTGTTTGATGAAGCGAAGGTAATAATTTAAAGCGCCGAGAAATTTGCGTAACTGTTGATGGTTTTTCCGCTTTGGTTAGTGCTTCAACGCGATCAGGGAGAGGTGAAGTTCCATCTGCTGAGATGCGGTTGCCGAGAAAGTTTACGGAGGAAGCACCGAGGGTACATTTGCTGGGATTGAGCGACAAACCATATTCTTGAAGACGAGCGAAAACGATTCGTAGATGTTTTTCGTGTTCGTCAAGTGATGTCGACGAGTTGAGGAGGTCGTCGATGTAGCAGAACACGAAGTCCATACAGCCGAACAGTTCGTCCACAAAGCGTTGACACGTTTGGCCGGCGTTGCGGAGGCCAAACATCATTTGAGGAAACTCAAACAATCCGAACGGTGTGATTATAGCAGTTTTTTCGACGTCAGCGGGAGATACTGGGATTTGATTGTACGCCCGGATGAAGTCAAGTGTCGAGAAAATTGTTTTGCCGCTGAGGTTGTTGGCGTGGTCATGAATGTGCTTCATAGGGTACCTGTCGGGCTTCGTGACTCTGTTTAAGGCTCGGTTGTCGCCGCAAGGACGCCATCCGCCACCTTTTTTCGACGTGAGATGAAGAGGACTGGCCCAAGGTGATTTGGACGGGCGGCATATCCCCATGTCGAGCATTGCCTGAAATTCGTGTTTCGCGATTTTCAATTTGTCGGGAGCGAGTCGTCGGAAACGGCAGTGAATGGGTGGGCCGGTAGTTTCGATGACATGAGTAGTGTTGTGAGGCGGTGTTGAGCGGGGAAAAACAGGAGGACGAGAGATATCAGGAAATTCCTTGAGAATGGCGGCGAACCGGTTGGTTGTGTCGACGGTTAATATGGATGGAACCATCGAGGGAGCGTAGCGCACTTTAGCGGCGAGGTGTGTCTCACCGTCTAGCAATTTTCGATTTTTCAGATCGGCGAGGAGGTTGTGGAATTTGAGGAAATCAGCAGGATAAAAGACCAGCGATAGGGACGTCGTAGACCGAGATCAAGCGTGAGTAGTTTTTCACCGTATGTTGATATCAGTTGACCACTGGCGGTGAAAAGGGAATAAGACGACGTTGGTTTGAGCTTGTCTACTGTTGAGGCGGGAAGAATGGAGACGTCGGCTCCTGTATCAACGAGGAATTCGGAGTTTGTTAATTTGTCCTTGATGAAAAGGCGATTGATTTTGACCCTTCCAAAAGCCGCCAACTGTTGAAGGGTGTCTAGTTTTTTGGAACGAAGTGAGGACAAAAGGTGCCGGTACATTTCTGTGCCTTGGTTCCAAACGTGTCGTGATAGAAGCACGAGTTAGGGGTGTCGAGAGAAGAACGGCGTCGACGGTGGGCATCTCGAGATTTCGAACGATTGGAACGGTTTCGAGAAACGGGACGGCTGCGTTCCCGTGTAAGGTCTGTAAGCGAGATGTAAGGTCTTGAATGGCGAGGGCGGAAGTTTCACAGATCGTTCGAGGTTCAGATCCGACTTCGATCACTTTATCGGCGAGTTCTGCCAATTTATCGAGATTTCCTTCGCTGACTGCTAGGATGGTCTGAATATTGTGAGGCAGCCGCTGAAGCCAAAGAGTTTTGAGTAGGTCGTCAGATACCGAGTTGTTGGCTAAATGTCGCATGGCACGAAGAAGTTGCGTTGGGCGTTTGTCACCAAGTTCGAGGTCTTTGAGGAGTCGTTTTATGCGTTGTTCAGCACTGTCTGTGAAGACTCCTACGAGCCGAGTAGTAATCGCGTCGAACTTTTGTACTTCCGGCGGCGAGTTGATAATGTCACTGACTTGTTCCATGACGTCCTGGTCGAGGTTGCCGACGATGTGGTTAAACTTGGTGTCGTCGGATGTGATGCCAGCGAGCCGGAAGTTGGCTTCGACTTGGCGTAACCATAAATCGGGTCGATAACGCCAGAATAGAGGAACTTTGACTGCGACGCGTCCGATGACTTCGTTTTGGGGCTCGTTGTTCATGGTAAACAGAGATTTGAGTCGGGGTCACCAGATATAAGATGCAGGTCGTTCTTATATGACAAAAGTTATTTTTTTGCGTTTCACACCAAAAACTGATTGTTTATTAAAAAACATAATTTTTACATTATTTACAATATTAGGAAAATGGAGGGACGATGTTTTCTGGTCGCCACAAGCGCTTTATCTCAATACATAGCTGTGCATTCGCGTCCCCCCCCCCCAACAAACTGATTGTTTATTAAAAAACATAATTTTTACATTATTTACAATATTAGGAAAATGGAGAGACGATGTTTTCTGGTCGCCACAAGCGCTTTATCTCAATACATAGCTGTGCATTCGCGTCCCCCCCCCCATTTTAGCTCAAATTTGAGCTTTTCCTTAATTTTAGTCGTGAATTAGCACTTCTTTTAAACGTCTTCAAGCAACAAATCAGTGATTTTTTTTCTATTCCAGTCCAGTAATCACAAATCGGCGTTTTCATGATTTGTGCCATGAGTCAGGGTCTCAGTATTAGCCATTAGTTAGTACTTTTCGCATTAGTTAGCAGCGGTTATTTATTGAACTCTGGTCATGAATGAGTGTCTTTTCTAATCTTTAGGCCCGATAAGTTTCTATAAACTAAGAATTTTGGGGAGGGGGCGGGGCTTGGAGTTAGTGTTTTCTCTATTTCAGCCACAAATGAGCATTTTTTTTTTTTTTTACAATTTTTTTTTGGAACGAATTGATGGTTATCAGGACTGATGTGCATGTGCTACAGTACCAAACTATGAGATGTCGCGTCATCCACCTTCACTCCACTTTGTCACGGAATTCCAGCATTTCTCGCTAGTATAGCTTTTTCAATATCATCAGATTATCTTCTAATTAAACTCTTTGATCCTAAGACGGCACAGGAAAGTAATCCCCTCAGGGAAGGCGTTGTTGTGACTTTGACAAAAAAGTTTGCCGTGAGTCGCTTTTCTTGTGGTTAGCGGATAATTAGTTTCTGTGAATTTTTGTTTTTTGTTGGGATTAGTTGCTTCCCCCAGCGTTAATTCTACTTTCTGGAGACTATGAATATTATTTTTCAGGTGTTACTATGTTTTCAACCAGAAAGCTATATTGTTAGCTTGTGTGTTGTCAACACTGAAGAGACTAATTAAAATAATCACGACACTGACCTCACTCCCCTCAAGAGGAAATTCCCATTTTACTGTCCATGTCCCTCGTGAGTACAATTTCTCCAATTGTCCTAATGTCTTTAGTGTAGGTACAACGCGGGAGATGAATCGCTCTGGTACCTTCGTTAGAACTTTTTAGGGGACAATTTGATTACTTCTATTCCCCCTATGACCTCAATTCTTGTCTTTACAAAAGAGAAAATTGAGAGAACCATTCCCAGTTGAGTGCCTCTCTTCAGCGAAACATACCGACCTCGCTGTGATGATGTCACCGCTTCTGTCTATAGGATCGGAGCCAAGTTTTCTTCGCCCGTGATTTTCATTTCAATCTCGCCAATTCTCTCTCACCACCCCTCTCTTCGTCTGTCTAAGTTAGAATGAGTTAGGATTATCGTGAAAAACCCGCTCAGCAACCAGTTTATAGCTTATCTCCCCTCCACCTTTCCCAAACCATGGTATACAAAGTACTTTTTGTAAGGTCGTTTAAAAAAAAATGATAGCATCGCGTTATTTAACTACTACTTGTTGTTTCATGGCACTTCCAAGGATTACACAGTCGAGGTGGTCGTTGGAGTGAGGGTTTGGGGGGGGGGGGTCGGCAGCTTCAGAAATTTAAAGGAGGAAGCTGGAGAGGTAGTTTATTATCTGGTGAAAACATTGCTATGCAAAAGAGGCGAGAGCTATTTGCCTTCGTTTTTAAACCCCTACCATTCAGTTTCCTCTACTTATTCGTGATGGATAATGTCGTTGGCATGGCTTAAAAACAGTTAATTTTCGAGTTATATTACTTACTAATAAATATACGTGTTATTTCGTAAAATTCGTGGTTTTTTTCACTTACTAATACGAACCTAATGATATTGAGCACGATGGTGGGAGGCAAGGAAAATATTATAGGCATACGTTAGTGAAATCAGATCTTCAAGATTGATCAAATCTGCATTATTTAAAGGATTTGTTCTCATTGGAATAAGTATCAGTGGCACCTAGCAAATTGCTAACCACAAAAGAATAATTTTCCGATACGAACGAACGTAACAAATAGCGTACGAACTGACGCCACTTAATAAATCAGCACCAGAATTTTGAGTTTCGTTCACAAGCTGGTAATTTTACCTGAGTGGGTAATTTTACCAGGCTGTCGTCACGCTGTTTCGCAGGCATCTATGACCGAGTCAATACAAATCAAAAAGGTCAGCTTCTTGTCACGCTGGAATTGTGAAGAACACTTAATTTTTCCCCGGCACGTAATTTATTTCTATGTTACTATGTTTTAGAGCGATACATTTTTCAATGTAATGTAAACATCATTCCATGACGGGCACTCAACTGCCATCTCAGGCGGTATAATGTGTGGGCTGTGGTAGAGAGAGATAAATAAGAAAATGCATGTGAAAACGTAATTTGTATTCATGGCCTTGAAATTGTCATGAGAAGAATTCACCGGAATGACAAACACGCATTAAAAATTTATATATTCCGCTATATCTTGAAGAACGAGCAGCCATCGATAAAACTAAGGATCTCCTCCAGCGCTTGTCTATAAGAAGCTTTAAGGGAAAACAAACAATATTTCCTGCAGGAATTTTTGATTTTTCTCCCGAGGTAACATCACCGATTGGGGTCAGACTTCCGAATGATTCACCCTTCACGTAGTAAAAGGCAAGAAATAAAGACGTAACAATAATCGTTTCTGCCGTATCGTGAAATTTCTTACAACTTGAGGTGTTCTAGAATAGTGTGGCAACGAACTGTGTGGAAGCGGATTCTATTGCTGTGAAAATCATTCTTTTTGTAATGATACATTTGTAGTGTAGGGACTGGTAAGAAATTCGACTCCCGGGAAAAACCTTTCGGTATGAAAGAGGAATAAAACAGATACTCGTAATACATTTTGGAAATAACTGAAACAAAGATCGGTGTGGGTGGGAAGTGGTTTGGGAACGAAAGGAAAGGTAGACATAAAAGGAAATGATGCGAAGGGAAAAAGTAGTTTTTCATACACTTACGGGTTCTAACCCCTTCCTTCCTGCGACACCAACCAACCCCTTGCTACCATTTTGAAAGAGAGAGAAGTTTAAGTGCCTTAAGAAAAGAGGGTGAACCAAAAGAAAGAGATATAAGAAATAGTATTTCTTCCTGAAAGCGAAGATGGAATAGAACGAAAATTCAATTTGCTTTGGTTGGAAGGGTTGACTTGGGGGGTTCAGTGAAATAAAAAACAGTCTTAACCCATCCCCCTCTTCGCTGAAGAAATGCCGAATTCAAGCAATAAATTGTGAAAAATTAAACTCTCATTAAAACCCGGAGAGCATTCAATTGTTCGAATGGTTAAATCCTCTAGACATTTTAGAGATCTCTTCCTACCACATTCCCGACCGTTCCAACCACCAATTAATTGGGAGCTGCTCCCATAACGACGTACTTAAAATGAAAATTGAACGCTCAAGAAAACCTCAATTCTTGGAATGCTTGGAAAGGACAGTAAATGCACGTAGAAACATGTTTTGTTTTCGACAACTATCTTAAATTGAACCGTAATGTAAATGAAAAATGTAAATGACCACTACATAAAGCACTCAAACCCGCATGACCAAGAGTGTCATGCGGGAAATTGTATAGCTATCAGTTGTTTCCAATCGACCCTACCTTTCTCCCTAGAGGCTCTTATTTCTACCAATATTATACCGGTAAACTCCGTTGGATGGAATCGTGTTCGTATAGAACTTAAAACCAGCGTATCTGCTAATAAACTGGAGAATGAGGCATCCAGAAAATAAAAGCCTACATACCTATGTTTAGTCTTCAGAGGTAAGGAGTCATATTAAGAAGAGTGGATACCGCGCTCACAGAGGAGGAAATCCAAGGTAATCAAAGGTCCACATGGTAAATTGAACGTTTTAGGCGTTATAAGGATGAACCAGCGAGTTAAGGACCCTGATTCAAGCGAATTTAAATTAGTGCCAACACAATCGGTTTTGCCTACAGTCAGACGGCAATAACTTCCGAATATGGTTTATATTTATTACTCTTCTTGCGTAGTGGACAAATACGTACAAAACGTAGTGCAATGCCACACTTGTAGGAAGTTCGGGCACTACGCAGACCAGTGTAAGGGCTCACCTAGGTGTGCAAAGTGTGTAGAATCTCATTCACAGACCGAATGTACCAGCAACGTCTACAAATGTGTTAACCGTGGGGATAAACATGCGGCAAGCGACCGAAAAGCATGCCGCCCTTCTTTTATACGTGAAAAACGAGTCAAGGAAATCATGTCCAACAATAATATCCCGTACTTTGACGCCAAAAAATGAATCAATTAATCGATTAATCGCATAACTCAGACGCGAGGATCGCCACGTCCGTAGATCTCGAAGATAGAACCGTATTTCCCCCTCTAAGTTCTCAGAACCTGTCGAAAAAACCTGGACGAGGACTTTCATTATAGACACCGTGTTCGAAATTTGTCGCCATCTCATTGGCGCTGAGGAAATTATGGATGAATCGGCGTTGAAAAATTCCATTAGAGATCGAGTAAACTGCTTACAATTTCGATCACCTAATTAAACTATATAGGGAAAATGACAGTCAAACTAAATATTCTTCAATGGAACGCCAGATCTATAGTAAATAAGAAAAACGAATTAGAAGCTTTAACTTCCTCAAACAATATCAATATAATTGCTCTTTCCGAGACATGGTTATACCCCAGATAGGATCTCAGCGTATCCTTTGAGCGGCTCAAGTCAAGTCTCCCTGTGGCCGAACTATCACGACATGTTCGATTTTGCAACTGTCCTACTAACAACATCAGCCATGATGATTGGCTACGTTTCTTCCAGTCTGTACCTAAGCCATGCCTGGTCTTGGGGGACTCCAACTGTCACCATCAAGCTCTCGGCTCCACTTTCACCACCAGCAAAGAAAGAAACGTCTTGGATGCCGCGCAGGCAGCTAATATGATATACCTCAATGACGAATCTCCCACATTAGTCCAAGCTCCCGGGTAGTCGCAGTCTTTCAGCTATTGACATTTCTTTCTGTTCTCCCGAACTTGCACACTTCTTTGAATGGCCGCCAGAGGGGAAGGGGCGAGACGAGAGTGTAGATTGCACGGTCGGTTGCCTCTTGAGGTGGTCGGACGATGTTCACAAACCTCAAACATGCGGTCAGCGATTCCGGCCAATTTGTCGAGATCGGAAGGGTCGACGGCGACAAGTACGTCTCTCATTCGAGTGGGTAAAGCCTTCATTCACAAAGTTTTGAGAATCTCTTGAGAAACGTGATTGTTGACGAGACGACGCATTTCGCGTAACAGTTGGAACATTTTACGATCACCTAATCGTTGGCCTTCGAGAAGCTTTGTTACACGCTTTCTTTCTGATTTCGAATAAATCGAAATGAGACGTTGTGGAGTTGATTGTACGGGTCATTTGGAGGATTTTTAACTAAAGCGGCTAAATTGTTTCAGGACGTTATAGTCGAACTTGGTTGCACATTATCCGGTTAGTAGTTTTTTTCTTTTTTTTATTATTAGTTTAAAATTTCTGTACATTGTACCCTTTGTTTTGCTGAATAATTTTGCATGCATTTTCTGTCATAGTACTTATTGTTCTATGCATAAACAATGGCACTTGTGCGAGGATTGGCTGCCCTTTGACAGTCTTTCTCTTAAGGTTATGGCATCACTGACAGTTTATTCTACTTTAATATATATACATAAGTCCAGCAGGTCGGTCATCCTTTTCCTTTTGAGACGACGCGGATGGATTAGTCTATTCCATGAGTTTAGGAGGCGTTCAAAACCTGGAGATTCGTGAATGCAACTACGCCCGATGTATCGCGAGTGAGTACAATTGCATAGTCGTCTGCGAACATTGCTGCGCTACTATCTTGGGATGTAGGGATGTCACAGACGTATAATAGATAGAGGATGGGCCCCCAAACGCTTCCTTGGGGCACTGATGCAGTTATCCCACAGCTCGGAGACTGGGCACCGTCGCACTTTACGTGGTTTTTGTGATGAAGCTTGAATCAACCTGAAACAGGCAATGGTTTCGGCTTATGGAGCAGGCCTGGATGCCAAACTCGATCGAAAGATTGCTTCGTATCGATGAACAGTGCAAGGCAAACCTCTTTATTTTCGAAAGAATCGAGTATTTCTTCAACAACTCTATGTAACTGCTGCTGGCGAGAGTGATGGTGACGAAACCCAAACTAAAAATCAGGTATGGACGGGGCAAGTAAAGGCACTAGCCGGGGGAGTAGAAGCCTCTCGAAGATTTTGTAGAATATGGTTAACAGGCTGATTGGGCGGTATCCTGTCGGGTCATTTGTTGGTTTGTTTGGTTTTGGAACCATGATTATTTCCGCGTGTTTCCAACGAGAAGGAGAAATATTTGTGTTAGGAACACAAGCGTTTTCCTGGGAATGTTCTTCAAGAGGGGCTGTGTAATACGATCGAAGGAGTAAAGAATTCCTTAAACGGGGATAATACAAGTGGCTCGGTAACTTCTTCTTCAATTCGCTCATGAAAATCCGGTAGACGACTTGGGTTTGGTGTAAATTGTTGGGTGATCAGTCTCGAGAATAATGTTGTTTTTTCCTCGGCTGTGGAGTACCATCTGCCGTTGTGCTTGAGAGGCGGTATAGCTTTAGACTGTTTCATTAACATTTTCGGTTGAGTGAGCCATCCTTTCTGTCCAGGAGCAATAGTGAATTCTTCCTGTCGTCACCGTCTATTTCTTCTAGTGCCTTTTTCAATTCGTTTGTGGCTTCGTTATATGTCCGTTTATCCGGCCCCGTTGTTACGATCTTCCATTGCTTCTCGGTGATCGCCGTTAAGATTGGCTAAAGGTGAAAAAGGATTTCGTGTAGTGAATGTAGTTGTAGGTGGAGCGTCAATACGGGGAAGTTTGGCTTTATTGGTTGAGTCACCTGGAGTATCGTTACTCATCTTGATTAGTTGTAACGAAACTGGCAACAAGCGTAAATATTTTCAGTGAACTGTTGATCCAGTGGTGAGTTCTGTGTAGGTAAACAAAGCGCGATAAACTAAACGCGGACCGTTACCCGAAGAGATCACGGGCACAATAATTAAGTACATTTTTTTTAAAGTAAGAGTTCTAGGAAAAAAAAATAAAAAAGATTAACGATAAATAGAGAACTATAATAGTAATCAGAGTAAATAGAGACTGGAGCGGTATGTTTTCACTTCGAGTGACAAAGGACAACTCCCGGTTAGCAGTGAAGAAGGTTTCGGCTTGCAGAAACGAAAATTCGGGGTCGGCTTTCCAGAAGTTGGGATGACGTTCAACGACACTGCGTACGACGACGTCAACAGAAGCTAATGGAGTCCGATTGACTCGAGGGGACAGAAGCGGCGGTGCGTCGTCGAGGAAGAGAGATGCGTCTTGTACCGTTCGAGACATAGTTGTGTCGTCCGTAGTAGTCAAAACGTCCATACTGGCTTCAGCACTTGTCTATATATTAGCAATTGGTTATGGATGGAGAGCTCAGAGTGCCTACCAAGTAACCAAAACAGTCTTCTAAACTTCAGTTTTAGTTCTTAATTTTTCTTCTTAACGTGCTCTTTCCATTTAAGCTTAGTGTCGAGTATCATACCCAGGTATTTAGCGGTGTTCACTATGGGAACTTGTTGTCCGTTGATAATTATTGGTATATTGATTATTTTCTTGTTTGTGAACTAGATGTGTGAGGACTTGAGTTCGTTCAGTTTTATTCGCCATTTTTTGGCCCATTGACATACTTTATTTACTGGTAGTTGTGATGTTGCTTCTTCAACAGACTCTGCAACCGCCAGTAGAGCTGTGTCGCCTGCAAACGTTGCAATTGTTGTGTCCCCACTGCTAGGGACGTCGTTCGTATAGAGGAGATACGGCAGCGGCCCAAGTACACTTCCTTGGGGAACACCAGCATTTATCCTCTTTAATGATGAATACGCTCCTTCGTGCTTCACCCTGAAGTGTCTTTCTGGGAGGTACGACTTGAGAATGTGGAAGTATTGGTCCGGCAAGTTTCCTCTAAGTTTGTACAGCAGACCCTGCTGCCAGACTTTATCAAATGCTTGAGAAACATCAAGGAACACGCTCGCGCAGACTTGCTTCCTCTCTAAAGAGTTCTCAATCACTCGAGTGATGCGATTCACTTGATCAATAGTGGAGCGCTTTTCCCTGAACCCGAACTGGTGATTGGGGATAAGCTCCTTGTCTTTGACTATACCCAGGAGCTTTATATGTTTTGAGATTGTTTATTGCATATTTCAGCTCATTAAACGTTACCGGTCTTATATATTGCGAAGACGCTGACGGAGGCAGCGTCGGCAGATCTTCCTCATCTCTTTCCCCTTGCAGCGGCATAAATGTTTCTTCGAGGTGCTCTGCAAATAGTTCAGCTTTCTCTCGGGGAATTTTGGCCCATTCTCCGTCCAGCTTTACAAGTCGGAGGAATGTGTTCTTTGGGATGCTTAAGCGATTTAGTAATCTTCCACAGGGAGTAATCCGTGTCCTTTCCTGGAGTTAACTCCATCAATAGTCTGGCATGTGTTTCTTGCTTGATTTCCTTGTTCAGGGCGTCAAGCCGAGTCTTTAGCCTATTCAGTTTTGCTTTGTCACAAGGAGCTCTACTGTCTGGTGCCAGAGTTTCCTCGCCTTTCTTTTTTCCCTAACCAGCTCTCCAACCTCACGGGGATGTGTGGTGCGACTGATTCTTGCAATGTTTTCCGTAGGCGTGGTCGACCAAGCAGCTCGCTGAATACATTTGACGAAGTTCCCAGCTTCCTTTTCTAATTGTTCCGGTGATTTTAGAGGGACTGAAAGGTTAATATTAGAGGCGACGTATTCCCTGAAAACATCCCAACTAGTGCGTTGAGTGACTAGCCTTGGCCGGTCTTCCTTCAAAATGATTGAGCCGCTAATCGTAAGAACAATAGCAGAATGATCTGACATTAGACTGCCACAGTCTTCTACGTGAATGAAGTTGTCCGATACTCCCTTGACCACAAAAAAATCAATGAGATCAGGAGTCTTTAATGGGTCCTTGGGCCAATACGTAGGCTTTCCTGATGAATGGAAACTGCAATTTTTTCTTCTCCCAGCGGAGAACAACTCTCACCCTTTTGTGGCTGTTAGCCTCGAGCCCCAATATGTGTTCTTTGCATTGAAATCCCCGCCGATGACGAAATTAGCACCCAGACTATCCATTAACGATAAAGGAGTCCTCTTCTTTCAGTGCGTATCTGGGAGGGCAGTAGATGGCAGAAATGCTACAGCTTTTGCTATTTACGGATGCTTTAACTGTTGCTACTTGCATGAACTCTTCCTGGATACTGGGATACACGTAGTGTTGAACGGTGCTCTTAATGAAGATGGCTGCTCCTCCTCGCGGTCTACCTGATGGGTGGTCCGCACGATAGCACGAGTAACCTTTGATTTTCATGTGAGATGACCTCGTGAAATGAGTTTCCGAGATCAAACAGATATCAACTTTTTCTTGACGGAGAAATAACTCAAGTTCTGAAGCATGTTGCCCCAGTCCATTTGCGTTCCATGCTGCTATTGTCACAGTATTTTGACGTTTCATAATTTTGTCTAGCTTTCAGGCTATTTTCGAGGGTGCTAACCCTCTCAGCCAACAGATTATTGGTTCTTTTTTGCTCGTTCACAATTTCCATTAGTAGAGTGAGCATTTTATCAACTGAGGATGGAGCCGGATGGCCGCTAACTACCCCAGCATAGGACGTTTGTTTTTTAGTCGGAACAATTGTTTCCCTAGTATCTGGTTGGACTTTCTGAATGATCTTTGCTGCTTACCTTTTCCCAGCCCCTCCGGTCTTGGAGTTATTGACTTTTTCTTTCATACGCTGCAACTCTTTGGCTACCTCACATCCACGATAGCTCGCTGGGTGGGCGTCTCCGCAATTGACGCATTTTGCCGGGTCCTTCGTGAGAGGGACATTTTTGGGCGTCATGCTTCCCAGCACACTCAACACACCTCGCTTCTCGCTGGCAGTAGGTTCGTGTATGGTTGAACCCCTAGCAGTTCTTACACTGCGGAATGAGATTTGTAGTTCTTCTCAAAGGTTCGATCTTAACTTTTATATTAAGAATCGACTGGATCGAGTATATCGTTTCAGTCTCTTCCATGTTATCGAAGCTAAGTACGAAAAGAGGAAGATTCTTCTTGATGACGATTGGGTTGCCCTCGTCGTCATTTTCCCTGTTTTTTTTTTTTTTTAATTAGGTTAACAGCGTCTCTAAATGTTATATCCCTTTTCCTTAAAGTCGTTCACTATATCCTCCGGTAAGCAGGATTGGTGAAGCCCTCTTGCGACTACCCTGAAGGGGCGCTCATTTTTATTCTCATACGTGTACCACTCGAATTTTTTTTTGCCTTAAGCCATTAGTAAGAGCACGATACGAGTCGCTATCTTGGGCGAAAATTTTCCAAACATTGTTGGATAACGCTTTCATGGAACACTCTTTCGTGGTTTCCACACTTTTTATGAAATTATGTATCGTACTGTACTCAGTAACACCAATAACCATTACTGGGGGTGGCGGTGCCTCTTTTTTACTTTTTTCTAGCTGAACATGTGAAGCAGGTCCAGTATCATTACTTTTATTCTTTCTGGGTTCATCGGATATGTCCGGTGAGGAAGATGCTTTCCGTTTCTTTTTATTCCTTTTGAGGATCCAGTTTGTCTCTCTTTCAAGCTGCTCCTCGTCCGTAGCGTACTCAACGCGTTCATTATTGAGGGGGTTAACGTCCAAAAGTTCATTTGCTTCGATAATCTGAGATTTGATTTTAAGTTCTGCTTGCCCCAAATGGTCGCAGAGACTTAGAATTATATTATACAACTCACTGAATGCAACGTTGATGTTTTCGTCCTGGATGCGAAACGCCGCGGTTGTAGTTCGGTGTTTCACAACCGCGAGTTTAGTTTTCTGCACAATTTCCTCGAGCGTTTACGCGGGGGAACGACCGGTGTCCCTTTCCTCATCCATCACCGCATAAGGTCATCACACCATAATGAAATAATATGATGCAATCACTGTTATTGTTCCTTTGTTTTATTTTTGTTTTGAGAGCTCCGAACGATGTTGACTGTTCGAACGTTCACGATAAACTGGACTCTGGTGAGATGAGTAAAAATAATTATCAACAAAAATAAACAATTATTAGTGGGGTGTTGTTCCACTAAAAATTTGAGAATTTTTACTGGAACTATAGGCCAATCAAAATCTTTATTTCCAGCAAAACAAGATAAATTATCCTGAAGCGGTTGCACAAATGCACAAAGCTGGCTGTCGAGATATAAGATTTCATGCCTGTGTGCTTACACTTAGGATTAGACCGGGTGGGTCTAATTCTTGTCTACCTTAGTGTCATTTGGCTAAAATGGAGTCCAAACTAAACTCCCCTCGGCAAAACGCACCATCAGGATTGACTACCATATCTTTTGTCAGTTATTTGTCATTCAAGGAAGGCACTCCCATCTGTTTCTCACATATCGCTTTAAACCTAAACGCCTTTGACCTGAAAATTTCCCCGACCATAACGCCTTCAGAGTGTTATATTTCAACAGATTGTCCAAACAACCGAACAAAAGGGGCTTGAGAAACAGGAAAACGGACTGCATGACCTTTTGTAATTAATTTTATTTTCCCCTTCCATCTCAATCACTCTCAACCATTCACTTCATTCGGTTCCAACACCCTAATGCCCACTCAATTTAATTTTTTTTTTCAATTCTTCCAGTGCCTCTTGATTTCCATTTTTTTTTTTTTTTAATTAGCCTGTGAGTTGAATCCTTTCAATTGAAACATTCAATCAAACTTTAACAGGTACGATGAAATAAAAAGCTATCGGCCGTCAACTCGGAAACACTAATGAATCGAACGAGAAAACTCCACACAGTACCAACCCGCTCACCCTTTTATCATCACTCCAGCCGTCTGTGAGGCAAAGGGCAAGGTTTTGCCGGAACTGTTCAGGAGAGGATGTGAGGTCTCATTAAGAAGTCTGTAGACGTTTCTTTCGAAAAGGGTCAGCCTTGTGAGAGAAAACGAGGTCATTTCGTTGTATCTTGAAACTGTGGATTGGTGGAGGTGGTGGTGGTGGGGGGGGATACGTCTAAACATAATACGCACTCGCTCATTCGACCCTTCCGCCTTACCCTCCATGAAATATTCGAAAACGGATTCAGCTCAACCAAGCCGTACCCATCGATTTTAATTTATTCACAAAGCTCTGAAAGCTTCAAATTGGAAAGTCGGTTCTAAAAAAAAGACGAATTCCATCGTATAGACTTTCAAATCACGGCTTCCCTCATCCCTTTTCGTTTCTCCCCCCCCCCTCATACGCCCTTAAAGCTGTGACGGGTTGTGAAGGAGAGCGAACCCGTATAATGTATTATATATCCCCGGGAGTGAACTTAAAAAGAGCATTTTTTATCAGTGAAATCTCAGAGGGTGTTCGATATGTTATTCCATCGTTCCGCACCCCTCTCCCGCACCCCATTTCATCCCTCGAAGGTGGTGTCCCAGTGAATTACTCAAACTTAACTGATTTAAGGCACGCACATACACGCCCATGAGGGTACGTGACGTCTAAAAAGAGAGTATTATTCCAAAGTCGTAGAGCCCTCCGCCTGGGAGTATTTTAAAAAGTGACATTACTGGATTGAAAGCCATTCTCAGCTAACTTGTGATATGTTTTTTATACGTTTTGAATATTGAAGGATACGAATAAAAGGAAATGTAACAGTGGGAGGGAGCGAGGGATAGGAAACGCAATGAAAATCATGGATGAATACATAAATGGAAATTCGGAAGATAATATTGGAAGATTAAAATGACTCCCAGTCTCCATGTACATCGCATACGTATTGGTCTTTCGAAGGAAAAAAAAACTGCTGATAGGAGAGGGGATAGGATGGCATGTGTGAGGAGGGGGTAATGGTAGGGTTCAAGGGGGACAGAGGGTCGATGTAATGCGATATGGAAATAATGTAAAATCCCACTGAAAAAACTGAAAAAAAAAGAAGGAGAATCCACTCCAACGTTGATACAATCCTCATCCATTCTCTTAACAGCTTGAAAGTGCACTAGTGCGAAATCAGTTTCAAAAGCTGATTTTTTCCTCTCTCTGAAATGTCTAGTTTCTTGAAATTTTAAACTTAAAATTTTCTGATTAAGCTCTATCAAAACACAAATATCGTGGATCTGACACTTTCACAAACTAGTTTCATGGGTCGGGCTGTTCCAAAAACAAGAACATTCACCAGATGCATAAATCGTTGAATCTCGGGTCTAAAAGAATTAAGATAATGAAATTAGGTGTTTGAAACCAAATTCTAGAATAATTTAGGGATTTAAAGAGCGATTACTTTTGGACTTCGCGAGGAGAGAAATCCTTCCCTCGATAAGTTTTGGCTTATTTTTTGGCAAATTGGTTTATGAGCACCTCACATTCCACGATCAGCCCGAGAGCGTCTTTTAATGGCCAAAGTGGCTGAAGATGAGCGTTTCAAGTCGTTTTTCCAAGGCCCTCAGAGAGAAAAATGCAGGTGGTTTTGGACAAAACGTCCCTCAGGGTACACGCCTAAATCCTCTCCTCAAAAAAGGTCAATTAAGGGTCGGCCAACCTTTCTTGGTCGTGGGCCGCTTTTCTGGTTGCAAGAACTCAGGCGGGCCACCCATCCTCTTCCCCCCCACCAAAATTTTGAACAACATTTTGATCTTTTAGCAAAAGGCCGTGACACTCTGAACAAAACGCACGGGGGGGGGGGCTTCTTGTTCAATAACGTCAACAACATTAAGTTAACGATAGTTTACTAGTGCTTTCCATTTGCACAAAAATGTGCCCTGGGGCAGCTCATTGCAGTGCTAGCCTTGTGGACACTTGCTGCCACCGCCGGGCGAGTCCTCCATGAAGTTGCCTTCAAGAGCCGGGAATTATAGCGATTTTTTCCCATGTCATCACTTCTTCTCAATTACACCTGTGAATTAGCGATTTGTCTCCATTTCAGCCGCGAATTGGCGATTTGACTCCATTTTAGCCATGAATTAGCGTTTTTTCTTGCAATGAATTTGTGTTTTTCCTGATTTTAGCCGGTAATGAGAGGTTTTTCCCAATTTTACACGAGCATTAGCTCTACTTTTTAATTTTAGCCACGAAATTGCCTCCGGAAACCGTGACTTGCCATTTTAAATAAATTTATTTCTGTGAATTAGCAAAATGTTATCTATTTAGCCCCCTAAAAAGCCATTTATCTTGATTTTAGTCGAGAATTAGCGTTTTAACTATGAACCTCCTAATTTTAACCTCCTGGCGAGTCACGAATGACAGTTTTTCCCCTTTTTTGCCGCGAATTAACGCTTTATCTATATTTTTTTTCACGAGTCTCAATGTGACGTCATTGTGACTTTTATTAAACGTAACTCTTCTATTAGGGTAGCCGTGGATTAGCGATTTTGTTTAATTTCAACCATGAATTAACCTTAAGAAGCAGCGAATTTGCGTTTTTTCCATACTTCAGCGCTTCTTCTCAACTTTAACAGTGAATTAACGATTTTCCGCACGTCGGGGGTTTAGTGATTTTCTCCACTTTAGCCTTGATTTTATCCGCTAAAGAGCGATTTTTCCCATGTTATCCGTGAATCAGCACTTTTTATCAATTTTACCGGCGAATTAGCGATTCTTTCACTTTTAGCCATGAATTAGCGCTTTTTGTCAGACGGAGCCACGAACTTGCGTTCTGAATAAGCTGAGAATGCATGTCTTCACAATTTTAGGTGCGAATTAGTGTCTTTTCGCAAAATCATCGGTGAATTAGCGTGTTTCATAATTTTAACCGCGGATTACTGTGTTTTAATACTTTATCCGCAATTTTAGCGCTTTTTCTCAATTTAGCTGTGAATTAACGATTTACCCTGCGAGTTAGGTAGGTGTTTTTCCAAATTTAGACGCGATTTGGCACTTTTTCTCACTTCTGTCCGTGAACCAGAGGTTTTTCCTAATAATTTCAGCCGTTATTTAATGAATTGTAGCGTTTTCCATTTGCACAAAAATCCGAGGGGGGGGGGATTCAACATTAAAAAATATAATTTTCCCCTACAATAATCACCTTATCCTGTAGGTCTGATCCAAAATAATTCACTCAGAACTCTTGTAGGCCTACCTCTGACTCTGACCAAGTATTTGGGCCCTAAATTCTGAAATTTTACCCTATAATAATCAGTCACTTTGGCCTTAAAAAATAACTTCGATCACAAAACAGGAACTTTTCCACCAGAATCTTCTTATTTGGAGACAATGTAGTGGTAGTTTTCGAAAAACGTTATTTTCCGCACTTTCCGAATGAGAATATGTTCCTAAAAACTATCGATGACCCAGATAAATAAATGCTCGAGCTGAGTGACTGATAAAATACAAAACGAATGCGCGTTACACCCATCCCATGCTTATGTATGATTCGATTAAACGTTTAGAATGGCGGAGACGGAGTAGAATGAAGAAAAAACGTAGGTTTATTCAGGCGAATGTGGCAGTAGGGTAGGGTAAAAGGAATTCGTATAATTATTTTCATTCGAGAAGAGAAGGTTTTCATCTGGAACAATTTGCCTTCCATGAGGAAGGCAACGCCCGCTCTCGTCCCACGCACCGGTTTGAAAATACAGAAATTAGCGAACAGAAATAATTTGTCTTCGGAGGTGAACGTTTGGTGGACGGGGGAGAGTAATTTTTCACGTGCGCTTGCTCGACGAAGGAATAATTGCTACAGTGTTATAAATTTATACTTTAGTTACCAAAAAAAAGGACTTCATACCTACCGTCTTCGTTGAGAACCGGTGTTGCCTGAAGATACGTAATAACTTTGGCCGTTTTAGGGAAAGGACAGTGTACCTGCTTCCATGTTATGAACTCTGTCACTTGTTTGGCCAGCTGCCACACATTGTCGAAATTTACGTGGCCGTTGGGCAGTCTGAAACATGTTTGCGAGAGTGCGGATGAGAGAGAAAAAAAAGGGAGAGAAGCGAGAGTGATATTTTATAGCTATATCACGCGAAAAACCAAAAAAAAAAAAAAAAAGGTAAAATGTGTGAGGCGCTCGACAAATTTTCCTATCTTACCCCGGCCCAACCATCACCAAACCTTACAGTCGCGAAGGGGGTGTTTAAAGGGTGGAAAATGAGAGTTTTTCTGTTACATTACTCATACCATTCCTTCCTTGTCTAATATCTTTGGCTTTATGTTTTTTATGTGCTCCCTCTATTCAATTTCAGTTTATTTACGGAAAAGAGAACTGTGTATTGTGAATCCCTGTGTTATATAAGAAATCGGATTTTATCCTAAGGTCTGTCCCTTTTGTCCTCCTACCAACCACCACCCCCTCTTTCGAATGTATAGCGCTGTACAACAAAAACACAGATAATCGTTTATCGAAATTATGTTTTTTTGTCTTTTTTTAGCAACGTAAATCTAATAATAAAGTAAAATCGACAGTCTGTTTAGTTATGCATAGGGCGTATTTAAATATACAAGAAGTTTTCAAGGTTCTTTTCTCCGATACTTGAGACTAACTGACAAGATTTTGCAAAATGATTGGTAAATGGGTTGGTGGGGGGGGGAGGACTTAACAACCAGTATCATAGTATACTTACAAAGTTAGGCACTGACGGCATAGCGAATGAATTTCTTCTTCTAAAATGCTAAACACGGGGATCAGTATGCATAGACCGGGGTCGTCCTTATTAAAACGTGCGGCCGCCGCTCGTAGGATGGCCTTGTAGCTGGCAAAGTCCTCTCCGGAGCTCATTTGTTTCTCCAGAATTGAGTAGCGGTCTGCCGATTCACATTTTCCCCACTGTACAGAAACAGAGAGAGAGACACCCGGAAAACGATTAAATTATTTATAATTTAAGATGATTTAATCATCATTTTGGGAGACTAAGGACCCTGAACTAGACTCCCACTTTTAAACATTTTCTGAACGATCTTTTTGAACATAATTATGGAACTAAAAATTCAAAAAAAGACCATGAGCGAATATGCCCCCAATAACGGACTATAACCCATTCAGATGGGTAATTTTGTTTTTTTTTAAACTCGTGAATCCCCGAGGACATCGTCAGTTCTCTCCTAAAACGTACTTTCTATAAGACGAGACCTGCTCAAAAAGGTGATAATTATGACCACTTACAGACATATGTCTTCTTCTCGGGCCTGAGTGAAACGCCTTGGAGTTTATTGTCTAGCCATACTATTTGTACGATCGGGAAGTGTCTCTCAGTTGGGCGATTTTTAGAAGAAACGGTTAAAATTTTGAAATGGATGAAACCGCGTATCGTGCGGTCACTGGCGGACCTACACCTATCGGGGCCCAATCGCGGAAATCTCCAAGAGGCCCCCGAGTCTCTCTGTATGAACAAGACATATTATAATTTTAACTTAGCCTTTTCCTTATTTTAGCCATGAATTACCACTATTTCACCTTTTCTATCCGCCAATTAGCGCTTTATGACCAGTTTAAGCCGAGAATATATCAATTTTAGCCATGAATGAGTGTTTTTTGTCATCTTTACCGCGCCTATTTTCTCAATGTTGGCCGCGTTTATCGTTCTTCTCAATTTCAGCCGCGGATTAGCAGTTTTGTCCCCCCCCCCATAACCATGAATTCGCGCTTTTTCTCAATTTCTACCTCAAAAGTTGCATTCAGAAGCCACGAACGGCGTAGTAGTTCAGTTTTGACGCAAATTAGTATGTTTCTCAATTTCAACAGCGGATAAGCACTTTTTATCAATTAAGGCTTAAAATTAAATTTTAAAATCTCTTAATTTTGGCCAGACTATTTATTTTCCAAATGATACCCGCAAATTAGCGGTTTTTTCACATTTTAGCACCGTATTAGCAATTTTATATTACATTTAGGTACTAGCTTATTGCTTCTTCTCAGTTCTAGTCCGTGAATCAGCGTTGTTTTTACTTATAACCATGCATGAATGTGCGGTTTTTCTGAATTTTAGCCGCAAAGTTGTCTTCAGATTAAGCTGCGAATAAGGCGCGTGAATTAAAAATTTCACCACACTTAACACGAAAATTCGTGTTGTTCGTGAATTTCAGAAGTGAGTTGGCGCTTTATTTAAATTTTAGCTGCAATAGCGTTTCCAACCCGTGCATTGCCGACTTCTCTCAACATTTGCCAAGAATAGAATTTAAAGCTGCAAATTAGTCATTTTTTCCATTTTTAGCTGAGAATTAGCACTTTCCCCCTATTTGAACTGAAAATTAGCGTTTTTCTCAAATTTAGCCGCTCTAGTTAGTGATTTTTTTCAATTTTAGCCACGAATTAGTGATTTTCTTCATTTGTATACGCGAATTAACGTTTTACCTCACCTAAACCCGCCATCGATTTTTCCCAATTTCAGCTGTTGAATAGCGTTTTACGCTAATTTTGCGACGATTTAGCATCTACCCTTTTTTTATACGCGAAAGGGCGATTTTTCGCAATTACAGTTGTGAATTTGCCATTTTTGTCCAATTTTAACCTGAAAGCTTATGTTTTTTGTCAATAATATAGCGTGTTTTCTCAATTATAATCGCGGGGTTGGCCCAAAAACAACACTTTTGCGTTGATTTCCACAATTTATTCGTATAGTATGGCCTCCATTAACCGCGAATCAGCTATTTTTCCTCTATTTTAGTCTGGAAGTTGCATCGCGAGACCACGAATAAGCGCTTTTTTGCAGGTATAGACACGAATATTAACGATTTTTTTTCAATTTTTACCGCGTCAGCAAGTTGCAAATTGCCGATTAGCACTTTACTGGGCTTTAAGGACCTAATGAAACTCTGTGTATTTCCTCTATTTAGCCGCGAATTTTCTTCAAGATATCGTGAATTTTCTCAATTTGAGCCACAAGAATAGCGCTTTAGGGGGCTCATTCGAATAATCGGCCCACATTCTTTGCTGATATCACTTGCAACGTTATATTCTCCAGGTCGGATAAACAGGAATTTGTAGAAAGTAACCAAATCGCTGTCCTACCGTCTGACCTTTTCACATACCTACATCCATGGAAACCTAAAAATCCTCATTTTTACGTATTTAAGCTTTTCGGGCGCCCCCCCCCCTGGTCACTACCACGGTACGCTACTTTGTGGGGTCTGAAGTCCAAGGAAGCATGGACCTTTTCGGGCTGCTTGAAGTCGAGAAAATCTGCTAAACGTAACTTCAACGAGAAACGCTCATTTTTGGAGATTTTATGAGGCTCTTTAGAGCGTTGGTACTAGTGCCCCTTCGTTCGCATACTTGTAGCTCTGGGGGGGGGGATCTATCCACCATATCCCCCCCCCGTACCTTCGCCTCTGCATGGGAGGCCGAATCAGAAAGTTGATGAGAGCGGGATATTAGTTTCGGCCATTGTTGCCCTGAGACCTCTTCGATGGTACCATCTCCTAGCAAATCCGTTTAACCGCAGAACCGCTGCTGGAGAGGTGTGGAATGGTGTGGTAATCGAGGTTGATTCAAGATGACGAGGTGATCCGTGTAACTTGGACAGCTCCAGAGGACATAGGCTGTGGTCTCCTCTTGGTGGCCTCACGGTGGCCAATCCGGTGAGTCTCCTCTGCGATAGAAGTGGAGTTTGCCGTTAAAGCTGCGGTGTTCAGTCAGGAGCTGGATCACTGGGTAGGGTAGCAGGCGTATTTGAGGCATACGCATGCGCTGCTGAATCGAGGGAATAATGCTATATAGATGACACCCGGTGTTGTTTTGGTCCCATCGTTATTGCCACTGTGCAATCAAGGCACGCCTTACAGTCCGACGTTACGAGGTAAAATCCTTCTCATCAGGTACTGCCATAATCCAGTCTGGCTGTGCAATATCCGAATTCAGGCGTTCAAGTTGGACTGCAAGGCTCTCATCGAGAACAAGGTCCATTGGGGGGGGGGGGACGCCAGCCGGAACATGGCATGTTGAGTTCGCTGTGGTAGCGTATGCTTCAAGCACTTGCAGTAGTATCAGACGCTGAATCATGAGAATCTTGTTTCTAGCACGCTGACTAGCACGGGGCCACCATGCAATACACCCATAAAGGATAAGTGAAACCACTACTTGCTTGTAATATACGAGTCTTGAGGACAAAGATGCCTCCCATCCTGGGCCGGAAAGTCCACGAAGGAAACGACGAAATTGTAGAACTCGCTCCCGTAGCAGTTGAAGATGTGGCAACGCTGTGAAACGGCGGTCCAGGATTACACCAAGGTAAACTGGCTTTTTGGTCAGGGGGAGAGTTTTCCCGTCTCGAAGAAATAAATGTGGTTGGTACGTATTCAGCCCCGAGCGATGAATGTTTGTGTTGTGGAGATTGCGAGACACAGGTGCATGCGTTGAATCACACCATTGTTCTACGCACTTCAAGGCTTCAAAGACACGGTCACACAGGTGATCGTTATCGGTGGCTCCAATGATAATGGCCAAGTCATCACCATCAGACGCGTAGCCAGGAGGGGGGTACACCGGCTCCGGACCCCTTCCCCGAGGCGGTACAAGTTGGATGGTATTCTCGTTTCGAGCAGGGCAGTTAGGATAGCCGGCTGCCATAACTCGTTAAATGCTCCTGAATTTCCAAGAAGAGAACCACAGTAGTACCTCGAGAAGGCGTCGCTAGTTCCTTCCTGAGCCGGTTTAGGGCATGTGCTGTTGAGCACCCGGGCATGCCACCATGCCCGGTTCAGTTGTTGTTGAGCTCTCGTTGAGGTCACTTCGTATTTTTTCTATCGTCGATCTTTTTGTTGGACTTTTGTTTGTTATTGTGCTGTGTCGTTAATTTCTATTTAATTATGGACTGTGCGGCGTGTTCGAGAGATTTGTTCTCGCCTAAGAAGACGATAAACTGCGTGGTTTGCCATTCAAAATTCCATCCGTCGTGTACAAGAGTAAAATCTCTTGAGAATTTCAAGAAAATGAGGAAGGATTTAAAGGACAATTGGAAATGCGATAAGTGTTATAAACTTAAGTTGCATAAGGAATTAAAAGGGCCTGAACATCATGATGAATCTCGGTCTGTTTCCGAATCTGAGGAAGAGGGCGATGCGGAGGTCAATGCATCTGAGGTTTCTAAGCTGAATAAAAAAATGGATCTGTTGTTGAGCAAATTTTGTGATGTTAGAAAGGATGTGCAGGCGGTAGAGAATTCGATGACTTTTTTTAATGATAAATTCGAAGATATGTCTGCGACGTTGTGTAGTCTTCGCTCTTGCTTGGAGGAGTTAAAGACAAGTAATGTTTCTCTCCAGGGTGAAAATCAGAGTCTTCGAAAGGAGCTGTTTGACTTAAAGTCTAAGGTAAACGAGCTGGATCAAGGTATGCTATCTTCTACGATTGAGATTAGAGGAATCCCGGTATTGGACAATGAAAGTGTTCAAAGTATTATTAAGACATTCGCGAGTAAAATTGATATACCTTTTGTGGACAGTGACGCTGATTCGGTTTATCGCGTGGATAAGTCTCAGAAGAGAGCTAATGAGTATTCTTCGCCGATAGTTATAAAATTTCGTAATTCTGTGATGAAAAAGTCTTGGCTGAAGCAAATGCGATTGAATAAAGGAGTTACTGCGAAGGATTTAAATTCTACTTGGTCTCAGACAAGGATTTTTGTAAATGAGAAGCTTACACCTGTAAACAGCCGCCTGCTCTGGTTTACCCGGAAATTTGCGAAGGAGTATGAGTATCGTTTTGTCTGGACTTCTGACGGTAAAATTTTCATAAAAAAAGATGATTCCTCTGCGTCACGTGCAATTCGCCTATCTAGTCTGGATCAAATTGAAAAAATGGATGTTTTGAAAAGGCTCAACTTTGGAACCGTTGCACCTGAGGCTATTGTTAAGTGATCCTTGCTTCAATGTTTATATTCTTCCTTATTTTCGTCTACCTCTCTGTTTTTGTTATATTTTTGAATGTGGTGCTCTTTTTATGGACTTTGAATGGCGGTTTCTTATGAAGAGGTCCTTGACTCTTGTGAGTCTATCAAAACAATGAGTAGTTTATGTATTAATGAAATTGGATCGAGCATATCTCAGTATGGGGGATTAAATGTTCTTAATCAAAATATTCGTAGTTTAAAGAGTAATTTTGATTTGTTTTTGTGTTTCTTGCAATCTGTTAAGTTTGAATTACACGTCATTATTCTTACCGAAACCTGGAATACTGATGGCCTAGTTTTTTCTATACCTGGTTATGAGTGTTTTCAGAGTTCTGCTCATATTAACAAAGCAGAAGGAGTAACGGTTTATGTTAGGAAGGATATGTTGATTTCAGCTGCTGTGCTGGATGTGTTAGACAATTGCAACTCGGTTTTTATTACTATTAATTATATGAATCTATTTCTGATAGGGATCACTGCCGTGTACATCTCGGGTGATAGAGATAAATTACAGTTTGTAAACTCTCTGGAATCTCATTTTAAAAATGTGGGGAATTGTAAATTTCACGTCTTTGGTGGGGATTTAAATATAGATATATGTAAGAAAACTAATTTATCCTTGGAATACATGAATGTTTTGGCTGAGTACGGTTTTGTTACTGCCATTAATGATTGTACCCGGATCTCTGGACAGTCTAGGTCCTGTCTTGATCATATTTTCTCGAAGGGGTTTTTGACGGAGGAGAGTATGGGCTATGTTTATACCAGTGATTTTACGGACCATTTTACAACTATGGCCAGTCTGAATACGGGGTCTTTTCTGTCTCCTATGGGTAGTGATAATGGTAGTAGGGTCGTTAAAGTCATTAATTTTGAATTACTGGAAAGGCTTTTGCAACGTGTGTCCTGGGAGGAGGTTTATTGTAGTAAGGATGTGGATGTGGCTTTCTCAAATTTCTGTACCACGTTAGAGTTGAATATCGAACGCAGTTCGGATGTAAAGAAATTCACCGGAAAACGGAAAAAAATTAAAGGTTGGATTACACAAGGTATTTTAGTCTCAATACGTTTTAGAGATAAATTAAATGTAGAACGGCGAAAACATGCTAATAATACTATTTTTGATATTTATTACAAGAGGTATCGGAATATATTGAATTCTGTGATCAGGAGGGCTAAAAGTTTATATTTTGAAAATTATATTGAGGAGAGTGGTGGTGACCCAAAGGCGCTATGGGAAACTGTTAATTTGGCTTCGAATAGAAAGGTGGGTAGTTCCCATGGCAAGATAGGTGAAGTGAAAGATATTAATGGTTCCATTATAAATGGGGATGCTAATATAGCAAATGTTATGAATTATTATTTTTCTTCTGTTGGGTCAGGTATTGCTGATGATATTAGGAAGACTGTTTCGGTGATGCATGCGTGTAAATACAGCAACTACCCTATTGCTCCTAAAAATTCTCTTTTTTGGTCGCCGATCGTACCGGGGGAATTATTTGATTATATTAATAAGCTAAAAAAATCCTGTTCCTTTACTGCTCATGGTATTAGTAACACTGTTTTGAAAAAGTTTGCTTGTTTTCTGGTAGCTCCATTAGCATATATATTCAATCTAGCTCTGGTTGAAGGTGTATACCCTGTTGCCCTAAAAAAGACTGTTGTTATACCACTATTTAAAAAAGGGTCTAAATGTGATATGGGGAATTATAGGCCAATTGCGTTAACTTTGTCGATATCTAAAATCTTCGAAAAATGTATCAAAGCAAGAATTGTTAAGTTTTTGAATTTAAATGGAATTATATCGAAAAACCAATATGGGTTTCAGAAGGGGATAAGCACGGAGGATGCTCTATATGATCTTAATGGGCTTGTGTCTCAAAAACTCGATGATGGCTTGTATGTTTTTGGCGTTTTCTTAGACGTGAAGAAGGCTTTCGATTCCGTTAATCATGAATTATTATGTAAGAAGCTTTATAACTATGGCATACGTGGCGTTCCTCTCAAACTGATCAGTTCGTTCCTAACGGATCGTCCTCAGGTTACTCGAATTGGTCTCACTATTAGTGATGAAGTCACTGTCAATAGGGGTGTCCCTCAAGGCACGGTATTGGGTCCAATTTTGTTCTTACTTTATATAAATGATTTGTTGAGTTTGAATATTAGGGGTAAAATGTTTGGTTTCGCTGATGATACGGCACTAATTTTTTGGGGAGATGATTATTGTAAGGTAGTTGATGCAATTTGCTCCGACCTCTTTTGGGTTAAAAATTGGTTTAATGTTAATGAGTTAGGATTAAATGTAGAAAAAACATCAGTCCTTCGTTTTGCTATTAGTAATAGACGTTTCCCACCCTATCATAAGGTCTTACTGCATAGTAATTTATCTTGTTTTGGTGGTAATTGCCATGATGATTGTTACGCATTACCCTTTGATGATCAGTGTAAATATTTAGGAATTATAATTGATTGTCGCTTAAGCTATAAGTCCCATATTGATAATTTAATCTCCAGACTAAGGAAATTATTTTATTTATTCAAAGAAATTCGTTACTTCCTAAGTCCTGGGTGTTTGAGAAAAATTTTCTTTGGGTTAGCTTTTTCGATTATCAAGTATGGCATTCTTTTGTGGGGAGGAGCTTGCAAAAGTTATGTTAGGAAAGTTCAGATTGTTCAAAATCGTCTACTTAAAATTATCTTAAATAAAGATTATAGATTTCCCTCTTCGTTACTCCATAAATTATTTAATGTTTGGACTATTCAACAGATTTTTCGTTATCAGTCTTGCCTTCATGTTTATAGGGTAGGTATTAAGCCTGTTCATTTGTCTAATCTTCCTTTTTCCAGAAATTTTGTTAATAGTGGTATTTCATTACCAAAAACAAGTACTGCATTTTATAAAAGAAATTGTTACGTGTCGGCTCTGAGATTTTTTTTTTATAATAAAATAAATCCTTTCTGTTACCATAGCGTAAGGGGTTTCAAGATAATACTGAGGCAATTCATAGCCAAGGTGTAAAGGTTTTGTTTGTTCCTAGTTTATGGTCAATTTTTGTAATGTCGTCATTGTTGAGTTGATCTAAAATAATACATACCTAGTTAGTTGTTAGGTGGCTTATTCAGGGGCTCTACAACTCCACAGAAGAGCACAAGTTGTACTTATTCTTCTGTGGGCTATTCACACTGTAAATCTTCTCGATGTAATGTACATGAATGATAGCCAAAATATAATAAATCCTAAATCCTAAACCATACTGTGATGAGTGCGCCCTAAGTTTCGAGGAATAGCTGCAATGCAGATAGGATAATCTTCTAGATTTTTTTAGCCTCAGTTGACATCATGCTTATATGCCGGTACGACGTACGAGCCTGGCAGTGATCTGTCCCGATGGGGACCCTTTAGAAGGAGATGTAATCGGCAGCTTTTCCACGTGACAGGGGTGTTTGCATCTCGGGTTTTCCGAGATGCAAACACCGGTTAAATATGTTCGTTAGCATATCAACATAATGTCTGCTGAGGGTAGCGTTACGGGCGTGCTCCCCGTGAATGCCAGATGGGCCTGGGGCCTTGGACGTCGCTGCTCCTTGCATTGCAGTAGCTACTTGTTCATTCGTCCAATGTGAGTGTAAGGGTGTGTCAAGGGGAGCAAGCACTGACTGGCGTACTTCAGCGTCACGCGGTAAGTCTAAGGACGTTTCGTCAGTTGGGAATAGCTGCTGCAAAAGGTAGCGAGTGTCGGAATCAGCTGTGGCTGTGTCAACGCTAGCATCATCTTTAATGCATGTAGCGGTAACTTCTGTGTTCGTCTCCTGCTTCCAAATTTGGTGGGGGAAACCCCCATGGGTCATTGGATAGGACATCAGTGATGAGGCGCCGCCAGCCCTGTCGTTTGGCCCGTCGCAGTTCTCTCCTGTACTGGTTCCGTTTGGCAATGCAGGTGTCCAGTGCTGCCATCCACCGCAAAGAGTTGGCACAGTGGAGGTGTGCTTTTGCCGTAAGAACCAGTCTGCGCAGTTTGTCCGTGGAAGTTTTCCATTTACATAAAATTTTGCCCCAGTTCAATTTATTTCCATCCGGCTTCTCACTTATCATTATTGGCGTTTTCCATTCAATGCAATACTCTCGTGTGGTGTAAGTTTTCCCACCCGTCCTCTCCGAGTTGAAACACATGTTTACGGAGAGGACGCTGCAGGCTGCACTACACTTTTGTAGTGTGTTGAACGGAAATCGCTATATATGTTTGAATAGACCAGGAGAGGCCAGTTTAATATATGAGATAAGGCGAGTGGAAATGAAATGCTCTAGAGCCGAACTTCACGTAAATGAAAAAAATGCTTTAAGGTTTAATTGAGTTGAATCCGACAAACTGAATTTGCTTTCTTTGGTGAGTCAGCCAGTAGAGAGAAAGGTTTCTCATGAACACAAAACCGAAAAAAGCAAACTTTGTTTTGTGTCATGCCTATGAGTATTCAATGTCTGGGCAGTATGTGTTATGAGAATTATTCTTAGAAGGGAAGGCATCGGACACGGGAATGCGCTCCAATCACACCTTTTTCATTCCAGCAGTTCAGCCGAATTTAAGGAGACGAATGACCTGATGAAGTTGGTGCATATCATAAACTCACCTCTATATTCTACGAACCCTCCTATAATTTAACCGATAATAACCGAAGGGGATCAAGGGGTTCGACGCGATCATTGGTACGCGTGCAGCCCCCAGCTTTTTATCACGGTTATCACCTCAAAAATGACGTTTATCGACAGTAAAAATAACCAGTGACCCTTTTTCTCTCTCACTCTCTCTTTACTTTCTTCCAAGTATCATTTTTTTTTTTTTTTTTTTTCAACACCGAGAAGAAATTCATAAATTATTTTACATTTTTACCTGAATGAAACTAGTTAGATCCATCATGAAGACAAAACCAACATCGTTATCCAAGAAAGGGCGTTTAAAAGATTAAGTACACTACTTAAAGGATTCAAGTATCATATTCAAGAAAGGACTTTCACCCGGTCTTTATTTAACCACCTGGTGTCTTTTCAAGACGTTCATAACTAGTAAGAAGTCAGACAAATCCATTGTATTAATAAAGATCACCAAAGAGAAGACCTTAAGTAGAAGGGAGAAGGGGTGAATTATTTACTTGGTGAAAAACCAACAGTTAGGAGAGCTAATAATTTTATTTGCAATGCGAACTAGCGCATTAGCCAAGTGACGACCTTATTGTTGAATTTTTGATATATATTGAACATTGTTGTATTGATATATTGTTATTAAACGTAACTATGGAAATTATTAGTGTTTCATGTTATTTAAGTGTATACGTATATTGTTGTTATGTAGTATATTGTTATATGTATATGTCGCATCCATGTCGAGTAATTGTTCACTTCACGAAATGGATGTCCATTTCACGGAGTGGCTCCACTTGCCGTAACTTCAAAAAATTACGGCATCTGGACAAAAAAATTGTCCGTTTCTTGAAAAGTAAATCGTGTTTGTCCAATTGCTGAAATCAAGCTTCTTTACTACGAGTGGATGAACAACATTATCCTTTTCGTGAAATGGATGAGTGAGGTACCTCAGATGCTGAAACCATGGAGGAAGGAAACATAATGGAGAGGCTCAAGAGAACTTCCAGGCGAGCCAAAGATCTCCACTAGTGGGCGAGGCCTATTTTTACACCACCTGAAGGCATAGAAAAGGGTATAATTCACTAATTTTTTCTATAAGTTGGTCTTTGTTTTGTTTTTCAGGCACGTCTTCGGTGTATTTATGGAATTCCAGGATTATTTCGGTTCATCCAGTTATTCTTTTTTTTTCGTTTTGTATAGTAATTTAGCACGGGCAGTCCGGCGAACCTTTCGGAGTGCTTTGAAGAAATCCAAGTGCTTGACGGATACATTTTTGACGTCGTGCAAATGATTCGGACCAGGCTGAGACACGCATTTGGATCATGACGCAAAAAAAGTGAATTCACCGGAATCGACGACACGAAAATCTCGAATTTCAACCTTTTTGTTGACGAGTACGGCTTGATACGATTCAGAACGAGGTTGACTAACCGTCCTGATGCAAATACGTTTCTGACACCTGTCATCCTCTCCAAGGACAGTCCAGTAGTGTCCTTGAAGAAAAAGGAAATGCACTTGAAGAATAAACACGTTGGGGGTCACAGGGTCTCATGGCGCTTCTACGAGAAAAAACATTGGGTCATCGGATCAAGGAAAATAACTAGGAAGATCGTGAAGGAATGTGTCAGGTGTCAAAGACACTCCAGTCGTAGTAGTTGTCAAATTGAAGAACCAGCGTTACCAAAAGACAGAGTGAGAGACGTATGTCCATTGGAGGTGGTTGGAATCGACCGTTGCGGTCCCGTTGATTTGCACTCAGGATGCAAGTCTTGGGTATGCATACTCACATGCACCGTTATAAGAGCCACACATCTAGAACTAGTGGATTTTTTATCGGCAGAATCGTTCTTGAAGTCTTTTCGACGTTTCGTGTCGCGCTGAGGCCGACCCTCAGTCGAAATGTGCGATAACGGCACAAACTTCCGTGCATGGAGCGTTCAGCGCACTACAAGAATTGGATTGGACTGATTTATGCAATATTTGGAATGTTGAGGGCAGGGGTGGGCAAGATACTTCAGTATTTAAAATACTTTGTATTTTAAATACAAAATACGTATTTTGTAATTGTGTTTAAATACTTATGGAAAAGTATTTGTATTTCTGTATTTAAAATACATTTTTGAAAGTATTTGGGCTTTTTATTTGGAATACATTTTCAAAAGTATTTTGTATTTCACACTCAACGAAAATACAAATACAAATACTTTTAATTTCAACGTTCTTTTCGCCGCCATTCACCAGTATAAGCTAACCTAGTGACACCATATTTGGCACAAAAACCCGGTGTAATAACAGCCTTCGATTGACGTTTTAATTTTCGAAAAAGTGGAGAGGGAAGGGTAGTCATGGTGAGAGGTGGAAGTTCCGAATTCCTTGTTAGCACAACTGCCGCAAAAATGATGCTAGCGGATGGAAACTTCGCACAAAAATGGATCATACAGAGCCCTAGCCTACAAGTACACAAAGCTGTACAAGTAAACAAAACTCGTGGCAATTATTGCGAAAAACAACGCTAATTCGAGTTTAAACTGGACCAAAATGGCAAATTCACAACACAAATGGCGAAAAATCGCCTATTAATAAAAAAAAGAGAATAGATAATGTGCTAATATTCACTGCAAAATTATCAGAAAACGCTATTTCACAGCTGAAATGAAGAAAAATCAATAATTCGCGGCTGAAATTGAGAAAACGAAAATCTGTATAGCTTCTGAAAGAATCGAGGCTCAAACTGAGAAACAGCGCTAATCCGTAGAAAAAAATTGCTCACGCGGGCTAAAACCTAAAAAAACTACGCGGCTAAAATTGACAAAAATATTAATTAGCGGGGCCAACGTTAAGAAAAACACTAATTTTCAACTCAAACTGAGAAAAAAGTGCTAATTGGCTGCTAAAAAATGGCTAAACTGCAACTGAAAATGAGGAAAACGCCAACTCGTGGCTAAAATGGAGGAAAATCGCCAAACAAACGAAAGAATCCCTACTGCACTGCTAAAATTTTAAAAGCGCTAACCGTGGCCAAAATTGGTTAAAGTTGTAGCGTGCCAACAGCTAACAAACCTCACTTTTTATTTTTAAAAATAACAAATATTATGTTAAAAAAACAACATTAGTCAGTTTGATCGCGAGTTCGTATTTTTCCAATGTTTCATTGTCGTCATAAAAAAGATCTCTAAATTTTTCGTTGGCCGTTATTTTGTATACCGAAGAGAGCGCGACCCACAAAGTCACTAAACCTTGAAAAATTGACAAAACGCAAATGCGTAGCTTCTGTTCGAGGCTAAAACTAAACAATAAACGCTAATCCATAGCAAACATTGAAGGAAAAATGCCAACGTGGGATTTAAGCGTAAAAAAAAACCAGCTAATATTGAAAAATTCACTATAATTGGCCTGTCATAAATAAATAAAAACTCTCGTTTTCATCTCAAATTGGGAGAAAGTGTTATTCCCGGCTAAAATTTGAGGAAATCACGAATTCGTGGCTGAAAAATTAAGGTAATTCGCGAATTCACAGGGTAGAAACGCTTCAAAGCAGCTAAAATAGAAAAAAAAAACTTGAATTCGCGGTTTAAACAAACAATAAAGTTTGTTTAAATTTCTAATTCCGCCTTCTGACAACAACTTTGTGGCCAAAATTGAGATAGATGGCAAATTCATAGCTATAAGTAAAAGAAAAAACACTGATTCACGGCTAGAACTGAGATGAAGCCCTATTCTACATAAAATTAAAATTGAAAAAAATTACTAATGCGGTGCCAATTTGCAGCTAATATAGAGAAAATCAGTAATTATTCTGGCTAGAATAAAGAGAAAAGTTAATTTTCAGCCTAAATTGAAACAAAAAGTGCTAATTCACTGTCAAAAATGGAAGAATTGCCGATTTGCAGTAAAAATATCGGAAATCGCCAATTCGTGGCTAAAATGAACAAAATTCGCTAATACACGGGCTAGAAATATCTACTGCACTGCTAAAATTACGAAAAAGCGCTAATTTACGGCTAAAATTGAGACAAATTTAAATTTGCGTCAAAAACTGGAAATACGTTAATTCGCGGCTTCCTCGGGAGACTTTGAGGCTAAAATTGAGAAAAATCGCTAATTTATGGCTATGAGTGAAAAACTCGCAAATTCGCGGCTAGAACTGAGACGAAATCGCTATTCCGCAGTGTATGGTTACGGTGAACAAAAAGTGCTAATTTGTGGTAAACATTTCGAGAATTTTACGGCTAATATTGAGTAATTTTCAGCTCATACTGAGTAAACCGCTAGAAAAAATCGCTAATTTGCAGCTAAAATTGTGGAAAACGTCAACTCGAGGAAAGTTGAAGAAACATCGCTGATTCACAGGATACCAAATCTACATTGCTGCTAAATTTGGGGAAAGGCACATATTTATGTCTTTATGATGGGGGGGGGGATTACCCCGCTAATCAGTTGCTAATTTGCGGCGAAAAGCGCTAATTAGCTGTTAAAGTTGACAAAAAGCACTCATTCGCGGCTAAAATGGAGAAATTCGCAGTTTAAACTCGGCATAAGAGCTGTTTAGCGGATAGACTGTGGAAATAGCGGTAATTTGCCTACAATATATGGAAAAGGCCATGGCTAAAATTAGGAAAAGGCCTTAGAGGTTACCAATAGAGGTTTTTATGTATAGTTAGTGACTTTTAGGGGCCTCTTGAAGATTTCCGCCCCGGGCCCCGATATAGGTCCACCAGTGACCTCACCTCCTTTTCAGCTCACGATCCACCAGTGCTCGCCGGTTCGGTACTAAATAATTCGTGACAAGTTGCCTACTTTTCTTTGCGCATCGCGGCGCAGCGCCATTTCGCGCTGCTACATTTTGTCAATCTGTCCATTGAAGGACCTGATATTTTTGAATTATTTATTTTTCGTGTTTTTCGCACTATCTGCCGTCGAAATCGAATTTTTGAAAATTATTTTAAATTTTATTTGTATTTTATTCAAAATACAATTCAAAAAGTATTTGTATTTCAGTATTTAAAATACATTTTTGAAAGTATTTTGGGCTTTGTATTTAAAATACATTTTCAAAGTATTTTGCCCACCCCTGGTTGAGGGCATTGAGTGGTGATTCAACCCCCCCCCCCCAACAGCGTCGTGGGGGGTCGTACATGGGGTCTGTGGGGTCCCCCCCCCACTATCCTCATCCATTTTTTTAAATGAATGAAATAATTAATAAATTAAAACCACAATTAAACAAGAAAATAATTTTAATTGACTGGCAGATAAATGAAGAAGAAGAAGAACAAAAAAACCGTGAGGGACGATCGAGATGTTGTCTCGACGAGTGACAAACGCTAACTATTTTAAAGTCATCAGCGTGAAAACACTCATAAATCGTTGGCACTTGGCTTATAACAACGTGTAGCAAAAGAGAAGCTTGCTGAAAATATCGGTCGCTCAGAATGAAAGATACGAGGTTGGTATACTTAGCTGAAAATTGTACATTCGCGATAAAATTATAACACACTCGCACAAACATCCCGGTTGATTAAACCGAGCTGGATATCTTTCTTAATTATCTCCCATTTTAATTCAGTCCAGTCAATTTGTAATTTTCTCGGGCAATCGATCAAAAGCATTTAATTATGCAACACCAGGAAAACTCAAGTTTCCCCGAGATTAGCCGTGTCACGATGAATGATAATTAATCCAAAAACAACGTTTTAAAATATTCATGAACTGAAATATTCATTATTACGCATATATAAAACTAGCTACAAGAAAATAAAGGTGGCGTGAAAAATTGATAGGAGTGTGGAGACGGGGCTAAGTTGATCGATTTATTTTAGTTCTTCACTTTTGCCGCCACAATATATTTTTTATAATAACAAACAGGGTTTAGAATTATAGTAACGCTTGGGTAACGCTTGTTAGAATTTATGAAATTCTGTTTGTAACGACTTTTTTTTCCCCACACCGCCGGCAAATCTCTCCGATCATGGCGGTGTACCCTCGACAAATGTTCGAATTCACATTACACAAAATTAATGTTTCATAGAATTGCCGGTATTTCAAATAGTTTTTTTCATCAGAAAAAAATGCCCTTCCTGGAAGAAGTGAATGGGTGGGGGGGGGGAGAACACAAACAGGCGTTGTCAACGTTCGATGCACATCAACGAAGGGTGACATTCAATGTTTCACGTGGATTTTAACTCACACCTAGCGCGTAATTTCGTTATTCCTTTTATTTTTGACGCCGTTTTTTTATAAAGTTGCAAGAGCTTAACAAATTGTTGATAACAGCGAATAAAAACATTGCGTGTGGTCACATGGACTACTATAGTCGACGTGACTGCGAGAGAATTTGGCTTTCCATAATTAAGAGGAAATTCGAAATCACGAGTTGTATGGTACGCAGGAATGCTTGAATGTATGAAGGTAGGGAGAAAGTTAACAAGTACATAATATGGGTGAAAAGGATGACTGCGATCAAAACATTCCCACGCGTGGCAATACTGTGGATTCCAGCCTCTTCAAATTGAAGCTCTGTGGTTTTGAAACCTTTGGGCTGAATCCTCTATGAGGACTCTACCAGTGAGATTGCAAGTATTGATCTTTTGAGCAAGTATTATCACGCTAGTGTTGTATACGAAAAAGCAGAATACCAGCCCGACCAAAATGAAAATTCCAAGTCTCTCGGTCAGTCATGCTTTGACAGAACGATATGGGTCGCTGGTGGGTGTTGGGAGTACAGAACCCTGAGTTTTCCCCAGCAGAACATTGGATTGGTATACTTGTAAAACAACAAAATAGGCAAAAATCACTCATGGCATTTATTCTTTTTCTCAGAATTTTTTTTAGACAACTTGACACATGTGGCGAGGAATGAACGCTCAGTAACGAACCTCGCATGTAAAATAGAGACCAGCTCAGGACACGAATATGGCTTTTGTTTGTTTCACATCACGATGCACGGGGTGTGGATGTATACGTAGAATTGTGGTAGATACTGGCAAGAAGAAATTATGTCACGTTGGGTCCATGAGGTCAGAGTGCCATTTTCGTTTAAGCCGCCTCTGAGTCCGCGGAGGTGATTGGTTGAGAGGAATTTCTCGTGAAAGAGGATTGACGTGGGCTATGAGAGAACGGTGGTGTCGGCCGTATGTCGCTTCAATCACTTTCGTAACATATGGAACATCCAAGTCTTTGTGAATCGTCTGGTTCCGGAAATACCAAGGTGCCCTGGTTATTAGGCGAAGAATACGATTTTGGATGGTTTGCACTTTTTTGATCTGTGTATCTCAAGCAGAAGACCAGATTGCGCAGCTATATTGCCAGATGGGCCGGATTATTGTGCTATGTATGAGGCGCTTAACGTGTATCCGAATCGCGTTGCTGGTAAAAATATGTTTTAGGGCGTACATGCGATGCCTGGTCCGGGTTACAACATATTTTATGTGGGTTGCCCACAAAAGCTTGTAGTCAAGATGTAACCCGAGATAGCGTACTGACTGTGTGGACGGTACGGGCTCGCCTTGCAGCAGGATGGCTGTATTTGTCCGTATAATGGCGATAAGTGAATTGAACCACTTCTGTCTTGGACGGATTTACACGGGTCCTCCACTTTGCACACCAAGCACTGACATTATTCGCAAATTCCTGAAGTACAGCGTGAGCTTCTTCTCCTGTGGCTTTTTGTGATAGTATGACTACGTCATCCTCGAATTGAGTGGTTTTAACCTCCTCAGTGGTTGGAAAGTCGCTTGCAAACCTACCGCCTGACAAGGTGGTGGGGCCTGAAACTACGACACCTGTTACTAACAAGGAAAATAACACAATGGACATATCAATTAATGAAGTAAGAGTAACTCGTTTGTTTGAAAAAATGGACTCCGGACCGTACTGCATTTTCATCGAGTCAACGGATGATTCGGGAAATGTTGGTCGCATCCAATGAGCCTAGGGAAAATTATTCGTCAAGTTCACCCGAACATTGAAAATAGTGTGGTGCAGATCAAATCCGTGGGCCGCAACAGAGTTAAGCTAGAACTGAATAACCGAGAGTTCGCTAATGTTTTAACTCACCCGTACTAAAAGAAAAGAAATTGCGTTCTTACATTCCAAGCTTCCTTCTCGAACGGCAAGGCATTAAACGAGGAGTTTTGCAAGACATGTCCGAAGAAGATATCGTTTCCGAGGCTGTCTCGGAGGACCCTAGTATTAAAATAATCAAGGCCAGACGTTTTCTACGGAAAGCAAGAGACGGGGAAAATAAAACCGAGTTTATCCCGACGCAGACAATTCTGTTGACTTTTAGGGGTTTGATCATACCAAGTAGTGTTACATTATATCGCGTACGCTGCCCGGTGGAACCGTACATTCCGCGTAGTCCGCAATGTTTTAAATGCCTTAGATACGGACATATAAGCCGGCAGTGTAAAGGAACTGAGCGCTGCAGTAAGTGTGGCGAAGGACATAATTCAAAAGATTGTACTAACACATCTCCTAAATGCATACATTGTAAAGGAAATCATGGTTCCTTGGATAGTAAAGCATGCCCAGAATCAAATAGGCAAAATTCTATACGCACTCTAATGCACGCCGAGCATTTAACATTTACAGAGGCGAAAGATCGGCTGTCTGGTAGGACGTTTAAAAATGTGTTAGCAACCGTACCGAACCTTCAAGAAATCAGGCATTTTCCGCCTCTCTGCTTTTCCAGTCGACCCCCAAAAAGGGCCTAACGGCCCTAAAGGAACGCAACGAAATTCTTAAATCATTTTATAGTGACCCACAACCTATTAATCCCATTACCAACAACCCACACAGAACACAAGACGCAGATCGATGGAGAAGTGAGTATGATATCGACACTGTTTGTGAAATCATTCTTTCGGTGGTTAATCAACTGAAAAGTAAATATTCCACCACGGACATGTCTCAGGCGGAAGTAGTATCTCTAATAAAAGATAAAGTGTTAAATTATTCCCCAGAGAAATAGACAGGGTCGAGGGCTTAATCTCCTCACTAATTTTCTACTTTTATTGAATTATTTTTTAGTTCACAATGAAAATACTACAGTGGAACGCACGTTTAGCTGTAGCCAATAAATGTAGCCTGGAACTTTTCTTGGCAGAGGAGAGTGTGGACATTGCCTGTTTATCAGAAACATGGTTTAAACCAAATGTTAATGTACAGTTTCCCGGTTACAATATTATACGGGAAGACAGGCCTGACGGTAAAGCAGGGGTTGCACTTCTGCTTAAAAACACCATTCCCTACACGGAAGTAACTGATTACTACAAAATACAAAATGTTATGACCGTTACAGCATCAATTAATATCCCCAATATACGCAAACAAATTACTATTACATCTCTTTACAATGTCCCACATAATGATATCTCCAGGCAAGAATGGAATAATTTCATGTCAAGCTTAAGGAAACCATTAATTTTAGCGGGAGATTTTAACTGTCATCACTACTCTTGGGGGTGTGACTTCTGTAATGCCAAGGGAGACCGCCTGCTGGAAGAAGTGGAGAACCAAAACCTTATTATACTCAACGATGGATCCTCTAACTATGTTAATAATGTTTTTCAATCTCGCAAATCCACACCTGATATTACCCTTTGCACTCCTGACCTTGCTGGTATGTTTCATTGGGAAGTCTTGCCTGACCCAATGGGATCTAATCACTATCCAATTTTAATAACTGCTAATCAGCGATTAGAGTTCAGAACTAGCAAACTCAGACACACTTGGGACATTCACAGAACAGGCTGGGACAAATACAAAGCCTTTTTGGAATCCATCGACGAAGTCCACGTGGATGGTGAGTCGGATTATGATAGTTTCATTCGGAAAATCAACCGTGCCTGTGAGAACGCTATACCTGAACATCCAAATAAAGTCAATGCCAAAGGATCAAAGAATGACTGGTGGGATTCAGAATGTGCCAAGCAGGAGCTCATAAGGCGAGAAACTTTCCGTGCATACAAAAGTCACTCATCCGAAGAAAACTGGATCTCATATCGTAATGCGGACGCCTCCTTCAAAAAACTTATAAAGGAGAAAAAGAAAGCGTCGTGGACAGCGTTCTGTTCAAAACTCTCAAGAGTTACGCCTATTGGAGAAGTGTGGGATAACATAAAACAAATGCAAAACAAGAAATGCAATAACAGGCCTCCCTTACCGGAGGGAGAGTGGTGGAACGATTTCATGGCCACGTTAGCTCCTTCTTTAGCTCCGAATAATGCCCAAGTTCCCCTCGACGGAATTGAACATTTTCTGACTCGTGAAATAGAGATAGCCGAATTGCAACTTGCAATTAAATCGGGGGTTAACACAGCCCCTGGAATGGATGAAATCCATTACTGTATGCTTAGCCATTTACCTCGTAATACCCAGACCGAGCTTTTGATAATATTTAACCGAATTTGGATTAACTGCAGTATTCCAGATAGCTGGAGGCAATACATAATTGTTCCACTGCTGAAATGTGGGAAAACAAACAACGAAGCTACATCATACCACCCGATAACGTTGTCATCGGGCTTATTAAAAACATTTGAACGAATACTGATGGGCCGCCTTCATTGGCTTGAAGCGAACAATAAATTCGGAAAGCACCAGGTTGGATTCCGTCGAGGCAAATATACGTATGACAATTTGAGTGCACTTATTACGGACATAACGTTCGGGTTTTCGTATGATCGCACAACTATTGGACTTTTTCTTGATCTGGCTGGGGCTTTTGATTCGGTTCAACTTCCTATCCTTGCTAAAAAGATGATGGCTTTTGGGATACCCGCCAAATTTACAAATTTTGTTGTTAGCCTCTTTTCTTTCCGACGCCTACATCTCCGTATAAATGATAAATACACACTCACTGCAGTCGCACAGGATGGATTGCCCCAAGGAGATGTCATGAGCCCCGTTCTATACAATATTTATTCTTCTTCAATATTTATTATACGACAATATATACCTCCTGCGGTTTCATTACTCCAATTTGCGGACGATACTTGCTTGTATTTTACACACCGTTCCATTGACACTTGCATGAAAGAAATGGACACTGCTACGCGAGCACTATTAAAATGGACCAATGACTGCGAATTAAATGTGTCCGCTGCAAAAACGAAAGTCTGCGTTTTTTCCAAAAAAAGGAGATTACCTGTGGGTGAAACAATCAAGTTGGGGGATGTTGATTTTCCCTGCACAGAAAATGTTAAATTTCTAGGCTTGCTTTTGAATCGCAAGATGAATTGGACTCCCCATATTCGGGGGATCGTTGACAAGGCAGACAAACTGGTCAATCTTCTGAGGCTTGTGGCTAGTTCATATTGGGGCGCTGATCCGTGTTTAGCTCTTCTGTTTTACAGAAACATAATTAGATCTACTATAGCTTATGGGTCAATTTTCTATGGAGACGCACATAGATCAACCTTGCAGAAGGTAGATTACATTCACAATAAATGTATAAGACTGTGCCTTGGAGCGCTTAAAAGCTCACCCATTGACACGATTATTTGCGAAGCGGGTGAAATGCCACTCGAAATCCGTCGACAACACCTATTTGACAGATATGTGCTGAGACTTACATCGTCAAACAGCTATGTTATCCGCAAAATCTATGACCTCACTATCAGAGTTTTGTGTTCAGCTTACAGCACAAGAAAATCGAAGCCTCCGCTTCTATGCAACAGTTTCACAAGAACCTCTCGATTTTATCCACATATTTATAAATCCGATCTTCAACCAACGTACAACATCCGTTATGGTGACTTATTGCAGTGCTTTACGACTGTGACTTTGCCAGAACTCTCAAAATTAGACTTCCTGATCCCAAGTTCTGGGATGGAGCAAATTATTCGTGAGAAATGGCCTGGTTTTGAGTATACAGGGTGTTTTTAAACGGCTGCGAAAAAAAAATGGGTGAAAGTAGACCTCATTTGCAATCGAAAACACTATCTACAACATTGTCCGAAAATCAATAGTTTCGGAGATATGATTTTTCAAACGTTTTATAAGGCATGTCTCAATTTCTGGATCTAAGTGCAAGTTTACCGCTTTCCAATGAACTTTTGGCGTCTTTCGATGGCTGATTCAGAAAGAGCACATTTTTTTCTTGGGGTTCAAGCAGTTTTCGAAAAAATCGATTCGTTTTTGCGGCCGGCACAGCGGCTCAAAGTTGAGCACACGAGGGATTTTGATTTTTTCATGCGAATTCAACCCCCACTTTTTGCTACTAGATCATAGCACAGGACAGCCCGATTTTAAGGAAAACTTCTTCGATATGTCCTCTTTAAAATAACCAATTCAAGTTGTCACGTTACCACTAGACTTTTCTTCAGAAATCATCTTTTCCTTTAAAAAAAGAGCGTTTTTCCGCTTCAAAACCACTAATTTTTGACTTCTGTGTAATGTAACTATGGCATAATTCTTAGTGGCGTATTCAACTTTTTCATGCTTGGCATCAACGAAAACTCGGATCGTCGATAGAGGGGCGTTAATTAAGTAAAAAAATGAACTGGAAAAAAGGAAATGGAAAGGTTTAATCACGGAATCTGAAACTTTCATCATGGGAGCAGGTGTTCAAAGTGTCGACCTTCCTCGTCGCGACATGAAGCCAACCTTTTCCTCATTGACTGTCGTATTCTTGAAAACAATCTGCGGTCATTACGGATTTCATCGCAAGCGACTATGATCCGATTTGTCAGTTCTTCGGCGCAGTTGACAACTGGACCTCGGGATACTTTGGATTTGACGTAACCCCAGATACAAAAATCAAGAGGAGTGAGATCAGACGATCGTGGAGGCCACGGCTGGACCCCGCCTCTTCCGATCCAGCGCCCTTCGTACGTCTCATTCAAGTGCTCCCGAACTGCCCTAGAAAAATGGGGGGGAGCGCCGTCGTGCATGAACCACATGCGTAATCGTGTGTGAAGTGGGACATCTTGGAGGAGAAGCGGCAACTCGTCAGTGAGGAAGCCAAGATACGCTTCACCGGTTAATCTAGGTGGCAGAAAATGTGGCCCGACCAGATTGTCTCCAACGATCCCAACCCATACATTAACAGAGAATTTTTGTTGATGTCGAGCTTCGAGGCGAGCATGCGGATTCTCAAGAGACCACACGTGATTGTTTTTAAAATTAACGAGTGGCTCCTTCGAAAAACAATCTTCGTCGGTAAACATTATTGAGCCAAGAAAGCCAGGGCCATCCCTCTCTTGCTGGAGCATCCATTGAACGAATTGTAGGCGCCGAGGAAAGTCAATAGGTAGAAGGGCCTGAACCTTCTGAATATCGTACGGATGGTATTGCTGTTCATGAATGACTCGCCAGACGTTGCAGTGGGAAATGTTTAAGTCACGAGCTGAACGTAGTAATAAGGTATACCTCACACCTGTGAGGTAATGATCACCTGATCATTATGGAGTTAAAGGAAATCTAAATGGATAAGACTTCCAATATTCGGAATCGAAGTGAAACGCACAGCTAATGACGATGCCATCAGCCCTAACGGGGTGCTTGTCAACAGCTTAACGACAACTAGCTCATGAAATTAAGGAAATAAATTTGTTCTGTTTACGTGAAAATGAGGTTTTCGTTGATGCCAAGCATGAAAAAGTTGAATACGCCACTACAAATTACGCTGTAGTTTCATTAGACACAAGTAAAAAAGTAGTGGTTTTGAAGCGGAAAAACGTTTTTTTTTTAAGGAAAAGATGATTTGTGCAGAAAAGTCTAGTGGTAACCCGACAACTTGAATAGGTTATTTTAAAGAGGACATATGGAAGAAGTTTTCCTTAAAATCGGGCTGTCCTGTGGCATAATCTAGTAGCGAAAAGTGGGGGTTGAATTCACATAAAAAAATCAAAATCCCTCGTGTGCTCAACTTTGAGCCACTGTACCGGCCGCAAAAAGGAATCAATTTTTTCGAAAACTGCTTGAACCCCAAGAAAAAAATGTGCTCTTTCTGAATCAGCCATCGAAAGACGCCAAAAGTTCATTGGAAAGCGGTAAACTTGCACTTAGTTCCAGAAATTGAGACATGCCTTATAAAACGTTTGAAAAATCATATCTCTGAAACTATTGATTTTCGGACAATGTTGTACATAGTGTTTCCGATTGTAAATGATGTCTACTTTCACCCATTTTTTTTCGCAGTCGTTCAGAAACACCCTGTATATACACGGATGGGTCGAAACTAGAAGGGCAAGTTGGTTGTGCATTCCTCTACACAAATAAAATATTTTCCATAGGATTTAAGCTTAGTTGTAGCATGACAGTTTACTCAGCAGAATTAATCGCGATACTGGAGGCCTTAAAATATGCCACGACACTTTCTTCTAATAGTGTTCTGATTATAACCGACAGTTTGAGTGCAGTGGTTCACATGAAGCAGTTCCCATCCTTGACAATAAAAACACCCTTTTTTGCAGCGCATTCTTGAATTATACTCGCAACTCACGCGACAAGGGAAGCAGCTTGTGATACTATGGGTCAAGAGCCATTCAGGCATAAAGGGGAACGAAGAAGTCGATCTACTTGCCAAAGTTGCATCGAAAGAAGGGATCCTATTGAATTCGAAATCCACTATTTACGATTGCCGAAGCTCTATCCCAGACATGGCTAGGGCCGACTGGCAGAACAGATTTGATTCTTCGCAGAAAGGCTTATATTACAAATCCTTGCAGCCGTCAGTGAATCAAAAGCCGTGGTTTTCAGAATATTTAGTTGACAAAAAAACCTGCACGACAATCACACGACTAAGGATAAATCACGGTCTGTGTGGGGCTTACTTGCACAAGATCGGAGCGAGCGTTTCCCCGCTGTGTGACGTATGCAATGAGGTCGATACGTTGGATCATGTTATTATGGAATGTTCCAAATACATTACAGCAAGAGTACAGTTACTCGACTCTTTAACAGCCACTGGCATCATTGAATCCCCGTTCAATTTGAAAACTATTCTTTTTTCAGTACGGCACCCTTGCGTGGTAGAGGGAATTATTCAATTTTTTCGAAAGACAAAACTTAAAGTCTAAGTTACTTTTAAAATATTAGTCCTGACTTGAAAGCTACTGAGAATATGGCTGTATGGTACCATGCCAATGCCATTTAAACAAAAAAAAAAAAAAAAAATCCAAACTGACTGTCCAGGATGATTGACTCGATGTGAGGCATAAGCCTAGATAGAAGTAGCCTTTCGAAAACCTTTGAGAGAAGACTCAGCAGGCTCACCGGTCTGTAGCTATACGCATCCTCTCTCTTTTTACCCGGTTAGGCTATCATGGTAATGATGGCATGCTTCCACATACTTGGGTAGTGAGTTGTTCGCAGGATAGCGTTATAAATTTTAGTGAGGAACACTAGACCTTTCCGGGGAAGATTGACTAAGAGCTGTTGAACTATGAGGTCTTGTCCTGGGGCTTTCTTATTTGGCAATGTTTCAATTGCGTTATTTACCTCCCTAGGGGTGAACAGCTTAGGGTGTGGTGAGAGTTGGAGTGGCTCCTCGAGGTTTTTTACAACTTCCGAATGAAAGAAATCCTGCTGACATTGTGCTGGGATCGGCATGAACTGGGTTTGAAGGTGGATTGCAAACGTATCTGCTTTACATTAGCAGGTGGTTTGCCATCTGCCATTTGCAAAGAGCGGGGGAGCTCCAGTGAATTATTTGGTCAGTGATCGTGTTTTTTTTTCCATAGTGAGCCATCGGAAGGGTCGACTTGCAGGATTTTCGCTTGCACTGTGTCCCCGTGGTGCTTTTTAAGCGCGATTTTAAGTTCCTCCGTCGCCTTGTTGGACGCCGTTTCGTGTGGGGGGTAACGACTTATTTCCCATTGTTGTTTGCAGTGTCTCTTAGAGAGGATAAGTTGTTGAATGTGGTGATGAAGAGTTTCTCGGTGTGCGCATGGATGTTTGTTGAGGAGTTCGACGCTTGAGACGCCTACTGTACAGCTCGGGTGAAAAGGTACGTGGCTTTTCCCGAAGATTGTGCAGGCCACTTACGGTTAAATGAACTGGGTAGTGATCGTAGAGCTGAACTGACGGGTAAGAGCAAAAATGGAAGATATTCTTCCCAATGAATATATCCAGTACGTCTGGGGCATGCCAGGCTTCGGAGTAGAAAGTTGGTTCGATAGGGAAAAGGTATTCTAGGTGGTGCTGGTATCCTACTTGGTGAAGCACTCTACCACGAGGATTGGCAACGTTGAAGCCCCAGCGAGGATGTTTAGAGTTGAAGTCACCACCCAGTAAGAAGTGGTTTCCGAGTTCATGAATTACGCTCCAGAAATGTATTTCGCATAGCAGATTTTCCGGGGAAGAGTAGAATGATCCAATCTGGAACAGTGTGTTATTGATTTTTAATTGGACCCTGGCAACCTGAAATTCTTCCTCTGCAATGCAAGGCAGCTCTTCATGTTGAATCGTATCTCTAATAAGCACTAGTGACCCTCCCTTTCTTCTTTCACTTGTGTGGTCTGCGTGGTAGATTCTGTATCCTTGGAAAAAATAGTTAATGTGTGGCGCCAGTTTGGTCTCGGTAGCTAGGAATATGTCCACCTTATACAATGCGAGGTGAGCTTTGATTTCGTGGTATTTATTGTTGATCCCCTTGGAGTTCCATGTGCTAATTTGTAAGTATTGATCAATTTGTGTGATCATTTTTTAAGGATAGCGGGTAAGATCTCTGTACGTGGACGACCTTGCGGTTGTTGTCGCGGCGCGCTCCCGGGACGAGGCCGGTCGGGAGATCGATCGGCTGTTGCGAGGCGTGGACGAATGGTGCGGGGCGGTCAAACTGGCTCTCGCGGTGCCGAAGACCCAAATGGTCCTAATGCGGGGTCGTCTCTCGCAGGGTAGCCCCCTGGTGGTGCGCTATCGGGGATCACGCCTTGTGGGGGAACGGCAGGGCCGCTACCTAGGGGTCGAGATTAACCCGGGGAGGACAGCGACCCCGCAGCTAGAGGCGGTTGCGGGGAAGCTGGAGAGGACCTTTGCCCTCTTTAGGTCGGTGGGGGGCAACGTATGGGGCACGAACTTCCACTGCCGAGCTCGTTACTTCAGGGCGGTATTCATACCTACCCTGCTGTACGGTGCAACGTGGTGATGGCACCGGCCCACGAAAGCTCAGAGGGCGAAGGTCCTCAGCTTGCAGCGGCAGGCCTTGGTAAGGGTGACCATGGCGTACCGGACTGTCAGTTCCGACGCGCTTCAGGTGCTGGCGGGGATACCTCCTGCGGACCTCCTGCTCGACGCATGGGTTCACGGGCGCCGCCTGGTTCAGGGAAACTTGGACCGGGTACGGTGCCGTGAAGATTGGGCAGAGCGCCTCGGTCTCTTGGCCGAGGAGTGGGGGGCCGCATGGGGCCTCCGCCTCCTTGACGACCTAGTCGTTGAGGCTTGGCAGGCGCGTTGGACTTACAGTTCAACGGGTAGGCGTACATTCGGGTTCGTGCCCGACGTTCGGACGAGACTGGCAGCGGCCAAGTGGTTCTCCCTTGAGCACGCTGCCATGCAAATCCTGACTGGACACGGCTCGTTTAACGCCAAGTTGTGGTTCTTCCGGCGGCGGGACTCTCCAACATGCCCTTGTGGTGTCGAGGAGGAGACCGCCGACCATGTGCTTCGTCGCTGCAGCCTCCACGGGGATCTGCGGCGGGCGACATGGGGGAGTGGAGGCCCGCCGGGAGACGCGGCTCTTGTCCGAGACCGGCGGGCGTATGGCCGCCTCCTGGCCTTCTCCCACTCCTGGCTGGAGCGAAGAGGGCTGGGACCGGCCATGCTTGAGTAGGGTTCCCTACTCGGGCAACCCGGGCAGGGTTCTCTTCCCTGTCCGGTTTCGGTCCATGGCGGAAGCCAGCATCCTCAGCTCAAAAGACCCACCTCCGCGTGGTCTCTCTCGGGCACGGCTGGCTGGCCAGCAGCCGTGGCTAACGGGTTGAGCTGAGCGATGGGACCGACTCTGTTGCGGTATCCGGGCCAAAGATGGGGTACAGGCCAGGTAAAGGCCTGCAAAAGGTCTAGGTACTGGCCACATCTTAAGGAGTTCCGCAGAGAGAGAGAGGTAAGATCTGAGTGATCATTGCCAGTAGAGGTTGGATCGTAGATAGTATTGTATCGATTTTCGAAATAAGAGTTGATAACAGGTTGTTGGAGGGGTCGGTGGAGTTGGATGGGTTTTCATCGTGGGGTTGGTTGGGGGTTAATACTGCTGCATACGTTGGGTATTTCTGAGGAAGATTTGGGTTTTCATGGATTTCAGGCGGTGGCTGACTCCTAGATTGGTGAGCATAGAGAGATCGCTGTAATGCCGGGCCATTCTGAAGCTTCTTTGCTACTAGGCACCCTCCGTAGCTGGCTATATGTTGGCCCTTGCAGTTTACGCATACGGGAGGAATTGCTGAATCTTGATTGCACTCATTGGTAAAATGAAAAGGGTCGCACTTCACACAACGGGGAAGTGCGAAAATAATCGAGGATCTTCTTTTATGAAATAAACGTAATAATAATCAAAAACCTATAAGTGTAGGACCGAGCAGATGAGCAGCATGTCGAGAGAAAAGGAAAAGGCGAGACGAAAGGTGGAGCGAGAGGCACAGCTCGAACGGAACTACTTGCTTTGTCTCGTCCCTGACTCGATCAACTCGATCAGGACCCGTGCGACGGGGTAGGAGTCCGTTCCGTCACAGTGTATGAGGTTTGCAAAACGTCTTTCACTGTTGGTAATTTTTTTATCGGTTTTTTAAAATTTTCCCCTCCCACTAGATTTGCTTTTCGAATCTGCTTGTTATCAAAAAAACTTGCGGATCAAGTAAGTTTTCTCATGACCCGTCAATGTTTTAAATTAGTTGTCACATTAACGCCCTAACACATAGTCCGGATCACCTAAAATCATGATGTTCAGAGGGAAATTGTACCCTGAGAGCAAAATATGAAAATTGCACTGAGGTTACGGTCCAGTCTCCGTTTCGAACTCAGAACCTCCGGCAGGAAGAGGGTCCGACGGTCTCACCAGCCCGGCCAGAAGTCCAGCAATATGCAGCTGATGAGACCAGGACCAAGTAGATAGGTTTGGTAGCTGATGGTCTGAACGGTCGAACAGCCAGCCGCGGCTGGAACGCACCCTCCGTGCAATTTTCATGATTCACCGATGGTTCTAACCCTCGCGTACATCCCTGGAAGCCGACGCTTAAAGTAAGAATGTATGATAAATATATCAGGAGCCTAGACTGGCCTAGACTATCCTAGTTTTCGAGTTGATTTTCATTGCATCCCTGATTCGTGTTTCTTCATAAATCCTCACTTTGAACGTTTGCTTCCGTGGAACATTTGCCATCAAAATATCACGATTTTCGGTGTTCCAGGCTATGTTTTAGGGCGTTACAGACAACTAATCCAAGAGCCGGCGACGTAAACAAAAAGTGCAACCATTTGCATACTTTTCTTACCCAGCGCAAAAAATCAAGAATAATTTCTTGATAGTGGGAAAAATTGCCTACCTCCATTTGGACGTGACGAAACCGATGGCAGACGGCATCAAAGATGCACTTGTGGGAGAAGTAACACAAATTCCGGTCAGACAGGAGTTGCTAAGAGTTTTGATAACGAATTTGGATAAATCACGACGTACAATGAAAAGGTTTAATTTTTCGAGGAGGTTTTCAATATTCATTGACACAATTACGTCATTGTGATGCGGTCTTGAAAACGATTTTCGAATTCAGCACACCTTACAAACGGAAACTTGACAAAAATAGCAAACAAGTGAAAATCACGTTAAATGTGCTGAAATGTGAGGTTATTATTGTGTAGCGTATAGTGATGGGTCAAGGGAAAAAACCCATTGGGAATATTCCCGTTTTTTGGGAAAAAACCCGGTTTTTTCCCAACAGAGTATTTTCCCACCCGAATTGGGTTTTTATTAGTTCAATTTGAATAGAACTTATCACTGCAGAAATTAGAGAATTCAGCCTCGAAGCGTGAGTTTTTTTCCTCGCGCAGCCTCTTATAACCTTTCCCTCAACTCTGAGAAGTCTCTATCTGCTCCATAGAGATAATTCATCTCGCATTACGCCACATTGAGCTAAAGGTCGCTGAAAATTTACCTCGGTCGTCACTTTCCAAGAATGAACAGTCCCTGATTCTACGAAAACTGAAAGACAGAATTGACTCCAGCGTTAAAAGTAGTATTCATTACGCTGCGACACACCTGGGCCCATCATCATAGGGGACGCTGCTGAGCAAGACGAGCAAATAGAAGGCATTAAAAATTCATAAGGTTGCCACACAGATGAAGGTTAATGTCGACAAAGCGATGGTGGATTTGGCCAACTATCGTTCCAAGGATGGACTCTGGGGGAAGACATTTTTGTGGGAAAGTGCCTCGGTGGGTCACGCCAAGTGTTTGGTGGCAAGGACTTTGTTCGACTTCAACTTTGTCTTCCGTTGCGGTTAGAATTTTATCAGCTGCGACAGAAAGATCCTTTAGCACGTTTTCTTGAATGAACAGCAAAAAAACAACAAAAAAAAGTTTAACGACTGATCAAGCCGGAAAACTGACCTATCTGTCCCACAATTGGAAAACTCAAAATCTTCGAAGAAGCAAAAACAGAAAGCAGTGACTCCTCAAACCTTCTTGGACGCTGGGATACCGAAAACAGGTTCGGCAGGCAAATTCACACTTCATTTTTCAAAGGTCCAACGAAACTGATGCAACGGCATCTGAATCATCATCATCGTCATCAAACGAGGAAACCTCTGGCGATGAATTCCAATAGAAAAATTAATGGATATTTGGTGGCAAGGCTCGGCTTCAGCTTTGTCTCCCGTAACGGTTAGAATTTTAACCATTTTTGTGTAAACAGAGAGTTCGTATGATTCTATGGGTGCAATAAATACCTATAGTCGTTTGTTTATTATTCATTTGCTGAGTCTGTTGCAACATTCAGTGAAAAACGGATAAAAACCCAGTAATTTCCCAAATTGGGTTTTTTCCCGGTTTTTTCCCAGGGAAAAAACCCGAAATTTTATTTTCCCGGTGTAAACCCATCACTAGTAGCGTAGAATATTTTTTGATACGACTTTTAGCGTAGGGGGCCGGAAATTTGATTTTTCGGATTCAGATTACCTGATAACGTGGGAAACTAATGTGAACTATTTCAATCTCGTCTTTAATCGCACGTCACATAGAAAAAACAACAGAAATCGGAGGGTTTTGTAGTTTTTCCTATTTTTAGACTGTAGCGTCTCTTTCAAGGGGTCGGGGGGTTGAAATTCAGATTCAGCACACCTGAAAACATTAAAATCAGTCATCAAACTTAGTCCCGGAGTTTTTTCCTCCCAAAACTACCCGCTTTCGGGCACTATAACTCGATTCGAAATTAAAGCGAATTTCAAACTCGATAATCAAAGCCAAATTAAATTACTTTAAAATGGGCTCATAAATAGAAAAAGTAAACACGCATTGGCGTGGAATATTTTACATTTTATTATTAGTGAAATTGTTTGATTCACAAAAAAATCAACTTATTACCCATTTCGTGGAGGCAGTTTCACTACTGCTGCTTCCTCGAATTCGAGGTTCTCGAGGTGAAACAATTTTTGGTCTCCGATTTCAAAAATTCCATTTTTTTTTTTTTAATTCCACTTTATACAGCATCATCAATTCGAAAAATTTATATTGGAACGGATTCCAGGTGTTTTCGGCAGTTGGCGGGTGGCCCTGCCCTGGACGAAGTAAAGCCAGTAATTGTTGTCGCATGCGGTGATAATGAAAACAACGGCTGATACCAGTGGCGTTTTAGAAAGTCGCGGGTTTTGAGTTTAGCTCATATAGAGAGGAGCACTAATAGATGCCCCCCGTTTACTCAATCGCTAAACTTTTATTCAAGCCCTAATAAACTAATCAAGCATAAAACTACCAGTTGAGAGCTGCAATAATATTATATTGCATTATACTATATTATTAGCTCAGCGAGTGCAAAAATGAAACGGATGAGGGACAAGCTGAAACTGGAAACTTGAATTGATGCCAATCACTTAGTCTTCCAGTCCAGCGACGCACTCCATTGCCATAAAATCAGTCATAAAAAGTATATTCAATCGAGTTATTAGCATCGTGGAGACCCACCTTCCTTCCCAATGTGAACTTAACGTTAAAAGCTTCTATACTTCTCGCTTCACCAGTTCAAACTGTTTCCTTTTTTTATGCATTCGGAATCGCTCCCTGTTTTTATGTGCGCACAACATTTTACTCGCGAAACTGTACTTTGGAGACTACTTTACGCTACAAAAACAAAGAGAAAGAGTGGCAGCTGGAGAAAGGGGAGAACTTCGAGTGAAAACAGCAGCGATAAGAGCGAAGAAATGGCGAATTTATTCATTCGACCAGCTCTCACTCACTCACATGACGGCCATTCTATCACTTTCAGGTTTATTTTTAATTTAGAGTGGCATTAAAAAAACTGCAGCGTTGAAAGCGTTCTCGAGGTGTGAGAGCGTCATTGGATGTAATGCATTCAATTATTTGAAGTATAGAGCAAGGGAAGGATGGTGATTTAACTAAATAACTGAAGTCATTCTGGATAAACGTCCCGCTGATTCCCCCTTCCCTTTGCATATGGATGGAAGAAACATGAATTTACAGGGTAGAATCTCCCGCGTCTTCATCACTTTCATTAAAAGCGCGAATAGGGTAAGTGATACCGAGGGATTAATGGATCCGTTGCTTGCCACCACCTCCATACCTCCTTCTCCATTACAAACCCTCTCTTCGACTGTTCAATATTCTACGCGTACAAAGTTATACAATTACCGGTAAAACATTTTTATCATCGTGACTTGGAATCTCAACTTCGTCAGAAACCAAGAGGGTTGAGTTGCTAAGAGGGGGAGGATATAGAAACACGGTTCGCTTCACATTTAGACCTGTCCGCGCGTTTAAACAAGATGGAAGTGAGTGACAAGCTCACTGAAATATTCCGTTTCTTCTTTTCCTACTATCGCGTGCTGAGCAGTGTCAATTACAGATCATGCAAAGCAAAATATAACTGCGTTGAACAGTTGTTCGGATTGCATCAGGCAATTGTAATGACACCAGCAAAACGTGGAAGAAAGGGGACAACAATAAATTAAAATTGCGTTACGTACCGTTTTTCGAAGTCTCGCGACCGGTTGACTGCTCAAACCTTTGATTATGGCCATCAGGGAATTGAAATTTCCATTATTGAAGCACTCGCGAGCGGTTTCTATCCAAAATTGAAGGACCCGCACTCTATTCTTTTTACTCTTCATGTGCTGAAACAAGTTTATTTTATTTCATTTTTTTTTGTACAGTAACCATAAGGAACTTTAAAAAAAAGCACCCAACTCACTCGACAAACATCGGTGACAACGAGCCGAGTCAATCGCGTCGTCCACGCCTGGTACACTTCGTAGTTGGACGTGATTTTCGGTTCGTTCGACGACGACGACGACGATGTCGTACCACCGATGACTCGACTTTTGGCGAATGATTGAACGAACTCTTCTGGGCCGATGTAGCTGAGACGCTCGAGCTCGATGTGCGTCAATTGTTGCGACAGAGATTCCGCAGAACCGCATAATTCACCCATTTCCACCTGTCGGTATGGGATGAAAAAAAAGAAGAAAACGTCACAGGATGAAAAAAAAAGAAGATAGGAATGGATTAGAGGTTTTTCTCGTATACTGAAAATCCACATTATCCCCCCTCCCTTCCTTTCATCACACACCCAAAGAAGGAAATCGGTGGGGGAGACGAAAACAAAGTTGTCGTGTAAGCCCGCCATCTCAACCTATCTTGACAAGCGTTAGCACGTGTTTATATTCAATTTATATTTATGAAGTCATTTTCAGCAAGATTTTCATGCTATTTTCTCGACTGACACGCCCAAGTTTCGTACTGCTGGAACTTCTTTTTACATACGACGGATTTGTAGGGTGAAAACTGTTGGGTGCTTCCTGTTATCGGCAGAGGGAGGAGGAGGGTTTTGGCAGGAATAACAAATAGTCGTTTGCATAGGTTTGATTTTTTGTCTCTTATCTGTTAAATTTTTTATTAGTCCAATCCATCCTCCTCTCTTCCCTTTAAATGGGGTGCCTTGCGGCTGACAAAATACTTCTCTTAGTATCTTTAACACAAAGGAATACATTCTTCTACGTCCCATACACCCCATTGCCAAGTCCTTTCTCACATGACACGTTCTCTTATTGATTCCGCGCTAAGGAAAAAGCATTTCTTTGTCTCCTCGACAAGACAAAGGGGAGGTGGGGAAGTAAGAAAGTGATATAGGAGTATTTATTACAGAGGAAGTTACTAGCGGTAGATGAAGCTCTTAATAACTTAATTGCTTAGGTTCCCTGACTGTAGTTGCTTATTGATAAATAGAACTTTTTGAGTTTATTATTAGGCCGAGTCAACAGCAAAATGTTGGAACCCATTTTCCAATCAACCAACCTAATCCCAACCCCCCACCATCCAAAAATCCTCCCACAACACTCTTTTACACCTTGTGGAGAAAAACAATGAAAAATGAGAAGGCGATAGAATACCGCCCCACGCCCGATAGCGTTACAAAAAGTAGCCAGGGGCATGGGTATACGGATTACGTGCCGTTAGCGCGCGTGCTTTCAGCGCGCAATGAAAAAATTGTGTCTTTACCACGCATTACCTGGGAGAACACCCTTGTCATAGTTGATCCTATATTACTTCCTGCTTTCATGGGGCCAGAACTTTTTCTCACATGCCTCTGCTTTCTTTCTTCGTCATAAATTCATTTTCTTGTTTTCCCTCTTCTTACTTTCTCAGCTTGGCATTATCCACTGGGACATACCCAAAAAACGAAATAATGTTAACCTACCTACTAATTATTTAACTCCAATTAACAGCGGGTATATTGGACAACTAGGGCAGAAGGTGTGCGTTTCTCGGGGCGAGAGACCGATACACTGGGAAAAAGAATCAGTTCCGGAACTCGGTTGAAACAGTATTCTCGGTTGAAACAGTAGTTTCAACCGTTAAACTTAACCGTGAAAAATAAACGTCATTCTGTCAAAGACGGCTCCAACAGTTATTTGTTCGGTTAAGAGTGCAAACAACCGTCAAAAAGACTCTTTTACCGTGTATTTAACAGACTTTTCTACACTTTCACGTGCTTAACTGTACAAACAAAGTCGGTTGAGCTGAAAACTTGTCGCCCAGCCGGTGTGAATAACGGTAAAACCGAGGTGAATGACCGTGTAACCGAGTTTAATAACGGTAAAACCGAGTTGAATGACGGTAAAACAGAATTCAATGACGGTGAAATCGAGGTGAATGACCGTTTAACCGAGTTTAATGACGGTAAAACCGAGTTGAATGACGGTAAAACAGAATTCAATGACGGTGAAATCGAGCTGAATGACGGTTAAACCGAGTTGAACGACCGTATTACCGACCTGAATGAAGGTAAAACAGAGTTGGAAGACTGTAAAACCGAGTTGAATGACGGTAAAACCGAGTTGAATGACGGTGAAATCAAGTTGGAATGATGGAGAAATCGAGTTGAATGACGGTGAAACCGAGTTGAGCGCCCATGTTACCGTGTTGAATGACGGTAAAACCGAGCGAAGTGACGGTAAAGCAGAATTCAATGACGGTGAAATCGAGCTGACTGACGGTAAAACCGAGTTGAACGACCGTGTTACCGACCTGAATGAAGGTAACATAGAGTTGGACGACGGTAAAACCGAGTTGAATGACGGTGAAATCAAGTTGGAATGATGGAGAAACCGAGTTGAATGACGGTGAAACCGAGTTGAGCGACCATGTTACCGAGTTGAATGACGGTAAAGCCGAGTTGAACGGTCGTGTTACGGAGATGAATGACGGTAAAACCGAGCGTAGTGACGGTAAAGCAGAATTCAATGATGGTGAAATCGAGTTGAATATGGCGATATAACAGAGTTTAATGACGGCGTTACCGAGTTTAGTAACTGTAAAGCAGAGTTGAATGACGGTGAACCCGGCTCCATGGCCACTAATATCAAATGTTCTGACGGTGTAGGCGGACGATAAAACCGATGAAACGAAATTTTCATTTTCTAAAACTTCCGGATCTTGCAACTTTCGCAAAATGCCCTGGGTCCCAGGTCACAATCAAAGAAAGCGAGATATTTTTCGATGAAGAACACACACAAAAAATGTAAATCGAATCAAACTCAATGCTCTCCATCGGTAGCCTAGTATTTATTTTTATTTAATGAAAGCATTCAGATACATATAGATATAACGTTACCCAAGAGGTCCCCTCCCCCATTTCATCATCCTATAAAACTCTCCTGTTCTGGCAGTCTTAGACAAGCAGTTTTTAACCGACTTCACGCACTCGTAACTAGATGCAACATGGTGAAGTCGAGTTGAATGACGGTGAAACCGAGTTAAGCGACCATGTTACCGAGTTGAATGACGGTAAAGCCGAGTTGAGCGGTCGTGTTACCGAGATGAATGACGGTAAAACCGAGTGAAGTGACGGTAAAGCAGAATTCAATGACGGTGAAGTCGAGTATTGACGGTAAAACCGAGCGAAGTGACGGTAAAGCAGAATTCAATGACGGTGAATTGAAATGACAGTGGTGAATTTTCTACTTATTGTTTTGTACTATGTTTGAATATATTTCGTGTTTCTTCTTTCACGACTTCTTCGCATGTGAAGTAAAATTTACTTTCATCCCATTTCCAATTTTAATCTTTTTTTACCAATAACAGCATTTCAGAACACTCACTTTCACGGTACTTCAATTTTTTTTTTTTTTAGGGTCTCAAACGGGCCACAAGAAAGGCTGAACCGAACGTCGAGAGAAATCAGGATTTGAAATGGAAATTTAATCTGCGATTTACCTCTGACGCTCGGCTCAACCATTTTTTGCGGCAAATTTGGCCGTAAAGAATCAGTAAGGCTAACCGTGAAAAGTGGAAGCACGTACCGAGAAAGTCGGTGACAAATTACCGTTTGTACCACAGTAGAAACAGTATACTCTACCGTATGCCGACGGTAGATATATACCGTTATTTCACGGTTGACACCAGACTCAAGACGGTACCTCTTAACCGAGGTGAGACACCTGTTTAACTGTGATATAACGGTATATTCCACCGTATGCCAACGGTAGCATGTAACGTTATGTCACGGTTGACACTATACTCAAGACGGCGTTTCTTAAACGAGTAGAGATACCTGTTTTACCGTTGAGTAACCGTTGATGCAACCGTCATGATAGTAGAATTTTACCGTTTTTTTTTTTCTGCTGATGCTACCGTATAATATCCAAAATTCGGTTCGCCACTACCGTAAACACACTGTTGGACTAACCGCCTGACACGGCTGTGATTACCGAGTATACGGTCAGCTTTCACCGATGTTAGACAGTTGCTGTAACAGACAAGGGAGTTGTGGGTCGGAAGAATCTACCGTAAAGTAACGGTTAGAGTTAACTGTATAGTGACGGTTCATTCAACAGATATGTCTCAACTGACTGGGATCATGTGTTTAACCGTGTTTGTGGCTTGACCGTCAGACTCGGTTGCAAACATTTTACCGACAACATGCGTTAACCGAGTCAAGACGTGCATTCAACCGTATCAAGCTTGTCGGTTAACATTACAGACTCGTGACGGTTGCAAACATTTTACCGAGATTTCTAGGTTAAAATTAACCGAGAAAGTGCCTCTTTTTTTCCCCAGTGTAGGTACTTGCCGGCAAACCACTTTTTCATATCAATTTACTCATAAAATTAGCAATTTATGGAAAAAATTGGTCAATTATGCCAAAAATTGCAAGTTCAAAGCCAAAATAAATGTTAGCTAAACAGTGTACTTATTAACATTATAATCATAATCACCGAAAGGACAATTGCTGTTGGACAAGTTGAGGGACCAAAAATAAAGCTGTTGAGGATAAATTACAATTTCCTCATAAAAGTAACTATTTCTGTTTCAAATTGACAATTTTTTCTTGAAATTGGCAACCAGCCTTGAGAATAAAAATTTTGTCACGAAAATTTCCAGTTTCCTCACATCATTTCACAAATTTCTTTAAAAAACTGAAAATTTCCGCATAAAATCGAAACATTTTCTCATAAATTTTAAAAATGTCCATTTTGGCTATAATATTATGATATTTCAAGTTCTCCCAGAAAATTGACAATTTCTGCTTTTAATTATTGACAATTTGCTTGGAAAAAACAGTTAGTTTCCTTATGAAATTAAAAATTCGTAGATACGATTTCCTTTGGAAATACAATATCCCAATCAACCAGAAAATTTCTTTGAAAAATTGAAAATCACAAAAGACATGGAAGTAAAATGACAATGTTTTCATAAAATTGACAATTTCCTTATAAAACTGACGATTTACTCATGAAAAAATCACACACCTTTTAAACCGAAAATTTCCTCATTTACGAGAATCCACCCCACATTGACAATTTCGTCGTGAAACTGACAAGTTTTTTCAATGAAATAGACAATTTCATGATAAAATTGCCCTTGGTGAAGCGATTCGCGTATATTTTGCCTCAAAAGGGGCGGTTCACGTGGGCATTCTCTCGAATGCTGTGTTTTGCTCACTGTGCGGGGCATTGCTGTGGCCGTTTTGAAACACGCTTTTCTCCCACATTTTTCCGGAGTGAAATATCCGCTAAATTGGTTTTTAGAGAGCGAAATCAAAGGAATTCGTTTTTCAGTTAGCCAGATCTAGGGTAATGTTTTGTTTGAGGCAACAAAAATCAGGAAAATTGGTGTTTGAGGAAATGAACTCCGAGGAAAGCTCGGCAGCAAACATTTCTTTTTGTTCAGAAAAAAAAAAAAAAAAAAAAAAAAAAAACGCAAAATTTGTTTCTTGAGAGTGAAATCTCGTATTTTTTTTTTTTTTTCATTGAGCTAATTTTTGGGCAAGAAAAATTAGAAATATTGGTTTCTTCGAGATCGAATCTTGAGAAATTGATTTCTTAGTGGAGCTACGAAAATGTTTTTTTTAGCATGCAAAAACCACGAAAGTGACTTTTGAATTAGGCCAAAAATAAAAAATTAAAATTTGGTTTTCATAGCAAAAATGCCAAGTAATTAGTGTGTTACCCTATTGGTGATTGTAGCTAAGGGATACGATATCTGGCGGCTTTTCAGGGAAACATTGAGTCCGGTACTCCATGTGATTTGTTGTTGTCGTTTGACAACAAACTAAAACAAAGGTTTTCTACAATGAGGAAGTTCATGTATCACAAATGTTGGTCAGTGACACTTTTTTACTGTGAACTACGGCTACACAATCCGACGGTGACGAGGAGGCCTCGATATTGTACCTTTGGCATCACCGAATCAAGAAAACAAGACGGTTATGCGGGTGCGCAGTACACCCGTACAGAAACTCACGGTCGGCCATTTGTTGGAGCAAAAAAACTCGAAAACACCGATTCAAAAACGTTTTCGACTATTTTGCTGAACCCGTGCCGTTCTCTGAGCACTAAAACGAAACGGTGAGCTGGCGAGTACCAATAAAGAAATGCTAAGGCACTCGTGGGATGTCTCTCAAGGGTGAATTGTGACGAGGCAGACCTGACACCTGTCCAAATTATCCCTTCAAAATTATAAAAAATAACGATCCCCTCCTCATATGATTGAGAGGGAGGGATAAAAACATAATAATAAAAAAAAAAAAGTCAGTCAGTCTAGATCGGGCACGAGATCAGAAAGACACAAAAAAGAAAGAGTAAACTTTCACGGGGGCAAGGAGGACCGCTATAGTGATACCAGAAGACGGAAGTCACACGACAAGTGACACAGAAAGAGCACACCGTCAAGTTACACCATATCAGAAGAGAACGGCCTGACACACACGGCCAAGATTAGAAAACGGAGTCACACGAAGTGAGAAACACCAGAAAAGTCGACACCAAAAAAAGTGATCACCGAGAAGTCGCGGAGAAGCCCGCCTTGCTCGCCGTCCACTCGTCAACATCCCCAGTCATCTCACTCACACCAATCACATCACTTACACAAGTCACATACACTTACACCTACCCCACCCCTCAATCAGTGGCATTAAATCAAAGGAAGCCGGAAGAAGAAAACACAGTGGTTAGTCAATTTGACTCCCCCCTTGGCTTAAGACGCCCCACTAGTTGATCCTTGATCAAAATTTCAGCTATCGTTCAACAATAAAGAAGTTCGTTAATAAATATCATAAACTGTTGTTAGTTTATTTCTTTTGAGCCGAGCAAACCCAAATTTAAGAATCACAAGGTGTGGCCAAGTGGAAAAAAACCACGTAACCACACCACAGAATCCAGAGAAAACTGCTTTGTCTTTGGTTGCTCTTCCCATCGTAACCGAGACTCAGCATTGTCATTTCATTGTTTCCCAAAAATTGAGGGTTCACCGGTGTCAGCTATCAATTAGCACAGTGTTGGGAGAAAGTCGACCGCCGAAAGGCTTGGGAGCTTGCTTGACGTTTGAGTATAAATGTATCAGAAACCATGTTCTTCTGTCCTCGTCACTTTAGGCCAACTGACTACTTTTTTCCCGTTATGTTACGGACGTTGACCACGAAAAAACACTTTAAAAAAACACAAAACTTGTTATCATTTAACATATGTAGGGAGTACCGGTTTCATTCACTAGCGCCGCTAGTGATAGCTACAATCACCAATTGCCCAGACCTTCCCCTTCTTCGACACTCCACAATTAATAATCTTAATGATATATGATATGGAAATAAATACAAGTTTAGTTGTTGTTGTTCTGAATCGTGATTGTGATCTCATTACATGGTGGCAGCGTTCTGAGACCCAATGCCGAGGAAACGACAAGAACTTCCGGATGAACGGGAGAGTTCTCCTGGAAAGTTAGCGGTGAATCCAGAAAAAAGTTCCGGTTCAAGCTCGATAAAAATAGGGGGAATTGAATCATTCTCGTTCAAACCGGAGGAATGGCAGCAGTGGAAAAAGAGGTTCAATCGCTACAGATGTGTCTCTGGCTTAGAAAATGAATCGGGAGTTAAGCAAGTCAACTCCCTTCTATTTGCCATGGGATGTCAGGCTGAAAATGTTTTGCTGTCGGCAGGAATTTCAGAAGATGACGAGCAAGATTACGACGAAGTCATCTGTAAACTAGACAAGTATTTCCTTCCAATGACGAACATCGTGTATGAACGAGCATTGTTTAACTTGAGGAAACAAGAATGTCACGAACCTGTGGTTCAGTTTATAAATGACCTGTACTACCTCGCCGAACGTTGTGATTACGGCACTCTGAAAGAAAGCCTCATTCGGGACAGAATCGTCGTTGGCATAAACAACAAAACCCTCTCCGAAGAATTACAATTGATGAGTAAATTGACTTTGGACGACGCAGTTAGAAAAGTTAAGAATTTCGAACTTGTCAAGCTTCAACAAAAACTGTTACTGGCACAAGCAGAAGATTCTGGTGAATGTGAGGAAATACGCAATCACACAGCGTCTAATGCAAACAGGCGTCCTCCCGGCAGAAGAAGAATAGTGAGTCAGTCTAAACTTTGTTCATGGTGCGGTTCAACTACTCGTAATTTGCATGGGAAAACTGAGTGTCCTGCTCGAGAATCCGGATGTTTTAACTGTGACAAGAGTGGCCATTTTGTTAAAGTGTGTTACAATCGTAAAGTAATAAGAGAAATAAGAAAAGAAGCTGACAAAGAGAGTTCTGATGACGACATAGTGTTTATTTCTAGTCTGAGCTCCGATTCTAATAAACGTCTAACAAAATACGAGGTAGAAATTTATCTAGATGGAATAAAACACACTTTCAAAATTGACTGTGGTGCAGACGTTACGGTAATTCCTCATGACCGTGTTCCAAAATGTCGAAAATTAACGAAAACAAACAAAATTTTGTCAACTGCCTCGGGGGATAAATTACACGTCACTGGGAATTTCATTGCTTCACTACAATAGAATGAAAAAGAGTGCAAAGAAATAATTTATGCAGTCAAAGGTTTAAAACAACCGTTGCTAGGAAAACCGGCTATCGAAGGGTTAAATTTGATAACTTTAAATATTAATGAATTGAAAAATCCAAAAATAAATCCTTCCACGTACTCAACACTGGAGGAAGTGAAGAGTGCGTATCCGAAATTGTTCAACGGACTGGGAAAAATGAAAGCTGAATTTGACCTAGAAGTAAATCCACAGGGTATTACACTGCTCGATCTGTATCCCTTCCTCTAAGAAATGCGGTCAAGGATGAATTAGACAGAATGTTAGCTTTGGGTGTGATTAAAAAAGTAACAGAGCCAACTGATTGGTGTCATCCTATGGTTGTCAAGCAAAAACCAAATGGAAAAGTTCGTATATGCATAGACCCCTCTAGTTTGAAACCGTTTATGAAAAGACCAGTAAATTCATTCCCATCTATCGAACGGCTGCTAGGGCAGATGGGAAATTTCTAATTCAGACAGATCATAAGCCTCTTATATTATCTCTTCTAGGAAAGAAAGGGCTGCACGAACTACCGATCAGGATTCAAAGATTCAAAATGCGCCTAATGAGGTTCGATTATAATATCGAATACGTTCCTGGAAAAAACTTATTACAGCAGATTTTTTATCTCGAGCACCTCTGACTGATACGGATGACGAACGGTTCACAGAGGAAACGGAGGCTTACATTCAATTTCTAACGACGAAACAAACTCGAAGCGTTTCGAAGAAGCTGTTTAATTCAATCAAGGACAAGCAAAACACTGAATTCGGAGACCTAGGAGACATGTGTAGGAAAGGTTGGCCACAACACAAAGCTAATGTTCAGCAAAATTTACGAGTTTTCTGGACACATAGAACTACAATAACAGAAAAAGATGACATGCTCTGGAAAAACGAAAGAATTATTGTCCCTACTTCGATCAGGAAAGAATTGCTGGAACGTATTCACGCCGGTCATCAAGGTATAGAAAAGAGTTTAAAAAGGGCGAATGAAACCGTTTGGTGGCCTGGAATCACAAAAGATATAACAAATTTTGTCAACAATTGTACTGAATGCATTACAAATAGGCAAATGAACCATCTTCCCCTCATCCCGATGCCTGTTCCCGATCGTCCGTGGGAAATAACAGGTGTAGACTTGGCGATGTACAAAGGTGAAAACTTTTTAGTAGCAGTAGATTATTATTCCAGTTCCTGGAATTAGTTCCTCTCTCCGACATATCCACTACTAACGTAATTACCGCGATAAAACAAATTTTTTCAAGACATGGGATACCAGATGAAATCATGACAGACTGTGGATTGCAGTTTGAGTCCAAGGACTGGACTAATTTTCAAAAGGTTTATGGTTTCGAACATCTCAAGAGTAGTCCCCTGCATCATCAAAGCAATGGACAAGCTGAAAGTGCAGTAAAAATTATCAAGAATCTGCTCAAAAAGAATAGGGATATATACATGGCGCTGTTAATATATAACTCAACTCCAACTAGCTGTGGTTTAAGCCCGTCTGAGCTTCTGATGCAACGAGTACTGCAAAGCAACTTGCCCTTAACACAAGCACAATTGATGCCTAAAGTTATAAATCATGATGAAATACAAAAACTGCAGCGGAAATCAAAGGACAAGCAGAAGAAATACTTCGATCGAGGACATCGGTTTCAAAAAGAAAGACGGTTCAATCAAAACTCAAAGGTGTGGATAGAGGACCGGAAAGAAGCAGCAAAAATAGTCCAGAGGAGCCCTCAGCCTCGCCAATACGTTGTTAGGAACGAAACCGGAACTCATTACCAAAGAAACGAAAGATACCTGAAACCCCTACCGTGAAAAGTGAAAAAAAAAAAAAAAAAAAAAAAAAAAAAAAAAAAAAAAAAAAAAAAAAGAATTGTTACCCTATTGCCCAGACCTTCCCCTTCTTCGACACTCCACAATTACCACAATTAATAATCTTAATGATATATCATAGGGAAATAAATACAAGTTTAGTTGTTTTTGTTCTGAATCGTGATTTGTGATCTCATTACAGGTGTTTTAGTGAGCGAAATTAGAGAAATTGGTTTATTATTGCTGAGTCAGGAGCTGAGAAAATGTTGATTTAAACAAATATAGCTAGCGTACCTGTTGGATTTCAACTGGTTGACTCTTTTTGGGGGTATCTTTGGGTGGGCCAGAGGGCAGCTGCCCCACTAAATCTGCGCTTTCGAGTTTAGAACAGGTTAACTGCCCACACCTGCACCCTCTGGATACGACCATGGACCAGGGCACTTCACCACTCTTTTTTCCCAATTGAACTCGGCCATTCACACTCTGGAGGCTAAGTTTTTTTAATATCCACCTGAGAATCATTTGGAAACATTGTCAGGATTTTACTAACATTCGTTGTCCTCAAAATAACATACAACGTATTGGCTGACGTGTGAGGGGAAAAACGCAAGTCTCTCTCAAGACAGGCAGTAATAGGATTAAATTTGAAAAGGGTGTTACTACTGGTACAGGTAGTGCGCGCTAAAGACACGTATATTTCAGTACGCGCTAATAGCACGCGCGCTAACAACATGACACCGTTTGTACGGGGAGATAATATGAGGGACAGATTCCCCTCTCACCCAGAACTAAAAGTTTCCATTTTCCTTGTCCCACAGAAATTTATAAGTGTGTGGGCGCGTTCATTTGCGTTGAGTGTTTCAAAAGACTCAGCGCTCAGGTGCCTTCCCTTTCCACTCTCCAATTTTCAGACTACGGTGGAAACGTTCAAAGATTTCCAACTCAACATCCGGCTAACAGTGACTCAGCTATTCGGCTCAGCCAAAATTGAGCGTTTCGCGTTTTAGTTAGGCAAATTTTCTCGACCCCAAGCAGCAATTCAGCTCTCCTTTAAGGGGGCGAAAGTGGTCTGCAACGGCTAGATCACAGTGTCAATATATTCGACGGCTCTTTTGATTGAAACTACGTCTGAACTTTTTGTTCTGTGTGTCGAGAAACCCCACGATACGCGGATTCGTCCATTTCTAAATTTTGGTAATTTCCTCCAAAATCGCAAGTCGCTTCCTATCTGATCGTGAGTGATTTTTAGGACAATTTTCTCTTAGTATTTCGATTTGAGCTTCAATTGAGTCCTACGGAGACTGCTCATTTGACCAATGTAGACGGTTTCTTCCTCAACATCACACTGAATGGCCACCAGCGTCATTAAATTGGCTAAAAGTGAGCGTTCTGCATTAAATGGTAGACTTTGTCAGTGTGCTTCGGGGAGGACTTCTTGAGATTAGCGGACAAGCCTCCACTCATTCCAAACCGGGAGAGAAATCATCGAAAAAAAATTCTGGAATGTCTGGATGAATTAGGGATTAATACATAGTTATTTTGTTATCGGACAAGTCTATGATGGGGCCAGCAAGATGTCCAAGAGAATCAAGGTTGTGCACTCTGTGCAGGCTGGAATGGCTAATAGCATTGTGCCCTCCAGAGTATCAAGTCAAGGGTGTGGGGTTGGGGGTAAAGTCTGGGATGGAAGAACACCCTTAGGCTTAGCTGATTCCTCGGACTACGACTCCCAAAAGCGTCACCGTGTCACAGTTGGCCAGTGTGCTGGACTAGAAATCCAGAGGTTGCGGGTTCAAATCCCGCCGGGGAGCCCATTTTTTCTCGAAACTCGAATCGTGTTGGGCTATGCCCTTCCATCGTCGTCCGGAAAGATATCACTTTCATTTCATTGATTTAATGAAAGAAAGCATACCCTGGAATGATAGCTAAAGCCCCGTCCACACGCTCATACTTTTCTTCCAACTCACTTGTGCAAAAAAAAAAGGTTTCCTCCAGCATATAATAAAGCACAAATCTGCTGGTTCAAACTTGTTTGCACAAGTAAGTTTGAAGGAAAGTTTGAGCGTGTGAACGGGGCTTAAAACATGAACCCCCCTCCACCATGTCAGGATTAAAATATGATCCCCCTCAAGATAAATTCATACCTACGCCCCTGAATGGAGCACACCCGGACGAAGGTTAATCTGAAATTACATCACGTCCGAGCTCAATATCGGCGAAATCGCTAATGATTGGTCAGAAAATTCGCGAAATAACTAGTTAATAATAAAAATTATAATAATAACGGCGTGATGTCTGAGTTCATCTCGGTTCTTCGGTGGGGGGGGGGGGTGCCACAGGGTGCGGTACTTGTTCCTCTACCCTTTCTAATTTTCATCAATGACTTGCCTTTTTTATTTCAAGGGCCCTCTCTCAGTTAGTTACCAAGTTAGTTAGTAGAGAGGAAATTGCAACATTTTGGAGCAAAATATTCACCAAATTGGAAGTTCCCTAATGGCTAAATATTTGTGAAATTGCAAGTTTCTGACCTTCATTTTCACTACAGTTCATATTTAGGGCGATTTTCACCAACAAAATTGATCTCGTTTAAAGTTGATCGTGATTTGTTGCCAATAACGACCCTCATGAATTCTGATATAAATGTTTACATTGTAATCGTGATTAGTTCTTGATCGTGGTTAAAGAAGTTGGTGAAATCGGGCCTTAGAGTTCACGAAATTTGTAGTCTGATCTTCCAATTCCGCGAAGTTTCAAGTTTCTGGACTGTATTTTAGAGAAACAACTATAGTTTCGACACCATTACACCATCGCGCGCCTCGATGGTGTAATGGATACAATGCTCGCTTCGCAACTCACCGGGCCTGGGTTCGAATCCAGCCATTGCCCGTTACGCTATAAGGCTGCGGCGAGCTGTGACACGGCACACTCGGCTTCACTGGGCGTTCCTGACGGTTTCCGTTCAACAAACCGCGCACCGACCGAAACGCCCACGTAGTACGGGTGTGAAGTGCACAGTTAGATCTGGGTAAGCCCGGCGCCCACAACTAAAAAAAAAAAAAAAACAAAAAAAAAAACAAAACAAAAAAACAAAACAAAAAAAAGTTTCTAAGGAAATGATATTATTCTGAAACTTTTTCGCACCGGATTGTCTATCGAAAAGTCACTAACTTTTTTCATCATTGCTTTATTCAAAAATCATATGTTTCCGTTCAGTTTTCTTAATTTCATGAATGAGATTTCAATGTTTCTACCCAAAGCAAAGCATAGTTGCTATTTCGTTAGAGAATAAGGCCCCTGATTTAATTGGTTTTAAAAGAAAATGAACGAAATCCCACACGACTTTCTGATATATGTGAAATTCGACACGGAATAGTTACAGAATCACTCCGCTGTTCACCAATATTATCTAGAAATGTAACAATTACACGGCTATTTGTCAGGCTATGGTGCAGTCGAGGCCAGTTTGCCCAGCGTCCTCGTTTACTGACTGATTTTAGATGACTGAGTGTAGACTGAGTGATTTTAGATTTATTTTCCAAGTCGTTGAAAGTCGTAATTTATAATCTTCAATAGTACAATCGATTTTGTATTACTAATTAATCTTTTTAAAATTTCCAAATTACCTATATAATTATAATCCTGTATGGTGTAACACCAATGCCCCCCCCCCCCAGTTGTACAGAACATGGTGCCGTTATTATAATCAAATAAAGCCTAGACGAACTACGGTAACCATCTTCAAAGCAACCACTCTTCTTCGCTTCTTTCGGTTTCTACCGGGTATAAAAGTGTTTAAGGGTCGACGTCCATGTAAAAATGAGTTTGTCCTCCACTTCTCATCAATGAACCCCTCCCCCGCCAGTGGAAAGAACTGAAAATAATGAAGGGAGGAGGTCTAAATCCGTGGGGATTATGAAGGAACTTGAAAAAGGATTACTTATATAATCCCCTTGGCCAGTTTAACCGTGAGGGAGGGAGGGGGACACTTGTTAATAAGGAAGCCTTTGAGGGTATTAAAAATTTCCTGACAGCGAGTCCCATAACTGGTGCTCCAATAACTCCACCAATTTTTTTTTTTCTCATCATCCAGTTTTTTTGAGTTAGGTACCTACAACAAAAATAGGCGAACATTTTATGGCGTATTGTGTGAGTGAGGCTTCGAGTCCCCAATAATTCATTTTTCTCTGACCGAGCCAAGTAAATAAAATTATTCAACAGTAATCCAATCAAAGTAAGAAAGAATAGGACGCATGGATGTGGGGAAAGTGAGAGCGTTTTTGCTCTTTTCTTCGATCTTTCTTGCATCCGAAAATACAATATTTGCTCCAAAAGCCGACGGAAACAGAATAAAAGAAAGGAGAAAACTTTTATCAAGATGAGACTTATACATTTCCTTGGTGAGTGAAGAGGATGGTTGGAGGGTGAGAGGGAGTATAAGGAAGAACACCAACAGCAAAAATAAAATTAAAAAAAAGAAGAAAAGAAAACTCGGGAAACCGGTCATAATGACGTAAAATAGGGGCGGTGATAGAAGGGGAAAAACATCTAAAACAATGAGATGCTTCCCCAATGACTTTAACTTTTCTTTTTTCTTATTTTAAAAACGGAACGCAGTGGTATCAACATGAAAAGTTTTTTGTTCAAGCATCCGTTTAATTCTTCTTACCCCGTTTTCATGATAACTCAGCTCCGCTCAGCACAAAAAGAAATAAAACTGTTTAATGTGAGTTCTCGACTTTTCCCCTTCGATTTTGTACGTCCTTAAAAGAGTTTCCTATAGTAGTAGGTAGTAAGATTCATACTTGACACGAAATTTCCATCGTCCGGCAGAGTAAGAAATGGGATAGTGATCCACGACTCAGCGACTATAGTCGGATAGGCGAAAGAATGTGCATGAGTGGTGGGAGGCCATAAGCCCGCTTTTTCCCTTTCTTAACGTGGTTCTCTACTTCTCCTCTTATTATCAAACAACTGCAACCAATAACAGAGAACAGTCTTTACGCGCTCGTTGTAAGTAATTAGCGAACTTGGCTTCGCCTCGATCGCCAAACACAACTTGCGGGTAAAGTGACGCTTTCCTCACGCGTTGTGAAATATACTTACGGATAAAATAGGAGAGAATCGCTATATCATGGCTAAACTTGAGAAAAATCGCTAATTAGATTAAGATTAGGAAAAAACCTACTACTCGCGGATAAAATGAGAAAGTTAAAAAAATAACTTCAATTCATGAATGATATTAAGAAAAATCGCTATTAAGCGGCTAAAATTAGGTTGAACAGCTAATTGGTGGTAAAAATGGAGACAAAATCTATATTTCATGGTTAAAAGTGAATAAAATTGCTAATTCACAGGTAAAATTTATAAGTAAAAGCAAATTTGTGGCATAGTATTGAGAGAAATGGTTAATTTGAGGGTAAAATAGACAAACACGCCGATTCACTCGTTGTGAAATATACTATATCAATTTCAAAAGCAGGTGGAACAAAAACAATAAACAAACGGGTGAAGTCCCATTTGGTTAATTATGATGACAACACATCTTTTGATGTTCTACGTCAACAACTCTCACCTGTAAATTGTTCTCCCCAAGGAACGGGATACGTTTTCAATGCTGGACACGCGCAATAGACGCACTTTAGCTACGGCACGGATAAACCGAGGAATGTTGCACGTTCAGAGTCGTCCTACGACCTTTTTTATTCGATGACATTTTTTGAGCAGCGGCGTAAACTAATAGTGGCCTGTTCCAAACTGTTCCATTCAAACTGTTCAATTCAAACTGTTCCAGGGCTGAGATTGAGAATAATATGATCACTCTTGGTGACTAAAATTTCTATAAGGCACTGATTTGAGGCTAAAATAGGGTAAAAACTCCAATTCGCGCTTTTTCGAGGCAACTTCGTTGCTAAAATTGAAAAATGGCGCTATTTGGTTGTTCGTGAAGTCAACTTGGGAGGTGCGGGCAGATAGAAAGTTTGGAAAAAGCACCAATTTTCGACTGAAATTAAGGCCTGCCGCAAATTGAGCCCACGCATGGTTCACCCATGCTCAATAAACCGTTGAAAATTAATAGTCTTTTAACTGTTTTTGAGCTTGGGTGATCCACGCGTCACGGGCTCAATTTGCGGCGGGCCTAAAGATTGATGCTACACGGTTTGTGTGAGCGATCGCTCACTCTGCCTGTGACTGGTGCAGTGCATACAGCTCAGCGAAAAGGTGCGTGGCGTGCTTCGTGAGTCTTCGACGCTGCTGTCCGTTGTGGCTGGATAGTACAATGGTCCTTCAAAAACCATAAAATTGAAATTTAGCTGGATTATAAACCAAATAATCGAATTTTTGCCAGGAATTAAGAGCTGAAACTTGCAATTGTTTGGATAATCACCCGAGAAACTCCCGATTCTGTGTGCACATTTTGTCAGGCTTTGGCCGCTAGTCGGTCTGGTTTCTGCCGCCACAAAAAAACAAAACACTTGAAATTTTTAAGTTCACGCAAAAGAGACAACACCCTTACAAATTTCGCGGATACCACTACCACTCATGTACGCCGTAAAACTCTGAATCTCATCAGGGTGCTAACAAATCACAAGTGGGGCTCAGACTGTCCCACCCTACTCAAAATACTAAATTTCCTGATCCGTTCCAAGATGGCATACGGTATACAGGACTACCACTCAGTACGAAAAAGCTGGCTTCTGCTTCTAGAGAGGACATACCTGGAGGGACTCCGCATGGCTCTTGGAGCGTACCGGACAACCTCCTGAGATAACCTTTACGTACTGTCCAACTCTCTACGACTAAAAAACCGTTTCAAACAAATAATTTTAAACTATACCCTCCAATCTAAAGCGGAGCATTTCTCCCACAACCACCTTTTTGACACCTCCAGATTTACCGAATATTCTAATCTCTCAAACCGCACTAGACCACTCCCTGTACGAGTGAAGAAAATAATAGACCATCTAGAGATTGATTTACACCCCACACTACTCTTTAAAAACATCGAAAAATTCCCATGGCTTCTCCCAGACCTCACCATTGACCTATCACTACTGAAGTACTCCAAGAAAGAAACGCCTCCCGAAATTTACAGGAACTACTTCAACGAAAACCCAACTACAATATACCGAGTTCACGCAAATCTACACTGATGGCTCCAAAACGACCTCCGGGGCTGGATGTGCCTACTACCTTCATATGTTCCCTACCACCCTGCTTTTCAATCTATTCTGCCGAATTATACGGAATTTCCCTTGCTCTGGATTTCTGCATATCTCAACCGCATAATACTTCACCATACCTGATCTTAGTCGATTCCTACAGTACCGTAGCTGCACTAGTGAACAAATTCACGAGAGACCCCGCTCTGATCCCAATCCACCAGAAATTGTGCACACTACACTCCACAGGCAAAAAACCCGTCTTCCTCTGGATACCCAACCATATCGGCATCTGAGGGAAATATACGTAGATTTGCTCGCTAAAGAGGCAGCCGAGTCGTTACGATCTAATCACCTGATCCCCGTGAGAATCGAAGATGAAAAAAAAAAAAAAAAAAAAAAAAAAAAAACAGCGCATTGAACAAGTGATTTGGAAAGATTGGAGCGAACAGTGGGCAAGGAGCCACACTCAACTACAAACAATCATACCTACCCCCATAAAATATACCCCACTCAACCACAATACCCGAAAGGATACCATCATTACTCTCCGCTTCGTACTGGCCACACCAGACTCACAAAAAGCCATCACTTCACATGACAAGAAAGACAAATGTGCGAGGCCGGCCATGCAAAACTTACCGTCGAGCACATACTCATCAATTGTCCGCGACACGCTACTGAAAGACGAATAAGTGAAATTCCACCTGACCTGGAACTGAAATCACTTCTGGCCTCAAACACATTTCTACCCAACATTCTCAACTTCCTTAAAAAAATAAACCTTTATCACCTCATATAAACATTTTATTACACCTTCTTACCAACCTCTAACCTATACTAATCCCTAAATTGTTGTCAATCTGAAGCTCAACCGAACAACGGGCCAATGACCGTCGCAGCCGACCCCCCCCCCCCCAAAAAAACCTTACGACTTATTTTAAGGGACTTGAAATTTCGCTCAAGTTAGAACCCTAACTGCAGGATATAACGGCTATAATTCGTCAGGCTATGGGTGTAGTCGAGGACGGCTAGGCCGGAGTTCAGGCTCACAAAACAGAAAAGGGTTCAGAAATATTCAATTTCAGTGAAATTAAGACATTGAATTTGTGATTTCACAAATATTCAGACAGAAAACGTCCTATATCCGTGGATTTTTTCCACCAACATGTTGCAATTTTGTGGATGCGCTGTCATGGTCAGCCAGCTCGGGGTCTGCGGTCACTTGAAAAATCCAAGCGACTTGTCATTTCACGAAAATAAATATCAGGGACATGCAATTTCGTGGACATTCATACAAAATCAATTTCAAATTTCACCGATTTTTTGGATCGAATTGATTTAACTTCGCGGCTGTTCATCAAAATTTGGGTGCTCTCCCACCCAAAAGTGCTTTGGCGTTTTCGGCGACAACTAGACTGAGCTCTAAATTGTTATTCCGTTGACATTTTGACCTGGAATTTGCAATATTGCTGTTCGGAAGACAACAAATCAATAGGGTGTTGTTTACTCGAACGATATTGACAGGTAAGTAATTGTAAGATTTGTGGTCCAAAATTCACTTTTGACCGTCATTTTTCAAGTCTCAAATTTCATTTTTCTGGATTTCAATTGATGCTTTTTTGCCAAATCAATCAGGTTCTGGAGGATTTTACGGTTTTGTTCTTGAATGGCGAGTTCTTGTGGTGGTGGGGAGGCAGGGGCGGATCCAGGTCTGAATTCTGGGGGGGGGGTAAAGCCAATGACCCCCCCCCTTTACATAAAACATCAACATGTTACATTATTCCATCGCTTCCAAAATTTATAAAATTTTTGGGTGATGTTTCAAGACAAATAAGGATGTATAGCACCTATGCCGAATTAGTCCTGCCACATTATTCTTTTCCCCTGCAAATTACCGGTTACCGACGCTAGGGACCTAGATAGTCCCAGAACACCAAAACGTCAAGTTTAACGCACAAATTATCGTTTTCTGCAGTCAAAATGGTCAGTTTTTAAAAATATAAAATCTAGAATAGAAGGCTTCAAATTTTTCTACCGAGGAGGAGGAGAGGCTTAAAAAGTTGAGTAGGCTAATAGAATGAAGGTTGATGGGCAGAAATCAAGCTCATGAAGCATATATTGGTCGGAAACATGCGATTTTAGGACTTTCAACCGTTTTAGAAAAAAAGGCCCGTAAGGTTGTAGCGCGATCCGCATTGGTCGTGGAAAACCAATGTACTTATTCACTTGTATGTATTGGTGTAGGAAATTTAATGGCCCTAAATGTTTTGTACGAGAAGGGTTTACTCTACAAAGCCTTCGTTTAGGGGATATTTATAGAAAAATCAATTTTCGTCATAAAAATAAGTATTTTCTGTCGCCTCGACAGCTCCTTAAGATTGTACGATATGGGGATTTTTAATTTTCCATAAAAGTCAACTCCTACTTGACCATACTAAATCTGACTAGATAATGCCGTGGCCGTGGGTTTGGAAGCAATGATCCAAATCAAAATGAACAATAAGTCCTCTCCCGCTGTTGATCAACAGAGCCTATCGACTTTCCATGGATCAGGGAAACTCTTTTTCCCCAAAAATGGTCATTTCTGCCAAACAAAATCGCTAATGGTCCATTGTCCAACATTAAAAAACCGCTGTTTTGGCTATGAAACCTTGTAGTACGTGGTATATTCATGTTTTAAAGTTAAATATTTGCCTTGAATAAGCAACACCAATCTTGAAATCAAAGATTAAAAACTGGCACGATTTTGAACTTCCCCCTTGAAAGTGATGTCACAACATTGAAAACATTTCACTACAGTATAGTAATAAAGGCCCGTTCACAAGCTCTATGTTTGCGTTGTGTGGTGTCTATGCTTCATTTTTCGAGGGTGTACATTTGTTTGGCTGCATAGACTCCACAGAACGTAAACATAGAGCTTGTGAACGGGCCTTAAATAGTACAGTTCGTTGTTATGAAGCGTTTCTTTTTTTTTTTTTTTTTTTTTTTTTTTTTTTTTTTTTTTTTTAATATTGATCGTTTTACTTCTTTTTGTGGCTTTTTCATGTCTAGTTTAATACTTTAGCCTATTTTATTCCATGTTCCCTTCGGGAACGGAAGTATGATGTTCGTGAAAAAAATCGAGTCCGAGCTGACAACACATTCATAATGTATAACCTCAGAAAAGTTGAAAAAAGTGGTTTTTGGCATGCCGTCGGTCTGTCATTTTTTTTTTTTTTTTTTTTCGGTAAATTACATGAAAATGAAAACCTGGCAATTTCTTGGTATGAGAAGCACAAATCTGGCCTATGTTTTGATAAAAAATTATTTATCGGACATGTTCTCCCCGTACCGAAATATCGTTTTTGGATATAACTTCAGAACGAGTGATTCCAGAATTTTTTTTTGATACTTTTTTCGTAAATTCGTGAAATTTCCTTGAAAATTAACCACAATATTGACGAAAAAATGCACCTTTTTTTGTGGCCAAAATCGTCGTTGTAGCGCAAAAGGACCAGTAGCAAAAAATGACGGTCGAAATTGCAAAAAAGGGCCTCTAGAGCCCCTTTGTATCTTAATTGAAAATATTTGTACCAGAAAAAAACTGAGATTAAGAGAAAATTGTGGGAGGAGTAGGATATTTGCTACAGAATTACATATAAATCTAAATCTGGTTGTTTCTTGGCTTAAATACGCGAATATGACCTTTATTTTGAAGGTAAAGGTAGTCGTTTCCCAGGCATGTTCTCCTCGCAGCGGATTAATATTTTCGGTATTAACTTCGAAACAATTGGTCCTGGAATTTTGCAACTATTTTGTTAAGATTTCACGTTCAATTTCCACGCGAATTGACTACAACAAACCCCTTTCACATTCATCTTCCCTACGGGCATTTTTCTGTCATCTTATAATGTGTAGGTCAGAAGTGTTCGAGAAAAAAAGTGCTAACTTTGAAAAGCCCGTACAATTTTTTGGTAGGCCAAAAACCGAAATTTTTTAACACTTCTTTCAGTTTCTTCTAAATATCCCGAAAATGAGTTACTTTTGAGGAAAATCATCGATCACAAAACTTGTTGAGCGATAAATTTCCAATAAATTTTGTATTTAAAGTAGTTTTCCACGTTGAATATGGAACGGGCTACAGCCTTTCGAAATTGTTATTCAAAAATGGTCAAAGGTCCTAAAATCGCCTGTTTTCGACTAATATTGCAGTTTGGACTGTTTTATATTTTTTGATTTTTTGGTAAGAAAGAACGAAGACAAACAATTGAAGGAGTATTGAAAATTGAGTGACGAAAGATGGTTATAGTCGTTGATGGATAAGGGTTGGTAACTGAAGATTAGTCGATGTGGACTGAGGGATGATTACTGATTATGTGCGATGCAGAATTTTGAACTTAAAGTTATGAAAATTTCGGTGTTTGAGGAATGAAGACTGCGGTAGTTTTTGTCATCTTGTATTTACAGGTCAGAAGTGTTCGAGAAGAAAATAACTCTGAAAATGAACTCTGAAAAGAGGTAAATTTTTGGCAGCCCAAAAACCGAAATGTTCTTGAAATTCTTTTAGTTTCTTCCAAGTATCCCGAAAATGAGTTACTTTTGAGGAAAATTATCACTCACAAAACTTATTGAGCATCAAATTTCCTACAACTTTTCTATGTAAAGTAGTTTTCCACGATGAACATGGAACGGGCTACAGCCTATCGAAATTGTTGTTCTAAAATGGTCAGAGGTCCTAAAATCGCCCTTTTTCGACCAAGTATACTCATTGCGTGCATTGCTTTGGACTATTCACTAACATTTTTTTTTTTTTTTTTTTTTTTTTTTTTACGAAAGTGCGAAGACGAATGATTGAAGGAGGATTGAAAATTTAGTGACGATTGATGGTTATAGACGTTGATGGATAATAGTTGATAATTGAAGATTAGTCGATGTGGGCTGATGGTTGATTACTGATTATGTGCGACGAAGAATTTTATTGGATTTAGGGTTATGGAAATTTTGGTGTTTGAGGAATGAAGACTGCGTGATTGATGATTCAGGGATTGTATGGAGGACCACACGATACTTCCATTTTCCCGTTTTTGGCGTTCATCAATAATGCATACAAAAAAATAAATAAATGAAGCTTCGACCCCTTCGATTTCATGCTGGTTAAAGGGTAACATGGGCGCTCGAGTTTCATTTCGCATTTGTCGACTAACGCGCCCATGTTACCCTTTAACCAGCATGAAATTGGAGGTTTCGGAACACTGAAAAAATGGATACGGCCATGGAAGTTGTCTGGTTCATTTATTTATTTTTTTGTATGCATTATTGATGAACGCCGAAAACGGGAACATGGAAGTATTGTGAGGTCCTTCACACAATCCCCGAATTTTACAATGTTGTGGCGTCACATCCCTATTTTTCATCTTTTCATTTATGTGCATGGGAGTGGGGCAAAAAAAGTTTTAAAGTGTTTTTTCGTGAACATTTCATCATAATAACTCATTTTCCAAGCATTTAATTATTTTTATTTTTCCGGAAAATGGTCCTTTATTATGGTGCCAGAGTCTCTTGAATTAAAATATTGGAGCCGTCACCTAGCCATCCTCGCAGGTCACCACATAACACTCTACCAGTTCCTCTATCGCCCCAAAGCCTCAATGAACTCAGTAGCATTCTCCCGAGTCTATCCCTCGTCTGTTGACTTTTCTTGGACTAATCGTTAGTAGTTAACCTTTAGTGTAGGTAATATTCTTTTATACACTTCGTTTTCCAAGATCTGTGCTGCGGTGATCTTGTATAATTTTACTTTTTTAAAAACACCTTCCTAGGTAAATTCGTGCATTGAAGTTTTTGAGCCATGACTCACCTTCATGTTTGCATTTGAGGCTGTGGGTTTGACGTTCTTAGGAGTTTTCCACAGATAACTACTTGGAAAAAGATTTTTTTTTTATAATTTTTATAACCGATTAAAAAAAAATTGATTTGCGAAATCGTATCTCTCATTTGCCCTATTGTAACAAGCCTTTTTTTGGGGCGATATTGGTAAATGGGCTTATTACTGGGGGGAGAATTAAGAAAAGGATTAAAAAGATTAAAACTGATTGATTGACACCATATAAAGCCTATTACTGAACTCGGGGAGGACACACCACGCGGACCTAGGGATCTGACGGGATTGCGGCGAAGACTCGGACGGCAGAGAGAGCGAGATCAGAGAGCCCCTTCCATTATCTGTTTTTTGGCACCTATTGGTGGGAAACCCGCTTTTCTCACGCTGAGTTTTGCTGACGCTCCAATATTCGCCCTTTCTCGGCGTCTCGGTGATTTCCGTTTTGGTGCAGAGTGGCTGGGGAGGGGTGAGGAATAATTTGTAGTATTGGTGGATTTAAATAGGGATACTTGTTTTAGAAGGAATAATAATTAATGATAAAGACTTAAATGGTTTTTGTAAACTAGGAAAATTATGAAGTTGCCCCTGCACTTGCGTGTACTTCGTTACACTATTAATAGGCTTTGTTGGGTTTGGGAATGAAATTCACACAGATACCGGCGAGTCCGGTGACATTAGGCGTTTGCTCAAACGAACTGCTAGAGTTGTCACTCAAGTGACAAAATCACTGGTTTTTGTCACAGTGACTGCACAGTCACCGGAGCTAGTTGTCACTGTGACCGACAGAAGCTGTCACGCCACACCTCTACGCTGAGCGTTTTGCGCGGATAGGAAAATCTAGCTTAAGACGTTGTTGAGCACTGAATATCCTTAAGAATTCAAACAACCATCTACATTTATAGATCAGCAGTCAGGTAATTTGTTAGTGACACAATTCCAAAGTTAATGACATTTTGGGGTGTTGATTCAGGGTGTATAAAAGGATGTCTCATGAGTTTTCCACCTAAATTTCATGGTGGAAACAACTTGGAGAGGTAACCTACCCTGCAAAAAGCTAAGGTGCACTAGATTTTCTTCGAAAACAAGACGAACGTATTTTCATCGGTCTAACAGGTACCAATAAGGTGCAGCTCTTTACATTAATGATACATACATTTCTCAACATAAAACACTTCTGCACGATCTCATACATGAAGACTCACTTTATGAAAAGGTGAGGCTACGAAATTGGAATTGATCGTGAGGAGGTAACCTTTGTGTGAGAGAACCGACAAATAAGATTGCCAACCACCTTGTCCTCAGGAAATCGTCGTGAGGTTCTCTCTATCTTTATTAAAAAATCAACTTTTCTGAAACCCTGGGGGGGGGGGGTAGTTACCCCCCATTACCCCCCTGTGGATCCGCCCCTGTAGTGGAGGGGCGTAGTTTCCAAGTGTCTGTGAGGCCCTTTAAAAGTACGTACGTAGTTTGAAAGTATAAAACATTATTTATTTTAGGGTCCTTTTGAGTACCCCAAAGGACCGTAGGACCACAAAAACTACTATGACTTAGGAACTTGGTCACCGTATTTATACGTACAGAAGAACAGATCAATATAATAGTTAACTTCCGATTTCATCCGCCATTCGTAAATGGTAAGTAGATTTACTCGAGCGACTAAATAAGGTGAAAAGAGGCTGAATACCCCTCTTCATCCACGCTTCACGAAATTAGAAACTAAATTTAACGTTCGTTCCATGTAAGCCAGGCAACGTTGTAGAAGCGACATTTTGCTTCCACCTATCGTAAAAGGAGATCTACACAGACTGTAGAGATTATGTCTCATATATACCTTCTACTCTCTTGCAACCAGTCACCCTATATACCACCGTCTTCTACAATTTTCAGCTAGTTGAATCAAGCCTTTCACAGTATCGTTATTAACAGTGTAAGGGTTGGCGAGGATGAAAATGAGAATGTAGTGGGGAGGGTATGGGGGGGGGGTCAACACGAAGGGTCGACGAGATAACGAAGTGTCCGTGTTAGATAAACGTGGCAAGAGTGAGGGGCAGGCAGTTGTGTTCGTGAATGGTAAAACAACAAAGAAAGACGGGTCGAAAAATAATAGTTGAGTGAAAAGGGACGAGAGGGCGAGGAAGACAAGTAGACGTCTGTGATATTTTTTGTTTCATATCAATTGTTTGGTTGGTTGGGGGGGGGGGATGACAGGATACTTTTGAGCGTTTCTAAAGATTTCCCTGCAAGAACGGGCGTGAATACTATTAAAGTTGTTTGTTGGCGACGAGGTAGGGGTGATGTTAAAACTTCCAAGCACATCGGTTTTAGTGTAAGTTATACCTACTCAGCAAAACTTAACATTAACTAACTTGCAGAACTTAGTGGGAATTGCATTAGCGCTTCCACCATACAACCGCTGAACTTTAAATTCGTTTTTAGATATAGGTACGATACTTTACATCACAGAAATACATCAAAGGTTGTAGTTATACCAATAACTTCAAGTAAAACTTGTATATGTAGAGACGTTTCAGCCCCTACAGGCTACTCTACGCAAGCACTGTCTATGGCCAAATTGTGCAGGGATGGATATGCATTTTGGAACACACCCGACCACACGACACATTGAAGGTGTTTTCACCTTGATACCAGTAATTTGGGCCGTTTTCAGGCAGCATAAAACAGACGCGGATTCAGAGTCAGCTTAAGGAGGGGGCCATATTATGACTCCATCTGGCCCCCGCACCTACCAACACCACACGTCACACAGTTGCTAGACAGTCACAGTTCTCAGTCTCTGACAATTGATATATTGGAAAATTGAGGAAACCCAAAGGCCGGAAAAGTGAAAAAAAACACATTCAACAACTACCTACGTAACGTGAACTATTAGTTTGGCAAACATAAAATATGCCTCCCACCGAATGAAGTGAACTCAGCGCCGTGGTGAAGGGAAAGCTCTTATGTCCCACGGATACCACTGCGATTGTAACCCTCAAAATTGGGTTTTTTAGTAAGCGAAATCCGGGAAAATACTTTTCTATTGAGTGAAACCAGCTAAAAAAGGTTCTTAGTAACAAAAATCGGCGCAATCAGTTACGGAAATAGGCCACACAGTGAAATTGCTTTACTGGCAAACAAAGTCCTCGAAATTAGCTGATCATCAAATTGACAGTCTCCTCATGAAATTGACGATTTCCTCATAAAAAGACAATTTCCTAATGAAATATACAATTCCCTCATAAAATAGACAATTTACTTATAAAAATGACAATTTCATCATGAAATGGACAATTTCCCCATAAAATTGAAAATTTCCCTATAAAAATGACAATTTCATAATAAAATATACAATTTCCTCTTAAAATGGACAATCTGCTCATAAAATTCACAATTCCCTAATAAAATTGACAAATTTCTTATAAAATAGACAATATCTTCATAAAATTGAATATTTCCTCATGAAATTGACAACATCTTCATAAAATTGACAATTTCGTCATAATCCATACAATTTTATAATAAAATTGACAATTTCGTCATCAAACATACAATATTATCATGAAATTCACGATTACCTCATAAAATTGACAATTTCGTGAGGAAATCGTTAATTTTATGAGGAGATCGAGAATTTTATGATAAATTTTATTTTTTTATGACAAAATTGTCAATTTTATGAAGATGTTGTCAATTTCATGAGGAAATTGACAACTTCGTTATTAAATATACAATTTCTTCATAAAATTCGCGATTTCTTCATAAAATTGGCAATGTCCTCATAAAATGGACAATTTCCCCATAAAATTGATTGTTTCCTTGGAAAATTGACAATAGCCTCACGAAATATACAATTTTCTCATAAAATTGATAATTTCCTCATAAAATTGACAATTTCATGATAAAACGTGCAATTTCATCATAAAATTCACGATTTTCTTATAAAATTTACTATTTCATTATTTAACGACGATGTGACGTTTCGCTTAAATTTCGCCCTTGGCGTGACCTTTCGCATAAATTTTGCTATTGACGTGGCAGCGTTCAACGTCAATTTGCCCCTCAGTGAGGCCATTCGCGAGAGTTTTTCCGATAAACAACTGAGATCGAGTAACCAAACGCCCCCCCCCCCTCCACACAATCTCGGTAGGTGTCAAAACACCTTTTCTAAACCGCATAGCCACTCCCAGAGACCAAGGGAAAAGGAACCACCCACAATACGCCGGCGCAAGAAAGGACCGCCCATTCACTACTCCCGAGAAATCACGTGGGTGGTGCCTCCCACCGGACTATGTAAGCAGCGCGGCGACCTAAAAAGACACATTCCGACGCCTGCACTCGAAGTCAGCCGAACATCACCGGAGAATGTTACTTGAAGAAGATGACCCACTCTGGAAAGCTGACTTCGAAGACACCCAGGAACAACCCGGACGAGGACCAGCCGAGCCAGCGGAAAGCGAACACGGACGCTAACCGGAACCGAAGGGGAACACTGACAAGGGACCGAGACTGCCGACCACGGACGAACTGTGGACAGCGCGCAGGGCACTAACATCCCACCGGAAGTGCTCCCAGCGAAACCCCGTTGTCCCCCGGTAGTTCTCCCCCTAGAGAACGACGAACGCCGATCCGACTCCCTGTGGTGGCGGGTTCTGTTTGGATAATAATCACGTCATCTGGCCTGAAGTCGTCAGCGTCACCGTCACCTTTGTTATTTATCCTTATTTAACCTATATTATAGGGTTATCTCTAATACAGTTGGTTGTTGATCTTGATAATAAAGAATTAATTATGTTTTGTCGTTAATTATGTGCTCAGCTAATTTATTATTGATCATTAAGCACCTCAAACAGGTTCTTCTCCCAGATACTGGTCGACGAAGGCCCCCTCCTTCCTGCCCTCCGCCTTACCCAGAGTGAATCCTTACCAGAGGGCCGAGAGGGCTTAGCGCCTTAATTGGCTGCCCTTGAACTCCTGGTGAGCGACAGAACCACATCCCTGTCCTCACCCCTAGAGCTGGAGCAAGCGCAGGGGCGCTAACCGGTCAACAACCCTGAGGACCGGCAGATAGCGTCGAAGGGACGCTCATAGACGGCCCCGAGGACCTGGAACAAGCGCAAGGGCGCTAATCGACTGGCGACCCAGGAGATCTGGAGCAAGCGCAGGGGCACTAACCGACCTTCAGCCCAGAGGACCCGTAGGCAGCGTCGAGGGACGCTCACTAACGACCCAGAGGACCTGTGGCGAGCGCAAGGGCGCTAGTGGACCACCAACCGAGGCACGTCTAACCTTGGAGGAGCTCACGTCCAGAAGTACGACCTCACCAGAGCGAACGCCTTCTTCTTAGAAAGACAATTGATTTTTCACATTGTATATGTGGTAGGTAAATACTACGAAATATATTGGGGCCTGTTACCCAAAAGAAAACAACAGGTGGCGACCGTGAATTATTCTTCAAGACCCTCAATCTTCGGACAGCCAAATTAAGCTACACGGCGTCACAATTCGACCTCTGATCCTCGGGCCTCTGATGATTTTTTTTTTTTTTTTTTTTGCGCAAGTGACCTCGATTCCAAGGGAGGGGCCACAGGGGCCAAGCCCCTCCCTTAAATCCGCCACTGGCATGAAACTTCCCGTGGGTGGCGGCAATGAAACCGACAGCTCCGATCCAGAAAACATACTCGAAGGCTTGCGGACCTCGAAACCAGCGATGACTTTATATGAAACGCTTAATTTTGTCCCCCGTAAAGGGGAGTGGAATCCGTCAAATTTTGTTTTTTATAGAGCCAAGAAAGCCCGAAGTGTTACCTATATGTACTTTAAATAGAGAAGCATCGAAGAAGCGGTTAACAAATTATGAGGGGGGGGTGTGTACTTGGAAGAAAGGCTCGGGTGGTTTCAGTGTCAGTGTAGGAGACTAGACACACAAGAAGGCTTCCAAATTGGTCTGAACTGGACTTGACTGGCGAAGATCACTCAAAAATTAACAGTGTTTTCTCATCTCTCAAAAAATGCCAGGCAAATCCCGTGGGCAATGAAAAATCCCCATGAATGGAATAAATCCAGCCAGAAAGGACTGAAGACACTGCCATTTTTCATCTCTAGAACTTCTTATTGGTTCCCATCCCCCTCTGTAAACCCGCTGATAGTTATTATGGTAATAACACGGAAAACAGCCCTTTACACGCCCTATCCCACGAGAATACTGCGATGGATCTTCAAACTGGTTCCCCTCTCGTCCAGCCCGCCCGCCATCATTCCATGTACTTCAGCCTCAAACTCTCTCTCTCGCACCCTTGAAGTAAAGGCAGCAACTCCCCCATTAGTATTCCAGGGATTTCGATAATGATAGCCGTCGTTACACAACGACGACAACCTCTACTGTGTGCGCTGCCTATTCCCATAAGAAGCGCATTGTTCCCTTCTTTAAAAGGATGGGAAGATATCAATAACCAATGAATGAGACGGCGCCGCCGCCGGCGCATTCTAAGAAATGTATGAAACGAAATCTTAATATTTCAGAGTTTTCAACAGCAGTAAAATTTTCACAAAAAAAAAGGTTAATAATCGTAAAACTCGTTTATATCTTCCGACCCCAATTACATTTTTATTAATAAGAGGAAAACAACTACACAGGTACGTGTAGTGTTCCAAAAAAAAATATTGGGTTCAAATTGACGGTTGAAATTCATTACGGCTCTGTAAAGTAACTTGTGGTTCGGTAGCGCTTTAATGAATGAAATTTACAGGGGAGGCTAGGGAGTTGAGTGGCCTCTTGGTGTAGTGGGGTGGGGAGGGAACGAAGGAGCTTTTCGTTCTTAATCGCCTTAAAACCAGCTAATTACCTTAGTAAAACAGGTTTTGAAATATTTGCCGACAGAGGAAGTGTTTTTTTCTCGCAAAAAGTGTTGGTATGGATGGTGGGGGGGGGCTTGAATAAATTACCTTTTTAGGGTGTGTAAAGGGGTTCACACTTTTCTGTTACTCTCTCAATCACTCCCTCTCTCTCACAACCCCTCTCTCTTTTCATGAAAAAGAATGTAAAAAGAAGGAAAATACGCTGGGCGAGCATTATTATATTATGGCCCACCCAGCCAGTTTCTTCTCTCATATCCTCCCCGTACCCCTTCCTGTTGTACAGATTTTCTCTCCGCAAACACTACGAAAAATTCATCCAAAACCCTCTTTTCAAAGCCACAACATAACAATGCGTCGACGACGTCATAATATTTTTTTAAGTGCGTTTCTTGACGACTAAGGAAATTAAATTTTCTTTTTTTCACCTCTTGAATATTCATTTTTTTATTATTTTCAAATTGTATTCAAGGCCTCCAGTTTTAACAAAAAGCGTATGAATAAACTGTTGTTCGTCGGTGCTGGAATTAATGAGAGAAAACTTCTTGAAAATAACTTTTCTGAATGACTATTTGGTGGAGAGGGGCTGTAAAAGATTTAAACTCAAACAATTCCTTTCGAGAAAATGTGTCTGATGTTGTCTTAGTCGGACCCTGACGGGTGCGGGGTGTGAGAGGGACTGACTCAAACGTTTCATATTCAGGAGATTAGCTTTGCAAGGAAAATCTACAGCGTCCTATGAATTAATTCTTTGTTTTTAAATGGGGGCAAATAGTGGCTGGGAAGTTGGGAGAGGAATGGTGGAAAATGAGAGTCGGAGCAAGAACTTTTGTTTATCATTCAGCTAGCGGAGAGTTACAATACTGTTTCCCGTATTTCATCCTCACCTGTGAATTTATGACACACATTCCGCTGGTGAAACTTTGTTTCATGGTTAAAATAACTGTCGAAAATAAGTCAACATATGAAAACGTACGAAGAGAGGGGTTTTTGGTAGATTCTGTATTGTGTATACAGTGTTTTACTAGTGTTACAGGAAAGGGGAAAGGATTTCATGTGGACCAAAACCTTGCCATATTCCCCACCCTTGGAGAGTATACTAGGATTTCGCTGAGAGCTCGGAGATGGATGATACTATCCATCATTTAAACCAGTGTAACAACTCTCCATTCCGTCTCCACAAACAACAACACTTCTCTCTTATTGAACACACGCTTCTTTTCTTTATTATGCTGGACCTGGTCCATAGTATGAGATAGAAGAAAGGAAATCAGTTTCACAAGTTTGGCTCTTTCAGAACCGAAATTTCACGGTTTTGTTACTAACTCACAGAACCCTTTCGCGGATAAAATTGAGAAAACGCCAATCTGTGTCTTCTAAACAGTATTTCGAGGCTAAAACTAAGAAAAAGTGCTAATCCATAACTCAAATGAAATTAAATGGCCGATGTGGGGCTAAAATGTAAAAAAAACGCTTCACTTACGGATAACATTGAAAAAATCACTAATTAGCGCGGCTAAAATTAAGGAAAATTCCAAATTTCAGCTCAAATTGAGAAAGGGCTAACACGCGGCTAGAACTTGAGCAAAACTCCGATTTATGGCAAAAATTGATAAAAATTGCTAATTCATGTAATATGATAATTTTACGTTCAAATTCAGAAAAGTGCTAATTCCTTGCTGAAAATTGAGAAAAAGCGCTAATTCGCGGATAAAATGTTCAAAATTGAAAATACGCCTCGTTATTCTCGGCTTCTGAATGCAACTTATTTGTATATTCAAAACAGAAAAAGCACTAATACAGAGAAGATACTGAGGGGCATCAAAGAGTTATTCGCCCCGAGCCACGATAGGTGTAGGTCCGGCAGTGGCTTATCGGCAGTGGGTTATCAATTAGCCCAGTGTAGCGAGAAAGTCGTCCGCCGAAAGGCTTGGGATCTTGCTTGACGCTTGAGTATAAATGTATCAGAAACCATGTTCTTCTGTTCTTGTCACTTTAGGCCAACTGATTATTTTTTCCTGGTATGTTATGGACGCTGACCACGAAAAAACACTTTACAAAAACACAAAACTTGTTCAACCATTCACTACAAATAACACATTGTGGGCCGTATTTCTAAAGGCCCGTTTACACGAGCAATAAAAATTGCTGCAATTCGGCAATTATTGGAGAGTTCTTTTCTACAAAAATTGCAGCAATACGAAGCAATTTTCCCTCAGCGTATAGTTAAGGGATTTTGCAATTGTATTGCAGTGAAATGCTCCATTTCTGAGCAACAAAAATGGCTCAACTTTTACTTTTAGACTAACGCTGAAAATTGTTCCTTTCTTCTTTTCCGAGAATTGTCATCCGGGCCACCCATCCCCTGGTGCCCCGGGGCCAAAAATTGCGGAAAACTTGCAAGAAAAAGTAGTCGCCGGAATTGGACAACAGTGAGCAATATTGGACAATTCGATGCAATTGTTGCATTAAATTGAATGAAACGGGGAGTTTACTGCTGGGCAATTTTTCGGCTATTGCTGCAATTCGCTTTCGTGCAATAATTGCCTTAAAAAATTGCCCGTGTAAATGGGCCGTAAGCCGTGTGAAAATGCCGCAAAAAGCGGTTGCTATGGCGAGATGATGTTATTTCCTATTCGGCCCCAGGTTTCATTATCACACGACACTAGCGCCGCTAGTGATAGCTACAAGCGCCAATATCACAGTTCAGCAGGAAGTTTACCGAAGGTTCACAGCTCAAGTCGAATTTATCATCAACTCTCGAACTGAAAACAGAATCGCTTCGCTTGTTCGCTTCGTTTGTTGGCAATAGACGATTTCACACATGCGCTCTCCAGTCATACTTTAACAGTTTTGCAACCCGCTTATGCCAGGTTATGGGTTACATTTGTCTTGAGTTGTGTAAAGTGAACATATTTTTCTCTCATCCTCTTCAAACTAAAACCACTTTTGCAGTTATTCATTTATTTTTATTCTTCAGCCTCCGTCTCACGAAACGTACGGATGAAAACTCGTCGTTCCGGCGGCACCTTAACATGAAGTCCCATCATAGTTGCGAATTTATTACACTTCTTCACAAGTACTTTCTCTTCCCTTTTTCCTCAATTTAAGACGTTTTAAATCAAGTGCTGGCAAGGGATAAATTTAGTAGCTGGGTCAAAACCAGAGGCGTCGGGGAAAATGCTGCAAGTGAGGTTGCCAAGACGGGATAATGTTATTTCTTATACGGCGTCCTTGGATCCCTCTTGCGGCATTTTCTTCTACAACTCTGAATAGGCCCCCAGGTCGACCCGGAAAAGAAGAACTTTTACAGTCATCGAAGCAGCAATAGTATCGCATTTTTCTGACTTTAGATGACAAGCTCGCGAAGGAAGTATAATTTTAGACTCGAAATAAACGAAAAACTCAAAAAAACATGTAGTACTTGAAACCAAAATACACTCGTAGTAATGCTAGAAATTTGAAAAAAATACTGTTCAAGAGGCTCTAGGCCAACGATATATAAAATAACTGAATTGCTCATCACTAGGGAACCTATAATCAGATTGGTAAAATTACAGACGCCATGTTCGGTCTTATCAAATATAATAGTTGTAAAATTCACCTATGTTGGTGTTTTGTGGATGTCAACAAACCACCCCCAACCATTCTTATTAAACTGATAAGAACGAACATGGCGCCGTATGCGTCTACTCGTCTTTAAAAGTTCCTTATCATCATTGCTGATAAAGAATAGCCATCAAATAAGCTCCCATAGTGGATGAGAGGGGTGGAGTTTCAAATTAAATACCGGAAGAGAGTTGTGATGCCATAAATGCACAAGGAGAGGGGCAGGGTGATTGTTTACCAGGGGACGACCTGCCTCCTCCATGCCCCTCCAGTCCGCAATGAGCATTCTAGGTTTATATATATCGTTGCTCTAGGCAACTAGAAATAAGCCCATAACCTGCAGTTCTGTATCTTCGCTTTTTCCACGGAAATCGTCTGTTGTATCAGATGAATAGGCCTGAGGGTCACTCAGGAAATTGTTAGCGTTTGCCAACAGACGCATTGTAAGGTCCCGTCCTACGTGAGTAGAAATCAGAGGGGGGGGGGGCATTTCAGCTTTTAGCGTTTTCAGCGGATACGTAAAATTCCTGCTGTAGTGATCTATACGTGCAATTTCGATGATAAACGCGAGCCCGCGACAAACGCCAAACCCACTCGGGGGCCCGCGTAGGGCACGGATTCGGAAAATTGTGTCGCAACCCGTTGACTACAAACCGGTAGGTTTTATTTCATATCCGTTGGAATATTATTCGAACGTCCCTTTCTTATTAGTGTACATTATTTTACTATTTGCAATATGAATAGCGACCTTTTTGTCCAACGGTTCCACATTTTCTTAATTCCACTTTAGTAAAATCCTTACATGCTCCAGAATCTCAATGAAATAGGCCTCGCTAATCACAATACAATAATGCGACAACTGTTTTTAAAGTCACACGATCGTCTGGCGTTTTCGATTTAAATAAAAAAGTGCTCTGGAGCAGCTCTGATAAGTTTTTAGGCGATTCATTTGCCATTAGAGCCACCTTGGAGCACCTTTTAGTGAGTTCCATTTGTCACATAGTATCGCTACCGGAGCAGTACCAGAGCAACATTTCTTGCTCCCAGAAATTTGAGGAAGCTATGAACAGCTTGGAAGGTAATACTATTATAGGGGACGGACACCTTTTGTTTGGCATCCAAGCACGTGTTCACTGCCCCATAGATTTCTGTGTATTTGTAGATATCGGAGAAGAAGCCGGTGGTAAGAAAGGGACGCGCGATCCACAGAAACCGACGTCAATTCAAGCTTGCCCTTGGGCGTGCTCCAAAAAGCATGTTTTTTAAAAAAAAGTGGATACACCCACCAAATTTGTCTACAAATGTTAAACTCAACATATCACCTGTATTATACGTAGCGTCATAGATTACGTCGCTCAACAAAGAGTTGAAATATTTTTGTTTTGTCGCGTAAAAAAAAGCAATACCAGTGAAAGAGCTGGGTTAATTGTGACAAAAGAAAAAATGATTAGACGAAGAACTAGACGCTCTTCAAAAAAGAACAGGGCACAATTTTCTGTAGAATGCGTCATTGAGAAGTTGCAAGCAAACAACTGAAAAAAGTGCCAAAAATTAACAGTTTTTCGCGATTTTCTCAAAACGCACAAGGACATTTTGTTTTATCTCTTCAAATTCGTGTTCCTTACCCCAAAAAAACCTAGAATAAAGTGAATAATCAAAGACGAGATTTTTGTCCACGTATGGTTTTTTTTTTGTATACGATTTGACTGGACTATAATGCCACCCGAAATAATTTTTAAAGGATATGGTTTCGGCACATTTCATAGGCTTTCAAGTGCCGTGAATGCGGGTACTTTGCCCAACCCAAATTAACGTGAACTATGTCAATTTCAGCTTATGACGCGTATTACATCGAAAACCCCCTAAATAAGGGGGTGTGGCGTCCCTTCACATTTTTACATAAAAACATCAGTTGTTCGGTTTTTCTTTGTTAAGGAGCCCATAGACGGTCAGTCTGATTGATCAAAATATTGAACAAACAGATTGAAGTGAGCTTCGATCATTTCTTCAGTTGTTTGAACAAAACCCTTCCCAGTACCAATGTCTCTCGCGGTGTTGTGCTGAGTGCAATGAGTTCAAACCAGGATTTGTCCGAGCTTTTTTTGTTGACTGCGGCTGCACTCCAACTGAAGAGAAATAAGACGAGGAAGATGAGGAAAAGGCGGTGGTCATTCAATCTTCTTCAGTCATTGACTCAATCGTAAAACACGCTTCTAGACGGTCAATCATGACTGTCACAGTCGATTGATCCACCACGTTTGATCAAAAAACTGATCGTCTAGGGGCTCCTTTAGAAAAATATAGACTTTCGTTCTCTGACTTACGCGGTCTCGTTTTTCTTGTACACGCTTACAACTGGTGACCCCGACTTCACTCGTAGTATTATGGCTCAACCGGCTAATGACGACGCGGTTCTAGAGCCACAACGCATTTCAAGTGTCTCCGTTCGGCTACCTCTGTTTAGGCGCCACCGGCCCGATCTTTGGTTCCGCCAAGTCGAAGCTCAGTTCGACTTACCAGCCAACCGTATCACTCAGGACACTACGAAATTCAATTATGTCGTTTCCACTCTCGACATGGACGTCCTCGAATACGTCAGTGACATCATCAACCACCCGCCTGCGACCCATAAACATGATGCCCTGAAAACAGCGCTTCTTTCCGCTTTCACCGACACCGACGAACACAAATTCACCAAACTCCTCCACGTGGTCGAACTTGGAGACGATAAACCGTCACAACTTTGTTGGCGCATGAAGGAGCTCGCCGGCACTCAAATATCTGACGACGCGCTCAAAACTTTGTGGCTTCACCAACTTCCGTCTTCCGTCCAATCCATTCTCGCCATCAGTTCCGAACCTTTACCGATTCTCACAAAATTAGCCGACAAAGTTTTCAAAGCTGCTGACCATGGACGACATCACTTCCTTCCTCCAGAGTCAACACATTCCCCTTCCGAACCCACAACTTCCGCACCTTCTTCTTCCACCCTTCTCGACGCGATCCAACGGCTCACTCAACGCCTTACCGACCTCGAACAACGTTCAACCCCCTCACTGATATGCCGTCGCTACAGATCACCTTGTCCCAAACCAGAACTACACACTTCACCCCCAAAAACAGGTTTCTGTTATTATCACGAAAGATTCGGTAACAAAGCTCAAAACTGTCGTTCCCCCTGTTCCTTTTCTTCAAAAAACTAGTGTTCCGATCGCAGGTGGCGGCAAGCGATCGCCGTAACTCGACACACCGCCTATTTGTCACCGACAAAACAACCAAAGTTCGTTTCCTCATCGACTCAGGCGCCGACGTAAGCGTCATTCCCTGCACGCGCCGCGACAAAACTAATGGCCCACAGAAGTTCACCTTGTCTACTGCTGATGGTTCTGCGATCCCTACGTATGGTTTCTGCTTTCTCTCACTCGATTTCGGTCTTCACCGTTCGTTTCGATGGCCCTTCGTCCTCACAGAGGTAACATACCCCATTATCGGAGCCGACTTCTTGGCACACTTCGATCTTCTCATCGACCTCCGTCGTCATCGTCTGTTGGATGGCACTCCTCAACTTTGTGTCGCTGGTGTTCATCCTTCAACTGCACCGTCGAATAACCCAGCACGCCTGAACCTCTGTGACACGACGAACAAGTTTGCCGCGTTGCTCACGCAATTCCCTGAGATCGTTCAACCTCCCTATTTTCCACGCCCATCTCTAACACACAATACCCAGCACGCAATCGAAACCACCGGACCACCTTTTCGTTCCCGCTTTCGACGTCTTCACCCCGACAAGTTGAAAGCTGCCAAAGCAGAATTCCAAACAATGCTAGACCTTGGCATCTGTCGTCCCTCTTAATCTTGTTGGTCTAGTCCGCTCCACCTCGTTCCTAAAAAAGACGGCACCTGGCGACCTTGTGTTGATTTCCGACGCCTAAACGCTGTCACCAAACCTGACCTCTACCCTCTCCCTCATCTTCACGATTTCACGTCCAATCTTCACGGAATGACAATTTACTCGAAGCTAGAGCTCCTTCGAGCATACAACCAAATACCAGTCGCACCTTCCGACATCTAAAAAACCGCCATCATCACACCTTTCGGCCTTTTTGAATTTCCGATGATGTGTTTTGGTTTACGCAACGCCGGTCAATCATTTCAGCGATTTATGGATGAAATACTTCGCGACCTTCCCTTCATCTTCGTTTACCTCGACGATGCGCTTATCGCTTCCAAATCTCCCGCAGAACATCTGGAGCATCTCACTCTCGTTTTCCATCGTTTCAGGAGCTACGGACTCCATCTTAACGTGAACAAATGTGTTTTCGGCGTAACCGAAGTAGACTTCTTAGGTTTCCGAGTCACACCGTCCGGCACATCACCACTTCCTCAACGTGTTCGTGCCCTCACCGAAGCTCCTCGACCTACAACCTTTCAATCCTTGCGTCATTTCCTCGGAACCATAAATTTCTACCGCCGCTTCATTCGCCGCGCGGCCTGGGCCCAAATCACGCTTCACGACGCCTTAAAAACTAGTAAAAGCGAATCATCTCCCATCCGATGGACTGATCAGTTAATTGAGGCCTACGACCATTGCCTGCAAGATCTCGCTGACGCTACCCTTCTCGTCCACCCCAAGCCGTACTCACCCTTGACCCTTTTCGTCGACGCTTTAGATACTGCCATTGGCTCTGCTCTTCATCAACAAACCGACGGTACCTGCCAACCGCAAGCGTTTTTCTCTCGGAAACTCAGTGAAACCGAACGACGGTACAGTGCCTATGAAAAAGAGCTTCTAGCAATTTACGCTTCAATCAAGCACTTTCGGGACTTCGTCGAGGGTCAACAACTCACAATTTTCACAGACCACAAGCCCCTCATTTTCGCTTTGAAGCAAAAACCAGAAAAGGCGTCCCCTCGTCAATTTCGTCACTTAGATTTTGTAGCGCAGTTCACGACCGATATTCGACACATCAAAGGAAGTGAAAACGTCATAGCAGATTACCTTTCCCGAGTCGACTCCATCCATATTTTCGATTTCACAGTCGTCGCTAAAATTCAAGAAGCAGACGACGAGCTAAAAAAGCTCTGCCTCAATTCGTCACACAATCTTCGTCGATAATGCATACCTGGCCTCAACATATCGTTATTTTGCGACGATAGACACCGCGTTTTTATTCCCTTATCCCTTCGTCGTCAAGCGTTCGCTATAATTCACAACAGCGCACGCCCATCTCCGAAGCACAACTAATTCGTGAACGATTTGTTTGGCCCGGAATTGAGCGAGACTCCAGATCTTGGGCAAGAAACTGCCTCCAATGTCAGAAATTCAAAATTGGACGTCATACCCGTAGTCCTCTCGGTGTTTTCCCTCCCGTCGACGCACGTTTTCAATGCGTCCACTTGGACATCATTGGTCCACTTCCCCCATCACACGGTATGCACTACATCCTCACCTTGATCGACCGTTTTTCTTCCTGGCCCGAAGCCATACCCATTCAATCAATCTCCACCGAAACAGTGGCTGACGCTCTTTTCAAGGAATGGATCGCCCGTTACGGCGTTCCCGCTAAAATCATCACCGACAGAGGTCGACAATTCGAGTCTAATCTTTTCCGAATTCTCAACTACCGCCTCGGGATTCGTCATTTTCGTACGACAGCGTACCATCCGCAGTCCAATGGTAAACTTAAAAGATGGCACCGCTCTCTTAAAAACGCTCTCAAATGCTATAACTCTATCGATTGGTGTTCACTTCTACCAATCGTTCTGCTCCGTTTGCGAAACGTGCCAAACCAATCTGGCCATTCAGCTGCAGACCTTCATTTTGGCTCTACACTACGATTACCCGGTGAATTCTTCGATCCACCTGACCCGTCCACCGTCAATCCGTCACAATTCCATCAGCGACTTCAAGAGTTTTTTCGTCATGTCCGGTCAGCCACCGACATCCACAACTCCTCACAAAAAACGTTCGTTCACCCTCACCTCTCTTCGGCTGAGCAAGTTTTCGTTCGCGTCGATTCCATCAGAAAACCGCTTCAACAACCTTATGATGGACCTTACCCTGTCCTCGAAAGAAACGACAAATATTTCACACTGGACATACACGGCAAGAAAACTTTTGTTTCGATCGACCGTCTAAAACCTGCGTTTCATCTACCAACTCAACCCCTTCGAGACTTCCACTAACTCGACTACGAGGCCTATTCCATCTTTCTGCGCGACACTCTCGTCTTCCTCGCGTTAACTGGGAGGGGGGTTAATGTGGCGTCCCTTCACATTTTTACATAAAAACATCAGTTGTTCGGTTTTTCTTTGTTAGAAAAATATAGACTTTCGTTCTCTGACTTACGCGGTCTCGTTTTTCTTGTACACGCTTACAGGGGTTTTGCAGTTTTTTCGGCTTGTATGCTATATAGCGTCTCTCTTAGGGGTTCGGGGACTTGAAATTCAGATTAAAGAACACCTGAAGACGTGAGGAATGTGCGGGAATCATGGCAAAGGGGCGGAGAATGGCAAAAAACAGAAAAAAAAAACACGAATTTTAAAAGTTTAATCAAATTTCGTCATGTTGCCGGGGTCGTAACGCTGGGCAAAGTTGAAATTGGGATTAAGCACATCTGAAAATATTAGAATCAGTCATAAAACTTAGTCCGGGAGTTTTTCTTCCCAGAACTACCTGCTCCCTAGACTATTATACTTTTGAATAAATGACGATATTTTTTACCTTTCGAAATCATGGAGTGGATAGGCCAGAACCCTCATGACCGGTGGGGCTATGTTGGCTAGTTGATGGCTAACTTTGAACAAAGGCAAGGAGAATATTTTTATTGTTCGTTTACACGGGGGTCGTTCAGGAAAAAATAAGTTGTGAAGGAAGGAGGAACTGGGGAATAAGTTTTTTTTTTCAACGCATAAAATATGAAAAACGTAAGAATGAGAGTCTTTGTCAAAAGGAAGATTCTCCCCATTTTTTGTGAACTGGTTGAAGGGAGGGAACACTACTCAACCGTGAACGAACTCAATCGTGGTATAAGAGAGGGGGGGGGGCGTTCTTATTTCTAATAAATACAAAGTTTGTTAACAATTGAACAGTGACCCATCTCCTCCTCATTCCCCTTCACCGCTTTTTTTGTGTATGTGTTGGGCAGGAGGGGGTGGCAGTCACAAATTGCCGAGTCACGGTCTTCGTGTTTGGTGAAGGGTAAACGGAGAGAGAGAGAGAGAGAGAGTTCTGAATAGTTCTGCATTTAAGCTCATGAATCTCTCGACAGACAGATTTTGTGGGAAACTGAAGAAGAAGGGCTGTGCCCGTGTTGGGTGGGGGAGGGGTCTGGGGGTAAAAACCACAACGCATTCCTCGTTGTCAAGATAAATGGTGGCATTCTTTTTCAGGTCAGACATAATATTTCACTTTTTTTTTTTTTTTTAATTCTAATAAAGAGCATGGAAGGAAATAATTCCCTGGGAATACAGCAGTCGAGGAGGTTCATATTTACTTGATGGGTGACGCTGGCGGATAATGTGAGTCTGAATGCCAAGAAAAGCCACAATCATTCATGCCACGGAAAGGATAACTTGTTTTTCATTCAGTACCTAGGTATACTCTTTCAATTCTCAAGTAAACACCAAGTAGAGTGAGAGGAGGGACGGTGTATCTCTGGGTGCATCACAGAACAAAAAAAAAATGCTCGACCTCAATCCCAAACGATTATTGTATCTTCAAGGAAAGGTAAAGATAATTTTTTCTTCAGAGGGTAGAAAAACCAAAAAGGCTTGAATCTCTTCAAACTTCACTGTTATTAACTCTAATATAATTGGAATTCCTCTTTCTGACCCTTTAAAATTCACAAATAAACCCAATTAATGCAAAATTCTATCGTATTTTTAATCAAGCCACAAAAAGGAGAGTTTCGTTAAAATTACGAAAATAAAGTGATTGAAGTATTGGGTGGTTCAGTGGTTGGTGGAGTGGTGAGGGATGTGAAATTTCTTTGCTTTTCACTCCCATCAGCACTTAACTCATCGGAAAGCTTTAACCCCTACCCATTCCAACCATATCCTAACCCGATACTTTTTTCGAATCGGAGTGTGAGTTCTTAACCACCAAGTTTCATTCCACTTTACAGTGAATTTAAAGATACCCGAAGTGATACTTGCGGAGCTGAATACAATGGCATTAAAAAAAAAAAAAAAAAAAAAAAATAAGGGTTAAGTTGTTTGTGCTGATGCTTTTCGCAGCAATTTTGTGTTGAGGCGTGGTGCTGAAATGTTTGAAAAAAAAGAAGGTTTATTTTGCTGGGAAAACCCTTCGGCGTTTGCGGGTGTCCAGATCTTGAAAGACACGATTGAGTGTGTACGGGGTTGAGGGATAAAATGTTAATAAGTTGTGCTTTCAAAATACCTGTGGGAGTGAGTCGGCGGTTGACGTGGCCGCTGCACCGGAAATGGAATGGAGAAAAGCTTCGTATTGCTCGAGTCGAGTCAGTTTATCAAGAAGATTGTGTAGAATGAGAGACACCTCTTCGCGAGCTTCGTCCTTTCCACTGTTGACCGTAAAATCGTTGTCCGCTTCAGCGTCGTAGTCGTCGTCATTGTCATCATCGTTGTTGACGGTGGTTTTTCTTTTCAGAGGCGATGCGACGCAGCTTTGAGCAATTCGACGCAAGTGCGACATGACACGCTCGTCGCGGAAATCGTACGGCATCGTCTCCGACCATTCTGAGATAAGTCTTATTAACTGAGAGCTCGGGATGTCCCCTGACTGAAACAACAAAATTAATGGAAAAAAAAAAAAAAAAAAAAAAAGGTTTGACTGATCCTGTTTGGCAATTTTTATGTGTAAGGTCCTATGGAAGTTCAAGGAAAGGTAGAGGAGAGGGATCTCACCTTAGATCTTCCTTCAAAGGATGTTATGTTTAAAAACAAATGTTTTTACTATAAGTTCAAAGCACCCCGTTAACATCCCAACCCCCTTGAACAACCAATTAAGGGATCCCAGAATATTTACTTTCATCCCACCCCCAAACATTAAACCTTCGCAATGCACCACCAGCATCCCCAAAGATGCTACCCCCTTCCCCCCGAATGACACCATCGGTGGCAAAACAACTCTGCCTACACTGTTTTCTCTTTCACCGTTGAACCCGTTTAATAATATCTGTTTCATCTTCAAGGGGATATTGCTTCTCACGTCTAAAAGGCAAATACAATGCCTAACCCGCTGAAATCCGTATTAGTGGAAAGTGTTTGACAGGGCACCGAGTGTGACATAAAATTCAGGTAATGTCAAGGAGCGTGAGTTAAAAAAAGAATGACAAAAGGGTGTTTTCGTTGCATATGAAATGAATGAAAAAAAATTGAGTTTTTTCGAACTTTTTCATGTCCCATCTCCCACCCCGGCCACTCGGCATAAAACTTGTTCAAGAAATAGTTCCCCACTTTTTTTTTTAAAGAGCCTCGCAGTCAATTTATCTCGTGAACGTAAAACAATGGTACGGACTATGGGATTTAATTAAAAAAAGTAATTTTCGTTTTCAATTTGCAAAGTTAATGTTTCCAACGGAAAAGGATTTGTCTAAAGCTTTGAGCGGCGAAAGATTACACACTCCCTTCCTCCGACCCTTTAAAACCCAATCGTGGGCTCTATCTCTCTTGAGTTACGGATTAGTGTACTATCTAATTCCTCAGCTTTGAATCTCGGTAGTCTCGTTTCATTCTCCAGCTTTCTTTTCTATTTTTTTTTTTCTCTCTATCGCTCTCGTCTTCCTTCAATACAATGTGAAGTGTTTACTTTCGATATCACACGACGTGCGGGCGCAATGAAAGACTATTGTGAAAGAAACATTCTTTCCAAGAATCAACATTATATTCTATTTTTTCCTCGGGTCTACGTTATCTTGTCGTAAAAGCAACAAACGGTTGTGCAGATAGTCCAAACGCGCACTCACGGCTAATTTGTAGGGCATCCTCCCGCACCGTTCCATCAGACGTGGGCCACGCTATCGCACGAACACTTCCCAACGAAATATAAATTTTAGGATCTGAATGAGCGGGAAAGGGGTGAAAATAAATCACGAGCGATGGGGAGAAATGTGCCGTCAAAGTCGTCAATAATTTTTGGTTTCGTCCATTAACGTCCCCTAATCGGTTATGTGAACTGTATAGTGGTGGGGAAAAGGGTGTTAAGAGGTATAGATGCGTAAAAAGGGAATGAATTTATGAGTTGGGAAAAGGGAGCCATTCACTGCTTGCACTGTTCGCCTCTTTTAAATTCCTCACCCTCTTGTTGACATCGAATGGGTTTCTTTACCAAACTTATTCCAATAGTGAAATTGCTCCAAGCCAACATTCCGTCGGAATCAGAATGATGGCGAATGGATACCATAGGGTGGAAACATTATGTCTTATAATTTTCACGCAATTTTCAGCCGATTTATACACACGAAGTACTAAATTTCTATACCTACTTTGATAAGTGGTAGATTTACTTCTACATTGCGTGGGAAATTATGTTCGAAGTTCAAAGAACCATCCAGATGGTAGATGAATCCAATGATTGTTTAACCCTTTAGGGTACCGGGGGTCCAAATGAGTCTTGAGTCCGGACGTTTCGTGTGCCTTATATTGGACACCTACTTGAAGAATGCGCTATACAAGAAATGACCAGGCTTTTGAGTTGGAGTGGGTTAGAGCATGGTTATGAGCAGGGGCGGCTCGTCCACTAGGGCATTTCTAAGTGGGTTAACACGTTCAGTGCCCAGAGCGCACACTGTGCGTCGAGAGTAGTTGGGCCCTCTGTGCCCGGGACGCACGGTGTGCGTCCTTTTGTATACTCGGATAAAAAGCTTCTCTATTGCCTGGGCATTTTAAATAAGGTTCAAACAACTCATCTAACGCCTTTGGAACCATTCCATGAAAACTTTTCAACGGTTGGTTTCTGTTTTTTGCATTCTCCACCCCCCTCGTCGCCATCATATGTAAGCAGCCCCTTTTTGACTGACAACTCAGCATTTCTTCCTTTTTTTTCACTTGAAGTACGTTCTCCTACTGTCTTTTTAGTCTCATAATCTCGCTTGCAGTTGTTATTGTAGCTTCGTGAGTTTATGTCAGTTTGAGTTGTCCTTTTACGGTTTTGAAGTGTCGGGATGAGTAATAAAAGAAAGTTCAATTTCACTCAATTGAGTGACCAAGAAGTATTGGAGTTTCTTGAGTTCCATGATTCGGATGATGGAATGACTTTTAGTTCCGACAATGAAGAGAGCCTCAAGCCCCCTTCAAGAAACACCCCTGATCCAGGAATTATTGGTGACGTTCCGCTGGACATTTTGTCCCTCCCTATTGATTTCAATGACAATGTAGGTAGAGTATACTTTTTATTTCACTGCTCTTCCATATTCTGAATCCTTTATATGTATACATTCAGCTGCTAAGTGAAGTGGCTTCACCACCAGCATCTGGCAAGCAGATCATAGATGACCTGACCATTCCCAGAACTGCGTCTCCAGATTCGAACTCTGCTGCTTCTGTTTCTCGAATATCTCCTCCAAAAGTACCGCTCACGCAATCTCCTCTCGTTCTGCCTTCGCCATCTCTCCATAAGACGCCATCGCCAGTGCCCATTAGTTCACCTCATTCGCCTGTCCTAGAAACCGAGGAATCATCTTCCGAGTCCGACGGTGATGACACCCCTTGTGGAACTTGGTTCTCATCACCTTCTTCATCCTCCAAAATCTCCTTCACAGGGAGAAAGAAAATGAACGTGCTCCCACCGACCTCCCCTTTTGGTTTTTTTTCCCTTCTTTTCACCGATTCTTTTTTGGAAATATTAGTTAAAAAAATGAATGACTACGCAGTACTTGTACTGATCGATTCTGAGGGAAGTTCATCGCGAATATCGAGGTGGAAGGACGTCACTATCGACGAGTTGAAGATTTTCCTCGGGTTGCTGTTCCACATGGGCATGATACGCATGAACAAAGTCATTGACTATTGGAAGACCCACTACCTGTTCGCGACTAATATATTTTCTTCCTACATGAGTAGGAATCGTTTTTTACTCCTTTTGCGAGTTTTGAATTTTGACAATCAGAAAGAAGACGACAACCTGAGGAAAATTAGGTTTCTTATTGACCATTTCAATTCCTCGATGGACGAATTATTCAGTCCTGGAAAAGAACTTTCACTCGACGAGTCGATTGTTCATTGGCGAGGCAGGCTTCGTTTTCGTCAATATATAAAAAATAAGCGACACAAATACGGCTGCAAATTGTACGTTCTCAGTAGTCCCAACGGCCTGGTACAAAAAATACTCTTGTACCAAGGTTCGACGGATAAGGAGGTTGGCGGAGTTAACCACAGAGCGAAAGTTGTACACCACCTAATGGCCAATAGGAAAAATGTTGGACACAGCCTCTACATGGACAACTATTACATGAGTGTACCATTGGCAGAAGAGCTTCTCAAAAATGGTACACTATGCACGGGGACACTTCAAGCCAACAGAAAAGGAAACCCCGTCGAAGTCAGGGACAAAAAATTACGTAAAGGCGAAAGCATATCACGTTACAATAGAAGTGGCGTGTGCGTCACGAAGTGGAAGGACAAAAGGGACGTTTTAGCCCTTTCGACCGAGTTTTCCGGAGACATGGTCACAGTCGACGAGAGGACCAAAAAACCCCGTTTAATTCTTGAATATAATAAATATATGTCTGGGGTGGACCGGCATGATCAGCAGCTGTCGTACTACCCATCGACTCATAAAACTCTTAGGTGGTACAAAAAAATTGGCATCCACATTTTCCAGATGATGATTGTCAACGCCCACCTATTGCACTCTCTTTTTGGGCTTGGTGCCTTGAATGCCTATGACTTTCGTGTTTCAATTTGTGAAACCCTTTTACCAAAGCGGCTATTCCTCCAACAACCATTGGTTACAAATTTACACGTCCCCGAACAAATTGAAAAAACGGAAGGACAAAGTCGAAAAATTTGCAAACGAAAGAAATGCAGACAGTGTTCATTAGATGGAAAACGAAGGGATACCCAATACTTTTGCCCTGATTGCCCTGAAAACCCTGGCCTATGTCTGAAAGACTGCTTCAGAAAATACCACATGAACCTACAAAATTGTTAACCCACTTATTTTATTCTTTGTCTTTCAGTTTCAATCTTTTAATTTTTGGTCTTCTTGTGTTCAATTAAATTTAAAATGTTCAACAGCCTAAACTGTTTAGTATATTATTCATAATTTACGTAATCCAAACTTCATTACTTTATTTTATTTATAATTCCTGAACCGCCTTGTATTTATTTTTATTTTTTTTTTTAATAACAAAAACATAGGTTGTAGAAGATGTACCGGACGCATACGTGTGCGCCCGCGAGCATCTTAGGACCATAAAGCTGAAAAACGAGCAAAGAGTGTCCACGACGCACACTGTGCGTCCTCTAGTTCTAGACGCCTGAGAGAGGTTGGCTCCAACGGGTTTATCAGTGAACGGAGTAGGCAGTGAACGTGTTAATGCCCAGGCGGCTATTCGCTGGCAGAGACTGGAGGGACATCAGCAGAGTAAGCGCATGGTCGAAGGACCGTGCAGGAGGCTTACGAGCAAACTGCTCCGACTTAGCCGGAGAGACCTTAGAACGGTGGTAGGCCTTATCACAGGATTCTGCCAGCTCCGTTATCATCTACACCGCATCCGGGTAACCACAGAGTCCCCGGTGTGCAGACTGTGTGGGGAAGAAGACGAGACCGCCCATCACATCGTGTTCGAATGTGAGGCGCTCGCGGGCCGCCGGCTTAGCGTCTTCGGGGCCGACCAACTCGAGGGTGCTCCGACCGGCGAAACTCTAGCCGAGGACCTCCTAAACCTCGTCAGAGGGAAGGGGATCCTGGACTAGATCCACAGACCCAGGGGGGGCACAATAATCCACCTAGGATTCCGTGCCGGGGGGGCAACCCTCCTACCCGTGGGTGTTGTTTCAAAAAAAAAAAAAAAAAACTAGGGCATTTGGGGACACGCCCCACCAAAAATAGGACCCAAAAAATATGAAAAAAATTAAGAAAAAAGGGCAAAATGACTTCAGAAAAATTAGAAATTCCAGAAAAAGTAATAAAAAGTTAGCTTCTTCTTTGGGATGCCGACAACGGGGCGAAAAAAGGTAATTCTCTTCGACTGTTATCTTTTCTCGGGTCGTTACAATGGTGACTAAACTCTTCTATAGGTGCCGCAGGTTTACCCCAGCCCTTCAAGCGGGAGGGGTGGGGACTGAGGTCACCAGCAGTCCTTTACTCCCGATTGCTCACCCTAGAGCAGCAGAGCAAGTTAATTTTGAAATTCTCAAAAATCACAACCCAATAACAATTGATAATGTACTGGGTCCAGCGCAATGACGGTTGGGACTGCTCGTGACATAAGTGAAGGGCAGTGTCACCCTAGAGCCACCTTGGGGTCGTTACATCTACACAAGTCCGAAAACAATCATCACACTCTTAACATTAAAAACAAATTCTCCTGACCGTTGGTCTGCGAACAGCAATAGTGATGTGCTATATTTCATGCACGTATCATGCATGTATGAAATTCTCCTCTCTATCATCCGATACATGCTTTTGTCTTGCTATCTAATCCAACAGGTACTCTAGTGCTTCAAATTTAGACACTCTGGACGTTCTCAGCCAGAGGGCAACACCTGTAACGGTCAAAATGGCTAATTTTCGTCACTTTTGAGAGGCACTGTATTGCAACTTACAAGCCTTGAAGCAGGGAAAACTAATGTTTTATTGGACAGCCAAAGTCTAAATTTGAAGCAATAAAGTACCTGTTGGATTAGATAGCAAGACAGAAGCATGCATTGTATCGGATGATAGAGAGAAGAATTTCATACGGAATCTTATCAAAGAGATGAAAAAAGAGTATTGGATGCCTCACATGTTTTAGCTTAATATTCTTAGGTTTTACAACCCCGTGTAAGTTCCGTGGGGTAGCTAGAAGAACATTGCGCGACGAAATACCTTAAACCCTTCATTAGATAGGTTGTTATACAATTGAGGCACTTAGCTAGCACGGCGACATCATCAGCGAACATAGCTGTAAGGATATCTGGATTGTTAGGGAAGTCGCTGACATAGATGAGGTAGAGAATGGGGCCAAGGACGCTACCCTGCGGTACCCCAGCATTAATTGCAGCATTAGTTGTTGAGTGCATGAAAGTTTGGAACGAAAGCCAAACTGCGTTGATGGTAGTATCGGTTCGAGGAGGGGCAGCAGTCGTGGTAGGAGTTATCTTTCAAGACTTTAGAAAGAAGTGAGAGCAGGCTAATAGGCCGGTATCCTTGAATGCTTTGGCTGTTTTTTCCTGGTTTGGGAATCATTATGACCATTGCATGCTTCCACTTTGAAGGATAGTACGCTAAGCGAATGACGGCGTTGTAGATCTGGGTTAGCAGAACTAGGCCCTTTCTAGGGAGTGCTTTTAGGAGCGGTTGTACGATTTGGTCTTCGCCGGGTGCCTTTTTTGTGGGGGAGTGATTTATAATATCACGAACTATAATATACTTCAAGGGACAAATGAATATTTCCAGTGTGGTCCTGTGCCCTGAACGCGCAGAAATTTGGGTGCGCAAAATACTCTTTTCCCTCCCTTCCCTTCGACGCTTTATCCACAAATCTGGGCACCAACCCGGGGCTCCAATGCATTTCTATGTGGAACTGGGAATGAGCGTTCGACAACTTTTACTCTTTGTAGAAGTGTTGACGTTTCAGTAAGCTGGGTTTTGTACGGGGAGTAGAAACACGTTGTTTGGTAGTGATAGTAGGGAAAAGGAACCTCTCTGTCCTCTCTAGATTTCAGCCGGTTTTCAGTCGGTGTATTGTTTATTGTTGTGTCGGTTTTTTTTTTTCTTTCCTTCGAGGTGCGCTTTGTGATTTGTGCAAGGTGGTTCAGTCTTTTAATGTGCGCAGTTTAAAATTTCACATTTAAATAATGGAGAACAAGTGTGTTAATTCAGCAATACAGGTACGCAGTTTCAAGTTAGTTTTAGCATGAATAGTGTCAAAATCTGCAGGCTCTTGGTATTTTCTCGAGAGGATTGAGATCAAGAATCTCGGTCGATTGACTCCTTCTCTAAATTTGACACCGACAGCTAGTAAAGGAAAAGGCAAACCATCCGGAACTCGAAATGTAGACACCTATTCAAAAGCTGAGTGGTTCGACACGTCCAAGTGGTGTCGGGTTTGAGTTTTTATCAAAAGGCCATGCAGGGCAATACCTATTGATCGATTGTGTATGCACGTTGTCCAACAAATAACTTATCTGAAGCCCGAACTTCCCTCAATTCTTCACCTCGAGTTTGTTTCTTAACGAGAAAGAGTTTCCTTCTAAAAATGGAACTGCTCGTAAATAGGATTTCGCAACATGTTAAGAAAGTTCACTTTTCAACAATTCTCGTCTAACATAATTTTGTTATGAACTGGCGTAATAATAAATGCTATTACAGCAGTCAAAACTTTGATTCTATGATGGGAACAAAAGTGGGCGTTGTAAGTTAGCACCGTTGTGTGCGTCCTCCATCCGGTAAACCCTTCATGAAGGTTAAAACCTTTCTCATTAAGCCACGCCTTCATGTTGAGTCTTTTTCTGTGAAGGAATTGCGAAGTGAACTGGAAAACAGAAACTTGAATTCACCCGGGAGGAAAACGGACTTGGTCGATTGCCTGAAGGCTTCGCTCTTGCTGAACGATTGTTACGTTACTACTACTGTTTCCAATAATGTTGGCCAAAATCAAGGGAAGTCTGATGATGACATAAGGAGCCGTTCGCTAACGGTTAAAGACGTTGAAGGATCTGTCCGAGTATTTGATGATCGCGGACATTGTCCAATTGAAAATTGGATTGAAGAAGATGAAGAGCTGGCGAGTATCATGAGCTGGAGAGACCTATTTTCCAACAAAACAAAAGTTGAGGGTTGGCCGCAGGAGTGACGGTTTGGCCTATTTTGTCAATTTTGCGTAGACCTATTTTGTTTTATTTTTTGCCAAAAAATCTATTTCCGGACTGGAAAAATTGTTCATCGAGGGTGGAGCGTGGCTTGAATTCGTGGCTGAAAGCTGCCCTTCCACATGATTTTGGAAGAATGTCAAATTCAAAAGTACTTCATGACATACTTGCTAGCCGACGAATGGGTGCTAAGGAATCGTACCAAGAATATTATTTAACTATGAAGGAGATTGCTAGTCGGGGTGAAATAGACGAACGAACGAAGCAAACAAATCGATTTTATACGGCTCATCCACTCTTCTTTCGTTTCGTAGAAAATTACGACTTTATGAAACGATGAAAAGGAACTCATTTTCTCCCGCCAATCATGAAAACTGGAAGACTACACCATTAGCGTTACCGACTGCATTCAATCGGCACCAATAGTAAATAAGCAACAATTACAACAGAGGTAATAGAAGATATAACAAATTGCAGGGGGGAAATCATTTAAAATACAAGATATCGGGACAACATTCGAATTTTGTGTTGTAGGGGCGATGGTCATAGCTGAAATTCGAAAATCGGAAATTCACTGTTTCCGGGGGTTAAAAACGAGACAAAGTGCTGACTCGCGGCTAACATGAATATGAAGCGGATTTACAGCCAAAATAGAGACAATTTATAGTTTATAAAGTGCCAAATCATGTCAAGAAAATTAATTATCAAGAAAATCTCATATTGTTCGCTCATTCGCAGCTACAATTGAGAAAACGCCAATTCATTGATTAATTTGAGAAATCCGCTAATTTGCGAATAAAATTGGGGAAAAAAGCTAATTTTCCACCTGAATCTTATCAACGAATTCGCGCTCGTGTCTTGAGAAATCAAGAATTGGCGTTTTCTCCATGTTAACAGCGATTCAGCATTTTTTCCACACTTCACCTCGCTTTTTCTCAATTTCTTAGGCGAATTAGCAATTTTTCTTCATTTCAGCCATGAATTCACGACTTTTCTAAATTTTTACCGTGAATTCGTGTTTTTCCTGACTTTAGTGGCTATTGAATTCTCCAAACTTTATCCGTGAATTATCGCATTTTCTTTATTTTAGCCGTGGATTAGTGATTTGGTTCACTTTTAGCTGTGATTTAGAAATGTTTTTTTCTTCAATTGGGATCACGAAAGAAGCGAATTCTAGTGTTTTTGTAATTTTAGCGGCGAATTGACGTCTCCGTAATTTTAGGCGCAAATTGCTGCTTTATCTCAACTTTATTCACGAATTTAGCTACTCTCCTTAATTTTAGTCACGAAGTCTCTGTTGTAGGAATCATAGTTATATTTACAGTATCATTTTATAGTCATGCGCGAGCGTGCCCCACCACTTCTTGTTCCGGAATACCGTTGTCTAATTAGTCGTCCATGTTACGCCTCTGAATAAAGAAGTCTTGTCGTTATTATTCATTAAAGCATAAACATTATACAACATGGTGTCAGAAGTTAGTTCCGCGTCTCCGCGAGTTTTGTGAATGAGCCTTGACGTTGACGAGTCCGGATATCAGTCGTCTTTATCTTCATTTTTTGAAAGTCTGTTCCCAGCGATGTCAGATCCACCTATCCCGCCGCATATTCTTCACCATCAACAGCCACACCCAAGCCCAAGCGTTATGCAGCGTCAACACATCCCGCCAGCCTCTCCGTCGAAAATTGGTGTAAACCTACAACCAAATATTTCTCCACTCGAATAAGACGGCGCTACAAACGTAAGTCTTAATTGGACATATTGGAATAGGCAATTTTCCCTTTATTTAATCGCCCTAATAGTCTTCAACTCGTTTAATATAGATGTGGACACAGTGAGATTTAATGACCTCGTTGCGCTTTTTGACGCTCATTTCAACCCAAAGAAAAATATCACCGTGGAACGTCATCGGTTTTTGACGAGAAGACAACGTGTAGGCGAATCGATTGATGAATTTGTCACGAGTTTAAAAAATTTAAGTTTATCCTGCGAATTCGACGCGTTAAGAGAAAGCCTTATTATGTCTTAATTTGTGGTCTCGGTAGTTCTAATTTCAAAATTAAGGAGCGACTCCTCTAAGAGGACGATTAAAATTTAGATCGGGCGCTGGTAATTTGCAAGTCGCTTGAGTTGACAAAAGCCCAAGCCGAGTCTTTACAACAGGGCGAGTCTTCAAATTTATACAAAATATCTACAAGAAGTCATGGACCCAGCTACGCACATCATGCGCATGCCTTGCAGTCGTCAACGCGCCAAACTCAGTTCACCCCCGATCGTCTCGTCATGACAGCCGCCAACAACAACGCCGAGGTTCAAGGCATTCAACACCCACACGTTCATCATCCTGTTCTTCTCCACGCCGCTTTCAAGGACAGTCATCTACTTGTGGACGTTGCGGTCAAGTACATCGCACAAAATGTCCCGCGCACGGTAAAACTTGTCTAACTTGTCAAAAACCCAATCACTTTGCTAAAATGTGCCGTTCTCGTTTTGTAAAAATTCTACAACAGACATCGTCTACCAGTCAATATTTTGCTAAAAATGATATAATTCAGCTTTTTCCAACAATGATAACCAAGCTTATATTTTCAATTTCTCGTCACCTACTTCCCACTCAGAATGGTCCATCAATTTGCACATTAATGATCACTTCATTCCCACTCAACTAGACACAGGCGCTCAGATTAATTGTATGTCTTTCGATACTTTCAAAATGTTGCAAATTCATCCTCGTAACGTCATTTCTTCGCCTACCAAAATTCTCTCTTTTTGCGGTTCGGTGCTGCCCAATTTAGGACAATGCCTCATTCGACGCTTTATTAAAGGCAAATTTTTCAAAATTCCGTTTCACATTGTCAACATGCCTTGTCCCACTGTGTTAGGACTTGATTCTTGCACAAGTCTCGGACTTATCAAACGTTTAAACACAATCGCTGACGTCATAGACCAAGACAAGTACACTTTTTTGAAACAAAAATTTAAACACATTTTTCAAGGCCTAGGATGTCTCTCTACCGTCTGTCACTTGTCACTTAAACCTAATAGTCAGCCTATAATTGACTCACCTCGAAAATTACCCTTTAACCTGTACCCGGAAGTGAAGGGTGAACTAAACCGAATGGAGCAAGAAGGTGTAATTATTAAAGTCACAGAACCGTCCGAATGGGTGAGTTCTATGGTTGTCACAGAAAGAAAGTCAGGAAGCCTAAGAATTTGTCTCGACCCAAGGAATCTCAATTCAGCCCTTTTAAGATCGCATTATCAGCTTCCTACACTTGAAGTTATCCGGTCCCAATTAAATGGAGCAGTCATTTTTTCCACCTTAGATGCAAACTCAGGATTTTGGACAATTCCCGTCGATGAAGAAAGTTCTAAATTATTAACGTTTAACACTCCCTTTGGGAGATACCGCTTTCTCAGATTACCATTTGGAGTAAAAGTAGCCCCCGAATTTTTTTCATAGAGTCATGACTGAATTTTTTGGTGATTTGCCCGGTGTTTGCATTTTTTTTGGATGATTTACTCGTTTTTGGCGAAACTCAGTCAATCCATGATCAACGCCTTGAAAGCGTTTTCCGACGCGCGGAAGAAATAAATATCCGATTCAATTTGTCCAAGTGTAGTCTCGGTATGTCAAAAGTTAAATACATGGGTCACATTTTCTCCCAAGATGGGATATCACCAGACAAGTCCCGTGTAAAGGCAATTAATGAAACGCCCGCCCCAACAGATAAAAAAGGTCTTCTACGATTTCTTGGTATGGTGAATTACATAGGTAGTTTCATCGAAAATTTGTCTGAATTAGCTACTCCCCTCCATCATATCACTAAAAATAATGCCCAGTGGTCCAGGAATAAAACCTGTCAACAAGCCTTTGAAAATATAAAACGTCGTGTAGCCCTAGCTGGAACTCTTTCTCACTTCAATGTCAATGTCCCGATTACACCAACAGTAGATGCGTCACAAAACGCTGTCGGTGCAGCTCTTCTTCAGAACAGAAAACCCATTGTTTATGCGTCTAAAACGCTGACTCCATGCCAGCAGGGGTACGCACAAATCGAAAAGGAATTATACGCCATAGTTTTTGCGTGTACTAAATTTCATCAATATATACGGTCAGTCAGTCACAGTTGAAACAGATCATTCTACTCTTGTGTCAATTTTTAAAAAATCGTTAGCCTCAGTCCCTTGTCGCCTACAGAGGATGTTGTTACACCTACAAAGATACGACCTTGACATCGTCTTCGTTCCAGGAAAAAATATGTTTATAGCTGACACTTTGTCACGAGCCCCTTTGCCGACAACAGATGCCATTCTTGATGAAGAAGTCGCGGTCCACGTAAATCTAATTAAACAGTCTTTAGCCGTTTCTCCCCAGTCTCTTAATGAAATTAAACAGTATACTGTCACAGTTAAAAATTTGATGGCTCTTAAAAATTATTGCATTCAGGGATGGCCACAAAACAATTCTCAGGTCTGTAATGAAGTTAAACCTTACTGGGCTCACCAATCGGAAATTACAGTAATTGATGATCTTATCCTTAAACACAACAGTGTTGTAATTCCCGTGCAGTTACGTCCCAAAATCTTACAACTTTTACACACTGGTCACATGGGTCCAGAACGAACGAAAAATCTGGCCCGTGGAGGCATTTATTGGTCCAACATGTCAATGGACATACAGCACCTAACAGAACACTGTGCTACTTGTCTAAAGTTCCGTCCGAATAATTCGTCAGAACCTTTACACCCCCATGACTTACCAAATTTGCCCTGGCAAAAAATAGCCACTGATTTTTTGCACTTTGACAATAAAACGTACCTCGTCGTCGTTGACTATTTTTCTAAATTTATCGAGCTTGCTATCATGCCTAATATCACTTCTCTCACCGTCATTACTGTCATGAAATCAATTTTTAGTCGTCACGGCATTCCCCTACACCTCGTCACTGACGGTGTAGGCGGTCCTCCGTATTCGTCATTAGAATTCTCTAAATTTGCAAACGAATGGGATTTTATTCACATAAAAAGTAGTCCAAGGTATCCCAAGTCAAATGGGATGGCTGAGTCCGCTGTAAAGATTGTAAAAAATATGCTTCGTAAGTACAAAGATTCAGGCAATGACCCTCATCTAGCTCTACTTCATCTCCGTAACACACCTAAAGAAAGTCATGTGTCACCTGCCCAACTACTTATGTCCCGTCGTCTTCGATGTCCTTTACCCGTGACGTCTTCCCAGTTAATTCCTTGTATTCCCGATTACGATCGTCATATGCAAATTTCCTTTTCAAAACAGTCGAAGGTAAAAGAGTACTATGACCAACGTACACGTCCTCTGCCCCCTCTTGCACCCAACGATAATATTTACTACAAGTTGAACGTGAACAGTCATTGGCTTCTAGGAACAGTTATAAACTTAGTCGGTCCGAGGTCTTACTTGATAAAGAGCCCTGAAGGAAAAGAGTATGTTCGCAACGGGCAACACCTTTTAGCACGTATCAGAAATTTTGGTCTCTGACGCATTTTTATTGTGAAATTCGGTTAAATAACGCGATTGGCATCCTTTTTCACCATAAAAATGAATGCAATATATTTAAAATATTATATTTTTATGTAAGGACAGGTTTCGAGGGGGTAACTACCTACCTCAGCCCCTGTGTGACGTACCAGAGCTTGCACGAGGCTACTACATACACTTCTGAAGCATTGGGGCGGCATGTTTTCTCACTCATCAACCTTTCACATACGTTTTTGTTACTTTTTTTGGTTTATTATATCCGTGTGGCTTGTGCGCGCTCGTGTTTACTTTCTTCGAGGCGAGTTCTTCGTTCAATCCATAAAAAAGGTGAGACATTTCATCTGCGAACGATTACTTCGTTAAAACATTGTTTTATTACACTTATATTTGTCCCATTATAGATCATAAATGACCCAGGTGGAATTTGAAAGGCCGATTCAAATAATCTGCCGCGACCACAACTAACTGGGAGCTTTGTGAATACATTTCCGAAGTTTTCAAGATCTCTACGGAAATTCAAAATTCCAAATTGCAGAGGTGCGTGTATAAGTGTAAGTTAATAAATGGCGCATAATTATCGGATTCATCATTTCTCCGGTGTTTTTTTTAATCAGGCCGGGCCGAAAAACTTATGGAGACCAAAGTATTGGCTACGTCCAATGAAAAAGAGAGGGAAGCTCCGTAAAAGTACAGACATCATAGTCTAATTACCTAATTTTTATATGTATAATAAAAAACTTATTTGATTTTATCAATCACTATCAAAACAAAAAATATAATAATATTTTGCTTCAGTATAATGTATAAGCTACCGCAGTAGGACTCAATCTGAAATAATTACGTTGCACATGATATAGGCAGGAGGGGCAGAGTATAAAATCGCTTGGAGGGAAAACAGAAATTTCGAATTAACTACTTTCAAACATTTTTTAAATGGTTTTATTGATGGATAATTCGTTAGAAATACATCTCATCGTGTTTATGGTTGACCAAGCTTTCAGAATAAAAAATAAAAAAAATAAAAAAAATCATGTTTCTTCCTCATTAAAAGTACTTCACTCTCCTGTCTCTCCAATCGCCCCAGTTTCTTTTCCTTCATCCAGTAAACTTGGTACACATTCAAGGTAAATAGACTAAAGAGGTATGCTCTTAATTTTCAACCAATTATTATTGTTTGTGCCATGACGTCATGGGATGACAAATTTTTAAAAAATTAACAGGTGGAACTTTTTTCAATAAAACAAAATTACCAACATTTCTGGGGCCACTTTTTAAATCGGGAGAATCACGCATTATTGCCTGCAGGACAATGTTCCTGTGAAAAAGGTGATTGCAGGGCCCCTAAGTGTAATGGTTGGAGCAAAGAAAACTGCTGCAAGTGCAGGGTATCATCTCAGTTAAGAAACTTTTAGAAATTCTTTTAAGATTGAGCTAAGTTAAGCAATTTTCTCGTAAAATAATGAGTTTTCGTGACACTCATCAACGTGGAGACCTCGCCACCGTTTCAATTAACAATAATACAGGGTGGTCGGTTTTGAGATGCAAAAAAAAAATTGGGTAATAGTACACCGAAAATGGGATAAAAAAGTCTTATTCGGATAGTGGCCTATCTCTTTTTGTTTTCGAGTAATAATTTTTTTAGTGATTTTTAGGCGCAACTGTATTTTTCGCCGAAAAACTGTTATTTCTCAGCTTCTACTTCACGTTTTTCCAAAAATGATGGCAGTTTCGTAATCTACAGAAAATTTTCTACGGGATGAATCCAAAATCAATATTCTAAATTGTCATAAACGCCTGAAAACGTTACGTTTTCGTTGCGTTAATGCAAAAAAACCAAGAATTTGACTTCACAAAACAATTTACTGTGTCACCAAAAATGTCTTCACACGTTGTCAAACGACATAAAAACTTCTCCGTTTTCCCAGCTTTCCAACGGTGTACTCGAAAGTGGAATTATCTCCCTCCTTCGACGAGAAAATTCGAAAAGAAGCGAAAAAGTCATACATTTTGGGCTAAAAATGTGAATAATAAGAGGTGCAAAAATTCATTTGTTTGGCTCTCTTTCTTGAGAAATCCAAGCTCTGGCACTATAAAAATTAAAATGTATTGCATTTGAAGAATAAACAACAAACAAACAAATTAATAAAATTGACGAAGAGGTGGGCGAATTTAGTGCGTCTGCTGGTTTTTTATGGGTCGGAGAGACCGATTAATAGGCCCACATTTCTTTGAAGGAACGGGGCAAGGCTACCTGCATTTCCTGCAAGTCGAATTGCCACGTCTTCTTGACGGAATGGACCTAGAGCTGAGGGAACAAATTATTTTCCAGCAAGACGGTGATTTCGGTCTCCGACGATCCCAGCCCAGACCCCATAAAAATCCAACAGACGCCCTAAATTCGCACACCTCTTCGTCCATTTTATTAATTTGTTTGTTTGTTGTTTATTCGTCAAATGCAATACATTTTAATTTTTATAGTGCCAGAGCTTGGATTTCTCAAGAAAGAGAGCCAAACAATTGAATTTTCGCACCTGTTATTATTGACATTTTTAGCCCAAAATGTATGACTTTTTCGCTTCTTTTCGAATTTTCTCGTCGAAGGAGGGAGATAATTCCACTTTCAAGTACACCGTTGGAAAGCTGGGAAAACGGAGAAGTTTTTATGTCGTTTGACAACGTGTGAAGACATTTTTGGTGACACAGTAAATTGTTTTGTGATGTCAAATTCTTGGTTTTTTTGCATTAACGCAACGAAAACGTTACGTTTTTAGGCGTTTATGACAATTTAGAATATTGATTTTGCGTTCATCCCGTAGAAAATTTTCCGTTGATTACAAAACTGCCATCACTTTTGGAAAAACGTGAAGTAGAAGCTGAGAAATAACAGTTTTTCGGCGAAAAATACAGTTGCGCATAAAAATCACTAAAAAAATCATTACTCGAAAGCAAAAAGAGATAGGCCACTATCCGAATAGGACTTTTTTATCCCATTTTTGGTGTACTATTACCCAATTTTTTTTTTGCATCTCAAAACCGACCACCCTGTATAAGCGCCCCGAAACACTTGGCTTCGTATTACAGGTTCTTGGTGGTGTTTGTACAACAAACCGCACATCCACCAATACGCTCGTATGGCGAGGGTGTGAATCGCCCTACACCATCGTGGGTATGCGGCCAGGGGCCTTAGTATGAACGGTCGGGGAAAAAGCCGCATGCGGGATCCAAGGACGCCGAATTAGAAAAAAATATTATCCCTCCATAGCAATCACGTCTAGCGGCATTTTCGCACGAGTTTGTAGATACTAAGGCCCCAGGTGAGGCAAACAAATTCCTCGATATCGACAGTGATTGAATACGGCTAGGTTCGAGGCCGGGATTCTGGTCGAAGGACACCATTAATACTAAATTACTTCTATTTTTATTCATGACAGGGAACACTTTTAAACTTCAGCTTTATTGTCCAACCTATCTAAGAAATGCTCGTGAGCGTGATTGTCGCGGGCAGCAGGGAAGCCCTTCCTTGCTCCCTCATGAAGCTTACTGGTCGTTTCATAATAAACTAGCCCGTCACTGCGCCGAGTGCTGTCTGTATTGAATACAAGGGGCTTCACGTGGTACGTAACAATTAACTGGGCCTTAAAACGGTACATAAGGTCTAAGGAACATCTCCGCCAAATTATATCGCTTTTAAAAAAATTTCCAGGCACTTTATTTTGGCTTTTCATTCATGTTTTGCTTGATCTATAAAGAAATTCCAAGGGAGAAACTGTACTGTTCGAGGATGGCAATTAGTGGTAAATAATTACACCCACGGTGAACCAATATCTTAATGCTGTTTTATTGTCTTTACCTCTCCATGCCCTGCTATCTCCTAATCTCCTCACTCCTCCTAGACCCTCCAGCCTAGGGATAGCACATGCCCCCTTTTTTTTTTTTTTTTTTTTTTTTTTTTTTTTTTTTTTTTTTTTTTTTTTTTTTTTTTATACAAATAATAAAAAATATAAATAAGCGTACAATAGTGCAACAAGAGTTATACAAATTCAAAACCATGAACAGATAAAATGTTAAGAAACATAATATAGTTGGTACTTTTTTTTTTTTTTTTTTTTTTTTTTTTTAACAAGAGTGTGGTTCGATTAGACGCTAGGACTAAGAAGGATCGGTTCCTTCTATAATTTGTACCGTCAATATCTACCATGTATGATCGTGGTTCTTTTAACTTTTGTTTCACTTTTCCATATTTACATAGATCTTTGACCCACACCACCTGGCCGACGTTCAATTCAGACAACGTCTGTGTTTTATGACGAGCGTTATAATAGAGAGCTTGTTTTTCTTTGTTTTTCATTTTATCTTCCATTATTTTCTGTAAATCAAGGGAGAGTGGTGAGAGTTCTGAAGGAAGGATAGGGACGTTTGTGCGGAGTTTACGATTCATAAGGAGCTCAGAGGGGCTTAGTCCATTTTCGAGAGGAGATGCTCTGTAGGCCATTAGGGCCAAGTGAATATCTTTATTTTTTTGTAAAAGACTTTTTGCCGTTTTTACAGCTGCTTCCGCGCATCCATTTGACCTCGGGTAGTAAGGAGAACTGGTGATAAGCTGGAAATTATATTATTTCGAAAACCGGGAAAAAGCGGAAGATGTGAACTGGGAACCATTATCCGCGCGAACAACTTCCGGGATACCGTATCTGGCGAAAACTTTCTTACATTCCTCAATTACAGTAGCGTCAGTCAAATTTGTTAGTGGAGCAATTTCAAAAAATCGGGAAAAATAATCCGTTATGACGATGTACCATTTTTTTTCTTTAAACAGATCAATCCCCACTCTCTGCTAGGGACGACTGGGCGGTGTTTCGACGAAAAACGGCTCAGTGCTTGTAGGCCTACTTTCTATGCATTGAGGGCAATTTGTAATCAACTTGTATAGTTCCTGAGAAAGACCTGGCCACCAGACTGTTGTCCTAGCGCGAGCCCGGCATTTAACTATGCCAAGATGACCAGTATGCAATAAATTTAAACATTCACGCTGAAGAGCAGAGGGAATGACCAAACGCTTTTGATACAGGAGGAAGTCTTCATTGAGAGAAATATCCTGACGGTACTGGTAGAAAGGAATTAGAAAGGGAGGAATTGAATGTTTTTGAGGCCACCCTTCAGAAGAAAATTTTTTTAAATACGTGCAAATGTTATCGTTATTTTGTTCGTCTTTAATTCGATCTAAGAACTGGTCTTTTACGGGAAAATTCTGAACAACCATTTTTACGAAGAGATCTACTTCCTCAGACAACTGGAAATTATTTAATTCGTCATCTTTGATCGGGTTTCGTGAGAGACTATCAGCCACTACCAATTGTTTTCCCGGAGTGTACTTCATGGTATAGGTATACCTCATTAGACGCATCCTTATGCGTTGAAGACGAGGGGTGAGGTCTTCGAGGGGTTTAGTGTCTAGAACCTGCAATAACGGTTTGTGGTCAGTTTCAAATTCCACTAATACCCCAGTGATGTAATTTTTGAATTTATCAGCCGCCCATGCTAACGCAAGCGCTTCTTTCTCTATTTGAGAATACCGTTTTTCTGAGCTTGAGAGAAGACGGGAAGCGTAACTGACAATTTCTGGTTCCGGTTCGGAAGCTGATTGTTGCTTCAAGCAGGCGCCTAATCCATACGCTGAAGCATCGGCACTAACAATAATTTTTTTCGACGGATTGTAAAATGGAAGAACCGGAGGGGTAGTTAATCGAGCCTTGATAGTGAAGAATGCTGTTTTCTGAGGTTCATCCCACACAAAAGAGACGTTAGACTTTAATAAAGCATTAAGGGGCTCAAGAATGGATGCTCTGTCAGGGATAAATGAAGCTGAAAAATTGACTAGACCGAGAAACTGTTGTACCTCTTGCTTTGAGGAGGGGGATGGAAAATCGACTATGGAAGTAATACGGTCGGGATCAACAGATATTCCTTCCGCAGAAATTATATGCCCGAGATATGTCAATTTTTTTACGTCAAACAAACACTTTTCCCTGTTTAATGTGACACCTTCTGCAGAAAGCTTACTAAGAACAGTTCTTAGAATGCGATCATGCTCATCCTTAGTTGACGCAAAAATGAGGAGATCATCCACATGAAACACAACTCCTTCGAGTCCGGTTAGCAGATCCGATATTTTGCTGGAAAAAAGTTCGGGAGCACAGGCTATTCCAAAAGGAACCCGGCGAAAGAAATAGCGCCCGTATGGAGTGATAAAAGTAGTCAAGGGCTGGCTTGACTCGTCTAATTTGAGCTGGTAAAATCCCGAATTAAAGTCCAGTTTAGAAAAGTATTTGGCTCCAGCCAACTGAGCTAACGTGATTCCCACCCCATTTATGGGAAAATGTGGTCTTAGAACATGTTTATTCAATTGTGTGTAATCGCAGCACAGTCTTATCTTGTCACCTTTGGGTACTCCGACTATTGGAGCTACCCAGGGAGTGGGATCTTGAACTTTTTCTATAATTTGTAGATTGAGCAAGTGGTCCAAATCTTCTTTAAGTTTTGGTAAAAACTTCAACAGCATGCATCGCATGATCGCATTCTGATAGGAACAGTTCTAGGAGCCTTGAGGGCAAATGGAGTAGCGTCCGGTTTCAAAATTATGGAAATTTCCCCTTTAAAATTTCCCAACGAGCCAAAAATCCCAGGAAACTCTTTTTCAATATTCAGCGAAGGTTTATATGGACAAACCGTTGAGGAAGAGGACAAACTTGTACAATTAATTTTTAAAATGTTAAGTGGCTGAATTTCAGGTCGGCCAAGTATTGGATTCAACAAGCCTTTGATCACAAAGAATTTTATGCGTTTGATCTCTGAATTAAGAACAACACTCAAATAAATATACCCTAAAAGATTTAGAGGATTACCATCGGGGCCAAAAATTCTCTCCGTAGAGTGTCGAAGTTTACAATTTCGAACGAAATCTAGAGGAATGCAAGAAATATCTGCTCCGGAGTCAATTAGAAAGGAAACTGATTTGTTATGTAGTTCTAAGATTTTAAGAGGAACCATCCATTTGTTTGAAGAACCCAAGTTATTAATGTGGAAAGAAATGTTACCTAAATAAAACTGATCTGCGAGCCTATTCTGTAACTCATAACGCGTGCGTTAGCAAAATTTCTCAGCTGATTTCTTTCATTTATTCATCTTGTTAATTTCGCTAACGCACGCGTTAAGTGTTACAGAATAGGCCCCCTGGCTCGTTTATTTGCTCATCAGCAGAATTTTCAGAAAAAACACATTCGGAAAAGTTGACATTGTGAACTTGGTGGGACTTACAGACACGAGCCCAGTGGCCTCTTCTGTGACAGAGCGTGCACGCTGAATTTCTCGCGGGGCAGTGCTTTCTCTCATGAGGCCGTCCACCACAAAAGCCACACAGCGACGATGGCAGGAAGCCAGAAGATCGAGTCGACGCATTCTGCAGCGGCGAGGAACGACGAGTAAACAATGGGAGGGGAAGCTTCATATGTGAAGTTCGGTCCCTCATTATTTTTTTTACTCCCGTGACGTCAATTTTGACAAAAAATTCCTTAGTTAAGAGCATACCTCTATAAGTCTATTTACCTTGGTACACATGCACAACAAAACGCACCCCCTCCCCCAGTCAATCGTAGTCATGTGGTCTTACGAAGTAATGATTCAGAAGAAATAACGTCAACTTCTTCCTCTTCATCTTCAAATGCAAGTACGCGTCTTTCTCCTTCGCCCATCAATACCCTTTCTAAGATTCCTATTCGTGTCACTCGCAGTGGTCGTACCATTATGCCCCCGAAATGGCTATTTAGGGGGTTTTTGGATAAAGTTAGCAGATTCACAGACATAAATTAAGTAAAAATGACAAGTCACGGTTTCTGGAGGCAACTGAGCGGCTAAAATTGGATAATAGCTCTAAATTACGGGTAAAAATTGTAAACATCGCTAATTAGCGGCTAAAATCAAGAAAATCACAAATTCATTGCAAGAAAAATCGGTAATTCACGGTTGAAGTGAAGATAAATCGTTAATTGACCGATGAAATTGTAAAGAAGTGATGATGCGGGGGGGGGGGAACGCTAATTCGCGGCTCCTGATGAAGGCAACATTATGGTGGGCGGTGGTGAAAATTTCTCCCGGGGGTGCCAAATGTCTGATTGTAAAGAACGGTACTGCAATGGCTCAATGAGCTGCCCCAGGGCACATGTTTGAGCAAATGGAAAACACTATTATACTGTCGTTAAACGTTGATGTTATTGAACAGGCCCCTTTGCAGTGCATTTTATTCAGACGTCACGGCCTTTTGCTAAAAGATCAAATGTTGTCCTGAATGGTGGGGGGGGGGACCAGTTTGGGAGGCCCGCCTGAGTTCTTACAACCAGATTTATGGCCCCGACCAAAAAAGGTTGGCCGGCCCTCAACCTAGACCCATGTTTTAACTATTTATGAGCCTAACTCGCGAAATTATTCGGGAATTTGGACTTTAAACCGGTATTCTAAAAGGGCCAATTATCCAAGACATTATAATTTGTAAAGGAGAGAAAACCTGCGACATTAAGGTTTCAAAAAGCCGAATCTGAACAATTTTTTGAAGAATTCAACTGATGAATTCAAGTTATGAAAACTGGCTTTGAAGACGTCAGAACCGCAAAATTGAGTTTTATTGAAAGAACCAAACATGCGAAATGGGATTTCCACTTGTAAGAGCCGAATCTTTGAAATTGTTTTTCCGAGTGGCCCGAACCCGCGAGTTGAAGAGGAATCTGCCAAATTGTGGTTTTAAAGGGCAAAATCTTCAAACCAATAGAAAAGGCCTTGTTCAAGGGCAGCTGACGGCCATCTATGCACAACTGGTGAAATGGGCCTCCAGATGTTGGGATTATTCATGTCACCCTTATTTTTAATGGCACCACTTTGCTTTTCTGGGATGAGTTATAGCTCGTCAAGTTAAACGTGGACCTCTCCCTGCAGTGATCAGCCCCTCTAGCTATTATTCCTTAACCCCTCCATGTAGAATTTCGGCTTTTTAATATCACTTATCTTTGATAAAAAGTTGAACCAACCTATTCGGTAACGAAATTAGTGGAAAGAGAAGTTGCAACTAATCGATTGAGAGAGCGCTGGCCACAACTGCCACAAGTTCATGTTCTTCTTGACGGGCTATAAGGAAAACATCAGTCGTTTGGCAGACATATTGACTATAAATGCATGAAACCAGGGACCACGTAAGAGGCCAAAGTAAAATCAAATTGAGCCAAAATGTTAGTCAAAAATTCCCCTGAAACTAGAAAAGGAGCCTCATCAAACAAAAAATTAGTCATTATGATACCACAGTGTGACTTTCGTCCAAAAACCTCAATTATAACTAACATAGAAATTGAAAATTTAATGGGGGGGGGGCCGATATACTAGAAGATGGAGATATTGTTGTAAATGACCAGAGAAGTAAAAATAAATATGTAACGCAGCACACATAAAAAAGGGTTCTCCTTTTAATTTCTTGTAAAGATGAAATATTTTCGCTTTGTCACGCATACAAATTAAGAGTATCGAAAAAATCCAATCCCTAAACGAATACACGAAAAAAACTTGCCAGCAGCGCCTGGAATTCCCCGTAACTATATGAAATGAACGGTAAAAGAATTACCCCCTTCCTCGCTATGCTGCTTCTCATCGTTCATCACTGAATGAGACGACGTGCCAACACGCTTCGATTAGCAACTTTTTCGACACACAAACAACTTTGATTCGGCGTGGACAAAGGAATGAATATTGATCAGTACGATTGATGCTTAGGTATTTGATTGGAAAATGATCGTATATGTATGTTGGGTATGAGGGACTTGGATGCCACGAATAAGCGTCGAGGAAAGTGGGAATTTACTTTATATCGTTGAAACGAAGAACAGAACACGTCAAATGCGAAATTGTTTATGGTGCGGGAGCTTATCAATTTAGAATGAAGCCCTGGATGCCTCGAAATTTCACATTTTTTTAAAGTTCGCTCATGGTGCTACCTACAGTCAAAGTGAATTGCTTTATTGGTTTCGTACCTGACTTACAGTCGCGGGACACGACTTTGTACTCACGACAGTCGTTTCCAAACCTCCCAAAAGGTGTGTTGGCCAACAACTAAGTTCTGTTGTCCACTTATAGCCTCTGCCCCACGGAAAATGTCTGGCGAACTCACAAGTGTCATCTCCTAGACCATAAAAAACGTACTGTGCAGTTGCCAGATACGATCAAATGATCCGGATTTTTCATATTGTGGGCTCCCGGGCTATACGAGATACGATCCGGGGGTGTCAAACTCAAATTCTGAGCGGGCCGCACGAGTACCCCCCTTTATCTTATTATTGAAACAGAGACGCAAGAAACTAGAAGTAAGGGCTCGAAAAAAGGCAGTTAACTAATAAAATGATGAGAAAACTATTTAGAGACCAAGATCCTAAGGAGGGGTTACACCTAACTTGTATTAACCCTATCACTGATTCGTAAGTGATTAAAGGTGACTATTACAGGATTTGGGAACTCTTTGGTGAGGATGAGGGGGTGGTAAAGGCGGCAAAATAGAGCTTGCCCCCCCCCCCCTCAGAAAATCCCTAGTTTCGGCCCTGACCATCAGAGTATGCCAATTTCCATTCAACGCTTCAATACACCGTATACATACACTTACTATGTGAGTGTGTATAAATACACACTCAGATGTTTACCTGCCAAAAGTCACCAGCAGCCCATCCTCGAAGACGTTTCTTTATGCTGACGATGTGACAACTGTGGATAATTATCGGCTCCTCCGTCGGGGATGTCTCTCTTGAGGTTGATGGCGCAACGACGACTATCGGGGGATGGTGCTTGGCAAATCGACTAGCACAGAACCACGCAAAGACTCAGGATCTTTGTCTGGATCTGGCTGCTGACAGGGCCGGCTCAGACAACGTAAATTTCTTAGGCGTTCTTCTGAGCCCGAGTTTAACGTGGGAGGCGCATGTGGATGCTCTCTACCTAAAGCTAGCGCAAACAGTTTTTGTCTTGTGGAGACTGTCAATCTCAGTGTCAATGCCAGTGATTAAAACCGTATTATTTCGGGATGTTCCACTCGAAGATGACTTATCGAATAGCTGTTTGGGGCTCATTTCCTCATGCTGTCCGGGCTTTCCATTTCCAGAAAAAAATCACTTCGTATTCTTGCCGAAATCCCTCCTCGATCGTCGTTCCGCCCGGTTTTCAAGGAGCTTGGCATTCTGACTCTGTGCGGAGCGTATATACTCAAGGTGACCTGTATGACGAGGACGATGGCCGGGACAGGTGAGATAGGGTCTCTTTCTCACCAGCATTACAGAAGGACAGATTGATGCCTGGCCTGATCTATACCACTTAGCGCGCACATACTCATCGGATCACTACATTTCTGGTCCAAGACTTTTTAACCATCTTCCGGAGAGAATTCGAGGACTCAACCCCCCTGCTTTTCGGAAGGAACTCAAAAGTATCCTGGTAGCTATGGCATCGTACTCGGTGGACGATTTTTTTTTTCTCGGAATACATAGTTAGCTTGAAGTAATATATTGTGACGACGGCCTTCCATTTTTATAGTTGTGTTGGCAATAAAGCTCGTATCTAATCTAATCCAATATCATATTACATGGCCATACCTTTTTGCTATCGCCGCACTCTTTTTGACATTTGTTGAATATTCGGCCCAGGAGATCGTGCGGTTTGATGAAAAGTCTGGAAGCGAGCAGAAAAGCGAAAAGAAAGGCACGATCCGGATAATAGTCGTTGGACGGGGCCATGTGGTCTATTAGAGCGTCTAACCTTCCCGAAACGAGATTGCCGTCTATGTAGACCATCGCCTGAAACAGAAAGCCCAGTTGTATTTATTTCGTGTTAAGGATTAGTATAAATCAAAGTATCAAACGTTTATGTTTTATATACAAACACCTAAGTTAAACTGCAATTACTTTAATGTCCAACCTAAATCTTGTCTTTTTGAAAGGATAGGGAGGGGACAGACATTTGTCTTCCAACCAACACAGGCGATTCTTTTTTTCATTTTTTTTCTCCCCCTCTCACACAACTCCCTTGGGAAGTTCACTGTAAACGACCGCTTTAAACAATGGAAACTTGCCAATCGTTGTCATTTTAGCGATCTCGAAGACTTGCTGCTATCCGGGGGGGAAAAGAAGACTTATTGTGTGTGTTTCAGAAATGGAGAAGAAAAGGATTTTAAAGAATTGCTTTCCTAAATAAATAAAAAAAGTGCAATTTTGGAGAGCGCATCTCCAGCACGACCACTTTTTCTCGTTCTCCAAAGCGGAAAAAATAAATACGATCTGTGAGAAGTAGGAGACAATGAAATGGAAGTCAGCGAATTTACCTAACAGTTTATGAAGCTCTTACCCTCATACCCCCGCGACTTCCTTGTCCATTCGTAGATCTTTATTTCAGCTTTAACGGTTTCTTATGTTCTCAAGGGGGTAAACCTTCTTTAAACCTGAGATAATCAAGAGATCATCTCGATTTATGATCGTAACCCTCGTACTTAAACTCACGTGAATCCAATATTTATTCCATTCCCCTCCCCACACCACCACCAAAAAATACGTAGAGGAGAGGCACAGTGGAAGCAAGGGTACTGATACCTTTTCCGTTCTGAAAATCCTTGCTTATTCACGACGATAAATAAATAAAGAAATAGCTCCCAAAAAATTTCACGTTTAAAGAACGGGTCGTTGAGGGAAAATTAAAATAAAAAGCTTACATGATGCACCTCCGTCCTCATTTTTTTTTTTTTTTTTTTTTTTCTAGTTTAAACCTATCTGAAAAAGTGATGGGCTTCCTAATACCTTTACCTCCTAGCTGTTGAATTTTTTAGAACGTCCGCCATTTTGTTGTTCGCAAGCGGTATTAAGTATATTCCATTATTGATTACAGGTAGATTCCAAGGAAGGGGAACAAGGCAATGGAAAAATACGACGCTTGAGTAGTTTTCCAGTCGTTTGCAGCTTCAAGAGGTCAGTTCCTACTAAATTCCCTCAGGTAATTGGCCGAATGATGGACTTGGCTCTTTACAGAGAAATAAAAAATAAATGTTGAAGGTATAGCAGTAAATCTCACTTCCCAGAGGCCGCACACCAACTACCCAGCAAATAGTCAGTTCCCGGAATAAAAATATGTCAATACCTCCACGAAAGCATAGGCGGATCAAATTGTGGTGGTGACAACAGGTGGTGGCCGCGGGGTGAAGGAGGGGGCTCTAGCGGAGCAGCAAACAACAGCGAAACCCCTCCAACAGGCCATTGAATTCAAATCAGTTTTGATTTTCAGATTTCCCGTACGAGTGGCCACTCAGGGTGCGTTTATCAATGCACTTATTCTACAGACAAACCTGAGATAGGTCTGGTTGCTATGGGCTTTTTTGTAAACAGTAATATTCGAGAGTGGCCTTTTTCTCATTTTTAGCCGCAAATAAGTTGCATTCAGAAGCCGGGAATCGGCGTATTTTCCATTTTGGACATTTATTGGAATTTTTGTCCATTTTATCCGCGAATTAGCGCTTTTTCTCAATTTGCAGCAGAGAATTAGCAATTTTCTGAATTTGAAAGTAAAATTATCATTTAAGTCATTATTCCATGAATTAGGGATTTTTATTGCTACAAATTGGTGTTTTGCTCAAATTTTAACCGCGATGTAATCTTTTTTTTTCAATTTGAGCTGAAATTTAGTTTTCCTTAATTTTAGCCGCACTAATTGGTGATGTTTTCAATATTAGCCGTGAGTAAGGCGTTTGTTTTACATTTTAGCCCCACAATGGCCATTTCATTTCAATTTAGTTATGGATTAGCACTTTATCTTAGTTTTAGCCTTGAAATACTCTTCAGAAGATGCTTGGCGTTTTCTCAATTTTAGCCGCGAATAAGTGATTTTTTTCATTTGTATCCGCAAATTAACGTTATCCTATACAGATTATTGGCTAATTAGCGCTTTTATTCAATTTCATCGACGGATTAGGCGATTTTTCGTAATTTTAGCCGTGGGCTGGGCCCAAAAACAGCAAAGCGGTTATACTGGGTCCAAAAACGGCACAGCGGTTTTTTGGTACATTTTAGCCGTAAAATGCCACTGTACATCGAGAATCAGTGATTTTTTCTGAATTATGGTCTGAAAGTTGCATCGAGAAATCAGAAATGAGCGATTTTTTTTTAGTTTTAGCCACGAATATCATTAGCACTTTTTCCAAATTATTTGCCGCCTACTCGCCCCAACATCGGCACATTAGAGCGCCTTCTCAATTTTATCTGCTTAACGACCTATAAAGAAACTTGGGAATCAGCGTATTTTCTCTATTTTAGCCGCGAATTTGCTTCCAGAAATCACAAATTTTCTCAATTTTAGCCATCAGAATTGCGCTTTCGTGGGCTCGATCGAATATTAAGCCAAACTGTTTGCTGATCACCAGTAACGTTCTATTCTTTTTATTATTATTATTATTTATTTTTATTCGCATTAGAAACCACGAAAATACAAAGTAAAAACAAAAACAAATATTCTAAAAATGTAAAAAATAAGAAGAAGTACATAATTGACCTTATTGGTTTCTACCTGCCAGCTCCCAAAAGGAAAACTTGAGGAGGGGGAAGTACATAATTGACCTTATTGGTTTCTACCTGCCAGCTCCCAAAAGGAAAACTTGAGGAGGGAGCTGGAGTAGGCTTAGCCATAATTCTAATGTAAAAATTAGCTAGAGAAAAAAAACAAAAATAAAATGAACTTAATGTTATTAAAAATATAATAACATGAAAAAAGTAAATTAAAGAATACAATACAATTACCATTCAAACACCAATTCATTTGAATACAAATTAAAGAAACAGGAAAAATAAATTAAAGAATACAATATAAGTAAGCAACGATACACCCACTTTCCTCTACGAAAGGTACTAAACACTTACAATCCTTAAAGCCTTTATCTGCTTCAAATTATACAAAAAAAATTAAAATCTTTAATAGTTTCAAAACTGCTGAAATTGAACTTATTGTTTAATGCAAACCGGAGACCAACAACCGAGGAATGCTTTGAGTACAACAGACGGCTTTCCTAGAATAATTTTAATGATGGTCTTTTGAGCCACTTTTAATTGGTTAGTGATACATTTGGACGGATTTCCCCATACAATGATCCCGTACGAAAGCAGTGATTGGCAAAGTGCAAAATAAATTCTCTTTAATACAATGAAACTAAAAATACTTTTAAGTTGCTTAAATTTATAAAATAATTTTCTAATATTTTTAATCAAATAATTTATATGCACATCAAACTTAAACTTCCTATCCATATGTAAGCCTATGTACTTTGTAGATTCCGAAAATTTGATTGAAAAACACCTAGACAAATCACAACTATTCGAGTTGCAACTATCATTATGCACTTTTACAGCTAAACTTTCATCAATTTTAGAACCTTTATAGTTGTTGACGAAAGATAGAAATTTAGTCTTTTCCACGTTAATTGCAAGAAAATTCAAATCGAACCAACTTTTAATAATTTTAAAATCAGATCTACTATCTCCAAAATAGTTTCAGGGTCACGATGAGAAAACAAGAACACCGTATTATCTGCAAAACAGTACGGCAATCCAGTAGTTTTTAATGAGAACAAATCATTTATATAAATTAAAAAGAATAAAGGTCCTAGCACTGTTCCTTGTGGAACTCCGCAATTAACTAATACTTCATCACTAAACACATTGTTCACCTTTACCACCTGAGTTCTATTGGAAAGATATGATTTTATTAATTTTAAAGCCAACCCTCGAATTCCATAGCTATATAATTTTTGAAAAAGTAATTTATGATCAACTGAGTCAAAAGCTTTCCTTACATCTAAAAACAAACCAATTACATACTTAGATTCATCAAGATTCTCTGCAATGAACTTTGTTACCTCAAACAGTGCATGTTGGGTAGACAACCCCTCTCGGAAACCAAATTGCCTTTCTGATAGAATTTGATGTTTCTCTAAAAACTCTAATAACCTAGATTTTATACAGCCCTCCATTACTTTAGCTAGTGAAAAAGTTAAAGAAATAGGTCTATAATTATTGGGGTCTTTTTTATCCCCATCCTTAAACAAGGGTAACACGATAGCTTTCTTAAAAAGAATTGGAAATTTACCCGTTTCAAAAGAAAGGTTTATAATGTGGCAGATTGGTTTTACCAACAAATCTTTAACGACTCTCAGATCCGAATTACTAACTTCAGATATCCGATAACTGGAATTTTTATTAAGTCTATGGAATTGTCCGAGAACTTCTGCCTCCGTGACTGGTCGGAGAAAAATAGTTTCAGGGACACCTTTTAGGCTGGTCTGTGCTCGACGCTCTGACATCGGAAAGGATTTAACAATATTTTCTTTTATTCGCTTGCCCACCCTTGAAAAATGCATATTGAATTCAGTTGCTATGTTAAAGTCCCCTTGAACAAAACTACCCTACTACTATCCTTATTTACTAACGAAATAAAGCCATATTTAGCCAAAACATTTAAATACCTATTAACTAGACAAGACGGCTTATTTAAGTCAATATTAACATCTCCACAAAAAATATGATTTACTTTTTTACAGCAGCGATCTAAATAACAGTCTAATTCTTGAATAAAATCTTCTACACACTGACCAAAAGACCTATAAACAGCAATTACGTTAAAAACGTGAGAGTGAAATTCAAAATTTATTGAGATAGAATTACAATTAGAGATAACGTCAACCACAATATTTCTTATTTTAAATACATCCGAACAATAAACTGACACCCCTTCCGCCTTGTTTACAGAATTTAAAGACTTTACTTCACAAAAACCAGGAATAGAAAAACTTAACCGATCAGCATTCCACGTTTCAGTCAGGACAATCACATGAAAAACAACATCCATAGCTCTTATGTAAGCTAGAAACTGGTCAAAATTCTTTTTTAAACTCCTTATGTTCATACATAAAACGTTTAGCCCAAAGCCCTTTACATCCTTGTAAAAACAGTCTTCCACTTCACTAATAGAATCACAAATAATTGTGTCAATTTTCTGATAGTCATCAATAACTTGAAAGTTCTTCATACCACAAAAAACTTAACCGATGTGCGAGATGAAACTGATAGAATTAGAAACCCTGCAGTACTTCAACCAACTGATCCTCCGAATCAATTTTCCGAAGTGCTGCAACATCCACTATGCGCTGGGCTCTGTCGGTCTCGTGTTTTTTTAGATAAATATTGCCCTCTTTAATCCAACAATATTTAAAACCGTAAGTCTTGGCAGTCCTCCTCGCCATCCAAAAGAGATTTCGATTGTATGTCGTCAGTCTATGATTGACGTAAATTCTTTCCGACGAGGATAGGTCTTTATCTAAAGACTGGAGCGACAATTTTTTTTGCCGACTCGCCAAGATAAAAGATTCCTTCAATTCCTGACTCCTTAATTTTGCAACGACAGTCACCTTTCCATCCTTTTTATTTTTAAAGCGGAAAGAAGACACTATGTCATTTTTCGTAAAGTTAACTTCGACCTCTGATGCTAATTTGAGGATTAAATCATCATTGCTTTCCTCTCTGTTACCAGGAATACCCTGAACTTCTAGCTCATTAGCCAGAGATTGTTGCTCCAAAAGATTAACACGCTGTTTTAACATGTCGGTCTCTTTGACAAGCGTATTATTCTCCGACCTTAGTTTTCCACTACTTTCCGCAAGGTTTTTTATTTCGACCTTCAACCCTTTCACAATCTCTTCAAACTCGTCAACTTTTGCAGAACAGTAATTGATGCTCTTTTCAAAGTTTTTTAATTGGGGCACAATTTTATTGACCTTCTTCAAAATTTTACTCACGTCACTCTGTAACTGGAAAAACGCTACAGATCCTACAGTCTCTGTCAGCTCGGAGTCGACGTTTTCATCTTCATCGTCCTCACCTTCACTGTCACTCACATTAGCCGGCTCCGCCGTTTTCTTTGCAGCACCTCTTTTACAGTCACCACACTTCCAGTTTTCCTTCTTTTTCCCCATTTTCCGCAAAGCTTCAATGGTTTTAATGCTTGTGCACGTTGCATGAAAGTTATTCTTGCTCACAACACAACTAACGAGTTTTTTGGGTGAAACCGCAACACTGCATTTATTGCAATTCATCGCTCCACGAACTGAAACAGCTCTTTACTCAACGAAAGCCCGAGCGCTACTACGAAAGCCCGAGCGCTACTCTGTAAGTCGGATGGGCTGAAAATCGTCGAAAAGAGGCCAAGTCACTGTCCAATCGTATTTTTACGATTTAGGGATAAATGCCGAAACAAAATGCTGAAAATTGAAAATGAAAAGCATACGTGCTTGATGCGTCTCCGCCTACTACTACTACTACTACTACTACTACTACTACAATTCGCCTACTAAAATCGCACAAAATTTGTGAATTCGTGGTTTTTCGTTACTGCTAAAATTTAGTAAAACACGAACGCACCGTCCTTGAGGTCAATACGACTAAAATGGAGAAAAAAACGACAAAACTGAAAAAAGAGCGAAAAAATCCCTCATTCGTGGCTAAAATGTACAAAAACGGTAATTCGCAGGAAAAACGTGAAAAAACACCAATTCTCGCAACATACCGTGATTTAGGTGAAAACAAAGGAGGGCAAAGTTGTATAAATCGCTGCTAAAATAATGATGAAAGTACTAATTCACGGTTAAAACGGAGAAAAACGCGTATTCACGGCATGCATCGAGAAAACCCCTATTCGCAGTTTCTGGAGGAAACTTTGTGACTATAGACGAGAAAAGCCTGAAAAAAAAAAAAAAAAAAAAAAAAAAAATAACGTAATTCACTGCTATAGCCGGTAAAAAGTCTTAATTCGCGGCTACAATTTAACAAAAAAAAAACGAATTTTACGTTAAAATAGTTTAATAAATGTTAATTCGTGCCTATGAAACTGAGAAAATGCGTTAATGAAACAACACACATCAAACACACCACACGCACAATTTATAAAAAAAAAAAAAAAAAAAAAAAACTAATTCGAAACTAAAACTGAGATAAGAGTCCAATTCACAGCTAGAATAGAAATTAGAACGCAAATTTGTGGCTAAAATTTAGATTAAGTGCTAAGTTTATTGTTTAAGATTAAGAAAAGCCACTTCGTCTATAAGATTTAAAAAAGCGTCAGTTCTTGTGTAAAATTTAGGGACAAAATAGCTAATTTGTGGTTGGTTTCTTCATGTAATTTCAAGAACGAAATGGGGGAAAAATCTAAGTGGCTCAAGTTGCGTTGTGCCGCAGCTCGTCACATCCTTCTAGCGAAAAGGGCAATAGTGGGATCAGTGGTGGACCTACACCTATCGGGGCCCAGGGTGGAAATCTCTACGAGGTCTCTAATCATCCTTTGCTTGTCCAAATGACCAAATTCAAGGGTAGCGACTTTGCCCGAAGAACTACACGTGAGCCTTTTTTCTCAGTTTTGGCGTGGACGTTGTATCAGAAACCTCGAATTGACGCATCATCTCAATTTTAGGTCACGAGTGAGCGATTTTTCGTAATTTTAGCCAAGAATATTTTAGCTTTTTTGTTAAAACTTTTAGCCGCGTGATTGCTCCAAAACGCAAATTAGCGTGCATTCTCAAATTTAGCAGCTGGGAATTCACCATTTCTCAATTTCAGGCGTAGACTGGCCCGTAAGCTTGCTCACAGAAAAGAACTGTGCACATACGGGCCTTGATAGGCTACTCTGAGTCAAGAAAAATCGCCCAAAACCAACGACAAGCCTCAACGTGCCATTTTTGCTGTCGCCGACGATCCACAATGGAGACATTTTTGTCTGGGGCTGGTGAAAAATGATCTGAAAATCGTACACTTTAGCCCTTTGGAGGATGGTGGGTTAGGCAAAAATAACCAACATTTCAAATTAAATATACTATAGTCAGGTACTATTTAAATCCCAATATTGCAATTTTGTGGCTAACGTCGTCAAACTTTGGGCGCTGTCGTGTGTGCCTAGACCGGGTTCCACAATAACTAAAGACAAACCGGAAACTTGCGAATTCACGAAATTAAGACCAAAAAGAAGCAAATTCGCGAATAATCAGCCCAAAACTCGCCTAGCAAAAAAGAGGCTCTGGAAATTGCTATTTAGCGAAAAACATAGTTCGGAAACGTGCAATTTCACGAAAATAAAAGACCAGAAACATAGAATTTCTCGTCCAAGTCGTTATCAATTCTACTTTTCACGATCCTACATACATGAAAAAGAGACCAAAAAATCCTCCCCCTTTTCGGGGGCCCGGCCCGGGGGTCTGCTCTTTCGATCCTCTTATTCAGGTTTCAGACCCAAGCAACGTTGGCTAGCCCCAAAAACGAGTCAGAGAGGACCCAGGTCACTAGGTCTGAAAGAGAACGGGGAGGGCAAAACGAGCGAGGACTGAGACTGATGGTGTTACAGATGAACGCCGCGCCGGCACCACTACCCAGTTCAAACTTTAACAAGGCTCACTCGTTTTTGCCAATCCTCGTTTTGGCTTGGGCTAAGCCAGTGAGAGCAGGGGTAGACAGCTGCCCTTCCCTAGACTCGAAAGCGCAGATTTAGAGGGACATAAATCTCCAGAATGACTACATTGTGTTTCGTCGGCACTCACTAAAAATATAATTTCGCTAATAAAAAAAAATCAATTTCAAGAATTTTTGTTGCTCACAAAACGAATTTCGCAAGGGTGACATAATTCAAAGAAAAATTAAGCCGTTTTTGAGCCGTAAAAAATACAATTTTCACAGACAGACGCTAATTCAGGATTTGCTCACTGAAGGAATGGTGTGCTTCGCCCTACTAAAAATAGCTCGACAGCCATTCGCTGCCCAAAAATAGCTGTGACAAGCTAGGCTCACTATAAAACGGCTTTACAAACTCGCGCCAAAAAATTCAAAACAGACGATTCGCTTTTTAAAAATGACTAAATTGACTCCACGCGCCCTAAAAATGGCCAAACTAGCATTAGCGCCCTGAAAATGACCACGCTCGCAGATCTGACTCAACTAAAAAGCACATTTTTACAGATTTTGCTTCTCTGAAAAAAAAAAATGAAATTCCCAGCTTAGTGGTAAAATTGCCAGTTTTTAGCCAAAATCACAACTTCAGAGCCTAGTAAAATCTCCATTTCTGCGCTAAAATCGCCATTATTGCGCTAAAGACCGGTTCGACAATGTCCGTTTTTTTAGGTTAAACCGTCAAATTTGGTTTTGGGGTAAAAGCCCAGTTGTGTAGTGACGTCTTCAGTCATGGGACAACACGTCAGCTTTGGCGTGAAATCGTCTGTTTTGGTTTACAATTGTCACATTTTGGATGAATTCGTCAGTTTTGTGGTGAAATCACCGGTTTTCCAGACTGAGTCGTCATTTTATTTGGCTTAAAAACACCTATTTTGGGGGAAAACTTTAGTTAAAGTGTGACATTGTCGCAGTTTTGGAGTAAATTATCTAGTTTTGGGGCGAAATCTTGGTTTCGTGTGTAAAATAAAATGAAACAGAAAAATTCAGTTTCAGGTTAAAATCACCAGATCTGCAGCGGGTGGTGGGTGGGGGTAACACATCGCAGCTTTGACGAGAAAATATACGTTGCTTTGAGTAAAATCGCCACTTGAGGGATAAAATTGGCAGTTTTTATTGCAGAGTGGTCTGTTTTGGTGAGATCATTCGTTTTTCATCAGTTTGGGTTAATCCCGCCAGTTTTAGGGTGAAATCAACAGTTTTGGGTTAGAAAACGTCAATTTTTAGTTAAAACACGTTATTGTTTGATTGAAAAATGTTGAGATTTTTGCATCTCTCGGACGAGACGTTGATGAAAAGTCTGACACTCAGTATATTTGAGTGCCAAGCCCCTTTCATACAAGTATCGATTTCCGAAATTGTCATTTCTTGGATAGAAAATCCAGAATAGAAGGCTAAAACCTACAGTTTCCGAAGACGTTAGTTTTTTATGGATTACGTTACGTGAAATCTCCGTTTCCGAGGAAGAATTTGACGATTTATTGCGTCTATTTCTGATTTAATGAAAAACCTGCTCTTTTTATTTAAAGCTTTGTGTACCGCAATTTCATTGATCATTTGATTTTATTGTGCCTGGCGAGCTAACGACCTCATCAAAGCCACTACTGAGTACATCGCTTTGGATTATTCTAGAAAATCTGAATTTTCGTTGGATAGCTGTACAATTACCAGAATATTGGAGAGATCGCTCAATAGATACGTACATATTTCAAAGCTTTTTCTTCATTTCAGCAGATAAATAGCCTCCAGAAACTGCTTGTAGATAGCGTTGGTCTTGATTTTTTTTGAAATGTTGGTCAATCTCACTAGAAAGCAAAACGGGTGGTATGGAGTGGTGGGTTATCACCACTTTACGACTATACCATAGAAAACTGAGGCAATATATGTCCACGCTACCATCCCCATGGCTTTGCCACCCCTTGCGTTGTGCTAGTTCTCTCCAGTCCAACAATAATTACTCCCACTCGTGGGGCCTACGTTTTCATTCAAGAAAGAGTCCAAGGGCGGAACATTGAATCGCCTGCGTGAGGAATGCGTGGTCCTCCGACGAACCTGTTGGATTTGACAAATAATCACCAAATGACACAGTCTATCCCCACCAGTTAACTCCTCATCTCTCCACCGCACTACTGCGTAACTAGAGTACGATTATTTATACAACTGTGCCTGTAGTGATTTAAACAAAAAAGTCTATGATCAAGCTGATGAGACCAGGGAAAAACAAAAAACACGGAACAAGATAACTGATTTCCCAATTGACGTTATTAATCAGTTCAGTGCCCTAGGTTACAGCATAGCCCCTAATTAGTGATTCAAAAAAAAGTATACAGGAACAACGGTGGAGTTTTCAGAGTGATGCAAGGAGTAATTAGGGAAAAACGAAGCACACAATTTGTCGGAAAATGTTTTATGAGACTTTTTTTTCTTTTCATTTTCATTGAAACTCTGACCCTAATTGCAATATCCGTGTTGCTGTGTGGTTGTACGGTAATGTTGGACGCAAAAGAAAAACGATTTGTTGAAGTATTAGAATAGAAGATGGAGAGTGATGATCCGCTCAGGTCGGAAAAAGGGCTATTTACACGTTGGGGTTTTTACACGTTGATTCCGACGGGGGAAATCTTCAATCATGAACAAAAAATATGAATTTTTCAAGCCGTTAGTTCACATTGAAGATCAGTGGGGTTTCACGTAAAAATACAATTCAGGTACAGGATTCAGGTTCATTAATTTGTATTGGGATGATAAATCGTCCCCAAAATACCCCACAAGTGAAGAAACCCATTTCGACTCCCCCTCCCTCTTTGCAGCCTTTCTATCATGAGTCTCATACCGATAGCACTTTGTTTTAAATGCATCTTTGCAGCCGTAATGAATCCCTAAATGACCGCCATAAATCCTCAACGAGCTTTTAATGAAAATACCGCCCGAAGATTCTCTCATTTCGGGACTGACTGGCTGGTGTCCGGAGGGGAGGGTTAGACCATTTTGCCTTCGTTGCCCTCGTGCCACCCCAATCTCATTCCTTCTTCTATCTCTCTATAAAAGCATTTCACATCGATGTCGTTCTAGTTTCACCCGGTGTGGTTTTTTGATAGGTAAAAATGTACATTGAATAGATAAATGTATCTTATATTAGAACGCTCTGCAATTTTAACGTTTTAGCGTTGTTTTTTCTTACTAAAAAAGGAAATGTAACGCGTCAAAGCCCAGAATCTGGTTGGTAGTGCCAAGTTTCTCTTATTTTTCTTCCTCATTCCTCCTACCACCTTCCGCCCCCCCCCTCCTACAAACGATAAAAGCTTTCCCTCAGGCGAGTTCACTGTCTAAAGTTTCCCTCGAGAGTGCCCGCGCGAATGGGATAATTATCGCTATAGCGATGCTTGATATCCAGGGTCCATAGCCCCCCCCGCCCACCAATTCCCTTCCATAGTTCACACCCCGTTCAACCTTTTCGGCCTCTTCTGCCACGTATAAGTCTGAAAATTAATGGTTTTTGTCGAGTTCATCAACCATGCTCCCCGTTCACTCAATGAACCCTCCCTCCCCCCCCCTCACGTCACACAACATTCAAAACCGACCACACCTTCTCACTCTTTTCGATATGATTCATCGTTCTTTGTGACGTAGGGGGGGGGGAAGCTCTAATATAAATTAATAGCTCCGTGGAGCATGATCGAAAAAGAAATGAAATCCGAAGGGTTTATGAGTCAGTATTGCAGGGGAGGATCTAATTTGCGGAAAATCAATAATGCTTGCGGAATCGACATTTAAAATGGTCCGAGGACGCTGAAAAGCGCACAGTTCCTACTTGTACTGATCTCAAGAATATTTTTCAACAGTTACCCCGAGTTACCCAGAAGTACTAGTACTTCTCCCCGAAGAGTCCTTTGTGGAATCGATGAAAGCTTGCGGAAACGATATGTAAAAAAAAAATTGGAGGATGCTCCAACCACTAACAGTTACTTTTGAGATAGGTTGGAAGAATATTTGCTGACAGTAATCTCGAATAACCAAAAAGTACTAGTACTTCTCCCCAAAGAGTCATTTGCGGTAACGATAAAAGCTTGCGGAAACGATATGTAAAAAAATTGGAGGACGATCAAACCACTCACAGTTACTTCTGACGTCATTTGGTAGAATATTTGCTTACAGTTATCTCGATTAACCGAAAATCACTAGTACTTCCCCCCAAGTCGTTTGCGGAAACCATAAAAGCTTGCGAAAACGATATGTGAAAATATTGTAGGACGCTCAAACCACTCACAGTTACTTCTGACATAGTTTGGCACATTATTCGCTGACAATTATCTCGGTTAACCAAAACGTACTAGTTCTTTTCCACGAGGAGTCGCTTGAAAGGACGACAAAAGCGATACGATATTCACTATCATGACGTTATATTCTTCCCCTTCTGGTTCTGGCGAAAGCATATATTCAGCGAACTTAATTACGTAGATTCCACAGTCGTAATTATTAGTTTGTTGAGGCAAGTCGGAGGGCGCTACAATTAGGAACTTGCATGGGTCGGAATTTTCTAGGGAGAATTTTTTTTTTTGGCTAGGTAGAACCTAAAAATGAACTTGTCGCAACAAAGTGCTCTCAAAATCGTGCCAATAATTATTAAATTGGTAATAAAAATTCATTAATTTTCGCACTCGTCACAATGCCTTGTGATTGGCTGAGTGTCTGTGACGTCACTTAGTTCAACTTTTTTCGAGTGACTGTTATTGGTATGGAGATTCATAGTTTCAAACTCATTTTCTTTCGTTATTTAAAAGTAATTTTACACATTAAAATGGAATTAAATACATAGTCCGTCTGAACTTACAGAAACTGGGCTCCGCAGAATAGGTAGGTATACTTCAAGGTGAATATACAGAGGTGTGATCACTTCGGTTAGGCAACACGCAACGCACGAAACGGGCAAAGCGTGTGACGTACTTGGTCTATCAGTCTTCGGACGCCCCCATAACAAATGCACAGGATTCCAATCTTTTTTTTTTTTACATAACATTTTTTGCCTTTGGGTTTTTTTTTTTAATCTTACGAGTACCCACTCAAAACACTTCTTCAAAATAAAAACAGAAAGGAACAAAATGGCTACTGGATATTGCAGTGGAAAGAAAAAATATATTCAAGAGAAACGGGGAAAAATATGATATAATCGTATAGCCATTAGAAAATTATGGCAACATGATGCTTCACATGAACTGAAATATACATCAAATACTGGAACTTCGTTCCAGGAAAATCTTTGTGGAAAATCTTTGTGGAACTTCGTTCCAGTACGCGCATTAAATATGCAATTATTTTTTCAGGAAATGAGGTTTTATAACAAAAACTATCCATGCCCACAAAATCAAATCTCCCCACGTATTTGTAAATTAAAACAGTCAACACATGAGATTTTTTCGGAAAACCCTGAATTTTCTGACTTTATCAAAGAACAAAGATTTTCCTTGCACTAAGGAAAGTTTGCAAAAATAAAAAATCGAAAATTCATGGCAATAAAGGTCGATGCACACACAACAGTGCAGTGAACGGGACGTGCCCCGTCCGGCAAATAAAATATTATTCTCAATGGAAATTGAAGGGTCACGTCCCTGACACGTGTGAACGAGCCTCTCAATTCCAACATGAGAATAATATTTTACTTGTCGGACGTGCCCCGTCCGTATCCCGGACGGGGCACGTCCCGTTCACGGCACTGATTTGTGTGAATAGACCTTAAGAGTGAGCCTTCAATTTAATTTGACCAGAAAAACGAATTTTTAATTATAGGAAAGGGCTAATATATTCTTGCAAGTTTTCCATTGTTGCCTTTTCTGGAATTTTTCAATTTCATTCATAAATTGAAGAAAAAGTGGATTAAAACATAATTAATACCTATATGACTTATGAAAAACGTAAAACTTTCAAGAATTTGCAGGTACCATCCCAAGTTGCAATTTTTTTCTTTTTACATATTTCTTTTAGACTAGAGGCAAATTTCCTTTTCCTAAACAGATCACCTTCAGAATGCAGCATGAAACTCATTTTAATTATCACCCTTAATTTTACAAATCTTTTAATTATGTATTTCTAAGGTCAATTGTTTCATACTTTATTTTCGATAAAGTCAAGGTAATTTTTATGTCTGAGAAAGTGTTCCTGCCAGGGTAAAAGGCAAACAAAAAAAAAAAAACAAAAAACAAAATCGTTAGGAACGTTCTCCTTACTAGAGAGAAAAAGACTTCAAAATTAGATTTCTAAAATAGGAAAAAACAGCATTTCCCCAATGTGAGAAGTTGCCTAACATGTATTCTTTCAAAACGCAGGCCAAATTTGAGTTTCCCGTTGCGAAAAGTCTCGAGGTTTCCATTTTAGTGGAAATCCACGATTGTAAACCACCAGACACACGGACGTACTTCCGGCCCAAACCACTTTTATCGGCCTTTCACTCTATTTATATTATGATTTATGAATATGAATTACACACGAACTCGATTTTACTGTAAGTCCGTTTCCCAACGGGAAAATGGAAGTAATTGTATTTAATTGGGGAATAACGTTTCGTTGATCTGTTGCACCTATACCCTCACAAGAAATTTTAAATATGATTATTTTACTATCTCTAATTAGTTTATTTTATTTAAAATAAGTAAGCGTACTCATTTAAATGCTCTGTAAACCTGTAAAGGAGTATTTCTTTGTATTTAAGTAACATTCCACCCCCCTTGCAGCGTTAACACAAAAACGCGGTTTTTTAACATTTGTTTATTTACCGAAATAATTATTTTTAAATGAGTACCTCTATTATGCATTAAGTATAAATTAAATATAAAAAATGGGAAATTACGATAATTTTGGCTGGAAAAATGCAGTTACATTCTTAATTCCCACATTGTCTAACGTAAAGTCTGATACATAGAGGGAGGGTGATAGACCAAGTACGTCATCCACGAAGCTCAAACGAGACGCCATATTGCCCCTTGAAAAGTGAGCACACCTCTGTATTATTCATCTTGGGTATACTTATTTTCTCTTATTAAATTATCACTTCCTTCTTTTTGCCTTAGTTATCACTTTACGATCGCAGTTCTAAGCCCTATCTTACTATTGCTATTACTTTTATTCATTTGCTTTGAGGCGTAATAGAATATGTATAAATACTTCTTCGTGCCTCAATGCAAAAGCACAACTTTAAAAACTCCGGAAAAACTATGTAACGATGCCTATGAATAACACAGCTCCGCCGAAGTGGTTCAAAGCATGCAGGCGAGAACAACATGGTCCGGTTCTATCAATCTACAAGGTTCTTCTGATGTGAAGATTATTTTGACGTGAGTAAATTCAATTATTACACAATCATAGAGGTCGGAAGCCTTCAGTGGCTTCATTAGTTTGTTTCTTCTTGTTTTCTGGCTCTTCCTTTCTGAATGCGAAGGATGAAGTCAGGATAACATTGCTCCGTTTCTTGATTCTTATAAGTCATTGAAACATTTTTCAGCTCGAAAATGACGTTGAGAACTTGATGGTTGATGTACCTGAGGACGTTTTCACCTACTTCGAGGACTCGCGTACGCGAAGCCGGGAGTTGTACCCTCTCGATTTGAGTACTAACGATCTCGACTGACGGGTAAGCATTGTGGAAGCACCAATAGATTTGTTTGGTCACATGATAGTACTACATATTAAGCGTCTCTTCTCTTTCAAAGAGTAAGTAAAACAGTAGAGAGGAAAAAACTCTTATTCACCGTACAACTAGTCTGAGAACCTCCATAAATCACGCCCTACAAACTATTCTAATGGACTATTAGGCGTTTTCCATTGCAGGAAAAGTGTAGCACGAACAGCATTTCATTGAAATTTCTGAAAGTAATAAATGAAAACAACTGTCAATGCTGCAATTTTCCTTTACTAAAGACCGACGGCATGCCGAAAACCACTTTTTCAACTTTTCTGAGGTTGTACATCAAGAATGATAAGTCAGCTCGGACTCGAATTTTTTCACGATTACCATACTTCCATTCCTGTAGGAAACATGGAAGTACAAAACAATGGAACACACCTATATTCTTACTCTTGTAAATTTGGAAGCGTTTGCGAAGAACAGAGCGTACAAATTATTTCCTTACTTTTTAGGCAATAAGAAGACAAGAACTTCATCTGTTCTGGAGAAGTTGAAAAGGAAAGATATCGTAAACGATCTACTGGAAACTCAAAGATGTGGAGTTATTTTTTATTTCATTCTTTATTACATTTTTGGGAATCTTTCGCCGCTAAAACAAGCATCCTCGTGTTACGCGAGAGCAAGTGAGGCTCGTTCAAATTGTATTCGAATATTTATTATAATTTATAATATTTTTTAAAATTTTGATATTTATTCAAATTTTATTATTTGCTTTCTCGAAAAAAATCAATAAAATTGAATAATAAAGCAACATTCACTGTGCTAATGTCATTATTGTCGAATATGGTTCGAACTAAGTGACGTCATCACACTCGGATATGAAATCAACATGGCGCGGGGTGTTTTTAGCTGGCCCATAAAATTTCCTACTTTGAAAATTCACATCAATTTAAATTTTCGTTGATATTGAAAAAAAAAATGCTCCAACCCTTTTGTATTTTTGTTACCTTTTAGGAAAAAATGTTTCCAAAAAATGTGCAAGTGGCTCATTCTGTACGTGTCCGTTCCTAACTGAATCCCGCGCAACGCGTAGTACGTTGCTAATATTTTCAGAACCTTTCGGATAGCACACTGTCCCTTTGAGCTCCCCAAACTGTCCAAGTACACTATATTCTTATATCTTTGTACCACGACTACAGGGACGCAGTGACCATTGCTTACAATGGGGAAGAATATAACGTCATGATTGGGAATATCGTATCGCTTTTGTAGTTCTTTCAAGCGAATCCTCGTGGAAAAGAACTAGTACTTTTTGGTTACCCGAGATAACTGTCAGCAAATAATCAGCCAAACTATGTCAGAAGTAACTGTGAGTGGTTTGAGCGTCCTACATTTTTTTTTTTTATATCGTTTCCGCAAGCTTTTATTGTTTCCGCAAATGACTCTGAGGGGAGAAGTACTAGTATTTTTCGGTAACTCGGAGTAACTGTGGACAAATATTCTTGAGATCAGTGCAAGTAGGATCTGTGTGCTTTTTCAGCGTCCTCGGATAATTTTTTATGTCGTTTCCGCAAGCATCACTGATTTTCCGCAAATTAGGACGTCCCGTATTGCAGTACTTATATCAAACACAGTTCTCTCTCTTTTGGGGGCCAAATCTGGTGTTTTGTTCTTGAATTAAAAACAAAAATATAAACTTTATTCTTAATTAAGACACCTTGACACTGAAATTAAAAGCTCTTTTTCTCGCTCTCGTACACTGTCTAAAGCAGATAAGAGGTTACATCAGGCCGGGGAAAACTCTTATTCTTTCTAATTGATGTTCAGATTTTCTCAAAACGTCACTCCTCCCCCCCCCGCAACCACCCCACCATCAACTAACACTTTTAATTGGTACAACAACAAAGAAGCGGGGGACAGATCTCACGAGTAGAATTTAAGGAGAAGTTTGTTTTTAAGTCGAAAACGAGAATCTAATTAACTGAAGGAGGTGGAAGTAGATCGGATTGTGATGGTGTGCAGCGGCTGGGGGTGGAGCGAAATGTTTTGATAAACTTTCTTTTAAAAAAAAAGTATGTAAAAAGCATCAGTTTATTTCAAAGTTCAACGCGTTGTTTGTGTGCTAGTAAAAAATTATTCTTGTAAACGATAAGATAAGATGAAAGCAACACCCTTTTTGAATGCAAACTTTTAAATTTCTTAGATGCCCGGACATAATAAGACAATGGGGAGTGAGGGGATTCATGAGCGGGCCTGTTGTTTACATAAATAACAGTCTTTTTACAGTCCCATTATTCAAAAGAAAAATGAAAAAATAGGCCAATTTGACGGATAGTGTCACTCTTTATGCTTGCTTTTTTTACTGGAATAATTGAATAAGATAAAAGAGGTTACGGAAGAGATGGGAGGACGCAAACTCCAAACATTGAATTAAGTTAAATTATTCAGTTAGAAGACTCTCGGGCAAGGTTAAAGAGCAAAAAGATGGAAAATTTACATAAAGCTCTAAAAATAAACTCGGAGTTGGCAATGCCTTGACAATTCGTGATCCAGGAATTTAACAAGATTAAATCTTAGTGCGCTCGCCGTCAGGTTTACAGTCTTAAAAACCTCCCGGGTGTTTGTCTTGATGGAAGGGAGGTGTGGGGGGGGGGAGTTTAAGCTACACCTGGAAAACCATGAACACCGGTTCTGCACACTCCAACAACCTCATCACTTACACGATTTTCTCCAGGAGTAAATTACTTTTAGGGTGCCCCTCCCCCCTTTTTTTTTCTCTATGATAAGTGTTTCTCTCGAATGGTTTATGTGCCCAGCAGCCCTTTCATTTTATCTTCTCCTCTTTACATTTGTATATGTATTTATTCGGGTGGAGAGGCGTCAAAGTACGGGATAAAATCAGATGGAAGACCTTGCTTTTAAACCGTTCAACATTATAAAATACGTTCTGTTTTTGGTTATGTTTTCGTTGTTTTTTACTTCCAATTTCCCACTATTACAAATCAGACGGAAACAAGTGATTGTTATCAGAGGAAATTTGCAACAAAATCGTTTATAGAAAGAAACTTGTTTTTACAGCCGGGCGTAGAGACTCGAAATTCGTCTGCTTGAGCGGGCGACATGAGGTTCATTCCGCCCGCTGGGCGTAATGAAAAATATTGTCTTCTTTTAGGAAGGTTCTTCCTTTTTGTTCTTAAATAGAGTTTTCCCCGATTTCAGCTACAAATCAATTTTTTTCGTCGAGTTTTTTATAAATCGTATTAATAACAATAATTTAATTTATTCCCTGTGTGGCATACATTCAATGCATGTAGGATTAGTCAATTTGTAATACATCCGTCATCTAGGGACCACGCGACAGGTGGACGCCTACAGATATTTAGCACCCTCCGATAGCAGCACAAAATTCTCACCCCACTTCGATGTCTGGCGGATTCGTAATCTTTTTACGACTAAATAGAACTATTGCTGTTTTTTTTTTTTCGCATTTGGGGCGTTTTTTCGCGGCCGCTCTTCGGTACATTGGATTCCGCTTCGCGCATTATCCCAAGAGCTATGTGTTTACGTCCAACGTGATCAGTTGATCGACCGCCAAGGACAAGTCACTCGTGTACATAATGAAGAGCAACGGGCCCAAAATCGAACCTTGAGGCACTACAACAGAATTTTTTCGAGTTTGAGACGCCCATTTAGCTAAATCGGTCTCTTCGTTTTGGTAGGTAACTTGAACTGCCTGTAACGTTTTAGGCCTCTGTGACGGGGGTGGCGGTAAAATGTGTTCTCATCCCCCTCCCCCACTTATCCTATTCGCCTAATTTCTTAATAAAAATCTTCAAAGAAGAAAAAAATTGTCTGAAAGCCCTCCGCTGTCTCTGTTTCCCAAAAACCAGATTTTGTATTGCAGTGTCTGACATCTGCTCAAGAATCTGGGTGAATTTGGTGTTAGCGATTTGATTGAAACAAACAATTTGGGAATTCAGCCCCAGAATCCAGAACGTTCTACCTGAAATCAGACATATGTTAGCTAAATATCTCATAATGATCTGATCCAAAACAAATCCTGCGCGTTTGGCTCTTCCTAAAACTAAATCTATCGCAATTGAGTCTATTTTGAACCAAAGTTTCGACCTCTAAGAATCAAAAATCAAATTTTACGCATATAGCTCGTTCAAATCCAAATTTTAGGGATTTTTGATCTCTCAAAAACAAAATTTCGTTGGTTTGGGTTTCAAAACCCAATTTTGGCGATTCTCGATTTATGATAGAATGAATTTCATGCCGTAAGCTCTTCCTATAATTTTGGTTGATTCGAAAAAATGATAAAGCTCGTTTAAAACCCAAAGTTTGTGACTTTGCTCTCTTCAGACGACAGTGGTGCCTCCACGAAAATTCGCTCTTCCATAAACAAATGTCGTGAATTTGGCTTCTTCACAACAGAATTATGCCATTTCAGTCACAATTTCCCGTATTTTTCCTCTTTCAAAAACAAAATACCGTGGCTTTGGATCTTTCTAAAAACGGTTTCGCAGCTTTGACTAATTCGAAAGCTAATTTACCTTTTTCAAAAGCAAAATGTATGGATTTGGGTAACTCATAAAGCCAAATTTTGTTGTTCTGGCTATTACAAATGCCAGTTACGCGGATTTCCAAACGTAAAACATCCGCATTCGTCTCCTTCAAATCCCAACTTAAGGCAATTTTGCTCTTTTAAACCCCAATTTCGTGGGATAGGCTCTTGTGATTCCACAATTACATTCTCATAAGCCGTTACATCATTTCGTTCTTGTGGACTTCCCGGTGGATAGCGCTTGCTTGTCCGAGTTGTGGTTTAACAACTCTTCTTCTTTCTTATCCTTGTCTTTGTTTACAAAGTCATTAGGGCCTCTATTCAGTAGCGGTTTTGCCCTTCGGACCCTCCAGTCCTCGTTTACGCTTTTCATAAGTATAAAACCGTCGTCCGAATAGTCGATGTGCTGAAAAACATCGTTGTCGACATCAATGAGTCATCCCTCAACCGGCATTTGTAGTAGAGAGTGGCAAGTGGGGATGTCTTCTTCAATAATCGCTGAAAGCCGGTTTCCCACCTCAGCTCCTTCTCTCAATTGTAGCTACCAAATAGTGATTTTTCTTAATTTTAGCCGTAATTCAGAGTGTTTCTTAATTTTTCCAGTAAATTATATCGCGAATTTTCTATTTTTCTCGATTTATGCCATGAATTAGCGTTTTCCCTTTATTTTATACCGCAGGAATTAGCGTTTTTTGCAAATTTCACTTGCGAAAGAGCACTTTTTCTCAATGTTAGCTGTGTATTTGCGCGTTTTTTTTTTATTTTCAAATTTCGTAGGTGTTTTTCCGGCTCATTTTTTAATATCTTGATCTGAGCTAGTATAGCGGTTTATGAGCCCCTCGGTTCGGTCATTGGGCAATTGCGGCATGTACAGCCGGAGACAATCAAATTTAAAAAAAAAAACTAAAGATGTCAGTCCCAAGATTAAAAAAAACAGTCCAACAAAAAAAAAAGAATAAAAAACACGTTTTGAACGATGACTGACGAAAGGCCGGCCAACCTCTGCAATAAAATTGAATGAACTGTGGTGATCAGCGAATTTTTCCAGTCAGTTTTCACGGCTGGATGCCCGTTGACCTACTCTCAAGTGAATGTGAATGAAGCGCTTCGTTACGTTTTAACGAACCCACACACAAGCCGAATGTTTCCATTTAATCACGCGGCGTGCTAAAACTAATCACGTTGAAAATACCTTCGAAAAGATTAATTAAACTGAAATGAGTTCAGAGACTCCTCCGGACTCTGTTTAGAGATAGAGGGTGTGAAGGGATCTAAGCTTTTTGCCCGCAGAAAAGGAATGACAGTGAAAGGTGGCTGTGGGGAAGCCCGTGCCATTGAATAATCTTCTTCACACCCGCATAAAAAAAAAAAAAAAAGGTTGCATGAATCCCTTAGGGCTGGCATTCGGTAACTGAATTTAACTCGTCGGGAGACGCCCAATTTTTTGTCTTTTAGCTTAATTATGTTTGAGTTAGGCAGGGGCGAATCCAGGTCTCAAATCTGAGGGGGGGGGGGTAAATGCCGATGCCCCCCCCCCTAAAAATAATAATTTTTCTCTTTAAATCGCTTGTTTTAAACTGAAAAGTTCAAACAATCCTTGCGAATTTAAACATATGCTAAGCATCATGAAAACCTCATCGGCAGTGGGCCTTTGAATGGAACTGACTGGGAACGCCCGCCAAAGTATCAAAAAATGTCGCGCCAGCAGGTTACTGTCAAATAGAGTTACTGTACTACGAATTTCGACGTTTTCAGTTAGTTCGCTATTATAATTATACAGGGTGGTCGGTTTTGACTTGTACAAAAAAAAATGGGTGAAATTAGACCTCATTTGTGATCGAAAATACCCCACCGGCTATGGTCCGAAAATCAAAACTATTCGAGATATGATTTTTTGAACGATTTTTAAGGCTTAAGTCACTTTTCTCGGAAAAATGCGAGTTGCTCGCTTCCAAGTGAACGTTTTATAACTTTTGACGACAGATTCGGAAAGAGCACAATTTTTTCTATCGGGAAAAGATATTTAAACTCAAATTGATCGCTTTTGGTGGCCTTGACAGCTATTCAAACTGGGCAAAATCCGGAATTTTCAATTTTCCAACAAACGTCAACCCCAACTATTTTACGCTAAATCTCTTCAAATCGGCTTCCCAAGGTCAGGAAAACTTCTTCAATGTGTCCTCTTCAAAATCACTCTCTAAAATTATTTTAGTTAATGGGCAGTTTTTCTGCGCAAATTATCATTTTCTAAAAAAAATAAGGTATTTCTTCCTTCAAAACCGCAAGTTCAGGGTAGTTTTGAACATCAACATTTCAACAACTCTTGCGCTGTAATTTTTTTGTTTGACGAGAGAAACCATCATAAAAATCATTTAAAGTCTTCATTTACATGAAACTTATCGTATTCGTCTTTATTGTCGCTCCGGCAGCTGGCTACCGGATAAATCAAAGAGGGCAGAAATGGCTAATTTTAAAGAAATTTATGATTTGCACATTCTCATTCAAAACGTATTTTATTTTAACATGTTTTCAAAGTGCATTCCATTGCTGCGGATACACTGTCTTGCTCGTTTTCTCATTTCTTTGACTGTTACTTCGTAGGTCAGCGTCGAGTCACGAACACTTTGGGCTGCCTGCCCAATTCTTTCGCGTAACTCCTCTTCCTCTTCCGCGTAACTCTGCTCCCGTGTACTTATTCCGGGCCGATTGTCCACTTCTTCAAGCACCATTTCTTCTGTTTGAACGCCTTCCGCTCTCGCCCCTACCTCGTGACTACTAGAAAAGATCGAACTTTCCGAAATTCGTCGGTGAACTGAGGCAAATGTCCTGTAGACAGGGATACGCCGATTAGGGTATCGTTCAGCGTACAGCCTCTGAGCCAACCTAGAATTTCCGTCGGCCAGGCCGTAAACGAAATGAATGTCAGCGTAATGACTTGCCGAATACATTTTGATCGCTTTAAATGCACGAGTGAGACGTGAAACTGAAATGCTTGGGGAGACTAAGAAAGAAGCTCGAGTGGACTTTGGTACAATGCATTGAAATCTTAAAATTGTCTCCAATACTACTGCCCGTATTTCTCAACGCTCTTTGAGGAGTGCACGAGTCAATAACGTGTAGAAGCAAGCAATTTAGAATGTGCAAATCATAAATTTCTTTAAAATTAGCCATTTCTGCCCTCTTTGATTTATCCGGTAGCCAGCTGCCGGAGCGACAATAAAGACGAATACGATAAGTTTCATGTAAATGAAGACTTTAAATGATTTTTATGATGGTTTCTCTCGTCAAACAAAAAAATTACAGCGCAAGAGTTGTTGAAATGTTGATGTTCAAAACTACCCTGAACTTGCGGTTTTGAAGGAAGAAATACCTTATTTTTTTTAGAAAATGATAATTTGCGCAGAAAAACTGCCCATTAACTAAAATAATTTTAGAGAGTGATTTTGAAGAGGACACATTGAAGAAGTTTTCCTGACCTTGGGAAGCCGATTTGAAGAGATTTAGCGTAAAATAGTTGGGGTTGACGTTTGTTGGAAAATTGAAAATTCCGGATTTTGCCCAGTTTGAATAGCTGTCAAGGCCACCAAAAGCGATCAATTTGAGTTTAAATATCTTTTCCCGATAGAAAAAATTGTGCTCTTTCCGAATCTGTCGTCAAAAGTTATAAAACGTTCACTTGGAAGCGAGCAACTCGCATTTTTCCGAGAAAAGTGACTTAAGCCTTAAAAATCGTTCAAAAAATCATATCTCGAATAGTTTTGATTTTCGGACCATAGCCGGTGGGGTATAAAATAATATAATAAATTGATTATAATATAATTGAATTTTAGACGACCCTTGTCTTGGGAATTTTTCAAGGGATTACTCCCCCCTCACCGCACCACCGTGGTCACGCCTGTGAATTCAAGGGAGCGGGGAGGCTGAAAATAAAGAATTCAACTTTATTGAAGCTAAATACTTACTACTTTTACTTGTTTTTGAGTTCCGAGAAAAAGTTGCTCCCAAGGTGGGATTCGAACCCACGACCTCCTGGTTTCGCGCCAGGCGCTTTACCGCTGAGCTAGCCTGAGAGGCTCACGCTAAGAGCGAACTCCACCTGAGAGAAACTCCCCCTCGGAACTCAAACGCACCCATCGGGTCAGTGCACGTTTAACCATTTTAACCACGTTTAGCCATGGTTTGTGTGAGACGGTGATCTAGTTTCGTGGATCGTGTTGTGCGGTGTTGTACACCTCACGCCTTCTGATCTTCTGATTCACGAAGTGACGACGACTCCGGAACGAAGCTTCAACGTGGTCGTCCGAGTGTTCGTCCACTGCTATTTTCGACTTCTCACCGTGCTGATCTTTTTTAGTCGTACTTTTGCGTTATAGCTTTTTTCTGGTAATTTGAGCTTTACTGCGACGTGTCTCGTAGAGAAAATGGCCGAGGGATGAAGATGTTCAACGTGGATTGCAGTTTTGCCCGTCACTCTGGCAAACCCATTTCACTGTCCCGAGATTATTTTTTGCCCGAACTTGACTTAGTTTGTTATTTTGGTTTCAAGTAAGTTATTTTATCTTATAATTATCGTTATTATTTTATCTTATCGTTATTATATTTACGACTCGTCTCGGCACTCAGTATCCCTGCGGCGCTGGACTTTGTTTACACTTCTTATTTGTTTAAGTTTCTTATCATTGGTGTCTTATCATATATCTATGTTAATTTTACAGGGATCATGCAGGAGGGATTTGGTTTAAGTGTCCTGTCCACGCCGCCCCAAGCCGCATCCGCCACCTGGACGCCCCCCGCGCTCCCGACCACCCATCCGTATGCTCCACTATTGACGCTAGTTTCTTAGACTTTATTTAATAGATCTTGCTTTTTATATTTAATCATTAGCGATTTCAATTCGACATAGGTATTACACAAGTGTAGTGCCGCGTCCTCTCCATAAACATTATGTTTCAATTCAGAGAGGAAGGGTGGAAAACCTCACACCACACGAGTGTATTGCATTGAATGTAAAACGCTATATATGTCTTCTTTGTCACTATTATCAAGCGACAGGGGGGGGAGGGGCATCAGCACAGTATCAACACGTTACAAATTGTAGTTAATTTTTACATGTTGAGACATTTTGCGTGGCTGTAGAGTGCTGTACAAGTACATCAAAACTCGGCCGCGAAGAATTATGTTTTGTGCAGTGAGGTTTTAACAAAATGTAATGCTCACTGTTACCGTAAAACGCGCTGTTTTCAAGTGAGAGGGGGAAACAAATGGAAATAATTCCGAAAAAAATCGCGGCAATTTTGTTGGAAAACTCGTGCACTTCTTATACATCCCGAAAAAACAATCCAAAATTTCATTAACTTTGAATTGTGTCCATGCATGTATATCCCTTAACCCCCCGTTACCCTCTCACCCATGTGGATCCGCCCCTGGAGTTAGGTGGTGAACATACAAGAGCAATACGATATCGTTCCGACATCACCGACGCAAATTAACAACGTCCAGGACAGATAGACACAACTGGAAATGTGTCAGAGTGATGTAGAAACGATGACAGTATGAACGCTGCCTTAGAGAACAGATTTATCCGGAAATCGTTAAAATCGTTCGTAACTGTCTTCAATGCAATAAAACCGAAGTCTGATGATTTATTGCAGCTATCCAATAAAATACAGCAACTCTTACTGTTAGGCCCATTCAAATTCCCACATTTTTGAACTTTTAACTCTATCCAAAATCAATTTTTTGCGGGATTGAGTCTTTGAATAGCCCAATATATACCGGTTTTTCTCCAATTTAGCCGTGAATTGGCCACTTTTCTCGCTGTTATATTCGCGAATTTTAGACGTGATTGTTTCAACTTTTAGCCAAGAAATAAAGGTTTACCCATTATAAGGGGACTTGGCCTAAAAGCGGCACATTAGCGTTTTTATCGCAAAACTGGCCTCTCAACAACAGAATCTGCAATTTATTCTCAATTCTATTATGTAAGTTTTTCTCGCTTTCGGCTTAATAACAGCAGTCTCTGTCACTTTTAGTCATGAGTTATCGTTTTTTCTCGATTTTAGCCGAATTTACCTTCAGAAACCGTAAATTTGCATTTTTCAACAATTTCAGCTGCAAACTTTACAATCACTTATCCTTATTTTCAATCGTGAATTTGCTATATTTCTCAAGTTTACCCTGGTAACAGTTTTTTCGATTTTAACCGCGAATTAGCAACCAGGTTGATTTAGCGCTTTTTTTTTTGCGGACCTGCCCTGGAGTGCAGATTATCATTGCGGTCCATGCACCACGAATGTGCGATGGTTCTTTCGCCAAGTTAACTGAATTCCTCAATGAAAAAGCGGACAACGCTATCACCTCTGGATGCCCACAGGGGTCGTCCCTATCCCCGCTTCTCTGGACAATCCTCATTGATCCCCTCCTCCAGCATTTTGACCATGTAGGATGCTTTGTCGACGACATAGCTGGCCTTGTATCTTGCGAACGACCCTGCAAGGGCACGCCAGCTAGTCCAGCAAACTGCGACGGTCATCAACGACTGGTGTCACCGAGTCCGCCTTAAACTGTCCTCTGAGAAAACCCAGCTGGTAATACTCGAATCAGGCGTAAAAATTCCCTATCTACGCGTAGATATTAATGGCCAAACCGTCCCCTTCATGGCTAGCGCGAAGTACCTCGGCGTACAAATTAACTCTACAGGGCGTCCACGCCCCCACATTGACCAACTCACCACGAAGACTGCAAAACTTGTGGCTCACACACGTAGCCTAGTCGGCCCAACTTAGGGCACACGCCAATCAACACGGCTCATGTATTACTCAGCATGCCTTTTACCCATCGCTTTATACGGAGCTCCAGGTTGGTGAAGACCGTTCTCGAGTCGCGACCGTCGAAAAATTCGCACCATCCAGCGGAATTTGCTGATTGCAAACCTGCCGGCCTACCGCACAACCTCCGTCTGGCCCTCCAAGTGATAACAGCATGACATCCGCTAGATCTTTCACCTTGCCGTCATTACATATTTCATTAAAACCGATCATCTACGCACTACAATGGCCCACTCAACCACTTGATTCCAACCCTTCTTTGACTTGAAATACACAACGAACGGAAAACATGCGCCAGAAAACATATCATGAACAACAGAGACATGAATAAGTGGAGACCTTCTTTTGCCGAAACACAACTTATAACAGGACACGGAGCATTTAACTCCAAACTCCACTTCGCTAAAAGGCGCATCTACCCCGTCTGCCCCTGCAACACCCAAACCCTTGAAACGGCGGAACATATTATTTGGCACTGCCCCTTGTACATGGACGTCCGTCAGTGATTCAAAGTGCCACCACGAAAAACGGACTTTTTATCAACGAAACGTCGACAACAAAATTTCCGACGATTCGCCCAAGCATGGGCCAACCCGTGAAAAAACCTTGAATCCTGGGTCCCTGCCCAAAACACGACCCTGGAAGCCCTACAAGAGCATTCCCATCCGTCCACCCAACCATCCTCACGAGGATGGTTGGGCGATAATCCGATAGTGGCGATAATCCCCCATTTCCAGACCCTTAAGGTTAGGAGATGAAACTTCGCCCTTTTAAGGGCGCCTCCGGCCACCCACAGTATACCTGTAAAAGGCCCACCTTCGCGTGGTCCACACCGTTGGCTGTCAGTTGCCCGCTGGCAGTCACTAACGGGCCGGCTGGCCGGTAACCTGGTCTAGCACGTGTCGGGCAGTCCATCGACAACCTCATCTCTCTCGAACATCACTTCTCAACGTCTCCTCTATTTAACCCTGGCCAATGATAAGTCTGTAAAGGCTTTGTCCGTTACCTGTCGATCCTCATGGACAGACACAAACCATGTTAGGTGTGGTTAGGATAGGAACGGTTTCGAAAACGTTCAAAACAGTGGCAGTCCTCCTCTTATGGTCGGATGATTTTTTCAACACAATTGCCCCACCGCATGTCTGTCATCGTAACGGAATAGAAGACTTCCAAGGTAACGAAGATGGAAAGTCAACTGGGCTGTTTCTCAGTGAATTCACGGAAGAAGAACTTGAGATGGCAATTAAAACTTCCAAAAACACGTCTCCCGGTTTAGACGCGATCTCATACCCCATTATCAGGGCTTTTACCTCAAGTGAGTAAAAGCATTCTCTTAAAGATATTCAATCAAATGTGGAGAACGGGTTCATAAACCTCCTCAATGGAAAGAATTTGTGGTGGTGCCAATCAAATTATCATGGAAATAACGACAAAAAACCAGAGCCCACCGCTAGCAAAATTGTGGTTAGTGCATTTTTGGTTGGAGATTTTTGTGGTTGGGCCATTTCGTGGTTAGAGCTTTTTGTGGATCGAGTTTTTTTTTTTTTTGGTTACAGCATTTTGAGGTCAGTACATTTTGCAGTTACAGCTTTATCTTTTCATTAGTGACATTTGATATTTTTGTGGTTAGAAGACCTTGTGGTCAGAGCTTTTGTGGTTAGAGCATTTTGTGGTTTGATCTTTTTAGAAATACAGATTTTTGTGGTTCGAGATTTTAGGGATTCAAGGTTTTTTGTGCTTCAATCAATTTATTTGTGGTTAGATTTGTTTGAACTCAAGCACGTCCTTCGCGACCCCCCTGCTCTGTAGACGACACCTCAAGTTTTGAGGGCTCAAATTTAAATTAAGTTTGTAAATTAAGATACTCCACGATACTTCCGTGTTCCCGTCGTTCGCTTACAACATGCCTTTCACATTAAACAATTCCGACACGAGTGATTAATCATTAAAACTCACCCAACAAAATTAATTAATTTGCCCTAGCCTGTGCTGAAGTTCTGTTCTCATAAAAATGCCAAAGTTCTAAAATTTGCTGGAAAGAGCTCTATATCTCTCAATATTCATCCCATTTTGTAGATTAATATAGTTCTCTTTAACGGCAACTATCAATTTGAAATATTCAACACGATCAATGAATGAAATTAGGCGGCGCTCACACTAAACGATATGAAAGCAACGCGATAGAAAAGCAATATATCGCCCAACATATCGGTCCGTTACTATGTTTATACAAGCGATACCAAAGTGATATTTTTCTGTTTTCGCCATGAGCTCGTAGGAGGAAGAGGTTCTCATTTCGGCACTAAAATATAAAGAAAAAACACCCCCAGAGGTTCTCACTACATGCAAAATATAAAGAAAAAAAACGAATTTGGGTACATCCCTATAATTTAATTAACGTGAAACACAGTTCGGCGGTGGTTTTTCGCGAATTAACCCATTGTTTGAAGGAAAATTTCATGAATTTTACCGCATGAGCACCGCAAGACATTAGCTTTGTTTGTATTAGCTTCTTCCAGTATTGCAAAAATAAAGCATAAAAAATAAAACACATTAATTTCATTAATATTTTATTTTTAGGGTTTATTGTAAAAAAAAAAAAAAAAAAAAAAAAAAAACTGTTATATGGACATTCTCGAGATTGTCAGATATTTACAGCATCAATTGCCTATGTATTTTTAATGAAGTATGCATGTTAATCTGATAGTTTACGTGATGTGGGTGGTCGTACGTAAGGGTTGAAAATGAAAAAAAACAAAATTTAATCGAGCGCGTCAGATTTTCTAAGGGAATGTTAAGTGAACCTAAAATAAGCTCTCACCCAATATTCTGACGATTTGGAGGTGACGCAAACTCGTGGCCCTTATCAGAATGTGCAAAAAAAAATCGTCATTTTGAAATACTCGAGCGCGTCAGATTAAGATATATATGCTTCATACTGACGTCCTAAACGTGCTCTCTCGTAATCTGACGATTATCTGGAGGGATTCGCCTAATATGACACTTAAAAACAAAAAATCTCGCTATGTTTGGTACCTAAGTCGTACTTTTCTGTACCATTTTCGAAAGAGTAAGATGAGGTTAACTGAAACTGTGATGTAAAGGACCTTTTTCTACAACAGTTGAATAATGATAACATTATTCAACTGCGAGAGAAAAGCGTAATTTTTTTGAACTTCATTATTCAACACATAATATGGCAACCTATTCAGTAAAATTTAGCGCCGGCGCTATCCACCCGTCCTCCTGAATTGGAACATATTACGTTTCACACAAGACGGATGGGCGCTAAGTTTCACTGAATTGGCCCCACGAGTTGAATAATGACTAAACTTTATCGACGAATTTTTTCTATTTCGGCTTATTGAAATCGTCAGATTATATACTTTTCGTTATCCTTGATTTATTCCCTTCATAATAAAAAAAAAAAATTAGCCACGCTCGAGAATGTCAAGATGACGTTTTTTTTTTTTTTTTTTTACAAGTTTGAGGCCTCCTCCGTCTTTGCATCACTCTTAAATTGTCAGATTAGTGGAAAACAGACATTTTTTAGCATGAAATTAACTCCCACTTCCTTAATCTGACGCGCTCGAGAATGTCTGATGATCAATTTTTTATTACTAATCTGACGCTTTATCCTTGACGGGCTGCCACATATACAGGGTGTTTGAGGTTTGTGTGGCAATACTGAACCAATTGTGATGAATTAGGTCATTTAGCATCGATTTCACTAAATACACAATTTAGAGGTGACCAGGATGTGCTTAAGGGGTAGTGGTGGCCATTTTGAACCATTAAAGTAAAGGTTTTATAAAATAAATGAATGCACCTTTCACTTGAGTTCAATTAATAATTCTGTTGTTTCTGAATGTAGCAGACAATGACCATTGCTAACAATAATCTCCAATTGATAAAAAGTGGCATTATTGACACAATTGATACAGAAACAAAGAGAAAAAATGTTGGATAATTAATATGGAAGTTTAACCTAGGCTCTCTACGTTTTTCACATTGTTTGCTGATTTCTGTGGAACATAAAGCAGTAGATGGCAATTGTTGCACATCGTTGGAAAGCTGACAAATTGCAGATGTTTTTCCGTTTATCTGAACGTTTGATGCCACTGAGGTTAGATGAATTAGAAGCGGAAGAGTAGGCAGAAGAAAAACGAAAAACGCATTTTGGGAGATTTTGATCAACTGATATGCCAATCAAAATTGGACAATCACCAATTATTTCGGGCTCATTTTGTAGGCAATTTTGTCCTGTTTCCAACGCACTATTCACTTTTTTAAAATTGATCTCGTGCGGTGACACATCACTTCAAATTTTATTAAAAAAAAAAAAAAGAGCTAATCATGAAAACATCAGTTTTTATTCGATATCTCGAAAACAAATTGACTATCGATAATAGTGTATTTCGTGAAGGTACTCAACTAGGTACAAGGTATCCGCAGTATGTTAATCTGACGCGCTTTAGTAAATCCCGAAATTCCCTCTTGGGCTCCCCTAATAAGAGGGAAATCCACGATTTCAGAAATAGTTTATCCTACTTGCGAAGCCATATGGACACATTTGCACCCTCAATTCATGCCCATACCAGACGGATGAGCTTGGACAGCAATATCCAAGCGTCATTTTGAGTTGTGGAACTTGCCTCATTGCATTGGTTCAGTCGACGGCAAACATATTCGAGTGAAATGTTTCAAAAATACGGGATCCCGAAACATTAATTACAAAAGGTTCTTTTCAATCGTGCTCATGGCTAAGGCTGACGCAGATGGCATGGTTCACTCTAATTGATGTTGGAGATCTCGGACGAAACAGTGATGGGGCAGTAGTTCGCTATTCCTCTTTTGGAAAACTACTGAGAGAAGGAAAGTTGGATATTCCGAAGCAGTGACGACGAGGAGTTTCCATACTATTTTGTTACCATATTTAACTCTCCAACGCCCAAAAGTGAAATAACGATGTTTTGCAATTTTTGGCGAATGTTTTACTTGAGTAGGACACTTTCCAAGGTGTTTAAGTTTTCCAGCTGTTTTCCAAGGTAGCTGATCAGCTACAATCAGCCCGTCACCTACAGGTGACATTGGGTGTTTCGCCAAGTAAATTGACGAACGCCCAATGTCACCTGTAGGTGACGGGCATATGTAGGTCTAGATACACTATTTTCAGTGACGATAGGATATCCTTCCCCAGCTTCTCAGAAGAGAATAGGACCTGTCTCCTGAGTTTGCTGGAAAGGATAAATTGGTTTGGGAGCCATACTAGACCGTCCCGAGTCTGGGGTCCAACCGGGTTGGTATGGTGTATGGGCCAAAAACGAATGACAATGAACGAACGGCGTAAATGGACGGTAGCAGGTTCAGAACATACGACAATGCTACGAAATCATCCACAAGTATCAAAACGCCAGTGAAAGTAGAGTGGCTTGAAGAAATTCAAAATCCCAAACGAAGAAGAAAACAAATATTATTATATATCATTACATAGATACAATTTTATAACTCAAATTGTGGAGTGATGGCAAACCAGCAATGAATGTTTAGACCAACTGCACAATCGCGGCACCTGGTAGCTTTGTGGCACTGTCGGCACCGCCTTTAAGAACACTCTATACTTTCTCGTGCCTCCGAATTCCATCATCCTTTTTTGACAGTTTAGGAACTGAAGAAACAACTCTTGCGTTCTTCGCAGGATTGCCGTACTTGAAGATGTAATTTTGCACGACTGCTCGGCGGAAGTCGCAGTACGTGATGCTTCGAGAACCCGGTTTTTTTGGCTGGATTTGTATAGAAGCTATGCGTTTTGACACGCCCCATCGTTTTTGTAAAGAGAACTAAATAGGTAAAAATTCGTATTCTAGAGGTTCTGAAACATGAAAAAAACATGTCATGACCAATGTTTGCGACCATCACGACGGGAGCAATAGTGCATTTTTCAAAATGAAATGCACTAAATGTCACGGTTATAACGGTCACTAAGGATGGAATCGGGCCGGGCCGGGCCGGGCTTCGACTCAAAATCGACCCGGCCCGAGGCCAGACGTTTGCGGCCCGGCCCGAGTCTGGAAACTTCGGCCCGGCCCGAATTCGGGCCGATTTTCGGTCCGAGCCGGGCCAGCCCGAGTTTTTTACGCTTGCATAAATTGAGCATAAATCTGCACTCCAATGCAATGGCTGAAAAGCCCGCATTCCACCAATCACATGTACTTCGAGAGCGAGGAAAAAACACCAAATATGTGAGGGAGAAGAATTTTTCAAAAAAGCACGCCTTTGCCTTGAACAAACGCTCGCTGTGTGACTCTTGAGCTTTTTCGGTTCACACACTCTGGTGGACATTTCTCCCACAAGTCGACAACCTTTTAGCGCTACAGGGGGGGGGGGGTCGACTAGATTCACGGCTCCAATAGTAGCACAATAAGCTACCTATAGGCTTCCTTGCTAAGGGGAAATTGCCCCCGCCCTCCAGATGAGATTGACCAGACGTAGACTTGAGCTTTTTGGTGAAAAGAGGTAATCTCTCCATGTTTAAAGAGTTTTTATTTATGAGGTGAAAGAATGTCCAACCAGGCTTCTTAACAAGGAGTTTTTTATTTAAGCCGACGTTTCGCCTTGACTAGGCATGTTTCACGGCAAGTTCTACAAAGAAATCAGGTGTTAGCGCTCACATCCAATACATCTCCAACACAATCTCATGAATACATACAAAACAATAAAATTCTTGCGGCGTATCACAGTGAGGTCTTAAAGCTAATCCAAGTATAAAGCATACTGACTAGAACGATGTAAATTCGTGTTGGACATTCTTTCACCTCATCAATGAGTTAACGGCTTCATCTCATAAAATATGCATCACGACGGGAGCAATAGTGCATTTTTCAAAATGAAATGCACTAAATGTCACGGTTATAACGGTCACTAAGGATGGAATCGGGCCGGGCCGGGCCGGGCTTCGACTCAAAATCGACCCGGCCCGAGGCCAGACGTTTGCGGCCCGGCCCGAGTCTGGAAACTTCGGCCCGGCCCGAATTCGGGCCGATTTTCGGTCCGAGCCGGGCCAGCCCGAGTTTTTTACGCTTGCATAAATTGAGCATAAATCTGCACTCCAATGCAATGGCTGAAAAGCCCGCATTCCACCAATCACATGTACTTCGAGAGCGAGGAAAAAACACCAAATATGTGAGGGAGAAGAATTTTTCAAAAAAGCACGCCTTTGCCTTGAACAAACGCTCGCTGTGTGACTCTTGAGCTTTTTCGGTTCACACACTCTGGTGGACATTTCTCCCACAAGTCGACAACCTTTTAGCGCTACAGGGGGGGGGGGGGTCGACTAGATTCACGGCTCCAATAGTAGCACAATAAGCTACCTATAGGCTTCCTTGCTAAGGGGAAATTGCCCCCGCCCTCCAGATGAGATTGACCAGACGTAGACTTGAGCTTTTTGGTGAAAAGAGGTAATCTCTCCATGTTTAAAGAGTTTTTATTTATGAGGTGAAAGAATGTCCAACCAGGCTTCTTAACAAGGAGTTTTTTATTTAAGCCGACGTTTCGCCTTGACTAGGCATGTTTCACGGCAAGTTCTACAAAGAAATCAGGTGTTAGCGCTCACATCCAATACATCTCCAACACAATCTCATGAATACATACAAAACAATAAAATTCTTGCGGCGTATCACAGTGAGGTCTTAAAGCTAATCCAAGTATAAAGCATACTGACTAGAACGATGTAAATTCGTGGTTGGACATTCTTTCACCTCATCAATGAGTTAACGGCTTCATCTCATAAAATATGGAGTTTTTATTTCTTAATTTGTGACCGTGGTTTCGGTCAACTATACCATCTTCAGATAAGGTTTAGGGCGTGAAAACCACTCTCGCCACATGACTTTTACTAAAACGAGCCGTGATCACAGGCTACACATGAGCCTGTCGGATTAGCCTGCGATCACTGCTCGTTTTACTAAAAGTCGTGTGAAGAGGGTGGTTCTTACGCCCTAAACTTTGTCTGAAGATGGTCTAGCTCTAGTGGACCGAAAAGATGGTCACTAATTAATAAAGACACTTCAAACGTGGAGAGATTAGCCTTTTTTACCAAAAAACTTTCCAAACTGCACTATCTCATCTCGCATCAATACAATGAGACGATCAATGAGATTGAAAAACGCTCGTCTCCAGGAAATTCCGCACTCGCGTATGATCTTGCTTTCCTACACAAGTCGTCGAAAAAGCGAGAATGTTCAATAGTGATGAGAAAAATGGTCTTGGTCTTCTCGCGAGACTCTTGCAGCAAGACCAAGACCAAGACGCAAGACCAAGACTCTCTAACGGCTGCAAGACCAAGACTTGAAATGCAAGACCAAGACTTTCTACAAGACCTTACGAACGAGTCTTGCGCAAGACCAAGACTTTCTACAAGACCTTACGAACGAGTCTTGCGCAAGACCAAGACTGTGTTGCAAGAGTCTTGCAAAAAGAAGTTCTGCTTTTAAAAACCGAATTTTGTGGGTTATGCTCTTCCAAGAACACATTTTGCTGATTTGGCTCCTATAAAACTTAGTTTTGGCGATTTTTGCATCATCAAAAACACATTTTCGTGGCTTTAGCTCTTTATTTGTTCTAGGAAGAAAAAGAAGGAATGAATGGGGGGGGGAGATGGTTTTCGGTTGGTTCCAAAAATAACGACATTTTGTGATTTTGGATTTTTCTAACCCCAATTTCACCGGAAATTTTCAGTCTGCCATAACAAAAGTCTCAGAATTTGCACCTTCAAAATCCAATTTAACAGATTCTTGCTATTTTGGACCCCGCAATTTCGCGAATTTACCCGTTATTAAATACCAAATTACTTAGTTTTAGCTCTTATTGAAATCAGTTTTTTACAGATTTGGCTCTTCAGAAAACTTATTTCGCTCTTTTCAAACCCCAAATCCTGGATTTGGCTCAATTCAAACCCAAATATAAATGCCCCAATTTTTGTATATTTAAACTCTTTCAAAACGTAATTTCGTGAATTTGACTCCTTCAAAAACTCACAGATGTTTGCCATATAAAAACAAACTCTCGAATTCATTTTCGTCAGTTTCGTGGATGTCTGCTCTTCCATAGTCAAATTTTGCGAATTTGGCTCCTAAAAACTCCAGTTTTTGGAATTTTTGCTATTTCAAAAACCAAATTCACATCCGCGCGTTAAAACCCAATTTCTTGGATTTGGCACCTTAAAACCAATTTCGGGGATTTACGCTTTATTAAAATCAGCTGTTCCTTACCAGATGGACAGGTTTGGTTCGTTCAAAAAAGTAATTCAGCTCATTTGAAACCCAAATTTCGTTATTTTGGCCTTCTCAAACCACACATGGTTGCAGAAGGGTGGGGTAGGTTACATTTTTTTCAGTATACGGCGAGATATGAAGGAAAAATACGAAGAACATCCAAAAATATCGGAGGTGGGGTTACATGAATAAAACTGAAAAAAAGAAATTTTTCATTTCATAAGTCCCGAACTAGGTTGTTTTTGAGTTGTTTTTCGATATGCAATGCAATTGTTTTCTTCAAAAAGAACAACAAAAACAAAAAACGGAAGACAGACCACTCGAAGTAAATACGAAAACAATTAAATCAACAAAGCAAGACCAGCAAGACTCTTGCAGCAAGACCAAGACCTTCGAGTCGCCTGTTCGACCGAGAGATTACACTTGCCTCTTTAGTCTTCCTAAAATCTGGAAGATTCTTCCTCATTATATAATCCATGGAACTGGTCTTTTAATGATTTTTTTATGGCGAAAATGAGCATTTGCGAGCTTGTGGCCTACCAAACTGGGCATTTTAACAACGCCCTTCCTATCGCGAAACTCCATCACTCATCTCTTTCATCATTCTATCAAACTCGTTTTACTACTAAAATGGAGGAAAAAAGCGAAGTAACAAATAAAACGAGGCGAGTATAAAATGTGCATTGTTGTGGAATTACCCAAGAAAATTTAATATATCGTCGGCTAAGGCGTGACCCACCACCAAAGGATATTTTCGGCTCGCTCCAGAGGCCTCTCGGGCATTTCTCTTCTTTCGGCCATTGCATTTCTCTCTTCATTCATGAAACGGAAAATAAAACTTTTCCCGGGTGACATGGCTTCCATGTAGCGTTGCGTGACAAGGAACCGATAGGTATCGCTTCAGTATCGCTATCGTTTCAATGTGAACGCTTCCGTACCACTCCGACTAATTTTCAGTCGTTTTTATTCGTTCGAGTTGCTTTCACGTTGCTTCGGCAATATTGCACCGATATCGTGTCGCTCCGGTGTGAACGCTCCCTTCAATAAACCAATAGGTATCGCTTCAGTATCGTTATCGCTTCAATGTGAACGGTTTCATATCACTCGCACGCGGTTTTTGTTGTTTTTATCTGTCTGAGTTGCTTTCATGTCGCTTGGACAATATTGCAGCGATATCGTGTTGCTCCAGTGTGTACGCCGCCTTAATGGACACAATTTGATCAATAAGACACTCGCTAAAACTCAAAATAATCGAAGAGAAACGAATCTTCGAATTCATTCTCGTCAATTTGTTTAAAAAATTAATTTAAAAATAACCAAATTTAATTTCGAAAAAATTGCCAGTTCATCGATGGGGAATTTTGCTGTGGTCATTTTAAGCCATCATGAGAAGAAATCGAACTAAAACTCTGATAGGAGATAGGTTTGGGGCAAAAAAAGTGCTGAAACGCATTCCAAACCTTAGCAATTGTACCGCTCAACAAATCTTATTCAAATTTTAGCAGCGTCTTCTAGGAACCTAGATGGCGATTTTGAGCGATCGATCATCAAATTTTATTATATTCTATTGAAATTATAAGGGTCCAACCGTTTTTACTTCGAACACATTTGTTATAATATCTTCCAAATCGCTCAACCAATCGTTTTCAAATTTTACGGTGTACATCTAGAGATGAAGACACAACTTTTGAGCCATCAGTCGTCCAGATCTGTCGAGAAAAAAGCGGACGACGGACGACAGACATCAGACTGAAAATCGAGATTTAGGCCTTTTCGGGGTCCAGGAACAAGAATCTGGTGTCAGCTAATTTTTTTTTTTTTTTTTTTGCCATTACCAAACTTCCTTCCCTACGGGAACATTGAAGTAAAAACCAGACTAAGCCACAAAATCCATGAACGATCTATTTGTGGATGACCAAATTTGTAAGTTACCTGCACGATAATTATCATAGTTTTCAATTGTTCGCTACCATTTGACGGATTTGTTAACGGAATGGAATACATCTTGACATATTTATGACTTGATCTTGAATTTGACTTCTGTAGTTCTGTGACGGATAGCTTGAGTTTCTGGCATTAAATTGACATTGTATACAATGTAGGCCATTTCTATGCTCCGGTCTCATGTGTGAAATGAAAAGGTTAGTGCCTGACTACGCCCAAATAAATAATGAAATAAGTAGTACTCTTTATTTGTCTCAAAAATTTAATTCAAGCGACCCGCCCCATAAAGTTTTCTCATTTTCTCACAATTCCGCCGCATTTTGCTCCTGTTGCCGCTCGAAGTAATAATTATGTTCGTGCCTGCGAGACACCCAATGAGCTTGCCGTGCTTGAAGAGGGTAAATAGAACTAATTCACGCTATCCACCTTCCCTCGCTCACTCAATTCCTCATCACAAAAGCAATGCCACAGAGGCCTCTAAATGTAGGAGTAAATCATACAATAGGCCTATCCTAAAAAAAGAGAGCTTTCACCTTCCATAACAGTATCTCACTACGAAAAGCTGTCTCTCGAGGGAGATATAAATATTTTTGCGGCGTACATTCTTTTTTGTTTCTCTTTTAAAAGAAAAAGTACTGCTTTCGTAAGAATGTAATGAAGTCCCCGCGGTCTAAATACTGATTTTGGGCGTTAGATTCAACACGTTGATGTTAAAAATTCAAAAATTCGACTTTTTCAGTGCACAACCTTTTATGTATGATTTCTATATGAAGAAGAGAAACACACCCACGACTCTTTTTACGGTGTTATTTGAAGGGGAAAAATAGAGACCAACGGAGCGGGCAGTTGAAGAGATTATTGAATGTTCTTTCGTCCCTGTTTTCTTTTTGAACCTTTTTTCTTCTTCCTGCATCCTTCGCAGGTAATATTTTTTTTTTTCTTGGAGGACTGTTCAAAGTTTTTCCAACTAAATGGGATGTATCCTAGAGGAAATTGCCTTGGGAATAAATCTGGTCTATTCCTGAAAAAATATATTTGTTTCTACCTCTGGGATAGTCAGACTTCTGTAAGGGTTGCCAGTGGGGCAAAGGGCTTTCCCATGGAAAGTTTTCACCATTTCCCGCGAGGTCGGGGTCAGGCAAAAGGGTTGGAATATAGTAACCCGTGTGAGGTGATGAACAAGAAACAAGGTTGCCCACACTTGAAGAAGAGGAATGAGACGCCTTAACCCCTTCAAAACCCTTTCCATTCAACCATCCTCACCCAGCGATATTTGCATTTACATGGTTTGACAACTTTCGCATTCCCAGGCCTTTCCATTTCCCCGGTTTTAATCAAACGAACGCTAAGGCCATAGGAGGTGAACCGTGAGAACTAACGGCTACAGACGTCGCGTTGGTATCTCTCCCTCAACATTGCAAAACAGTGAGTCTTTGAGCGCTGGGGCGCTAAGCAACGCGTCCTTTTGACTCCTCACCCATCACCCCCTTCAAATAACATCAACAACCTTTGAGAACCCAATTTACTCTCGTGTTACAACATGACCGTGTACGAAAGTGCGGCGTTTTTTTGCCCCCCCCCCTCCTACCATCCCCCCATTTTGTCTGAGGTGGGGAAGACACAGCCTGATTAATAGAGGGTGGAGGACTTTTCAGCCCATCCTGCGTGATTCAATTTAGCCCACGTGTAACAACGGGGTGGGAAGGGAAGTTAAACTCATTAGCTTATACAGGCCTGGCTACTCGCAGCCTCCAAACATTTTAGGCTTGCTAGTTAATTACGAAGAAGGGTTTTTGTGTTTTTTTTAGTTTAAACCAACTCTTTTTATAAGGAAGTCATTCGATATTTACCGAAAAACTCCAGTGATCTGAATTCGGAAAGACGTATACTTTATCATCAATAAAATGGGAAATGATGAAGTGTTTAGGGGTTTTCAGTTGTTTTTTTTGAAACGTTGAGTGGAGATAATTCATTATAATGTGTTTGTTCAGTTCAGAAAATGGTAGTTCACGATTTATACCAACAGTTTAACCCAGAAAATTCATCATATTTTGAATTGGCCTCCTCATCCATTACGTACATCGCACCGCAAATAAAAAGCGATGAAACTATGCTTTAAACCCCCTAGGGGCCATATTTAGGTTAATCGATTTTTTTTTTTTTTTTGTTATATGTTAGCCTTTGGTTTCATTTGAATCTTCGAGGGACGTGAAAAAGAGAACGTTTAGCCTGCCGAAAGGGACTAAACTGCCTATTATGCTCTCGTACGCAACAAATCCCTGAAGGATTTAAAAGCACAAAGAGTTCTCTTCGATACCCTGGCGACACACAATCCACAGAAATCGTTTCTGAAAACCAACTCTTTCAGCATTCCTTTTCCACTAAAGCACACTCGTTTTATCCAACGTAATGACCCATTCAGTTAGTTAAAGTCCACGTTAAATAAACTCTCTTTTAAACCGTTGAATCAACTCCCCTCCCCACCTCTTGACCGTGACCTCTTCCAGCTTTTAATCCTGAGCAAAAATAATAACGGTAATCAATCGTTCTTTTTACCGCACAAGTCTTTTGTTCCGAAAAGTTCAGCGGTGAAAAAGCTATTTTCACGCGGTGCGCTCTTCTAATGAAAAGGCCTCTAATTAAAGTGCGGTTTCATTATGCGCTAGTTTAGCTCCCCCCCGACTGCTCTCATTTCGACGTTTTCTCTCTTTGCTGCGCGTCATTTAGGCATTCAACCGAGTCATTCGATAGAGAGAAAGACCAATGGTACTTTGCGTGATCATCAAGTGTCGGTTCACATCACAATAGGTTGGGCTGCGTCATGAATGTTTGTGCGTTCCCCTCCCCATCGGTTGGAGTTGAATAGCGAACTATACAATAAGTTTTGGCTATTCATCTGTTTTCTAGTAATGACTGCCCCCCCCCCCTCACCATAACACACCCGAACCATCGAGGCGGAATATTTCAATTGGGAAAACTCAATTTCCTGAGAAAGGTGCTTGGATGAAGCTGGTACCATCCATAGTGTTTTATGCCCCCAGCAATTTTCTAATGATAGAATTCATTCATTAGCATTGAAACTGAGTGAAACAATACCCTTTTGAGAAAGCATTAGCTGAGTGAGTGAGGTGCAGGTAGAACTTTTTCCGCTTCATCGGGGGAAAAAAATGGCTCACCCGCTGATTGTTTAACCACAATAAAGAAGAACTTTAAACAAAAATCACCTCCGAGGTTAGACATTGCAATGTCTCGTTCTATTCTCGTTAAGCCCAAATATGAAGTAATTAGGTTGAATGTTTTGAAACTGCTCTCCATAATTATGTCATACCCTAGTCATCCTCTTGACCGATTGCCGCCCCCATGCCCCACCATTGTAAAGCTTCATCCTTCACTTGTCAATGCTGTGCGAATGGTGTGAGTGTTGAAGAGGGTGCAGCATCGCTACTCTCTCACCACTATAATTGGTATTCCTTCGACTCCGTACAATGAAGAGGTGGGGCTGTTTAATAGACATTGATTACACAGATTAATGTATAATTCAGTTTCCCGGCGGGTTAAAGCTGGGTTTATATCGTAAACCGTGGCGCCACGGTGTATATTGCGTGTGTGTTGTTGTAGCTGTGAGGTGGAGGTGGAGGGATAGGTCATTGGGGATTAATCATAGCTTGAAGGCGTTTGGTTATTTATTTGGCCCTTCCTCATAGATCTCGAGTGTGTTTGTGAACGGAAGTAATTCTGCGCTGAAGGTTTAATTTATGTTTGTTTTACCGCAATGAATGGCCAGTGAGGCACATACTCCACCTCCCCAGCGACATACAATTATACAAAAAGCGGAATGTGTGTCAACAGTCAACACTTTTCCGAACCACTAGTTATGACAGGCTTGAATTCATCGTAAATTATAGTGAATCATTAGACCCCCGTTCACAAGATCTGTGTTATATGCGTCTGTGGAGCCTATGCAACCTATCAAAATGCTTCATTTTCGAGGTAATGAGTTTAGTTGCATAGAGAAATGCATGCGAAGAGAATGTGAACGGGGTGAAGGTATATGGGTCCATTTTTCTGTAGTACAGGAATGTAGAAAAATATACCATTTCCCACCATTGGCTTAACAAATTTATCTTGACTATCAATCGGTGCCTGTGGCGATAGCGTGGACCCAGCTCCCATGGTTCGAGATCTGCAAGAAGCCTGCCACCACGTGAACAGTATAATGACCCACATTTTTGGGTCAGATGATGTCAGGACGTTCCCCTGGGTCACGAAAATGCGTGCAAAGTCTCTGAGACCTTTCAGTGCCGACTTGTTTTTTAACTATCCCCCCCCCCCTGGCAGCAGCTGCAACCTGCGTTTCCAACCGACATTTTACTTTTCCCGTCAAGGCAAGCTCGAAATTCCGCCAGAAAACCATCGAAATCCACCCGTAATGAAAATTAGTATGCCTATTCATAATAGGCCGACTAGTGATGCACGAGACCGAGACCGAGACGAGACTTGAGTGGTCTCGGTCTCGCTCTTGAGGGGTTGGTCTCGGTCTCGGTCTCGATCATGAAAAGTCGGTCTCGTCTCAAAAATTTAAAGGCACGAATTCAAAGTATGTGTGATATTAGTGGCCCAGGGAAGTATCAAACGCAAAATTAGGGTTCCCTTGCACTAAGCGGCCTGGCCGCGGCAGCCACTTGGCTGCTGTGCAGTTGGGCTTGTTCTGGTGGCTGCCCCAGCCTGGAAATCTTTTCTGCCTAGTGCGTGGGTACCCATAGGCCGCGTCCGCACCGGAGGAGGCAAGCTTAGCGCCTGGAGGGTAGAGAGACGCTAGGGTGAAGCATCCAAGTAAACGAACTCAAAGAAATGAATTGCCCTGGCCGCACCGAGAGCTTGGACGCTTGGGTTAACTCCTAGTAGCTATCTAGGCGAACAGCTCCCACTGTTGTACCTTGGATGCTTGTTTGGAGATTTGTGGGCGAGGAGGTGGCGGGTCATTTTTTTCTCTCTCTTTCAGCTTGAAACAGGTGAAGGGCGCTAGCTCTCTTTATTTAGTCGTTGTCTTCTATTTGAAGTATAATAATTGCATACATTCCTCTTGGTATCCCCACAACTCCATACATATACATATAGGACATTGAATTTCCCTAGCTCTTCTCTCGTTTGGTTCGTGTCGTGCTCGTGACCAGAATTAACAGACATGATATTCTTAAGACCCAGAGACAGACACTAAATGTGAAAAAGTGAATTCACTCCTCAACAGCTCTGCATCCACTCTCGAGGAGGAAAGAAGAAGAAGAAGAAGAAGAAGAAAAAAACATCCTAGTTATCCACGCGTGCATCCCACCTGCTATCCTTGCCAGTAGCTAGGCACCTATCGACCCTTCAGCCCATCCTAGCGCTAAGCTAGCCACCTCCGGTGCGGACGCGGCCATAGGTTGCAATGTATTTCACTTGCCCCCCGGGAACCCTTACCCTTTTTTTTTATTACGATACGTAGGCATAAAGGAGCTTTTAACGAGCGAGGCACGATGTTTGTGACAAGAGACGAATTCGGTAGAGTTTGTAGTGCGATTTTACGCCTCAGGATCGTACGCTTTTTTTTAACTTCGATCGTACAAAGCCTTTTAAAGCCAATTAGGTTCATAATTATTTAATTTAACGGTTCCGTAAAGTCTCCCATTTGCCACACAACTTCATTTCAGACAAATAAAAAAGAAGAAACAAAAGAAGCGCGTAAGATGAAAGCGGGCTTGCCTCCCTCAATCCTTCAACCAACTCACCAACATAATCAACTGACTTTGACATTTTTGGGATATAACTTCCACGGTTCCACTCACCCTTCAACCATCTTTCATCGTGCTTAAAGACCTACTTTACAAACGCCGTGCGGTAAAGAGAGAACTCTTTTATCGTGACTTTTTACCACACGGCGTGTGTAAAGTAGGTCTTTACGCACGATGAACATCTGCTTAAACAATTCTTTAAGAATGATCTTAAGAATAGTAGATTATACGACTAGGCAAGAAAGCGATTTTTTCGAGGCCGAGAGAAAAAATTGGACGGGCGAGGCGTATCCGAGCCTGGCCTTTTCTCGAGACCCCAAAATCACTTTTTTGACGTGGCGTACAGTGCTCTATTATTAAAACATGGGCGTCACGGCGATAAAGTGAGTGTTTTATCCCCTAGGCTCTAAAATAATCAGCTGTTTTAAAAAAATAGTATCTTACATATAACGAGACACCTAAGTGCCATTTTACTTGCGAGTACGTTGTTTGGCTGGCAAGGCCAAACATTTCAGTGCAATCGTAGCTGCGAAGAATCAGCGCCCGCATCTTGTTGAACGATTTGCTGCCATCTTGGGCATCTCACGGTCGTTGCCTAGAAGTGGTTTATGATCGGTTCTCAAAATGAACTTTCTGCCTCGAAGGTACTGATGAGGCCATTGAACAGAGGCCTTTTCGCACGATAAGTGAAATAATAGTATATTTCACTACAAGTGAGGGAAGTGGAGTTTTACCTGCGAGTTATGTTTGGCTCACGAGGTGGGGCCGTGTGAGCTAAAAACAACGAAAAGAGTGAATGCTTCTTTAGAGTTGTGGATATTATTTTCCGCACGACCAACAGGTTTAATTGTCTTTTCTGCATTTGTTCGGAGGCAAGGGTACGCTAATTGAATACAAAAATGTTTTTCACTTTCATTCACTAGTGAGTGAAAACCTTCTTGTTTCCTTCGCTTGGGAGGGAAAATGTTAAATTATTGGCATTCTGCCTTACTTTCCTTCACTGGTGAGTAAAAAAATACTATTTTCACCTAGCTCAGCTTTTCAAGTAAAAATAAACTTCCCTGTTGAGGTACCAGGAAGGGGAAGTATCACTTCCCTCCCTGATCGTGCGAAAACCATCATGTATAATTCATGAAAGAAGAAGAAATGTGCGTGTTTCCTATGATAATTTTACAAAAGTAAATTTTTTCTTATAATTTTATGTCATTTTGTGCGTTTGGGGGGTGGGGGGATATGTCCACCCCTTATAACCACCACAGCCCGGAGGCCCATAACACAATAGTTGTCTCGGCATGAAACAAGGTCATTTCATTGTTAAAATGTTCTGTATTCATAAATAAGCCATCATTCGTTCAATCTTTTAATTCCGAGACCGAGACAGGTCACCCGGGTCGATGTTTTCAGTATTCAATGATCAGTTTTACCTTTCTCTTTCCGCAGAATTCCGCGCAGAAAACCCTGCTTTTACTCGTTGGTTCGTTATCATTAATTTGCGGAGCAATAGTTCTGAATGCTCTACTATCTGTGCTTATGAAATTCGGTCTTCACTATACAGTGACTGAACATACCAAAGTGCATTAAAATGGCTCTAAATCCACAACATATTTTTACTAATTTTAATTCTAGTCGGTGCCGTAGCGGGTTGATTATGCTGAGAGTTTTTCTGACCATCATGCTCTGGAGTTCACGCCACCGGACCGTGGCATAAACAGGGACCACAGATCACGTTGTCTCGTCGGCTGCTACGTCTGTCTAACCTTGATTCTCTGAGAGCCACCCTGTCTTCCCCTGGGGTTTGCCTGAGCTGGGTTTGCGACTGAACCTCAATCAGACACCAGATGTCTTTTTGAAGACTTTCCTACACGCGGTTGACGTATCCTGCACGTGGAACTCAGGAAAGCAAAGAATGAGGAAGACCCAGAAATGTGCTTGATATGGACCAGAATTGACGTTGAAACGTGCACGATGTGTGTCCTTCCTTCATCTTGCTCAGTGCTGCGATCTGAGCAATGCTAACGCGTGGAGATCTGCCTTGACGTCGACTCGTAGGGATTACCTGCGGAGTCTCAGGCTCAAATATAATGACAACCTAATAGTGAATTCAGTCAACACGTCTCAAACAGCCTGAAAACTGATACATGATGAACTGAAGAGACCTTGCCATAACTCTGGGGAAACTGTTGGAGCTGAGCTGACCACCGGCGGTTTCAATTTTTTGTTTTTTTATTAACTGTGCTGCTCGTCCCTCTGGCGAGGTTCCGGAGTCACCCGATCCCTCCGATAGTCGGATCAATTTGAATGGCTTGGACGACAAATTTGATATAGGCGAATTCTCCGTGGAAGAGGTTAATTCGGCCATTGACGCTTATGAGCTGACTGGGAACGAGAATTGGGAATGCTGGGCCAATTACAGAGTCCCTTTGCCATGATTGTGTTTAATAACTTTGTTTGTCTTGGTAGCGTGCCACCGTCGTTTAAACTCACTCGTGTTATCCCAGTTCCAAAGAACAGTGAAAAGGATTATGGTGACTATCGGCCGATTGCCATTGAGAGTGTTCTGCTTAAGGTCTTCGAGTTTCTGGTTGGTGAACGTCCACCGGCGTTTTTGGAATCTTCCGCAATTTTGCCGGATTGTCAGTATAGTTGTCGTCGTAGAGGCCGGAGCACCACTACGACTGCTCTTGATCTGTTGCGGCAGTGTCTTCGTGGTCTGGACAATAAATAAAAATAAATAGAAGGTCTCTTTGTGTCTATTCGACCTTTTTCGCGCGTTGGACTCCATAAACCTTGATGTTCTGAGCACAAAGCTGCACATCCTGCTGCCCCCTCTGGCTAAGCCCATTCCCCCCCGGCCTTGTTTTTCTTTCTAACTGTAAGTTCTCGTTATTATTTATTTATTCCTCACTTATGGTATATAAAGAACACTTCGCACACTGGGAAGAACAGTGGTACAACTTAAGTAAGTTTTCTGACCTATCCAACTTGGATTAAATTAAATTAAATTAATCCCAACTGGATTGGCCAGAACAACTTTTTTGAGTTGTACCTGTATCCTTTCCAATGTGCGACTTTTTGATTTTGTGTAATAGTGAAGATACCGTGGTTATTGACCTTGGAAGTCAATGCCATTCACGAAATTAAATAATAATAGGTAATAGTTTTATTTTTTAAATAATAATAATTTTTATTCTTAATGGAAAAAATACCGGCTTTTGCTGTCCCTGATCTCCTGGTTGACCTCGTTTCTGACCCTACGGTAATCATCAAGCACATGGGACTCCCTCATTCTACGAAAACGAGACCGCAATTTCTCCCGGTATTTAATCCTTCCACGCAACTCAGGAGTGAGCCAAGGCGCCGGTTTTCCCCCACGACGAGTGCAGCGACGAGATTCAAGTGGAGCTACCGTATCAAGCACACACGTCAACAGACCAGTGAATACCTCAACTTTTTCCTCGACAGAAACTGAATAATACACTCGATCCCAGCGCTGCCCTGACAACACAGCGTCCAGACTGTTGATATCAACATTTGTTGGATTTCTACGAAAGACAAGACCAGATAGAAGAGAAACGGGAGGAACGAAAAAATATAAAAATTAATGCAACAAATAATTGACGACCGACTTGTTGACTTCTACGAGGGAAAGATAGGCAAAAAAATACACAGAAAATTGGACAAAACTACGCCAATCGAAAAGAAAGGACAAACTGAACAGCCAAGGCCTATATACAACAAAATTATAAAAACTACAAACGCAACTGCTACGCTGATGGCTCCCACCGCAGGAAATCGTCGGTGCACCTGATGACGACCGCCGGCTCGCCTTCCTTCCTCCTAACCAAGACTCTTCCACGAGACACCCAGGCAAATTTCACGGCATTCCTCTTCTGGATCTCTTTTGCCCGTGATAAAAGCCATCTATTGAGGGCAGTAAGGCTTTCATTTACGTAAACTGGGCGATCAGGACCCTCGGTGAAACCCACACTCTTCAATGAGAAGTCTCGCTTGACGCGTCGCAACCTCACAAATTCATCCCTAACGTCTTACGACCACCGATGAGTCGAGACAAGAGGAACCGTTAGCCGGGCGCTAAGAGTCCTTCTTTGTAGGCAGGCGGGTGACATCCAAGACATCGGCAGGCTGCAATTGAACTCCAAGACCGTTGGCAACTTTGTGAATCATCTCACGTAGATTCCTACCAGCGGCCACCGGAAGGCCCCGTATCTCAAGCTTGTTTCCCCTCTGCTCTTGCTGGCAATAATTGACCACTGACTCCAGCCTGATCATTCTACTCTTAAGCTCGGTGTTCTCACGAAGAATATTCTCATTGACCTCCCTCAAGTTTGCTGCAGCCGCCGAATAACCCTGAATTTCCTCTCTCAGAGATTTGACCTCATCCCGCAAGTTATTGATCGCCAGCAGAATCACAGACGCATCCCCAGATGCAGAAGCGGCTGAGTCAGCCACGCTGGCAGGAGTTCCGATTCTTCCACGAACACATGGTGTTGGTGCGCTGGACACCAACACATCGGGGACACGAGAGAGGCTTGTTCTCCTGTTTCAGTCCTATGAAAAATCCTCACGCAAGCAACGCAGTTTAACGCGGTGGGCATTGTGGACAATAAATTTAGAACAGCCAACACACATGGGTGATTTGGAGGAAGTCATCATGGCGATGTGAGCGCAGGAAGCCGTTGTAACAATAAACACGTGAGAGAAAAAGCTTAGCCCAAAACTCAAACAAGTGTTGCGGGCTCTTGCATACCAAGAGCAAGGACAATATAAAGTAGATAAATAACTTCGTCGATCGACGGAAGAAGAGACAGGGGTGGGCAAATTACAGGTTTTTGAGTAATTAATTACAAATTACTTCCAAAAAAGAGGATTATTTACAAATTACCAATTACTTTTTCAATTACCAATTACCCAAGAGCTGGATTGGTGGAACACGCAAGCGTCTTGCTCTTGTTCACTGTCATTTTTTTAGTGCGTCCAGCCAACAATCGAACGTCAGAACAGATCTTTGAGATAGGAAGCAGGCGGAACGCATATCCCCAACATGCCAAACGCGTCGCATGAGTAGGGTTGCGAAATGTCCGGGATCAAATTTGCTAATTTGGCTAATTTTGCCCCACATCCCAGCCTGCGAACTGTCACGGGGAACCCCGGATAGTCATAGTTTGCTAATTTGGCTAATTCGCTAATGGCTGATTCCTGGTCTCGCGATGCAACTTCCAGACTAAAATTAAGAAAAAAATCGCTGATTCGCGGTACATGGAGTCCATTCTACGAATTAATTGTGGAAATCAACGCAAAAGTGTTGTATTTGGGCAAACCCCGCGGTTAAAGTTGAGAAAACACGCTATAATATTGACAAATAAAAGACGCTTTCAGGTTGAAATTCGACAAAAAAAAAATGGCAAATTCACAACTGAGCGTAAAATCGCCCATTCGCGTATGAAAAAGGGAATAGGATGCTGAATGGCCGCAAAATTAGCACAAAACGCTATTTCACAGCTGAAATTGGGAAAAATCGCTAATTTGCAATTTGCAGATATAAAGTTGTGGAAAAACGTTAATTCGCGGGTACAAAATGAAGAAAACCAATAATTCGCGGCAAAAATTGAAAAAATCACCAATTAGCGCAGCTAAAATTAAGAAAAACGTTAATTTTCAGTTCAAATTGGGGAAAAGTGCTAATTCTCGCAGCTAAAAATGGAAAAAATTGCTCATTTGCAGCTTAAATTGACTCAAACGCCAATTCTTGGCAAAAATTGACAAAACCCGGTTGGTGATTCACGGGTTGGAAACGCTACCATGCTGCTAAAATTGAGAAACATCACTAATTCTCGAAATAAGTGTCGTGTAATTTATAATTTAGAAATGATGATTTTTTGACAGAAATTGATGGATAGATGTAAATTTTTTGGTTTGAAAAAAAAAAAATTTACATTTATAATTTAAATTCGCACCTTCTGAAGGCATTTTTGTAGCTAAAATTCAGAAAAATGGCAAATTCGTGCATGGCTATAGTATAATGTTAAAAAATACGCTAATTCACGGCTAGAACTGAAAAGAAGCAATAATATATATCTAATAAAGTTATATAAAATTGATAATGCGGTGGTAAAATGTGAAAAACCGCTAATTTGCGGGTAATATTTAAAATAAAATAATCAGCCTGGTCAAAATTAAGAGAAAGGTTAATTTTAAGCTTAAAAATTGAGAAAATTGCTAATTCGCGGCAAAGAATGGAAAAAATCGCCAATTTACAGCTGAAATTGCGTCAGACGCCAATTTGTGACTGAAATTGAGAAAATTCGCTAATTCACAGGGTTGAAACGCTACGACGCGTCGCCGCTACAATTAAAAAAAAGCGCTAATTCGCGGTTGAAATTGAGAAAAATTCTAATTTGCGCTAAAAACTGAATATGCGCCAATTTGCGGATTCTGAAGGCAACTTTTCAGGCTGAAATTGAAAAAAAAACGTCAATTTGTGGCAATAGGTGAAGAAACCGCTAATTCGCGAGTAAACTGAGAGAAATCGCTCATGCATTGCGTATGGTGAACCAAAAAAATCCTAATTCGTGAAAAGTCCCTCTATTTTGCGGCTAATATTGAGGAAAACACTTAAGAAAAACGTTAATTTCCAGCTGAAACTGAGAAAAGTGCTAATCCCTTGGTAAAAAAAATTAAAAAATCGGTAATATGCTGCTAAAATTGAGGTAAGCGCCAAAACTCATGGATAATTAAGAAACATCGCTCACGGGATAAAAACGATACTTCGCTGCTAAAGTTGAGAAAATGCACAAATTCATGGCTATGGTAGGGGGTAGGGCAAAACCGCTAATCTGCGGCTGAAATTGAGAAGAACGATACACTCGGCCAAAATTGAGAAAAGCGCTAATTTACGGGTAGAGTCCAAAAATCGCCCTCAACTGAGAGATTGAGGCTATGATGAGGCCAGCAAGATGTCCAGATTCAAGAGTGTGCTGGCTGGGTGGAATGATGACTGAAATGTGAAATCACCCGCCTCTTTTCAACCTTACGAGATTTCAATCTGATACCCCGCCCCCAGGCAAATTCCTACTTACGCCACTGGTTTGGGGTTTCGATCTTTGAAACTTGTGTATACCGTTTTTCTCAAATTTCAAATCTCTCGTGTCATAATTGCTTTGAAACTCTTATTTTTCAGAGAATTTCATGCAAAAACTCCTCCAAAAGCTCCAAGTAAGGCGCGAAATAGTACCCGCTGAGTTTTCGAAGTAATATTGGCTCTGAAGATGGAAATGTAATTGGTAATTGTTGATTACAAATTACTTCGAAAAAATGCTTTTAATTACAAATTACCAATTACAATGGCGTGTTGTTATCAATTACAAATTACCAATTACTAATTGTAATTGAATTACGTAATTCAATTACATGTAATTCAATTACTGCCCAGCCCTGAGAAGAGGTCAAAGTATTTTAGACAGACACGAGCTATTCTATATCAACAAAGAGCACCCAACATACCCGTCGTCACTACGTAGACAAACCGAAGTTCCCTTGAAGCACAAGCCGAAGCCCGTGATCACGGGGCGGGGGGGACGAGGAGAACAACAACTTCGCAAAACGAATGTCACACGTAAGCAATCCAAGGCTGAAATGTTCACGAAAAAAAAAAAAAAAAAAATCAGGAAAACCAAGGAACAACAGAGAGGCACGTCCGTACAGGTCAACGTCAACACTCGTTCGTAAGGTCTTGTAGAAAGTCTTGGTCTTGCATTTCAAGTATTGGTCTTGGTTTTGCAGCCGTTACGGACCAAACCATTTCTGTTCATCACTACAAAATGCTCTGAATCACTTGTGAGTCTAATTTTTACAACAATTTCAGTAATGAGAGAAGATATTTATGACATTGGGCTACTCTGAAACTGAAAGTCTCAAAAATGGAGTTTGAAAAAGGAGAGGAAAAAAATGATTTCATTCCCTTCCTCGATACTCCGCCCCGGCCCGTTTCTTTTCTCGTTCTGCAGAAGTGAGAAAAACAAAAGAAAAGAGCCCATTAAGATCATTTATTGGGTTCTACAAATCGACTACCTCTCCCCTCCACCAAGACGAATGAAAAGGCTAAGACTCGGCCTTACATTTAATTAAAGTATCGGCGTAGGAGTGGTTAACATTCAGCCATGACGTGTCGATTCGGCTTGTCAATTTGTCATTAATAGTGTTCGGTGGTGTGGGTGGTGGTGGTGGGGAGGGGTGATTTTCGGAGGCTAACTGTTTTAATGGTTTTAATTTCCTGATACTGAAAGAGGAAAAACACAATGTTGAGCTGCCGGAAGTAATTTATGCGCCTACAAATCATGATTAAAATGGAAATAATAAACGAGTACGCTTTTAAATTATTCTCTGCGAAATTTGAAACAGTAGGAGTTCAATATGCGTGGGACCATCAAGTATAGTACTGATATAATCCCGAAATGCAATACATTTATGTGAGTGCTTATATACCCGCCCCCTCTTAACTATTAAACAATTTCCCTCATTTTGGTGCTGCAAAGGGGTTGGCAGGAACGCCCTGACGATTTTGCTTACGCTCGATCTCACAATATGTGAGTTATATGATGGAAAGGTGTGAGAGGGTCTTTATGAAACTCTCGCATCATAATCACCAAATCATCGCGTTATTACACGACCATGAGTATCCTCTCGCCCTCCGACCCCCGTGACACCATCATCCCCCCTCATCGCACCAACCACCGAAACCATAGTTAAATCAAAATGCTCTTCTCACAAAGCACTAAACCTCTTCGCTAATGATTCTCTAATGACGCTGCGTACACATCTGAAATCACGGCGGGATACAATCAGTGCAATGGCCCGTGGGCACTTGACATCGACCCCTTTCATGCCAGCCCCCCCCCCTCTCCACCACGTAGGGGCTGCCAGCCTAGGATTTATTTTTAAGTTCTACAGCATCCCCATTCTGGTTTTAATAAGTGTCAACACTTTTGGGCTGCGGGGATTTCTATTCAGGGCCATTATTCAGATCAAATTTAATAGTCGAACGTCAAAAATTACCTCACTGACCGTCAGTGTTAGTGTAAGGTATTGTTTCCATTTTAATTTGATCAATAATTTTGAGCAAAAACAGATGGAGACAGTAGCCAAAGAAATGCGCCCCAAGCGTGTTTTTCCTGTTGTTTTTATCGTGGTACTCGAAAATGTATTTATTTGTTGTGTATTTTACTCGCGAATGTAATCATATTGTATTCCACGCACGCTATGGGGAGAAAAGAACGCAGGAAAGCTTTGAAAGGAAATTTTATTTCCCGAGAGGATATGAAAACGTGATACCAGTTTATGCGGTTTTTTTTTCTTTTTCTCGCTTTGGCACTATTGTTCCGAATGTATCATATTCATGTTTAATAACAACGTACACTATTTTAGCATTTCTTTTATTTTCGTAAAGTTGAGAGAACGTAGTTTCCGGTTTATTTTACACACGTTTAACGAGCCAGGACTTCAGGAGGACGTCAGAGCGTCGAATCTTCAAAAGAAATCTTTCAAAGTCGAATAAACCTTTGGGCAATATTTCGATGCGATAACCGCGTATGGTTGCTTGCTGCCTACGATGACTTTTTCCTTGGAACTTAAATAATTCCAAAAGTGCACCGCTGTGCTGTTTTCGAGGAGTTGTAAAGTTTTATTCGCTTCACGTTCAAGCGAAGTGAAAAACATTAGCCGTAAAATTCTCGAAATGTTTACCAAAAATTAGCATTTTTTGTTCACCGTAACCATACACTGCGGAATAGCGATTTCGTCTCAGTTTTAGCCGCGAATTTGCGAGTTTTTCACTCATAGCCATAAATTAGCGCTTTTCCGTAATTTTTGCAGTGCAGTAGCTATTTCTAGCCCGTTTATTGGCGAATTTTGTTCATTTCGCACTGCAAATCGGCAATTATTCCATTTTTGACAGTGAATTAGCACTTTTTGTTTCAATTTGGGCTGAAAATTAACTTTTCTTTTCATTCTAGCCAGAATAATTACTGATTTTCTCTACATATATTAGCCGCAAAATGGTGGGTTCTTTTACATTTTGGCATCGCATTAGTAATTTTTTTCAATTTTAATTATATGTAAAATAGGGCTTCATCTCAGTTCTATCCGTGATTCAGTGTTTTTTCTTTCACTTATAACCATGAATTTGCCGTTTACCTCAATTTTAGCCAAAAAGTTGTCGTCAGAAGGCGGAATTAGAAATTCCAACACAATTTATTCGCGATTATTTTCCTCAATTTTAGCCGTAAATTCGCGTTGTTTTCAATCTATCTGTGAATTTGCGAATTCCCTTATTTTTTCAGCCACGAATTCGTGATTTCATCAAATTTTAGCCTGGAATAACACTTTTCCCCAATTTGAGCTGAAAACGAGAGTTTTCATTTATTTATGACAGGCTAATTATAGTTAATTTTTCAATATTAGCTATTTTTTTTTTTTTTTTTTTTTTTTTTACACTTCAGTCCCACGTTGGCATTTTTCCTTCAATTTTTGCTATGGATTAGCGTTTATTGTTTAGTTTTAGCCTCGAACAGAAGCTACGCATTTGCGTTTTGTCAATTTTTCAAGGTTTAGTGACTTTGTCGGTCGTGCTCTCATCGGTATACAAAATAACGGCCAACGAAAAATTTAGAGATCTTTTTTATAACGACAATGACCTCTTTATGACAAAATCGACAATGACCTTTTTTATGAACTCTCGATCAAAATGACTTATGTTGTTTTTTAACATAATATTTGTTATTTTTTAAAATAAAAATTGAGGTTTGTTAGCCGTTGGCACGCTACAACTCCGTTTTTTTATTATTATTATTATTATTATTATTATTATTATTTTTATGTCCTGTCCTTTTTTCACAGGGCTAATGTAGACGCGGTATTTCTAATCTGTGTTTCCGCGTGGTAGGGAGAAAGGAGAGATTTTTCCAGAATTTCTCCGTTTTTTCTTGGTTTTTTCATAGATACATATGGTTTTTATACTTTTTGACATCACGACAAACGAACATTCCTAAAAATCTTAAAAATTTCGTGACAGGACAGAAAAGTATCCGTGTGTACAGGGCTTAAGTAATGTATTATGGCCAGTTTTTGTAGTGAAATCTTGGAAAGAACACTTCAGGTTTTGAATTAAAATCCTCTGTTTTGGTGTAAAATTGTCTTACATGGAAACAATTCGTCAGTATTCTGTATTCTGAATGGTGGTAAAATCTTCAGATTTTTCAAGTCATCAGTTTTGTAAAGAAATTATCAAATTTTAGGGTAAAAACGTCAGATTTAGACCCGATTTCACCAACTTCTTAAACCAAGATCAACAACTAATCACGATTAACAATGTAAACACTTGTATCGAAATTCATATGGGTCGCTATTGGCAACTAATCACGATCAACTTTAAACGAGATCAATTTTCTTGGTGAAAATGGGCCTTAGTGAGTTGTGAAAACTTTATTTTGGGATAACCTTTCGGCTTTTGCGTGAAATTGTCTGTTTCAGAGTAAAATCTTCAGTTTTGGGTTGAAAAATGTCGGTTTTTATAGTGTTATCATTATTATTGATGAAAAGTCGGACACCTAGTATTGGAGGGCTAAGCCCTTCCTACAACTGTTATTATTTCTCAGGAAAAACTGCCAGGTTTTGGACAGAAAATCCTATGTGGACGGCTACAATGATAGTTTTCATTAGTAATATTAGTATCGTAGCCCTTTTTGTGGAAATTAAATTTCCTGGGAAAAATTTGACGATATAATGCGCCTATAATCTGAGTAGACGAACTCCCACAGTTCTCTTGCTGGGGTCTCTGGGTGTATCTGATGATATAATGTCTTCTGCCCACTGCTGGACCAAAGGCTGGCTACGCCCAAACGTTGCGGCAGTGGAATGGTCCAGGGATTAGAACGCGCGCCTCGAATTGACAACCAAACATGTGAGGGGGGGGGAGGGTGAAGAAAAAGTAAAAATAAATGAAATGCACTAATAAAATAAATCAAGGTGCTTCTACAAAAGTAAAATAAGAGCTTTATGAGTAATTTACCTTTTTATCTTGAATGGAGTTGGTTTTATTTTAATTTGCAGGTCGAGCGGCGGGAGAGGGTTAACTACTGTTTCAAAATAAAAAGTCCAAATTCCTTCCGGAATGTTGGAACCGAATGATTCTCCTCGTTCGAATAACGTGGGTACCTACTACAAAAAATAATACAATGGATTTTTATGAACAAGCAAATAAAACTTCTGTAAATTTTAACGAGAAAGTATAGTTTTCTCCCTACAGTATGCGGAAAGTATTGTCGCAGCTTATCAGGCGAATTTTTGTGTTTAATCAGAAGTCCCCCTCCCACCGCCCACCAATTAATCATAACACAGTTCGCTTTTTTAACAATATAAAATGCTGGAAAATTAAAACAGGCTTTTTTCATCTCGCAATCAAATTATTTCACCTCGTGTAACAGTGGGAGGGATATTAACGGTTCATCAGGCGAGTCTTTGATACTAGGAACGCTGTCATTGTTTTCAGAGTATTTCTCAAGTTTTGATTTACTTTTATTTCCTTTTGTACATTGAACTTGGCTTGTTTTCATCAACAAAAGTTTCTATTATTTCAAAGAATATGACCAGTTCAAATTTGGCCGTTAACTACATCGCTTTACTGACATCGTTATGCTCGTGAGACTATATCCAAGAGAGGTCGCGCGACGATTACGACCCAGAAGGAGGAGACTATGTCTACGGAATTTTTTCATTCTTTTGGCTATCTGTTTTAGTTCCTACTACTATGATTTGAAATCTTTAATTTTTCCATCGTCGAACGGAACGAGTATACCACCTACAGTGATTATACACCCTCCAAAGCCGTCGCCATTGACGTGCTATCGTGACGAAAACAAACAAAACACCATCGAAACTCTGGAAGAATACCTCGTTCCCCAAGATGAATCATTTTTCTTCGTTGAAACAAATTGTCATGAAAACAACGAGCTTGAGTTCAACCCTAGACAGGCTTGTTCAATCGAGTCGGTCGCTCGACTCAATCCGAACTCTAGCGTTTACGTTTTGGTGCCTTCGCCGGTTCATCGGTTGAGCAATTCGGCTCACATGGAAGCGTTGCTACAATCCTACAAAAATGTCCTCGTTCGTCACGTGAATATGGAAATTTACTTGAATAGATCCCCTTTGGGTGGACGGGATTGGGAAAGTCTTTTTCGGACAAGCAAAACTCCTGTGGCTCACGCCAGTGACGTTCTCCGCTATTTAACTCTGTCGAAATTCGGGGGAACCTATCTCGACATGGACATCATTCTTTTGAAGTGAGAAGTTATTTGTAGCCCCTTCCATAATTTTTCAATGTTTTTCTCCCTCCCTTTTGTAAACTGTTTGGTTTTTCACAAGGCCCTTCAACCGCACAAATTTTGCTGGAGAATTGAACCATAATAGAGTAGGATCTGCTGTGCTATCGATAAATAAGGATCACCCAATTAATTTGATGAACCTGGAAAACTTACTTGACAATGTTCGTCGTGAGGTTTGGACCAATAGTGGACAGGATGTTATATACAAAAGTCTAGTCAAATTGTGCGGCGGCATTGAAAAGGTAGGAAGCACTATATTGTGCGTACGGCACCGATATTTTTATTTATTTGTTTATAATTATTATTTTTTCTTCGTACTTCCAACTTTAGACCTGTAATATGACTGACGACCAATGTGGAAACTTCAAAGTACTGCAAGAGTTACAACTTTATCCCGTTAATTCGGAAGAGTGGTCATTGTTATTTGATGAACTAGTGGCGGCTAATACGTTGGATGAGATAAGTGATAGCTTTACGGTGCACGTTTGGAATCATGCAAGTTACGCGGAGAAAGTTTTCGTTGGCAGCAAACAACCATACGCGGTTATCGCCTCGAAATACTGCCCAAAGGTTTATTCGACACTGAAGTACACTTTTTAACAATATGAACCCCTGGGCCATCGCTACCATTTGACTTTTGTACAAAAGATTCCTTTTTTATCTTATAATCCGGCTTTTTTATATTCTAATTTTTTTATACAGCGTAAATGTTTCATTACCTATTGTGCAGCATATTACTATAATTGAATGAAAACGAAAATAATGAAATGTGAGAGACTCATTTTGACTAATATGTACCTTCCACTGTTGCAAAGAATGCAAGATATTTAAAATTGAGGTAAGCTCAAAAACTGAAAGACCTACGGGGACAAAAACCTACGCCCTGCCAACGAAAGCCCCCCTCCCGCCATCACTCACTCCATTAACACACCAAGAGGAGAAGCGAGTCCCTCGGCCAGAATAAGGGACAGTTGCTAGTTCCTGGTATGTATTTTCGTGAAATTGATTCAAGTTTCATGGTTCCTTTTTTTAGTAACCGTGGGACCCCGGCCTAGTCAGAGTCATGACAGCGCCCTAAGACTGGCGAATAACCGGAAAATTACGACAATTTGGAGCTTAAAATCAATGAAATTAGACGTTTTCTGGCTGAGTATTCGTCAAATTGCAAGTATGAAGTCTTTAATTGCATAAAATTCCAAGTTTCTGGTCTATCATCTGCGATCTATACATGCGAAATAACTAGCTCGGCAAATAGCAACATTTAAATCGTTTTCCATTTGCATAAAATTCAGCTCTTATGCAGCGTCTAGTTTGCGGCTTCATCCGATTCTTCAACTATTCGTTGCCAATAATATGATCGCTAAGATACTCATCTTGATTAGCACGCGCAATCATAGCTTAAATTGAAAAATCTTAAATTGACTATTTCCTCGTGACAAAAACCACTCAACGCCACGGGGGGGGGGGGAGCCACAAATTACAAGTTTCGAGGGATACAGAAATTAAATTTGAAGTTTCAGGGACTCGGACAACGTACCACTCGGACAACCGCAGATACTCGTAGACAACGATATTGAAAGTTTCGGTGGATAATCAGCCGCAAAATTGTTAGTTTCAAGCTTAGCCCTAAAAAGCCACGAAATTGAATATTTCGGAGAATAATTATACGCGAAATTGCATTTTCCCCGAGAGCAATGGCCGCAAACTTTCGAATTTGAATAATCACCGGCAGTGAAATTGCGAGTTCGGATAGATAAACCGCCTCGAGATTGTAAGTTACTGAAGAAATTTGCTGAAAATTACCGAGAGTTGAAAGATGCTCACCAAATTTTTCGCAGAACACTTGATTGAGCCCATGCAAGCGCTATTCTGAAAAATTGAGAAATGAACCAATTCGCGCCTTGCGGAGGCCACTTCGTGACTAAAATACACGACATACGCTGATCCTTATACAGTTCACTATAAATCACTATAATTTACGGATGGTATTGAGGAACAGGAAAATTCGTAAAAAAAAAAAAAAAAAAAAAATGTAGAAAAAGAGCTAAGTCGCAGGTAAAATTAATACAAAGTGCCGATTCATAACCACAATTGAGACGAACGCTAAATTCGAGACTAAAAACGCCAATTCACGACTCTCTTTGATGAAGGAATCTTCTTGGCCAAAATTGAGAAAAGGCGCTAACTAATGGCCAAGAGTAAAAAAAGCCGCTAGTTTGCGGCAAATATTAAAAAATTGCTCACATTCGCGAGTAAAATTGAGAAAAATCGCGAGTTCGTGGCTAAAATTGAGAGAAGCGCTAATTCATGACTATGAGCGTTTGAAATGAAAACGCTAATTTGCGGCTAAAATGGAGAAATAGCTCAAATACGCGGGTGAAATCTAGAAAAATACGCAAATTCAAGGTAATAATAGGGGAAAACGCTAATTAGCAGTTAAAATTGAGAGAATGCCAGTTCGCGGTCTTCTGGTGAATGCAACTTTAAGGCTATGATAAAGGAAAAGTGCTAATTCGTGACTGTATGAGTGAAAAAACCCACTAATGCGCAGCTAAAATGAAGAAAACGCTAATTCGGTACTTCGCTTCTGAAATGGAGACAAATATCCAATTCCCTGCTTAAATTTAAGAAAAAGTGCTCATTCGCGGCTTTAAACTGAGAAAAAGCTCTAATCTGCGATTAAATTGTGGAAAAAGCGCTGATTCGCGGCTAAAAGTTAGACTGAGCCATAATTTAACGGTACGTGGTGTTTATTTCATCCGATTTGTCGAAATTATGCACTGAAATCTCCTGATTTTCTACACTTCTTTAGCTCCCAGAGTGCCCACCCTTGCGATAACCCCAGGCTATACCCATGCCCGTTAACCTTCAGCTTGGCTAGCGGCCCCAGCCTTAATAGACGGATAGTGGCTATCTATTTTTAACTGTTTTTTGAGCTTGGGTGACCCCGCGCGTGGGCTCAATTTGCGGCAGGCCTTAAGGAGGAGTTATACATGTGCCTCCTCGACCCCCCCCCTCCAATCATACCTCGCCAACTCGTCGTTACGTAAATTATTGCCGTAGTTTTGCACCAATCAGGAGAGTGCGCGTGGTCGTGGGACGGGACGCGAGACGGGACTTGAAAATAGTTTGCGCCTTTGCGGGACAAAACCAAAATTTCCCGCGCGGGACGGGACTTCCCGTGCGGTCGTCCCGCGGGAAATCATGATTTGTTTGTTTTTTTGTGTTTTGTTTTTTTTTTTGTTTTTTGTTTTGTTTTTTTGTTTTTTTTTGTTTTGTTTTTTTAATTGAAAAGTGAGATGAACGGGAGAAACCAAATAATTTGTTTCCCTTTTTTGAATCAATGTAACAGAAAATGCATCTATTTGGCTCAAAATTTTCCATTTTGAACACATTGAGTATACCTCTTATCCTTCCCTTACAGTGACGGATCCAAGGGACAGGCCCAAAGGGGTCATGGCCCCTCCCTTGGAGTATGGCAGCCACTCTTTGTGAGTTGCAAGGTCACAGGAAATTATTTTTGATGGAAGCCAAGCTCATAGAACATTATGAAAGATTGAAAATCGCCGCATTAAACTTGAAAAAAGGGGCAATATCGTTGTTTTTGAGAACATTTGGTCCCCCGACGTCCAGCGGAGAACAGAATGTGCGAGGAGCTCGTCGACGAAATCATTTTTGACCGAAGCCAAGCTCCCAGAACATAATTTACTCCTAATACGAAATATTAAAACTCGCCGCATCAAACTTGAAAAGAGGGCAAAATCGTTGTTTTTGCCAAAATTTCGTGCCTAACGACCCGGAGAATAGAATTTGCACTGATCTCGTATTCAAACGAAATAATTTAAGATTTTGACTATTCCGCTCCATAAAAACGGCTAAACAGAATGTAATCGCACCCCAAAGTGGCAAAAATGACGATTGGCGCCTTGCAAAGAGCTGAACTGACTATACATTATTTATATATTTATTTAATTTGGATATAACATTTTATCACATGGTATAATATTGAATAAGTACACAAATCCGGCTCGATAATAAGTCGAGACTTGTGGTATCGAGCCGAGCCGCCAACTACGCCTGAGTCCTTCTAACTAATAAGGAATCGAAAACAGGTTAACAATAATGACAGTACTAACATTAATAAATATATGAAATAATAAATAGTGAAAGAATAAATAGAAATATCACTATCAAATATATATGATATAACAAGGGAAAGAATTCGAAACAGAGCAATGAGCTTGAAAATCCTGATAAGCCATAAAAGGCGTAACCATAAAGAGTTCATACAGAAAGTAGTAGACGAGCAATAAAATACTTAAATTTATTTAAAGAGGGGAAACTGTGAATGCTTATATTACAAAAGTAGAAAAAGCTAAGTGCCTTCATATAAGCAGTACGTTTAAAGAATTCGGTATTAGCCCTAGGTAATCGCAGGTTGAACCTCGAAGCCGACCTTAGATGGGCCCTGCAGGGAACGTACTCTAAATTAATACCTGTTTTATAGACCATGACACGCGCCTGCAGAGTAAATAGTTTTTTTATATTCAATAAGCCCAGTTCTTTGTAAAGGGTTGATGTCGGATATCTCAGGGGCTTCCGGTGCAAAACTTTGAGCAAGCCATTCAGGACTACCTGCAGAGGCTTAAAACAGGAACTACTCGCAGCACCCCAGGCTTCCAACCCATAACGCACAACAGACTGGGCCAACCCAAAGTAAACGATCTTACGCAGCCTGTCATCAAGGATCTTACCTAAAATCTTAAACGGATGGAATAATTTACGCAGTCTCTTCGTCAACAAGGAAATGTGAGATTTGAATTTCATATTGTGATCGAAATGTACACCTAAATATTTGCACGAATGAAGAAAAGGCAGAGAACCACATCGACAGAGCGTACCCGACGCACTCAAACAGCCATCACCATGAATAACCCTCAGGAGCCTCAGGAGTTAACGAAAACCTAATGACCGACGTTTTCAAGACATTCAGACACAATAAACTTTTACTGAACCACTGCTTTATCAATAGGAGATCAGCATTAATTCGAGGGACCAACTCACTGTAATCAGTGCCCGAGAATATCACCGCAGTATCATCAGCGAATCCGAATACTCTGCCCTGAACGTCTATATTCATTAACTCATTTATATATAACAAAAATAGGACTGGTCCCAAAACTGTACCCTGGGGAACTCCAGCACAAACCAGACGAACGTCACTCATAGACTCCCCCACCCTAACCTTCTGTGTCCGCCCAACTAAATAAGAGCTAAACAAATTTAGTGCGGTACCCCGAATCCCATATTTCCACAACCTTTCCAATAAAATGCACAGAATCTAAGGCCTTCGTTATATCCATAAAAACTCCAATAACTTTTTGACCTTCATCAATCTTAGATGAAATTTGCGAGCTGAGGGCGAATAGTGCATCCTGAGTGCCTCGTCCACTTTGAAAACCAAATTGATTATTGGAAATAATATTATTCTGGCTTAAAAAAGCCGTTAACCTGGACTTGGTGCATTTCTCTAGAATCTTAGCTAATGAAAGAGAGAGAGCTATTGGCCGATAATCACTCATTGACGACTTATCTCCTCCTTTAAACAAAGGAACAACGCAAGGATTCTTGAAACTAGACGGAAAGTGGCCATGACAGAAAACCAAATTAATCATGTGGGACAGGGGCAGGCTGATATGATTCGCTGCTGAAATTAGGACTTCATTAGTAACAATACCAATATTATAAGTAGTATGTTTTTTCAGCTTCAGGAGATAGTTTTCAATTTCGGAAGGCTCAACCGGGGCCATAAAAAGAGAGCTGCGGCATACGGGATCACTAATCAATTTACTCTTCAACACTTCGATTTCATCAGGGCTGGGTGATGTAATATCCTTTTGTATATCAAATCCAACTTTAACAAAATACTCATTAAATTTTTCTGCTACCAATTTACTATCCGAAATGGATTCACTTTCCTCCTTCAACGTAATACAAGTCGAGTGAGATTCTTGCAAGGTGTTCGACACTGTCTTAATAATACGCCACATAGATTTCGAATCACCACCAGCCTTTGCTATCAACTCAGAGTAGTGAATAAACTTGGCATTCTTTATGAGTAAATTCAAAAGGTTCCTGTACTTGATATAAAATTCCTTCAATTCAGTATTATAGGGCTGATTTTTACTTTTAGCCGCAGTTTATCCCTTTTTCTAATAGACAAAATTATTCCATTGGTCATCCATGATTTCAGCTTAGCGAACCTTCCAATAGCTTTGTTTAATTTGAGAGACGAACTCGCCTGCACATGGCCGCTCAAAACTTCAAGAAATGCATTAACTGACTCATCCACATCATGACTTGCAAAAACCGCGTCCCAGTTTTCAATGCTGAGTCTTTCGCGAAGGGACTTGAAACATATAACTGCCTTACCAGGAAAATCCCTCCTCTTCCCACTATCACCCTCAGCTTCAGCAACACCAAACGAAAGAGAGGCCAGAGCCATACTGTGGTCAGATATCTCCCCATCATAAATTATCGCCAAACTATTCTCAACTAATGATCTGGTGACATAGATGTGGTCAATACATGAATTGGAGCACCGAACCGACCTAGTGAATTTATTAATATAGGAGATGGCCCCAGACTTAGCTAAAATATCCTGGTAGCCCTCTGAACTAGAAGATCTCGATGAAATGTCAATATTAATATCACCACAGACCACAGATTTGGATCCCAAGGGGTGTTCAGAATAATATTTGTCAAGAGAGGTCAAAAAGCCATGAACATCCCGAGCAGGGGATCTGTATATCGCCAAAATCGAAATTATCGCGCCCCTGAACCTAAAAGACGCACAAATAGAATTACATTCATTTATAACATCAGTCTCAGAACTCTCAATTATGAGATTCCGATTCAGATACAACGAAACCCCCTCAGATTTGTTAACACTAATTTTGCTCTTGAACTCAAAATAACCCGGTATTGGAAAAGAGAAAAGATCATTAATTCAAGTTTCAGTTAGGATAATTGCATCGACAGGACATTTTAAGGAATAAAGAAATGAAACAAACTTGTCAAAATTACACTTAATGCTCCTAATATTTTGCACGAGAAAAATTAGGCCATTTACTTTATTCAAACTAATTTCAATTTCATCGACAGGTGTGCATTGTATAGTTTCACCCACCCCAACATTATCTAATGGCGTTTTCTATTTCCACAAAAAACTGCTCTGGAGTTTCTCCAGCGCTGCTCTGATAGTGTTTTAGGCGATCCATTTGCCATTAGGGCCGCCGTGGAGCAACTTGTAGTGAGTTCCATTTGCCATGTAGTCTCGCTGCAGAGCAACTCTAGAGCAACATTTATTGCTCCGGGAAATTTGACGGAGCAATGAACATCTTGGAAGGTAATACGATAACAAAAAACAAAACTTTGCTCATTCCGGCTTTTATAATTAAATAACTTGTGATGTGTGTAGTTCAAAGTGATGAAATTAAACGCTAGAAGAAAATGTTTACGAGATTACTACTTATAGTGAGCACCAAGAGGACAATTTCTTTACCAATTAGGTACCCAATAATTTAACAAAACTAACTATTTTATTTCTCCATCTCGAAGTGAACTTCAGCTCGCAGAATCAGTTCACCCTGATAAACCGACAAAATCCATTTGCTTCCCGACAAGAGACTTCGTTGGAATGTACATGACATTATCGATGATAAAACGAATTTAATCTTGAATAAATTTTTTGCAAAGCATCTTCCAAAACGGGAGTTCGAATGTCAATGTGTTTCGTGTCACTCGTAGCTGAGTAGAGCTAAAATTCAGTAGAATAATTACGGTTTGACACTTATTCGAATTCACCTTGTTTCTGACCCTTCTAGAATTTCTTTCTTTACTCATTTTTTTCTGTCTCGATTTATTCATTGTCTTCTTTACACCATGCAGCGCAGATTGAATTGCATTATTCTCATTGAATTTCACGCGTTGTTCGTCAAACGATGGTCGTGATGGTGGTCTTGGGAGGATCGCATAGACGTTACTCGGCCAAAACTTTAATTAAAGCATTACATTAGCCCGTCAAGTTAACGTGGAACTCGCCCTCCTGTGATGAGCCCTTGTCATTTTCTTTAAATGTAATCGAGATGTATTCCATTATTTCTCATTCGCCGATACCGCGAATTTTAGGTTTTGTTGGCAGTTGTATCAGATTAATATGCTTGATGGGCACTTTGAAAATTTTAAGCTTATAAATTACCCTTTCTTAAATCAGACGTCGAAATGGTTAGCTCCACTAACGATTTTTACTGTAATTTTCGGAAATAACGCCAACCGACAGACTCCCGTCCTACGTGAGTGAGAACCAGGCGGGAGGGGGCATTTAAGCTTTTTTAGCATTTTCAAGGGAAATTTCCTGTAGTGTTTTATCCATGCAATGTCGATGACGATCGCGCACCCGTGACAAACGCTAAAACCCACTTCCCGTCCATGTCCCCAACTCACGTATAGGGCACGGAGTAAGAAAACTGTGTCGCAACCCGTCAACGACAAACCGCCTGTTTTATTTCATGCCCATTGGAACATCATTCGAACGCCCCATTCTTATTAGTGTACATTATTTTACTAATTTTTTGCTATATGAATAGCGTTATTTTTGTCCAACGTTTCGATTTGTAAAGTTTACACGAACTGATTTCTCCTCGTTGAGTTTTATTCTACACTTTTTTGTCCATGAGATTAAGTTGAGTCAACCAGCTCCTCAATGACGGCCAGCCGTGTACGACACAAGGCAGGGGCAGCAATCACACCAGCTTATTTTGTATTTCAGCTATACAGCTTCTATTCTTATAAAATAAACATATGAATTTTTCTAGGATAAGCGTGAGACATGTTAAAATTGCTCCTTTTCTCGAAAATATCATTCCATTTGTATCCGCTCTCAACCGGAGCTTCTGCTGCTCTGGAGCTGCTCCATGCCCGAGCAATGACGTCACTTGCTCCGCTCCAGAGCAATTCCGCCTTGGCAAATAGAAAACGCCATAAGAAATCAAAATGCATAGCAACCATTAAATTCTAGTAACCGCCGCGGTGTATTACAATGGAGATAAGTACACATCACAAACCCTCTAAATCCTTTATAGATCTAATTAACACTCTTCGATCTCCTTCTTCTTTCCTCATGTAAATAGAGTGTTTACGGCACCAAACAAATTTGTATTGCTTCTCAGTAGCTTTTTGACGAGCCAGGAAAAACAGATGTTTACAAGCTTTAGACATACTTTCGTTTATATAAATATTCAACTCCGGCCAGGAGGGAATAAGGTCATTGGCCCGCAATTTCTTTTTTTTAGCCATCATAACAAAATTATCTCGCTCAGGTTCAGAGGACACTTCAACTAACATTCTTCTAGGGCCTTTTTTACTTATATCCCCCTTCCCTAATCTGAACGCCTTGACAACATTAACTTTAATTTCCTTTTTTTTCGCTACATCTTCTACAATCGCCGAACAATTTTCATTCCCAGATTCGGGGATACCATCAAATTCCATTGACTTCCTGAAGGAGTATTTTTAAAAAAACCCCACTCTCTCTTCAAGTTCCGAAACCTGTAGGCGCAACTGGACATTTTCTTTTTCTACGTAGGCGACTGATGCTTTTACACTATTAACATCCTTCTCAAAACCATCAAAACGATCAGCGACGAAACTCACTGACTCCTTCAATTCCCTGACTGATTCATTCAGAGATTTCAAGCCACCAATCTCCTCCATCTCTTGCTTAATGAACTGGACAATTGAATATATACCTTTGATCTCTTCTGAGATTGAGCCCCCCTTACAAGTTGAACATTTCCACTTATTCCGATAATCTTTAGACATTTTCTTAAATCTAATTTCCGGGATTTCAACGCAAGTGCAATGAAAGCTACCCCCACATTCAGAACAACATATGCAGACGGAAGCATTTACAACTTCATCACAAATTAGACACGACATGTTAAGAAAGAAAAAAACACAACCACTCAGGACAAAGGCTAAAAGCGAACTGAACATACATATGTTCAAATGTACATGTATGTTCAAATGTACTACATACATATGTTTGTGCCCTAAAAGTTACCAAACTGAAAATTCCCGCTCTAAAATAGCCAAACGGACTTCAAGTGCCCTAAAAATGGCTAAGCTGACGATTATCGCAGCCCTGAAAATGTCTAAATCAACCATTCGCGCGCCAAAAAGGTCAATACTGACTATTCGCGTCTTTGGCTTGACGGACCATATTCGCGTCCAAAAACGGCTAAACTGACTACTCGTGACCTGAAAAATTCTATTGACTAAAAAAAAAAAAGGCAAAAAGGACCACTCGGACCTGAAATGGTATGGATTCTTGCCCTGAAAATATCATCCTTTTGTAAATTACCTATCTGAAAATTTGAACCGTCGAAATGGCAAAAATGTGCGTCCTCAAAATGGTTAAATTAACGATTCGCGCCTTGATCATGGCTAACTGAGTTAGTACTCTAAAGCGGGATACACACTTGTCAAGTAACGAACAAAATATTTTCCAATTTTCAGTTGGTTGGTCTCTAGGCGATTGCTAGAAAACGCTTAAACTTGAGCTGAAAATGACTTGACTGACTTATCACGCTCTAAAAACTGCTAACGAACCATTCGCTATTCACGCCCTTGAAGGTTTAACACTAGAATTACCGAGTTAGCAATTTTGGCTATTTTCAATTTTATTTTTCTTGCTATTTCGATGCTATTGATTTTAACCAATTATCCTTCCGTGACTTTTCATTATATTTACATTGAAGATGATTAACGGATGCTCGACCATTTTTCAAAATTATTTCGAAAGTTATTTCATGATTTACCTAAAAGTACCGGATAGCCATTTTGGCTATCGTTTACTCAAATGTGTTGTGGTACTCCAGGCTTCAAGAATTTCTTTTTCACATGGATTTAGAGTTGAAATAATTATTTCCTGCACTACACCGAGTGAATTTGTAACAGCGGTGGGCGGGCTTGGTTGTTCGTAGGGACTGGGGTGGGCGGGGGACTGAATCACGATGATGCTTGTCAGCCCGTGCAGGCCTGCTCCTGCACTTCACGGTTTTTTCTCTCGCTCTTGGGCAGCTTCTTGCTTTCTAGCTTGCAGTGAGTGAACAAGGGTGTGCTTAGAGGGAGAGTGTGGAAAAAAGCAGGCTGTGTTCATTCCAATCGAGAGGGCAGTTTCGTATATCAATCATGAGTTCTCGTCGTCGCGCGTTTACTGAAGAAGAAATCGTTGCACTTCTCACAAACATACCCGATGATGAGTCTGAGTGCAGTGAATACAGCGAAGGTGAAGATTCTGAGTGGGACCCGCTTGAAAATGCAAAGAATAATACGAGTTCAAGCGATGATGACTCTTCAAGTAAGTTGAGCCCCATTTTTTTCGACGTTTATTTTTTTGATATCCAGGGTTTTTTTTTCAAAACATGAAGATATTGAGCCAAAAAGAGCTAAGCTGTCGGCTATAGAAACGAGCCAAAATAGTGGAACTTCAAGGCAAATATCGCAAGATTTTGTAGCTTCAGGCCCTAGTGCATCAGGTTGGATTGGAGATGACCTCTGCACAATAACTTGAGCCCTTATATTGAGACCCTTTTCTCTAAAATTTTCAGGCGAGGCCAACACTGCAGAGCCTAAGAACAAAAAAAATGTCAAAAAAGCCATTTCGTCTGGGAAAAAGGCCAAAAAAGGATCTTCAGCTCCAGCACTTGCCGAGACTTCACAGCCCCAAACCCAGGGCTCTCAAAATAACGAAAATGTTCTTGTCGCTCCCGACGGAACGAAGTGGCAACTTATTGACCTCAGTGGTCCTTCAGACCAAGGTAGGCGTGATTCGCAAAACGTTCTACGCGAAATTCCTGGGCCAACATCGTACGCCAAAAGGAATATAAGTGAAGATAGCGTCTTGAGTGCATGGCGTCTTTTCATGGACAATACAGTTTTATCTCACATAAAGAAATGTACTGAGGTCGAAGCGCGGAGAGTGACTGGTAATGACTCGTGGACGCTCGAAATAGTGGAACTCGAAAGTTACATCGGTCTGTTATATGCTCGCGGTGTGTCGGGGAGAAGTAATTTGTCGGTGGTTGAACTTTGGGCCAATTCTTGGGGGCTTCCCATTTGCGGAGAAACAATGTCGCGTTGTAGATTTCTCGAAATATCTCGCTTTATCCGATTCGACGTGAAATCCTCTCGCAGAGAGCGCCTGAAGGCTAATATGTTTGCTTTATTTTCGTCAGTTTGGGACCGGTTCGTCGAGAATTCTATTGCCGCTTATAGACCTGGAGCCAATATCACAATTGACGAACAATTGTTCCCGTCCAAAGCACGGTGTCCGTTTACGCAGTATATAGCTTCAAAGCCTGACAAATACGGGCAGAAGTATTGGCTAGCAGTCGATGTCGACTCAAAGTACGTTATCAACGGGTTCCCTTACTTGGGCAAAGACGAAAGTCGAGCTTCTGACGAACGTCTCTCCGAATTCGTCGTGATGAAGCTTCTCGAGCCTTATTTGCTAAAAGGTCGAAACGTCACAACCGACAATTTTTTCACTTCCATAAGCTTGGCTAGGAGGTTGAAGGAAAAAAAGACCAGCATTGTCGGCACAGTAAATAAGGCTCGCAGGGAAATACCTGGAGACATAAAGACGTCAAAAACCCAGCTGTATGACTGCAAGCTTTACAAGGCTGATAACGCTACCCTAACAGTCTATCAGGGTAAAAAGAAAAAAAATGTCCTGATATTGAGCACGATGCATCCTAATATTTCTATCAAAAGCAATGAGAAGAAAACACCCGAAACGGTCGACTTCTACAACCACACGAAATATGGCGTTGATATCGTGGATGCAATGGCCAGAAAATATTCTGTGAAAGCTGCATCACGGAGATGGCCAGTTCATTCCTTCTTCAATACTCTCGATCTTTGCGGAATCAATGCATACGTCGTATTTAAACAAGTCACCGGACTGGATATATCGAGAAAAAAATAGCTGCAAAGGCTGGCTGAAGAACTGACTGCTGCTCAACGACTTCAAAGGCAAACAGTATCTATTCCATACGTCCCGAATACCAATTTCACTGAGGCCAATTCACCAATGCACAAAAAACGGGAGTTTTGCCAGCTGAGGAAACACTGTAAAAACAACCACAGCACGGGACAGTGCTATAAATGCCAAAAAAGAGTGTGCAAAAAGTGTACGAGTGAAATAAAGCACTCCTATTTATGCAACTCGTGCGTCGAAAATTAAACTGATGAAAATTTTATTTTTATTGTTTCTTTCCTTTAATTTTTTAATAAACCACCATTTTTTGCGGAAAATACTTAGAATCTGAGCTATTTATGAACTTTATCCTCAAGATTCTCACAGCAATGCTGGAAATACTCCAGGAAATGGCCTAAGAGAAAAGAAAGGGCTGAGAGAACGAAAAAGTAAGCAGTCAGAAACTTCCCCCCCCCACCTTATTTTTCACAAATTTTCCCTTGTGAGAACTTAGAAGCAAAAGAAGTATTCAATATCTGCATTCCATACACTTACTGCACTTTAAACACCAAAAGAGTACTCCAAACACAGCACAAATACGATATAGCCAAAATGGCTAAGTCGGTAATAGTAGGGGGTTCTTTTTCTTGGTAATGCGAGTGTTAATTGACTAAATCGATGAACCACGCTGGCTTCGACTGCCACTCCATGTCGTTCGTTCGTAGAAAAGTGGGCGGAACACTTTTTTCAACCTCGGGATTGAAAACGTTAGGAGCCGGTGACGAGCTTATCTCTACAACAAAGACCTCGTCACCCGAAGAGTCGATGTCTTCAAAGTCTTCACTTTCGGAGATTTGGAAGTCTGGGTCGTCTTCGTCAGAATATGGTCAGAGTCGACCACCAAACTGACATATCAAAACTTCCTCATTGCTCCTTCTCATCATTGCTCGTCACCCGATAAGGTTCGTCGTCAAGAAGCGAACGAGCGATTTCTTGAAATTGAGGATCATCTAATCGAAAGTGGCGTTCAGACATGATTCACCCACACAAGCGCTAAACCCACAAAACCAAGGCAAAGGAGAGAGAAAAATATATATTTGAAAAACTGAAGGGAAAGGATAGTGGTGTCTCAGGGACGCTGAGCTATAGAACGGATGCGGTGGCGTCCATGGGACACCTTATTCGAAAGGACAGGATGAGTTTCAAGGGGGAATGGTTGGAGTATATGGATTAAGAAGATATCGCGAGTTACTTGACCTCCCTCGACCCAAGTTCGAAGGCTACGCAAGAGTTGAAGTATCCTTGGTCATTAGGCCAACCCCCCACCAACCTCCAAAGCTCAATCAGACGTCCCTGGGACAACTATCCAGACTACACAACTATTCGCAACATTGTTCAAGTGAGGCCAAGGTCGCTCTTTTAAAAAACGCCTCCGGGATCTTGTCCCTCCACTGTCGACAGCAGGTGTTCACTCTCTCCTGTACTGTACGATGGCAAACGTCTTCGCTGATCCATGAGATGTGCACCTACCATCTATCAACAGCTCCCACCGTGAATCCGAATTCCAACTGTAGTAGCTAAAAATAATTAAGAAGATGCGGGCGAACATATTTTCCCGAATGTGGCATGATTCCACTTGCACAACCATTAAAATTCCTCTCAGTATCATGAATGCAGCCGGACGCGTTTTTCAGTGCCTCCCTTAGCCCTTCAAATGCCTATTATAGAGATGTGGTATCAACTACAATTTCAATTTAGTCGACTTCATCCCACGTCAATCCATCACATTAAAATAACGAGTTTATTTTGCCCTCTATAGTACGAAAGTTATAAGCGGTGTTAGGCAAACAAAAAAGTATACACGTCGAAACCAATGAAAAGTGTGTGAACAGTAGAAGGGTAGGGAGGGTGTAAAATTTGTAAAGTCAGTATTATAATGAGTTGCTAAAGTTCACGCTAAAATTATTAACGCGGGTGAAAATGAATCCCTCGGTTCCTTTTTCATTGAATCCTTGCCACTCAATAACGCAGCTGTTCATCGCCTAAAAATTGACTTGGGAAAACGAGGAAACCTCGATGAACGCTGAGTTCTTGGGGTTAAAAATAAATAGTTCCGGAAGAGTTATTGCAGTTTATTGGGCTATACGGATAGGCTAACCTTCCGAACTCCCGGCTGAACAGATTACCGATGTGACAGTTAGTGAAATACAGGGGCTTCCCATTCCTTTGAAGCGTCTAAAAAATTGCATTTTATAATCTCGAAGCGTTACGTAATACTCACGACTATAAAATTACAAGCACGAGTTGAAAAACTAAGGTTTTTACCTCTTTTTCGACTTCTTTCGTTGACGTAATCGTTACCGGTGACGCGTTCCTCGAACTCTGCTGCTGTTCCTGAACGGCCGGAGGATGGAGCTGGTGTACTGGAGAGGCATGACGATGATGGGACACGCTGCCGGTCAGTGATGTTGATTCGATCTACGTGAACAAAAAAAAAAAGAGAAAAGAAGAAGAAATGAACGAATAAAATTAAATTCAATCCAGCGAAAAGAAAAAAGAACTTTTCTTTAAGGGCACGTCTCGACGACGAGAAAAAGTCGGGCAATAATTCAAATTCGCATCCTTTCCCCTCACGTTTGAGAAATTGTAAAGCGAATGTAGTTGTTGCATGGAAGGGGGAGGGGAACTGACGGTCGTGTAACGTCTCGTACAGGCACAAAGTTGATTCACTAAAAAGACTCGGAGGTTGAGGGGTGGTGGCAATTCCCTAAATCTAATTTCCTGTTTCTTTAACCCTCGTCTTCTTCTATGGAGTAAGTTTTTGCACTGCAAGAAAGAGATTATGTGAAGTAAAGGGTGGCGAGAGAGATAACTTTGCAAATAAACGGCACTTCTTGAAATATCTATGACACTAGTATAGAGAACTAGAACGTTCTATTGGCACAACTCAAAAAGTGTCACTATTCACCACGCTCTGACCACCTAAACCAAGTTTAGTTTTGTGAAAGAAAGGCTTAACTAAAAAATAGCAGGTTCACTTACCGGAAATTTTCTTTAAAGCGGCACATCACAAATTAGTAGTGGCACAAGTACGAAATACAATGAACTTGAAACGGCACAACACAAAAAGTGCCACTATTACATCAACTACCTCTCACGAGCACTCTTAGGTTGTCAATTGACTCTCGACATGTGTCCATTGCATACTCTAGAAATCCCCACTCCTGATATCTGTAATACTGACCTTTGTTGCAACCTAGCGGAGAGTAATTGAACCAAAAAAGTGCCGTTTGTACACGAACAAGCGCAGCTTTCTCAGGCGTTTGATAGTGTATTTAACTCAAAATTCACCTTTTTTGACTTGTGCCGTTGTTATATTAAACGTGCGTCCTCTCAGTATCATGAATGCAGCCGGGCGCGTTTTTCAGTGCCTCCCTTAGCCCTTCAAATGCCTATTATAGAGATGTGGTATAAACTACAATTTCAATTTAGTCGACTTCATCCCACGTCAATCCATCACATAAAATAACGTGTTTATTTTGCCCTCTATAGTACGAAAGTTATATGCGGTGTTAGGCAAACAAAAAAGTATACACGTCGAAACCAATGAAAAGTGTGTGAACAGTAGAAGGGTAGGGTAGGTGTAAAATTTGTAAAGTCAGTATTATAATGAGTTGCTAAAGTTCACGCTAAAATTATTAACACGGGTGAAAATGAATCCCTCGGTTACTTTTTCATTGAATCCTTGCCACTCAATAACGCAGCTGTTCATCGCCTAAAAATTGACTTGGAAAACGAGGAAACCTCGATGAACGCTGAGTTCTTGGGGTTAAAAATAAATAGTTCCGGAAGAGTTATTGCAGTTTATTGGGCTATACGGATAGGCTAACCTTCCGAACTCCCGGCTGAACAGATTACCGATGTGACAGTTAGTGAAATACAGGGGCTTCCCATTCTTTGAAGCGTCTAAAAAATTGCATTTTATAATCTCGAAGCGTTACGTAATACTCACGACTATAAAATTACAAGCACGAGTTGAAAAACTAAGGTTTTTACCTCTTTTTCGACTTCTTTCGTTGACGTAATCGTTACCGGTGACGCGTTCCTCGAACTCTGCTGCTGTTCCTGAACGGCCGGAGGATGGAGCTGGTGTACTGGAGAGGCATGACGATGATGGGACACGCTGCCGGTCAGTGATGTTGATTCGATCTACGTGAACAAAAAAAAAAAAAAGAGAAAAGAAGAAGAAATGAACGAATAAAATTAAATTCAATCCAGCGAAAAGAAAAAAGAACTTTTCTTTAAGGGCACGTCTCGACGACGAGAAAAAGTCGGGCAATAATTCAAATTCGCATCCTTTCCCCTCACGTTTGAGAAATTGTAAAGCGAATGTAGTTGTTGCATGGAAGGGGGAGGGGAACTGACGGTCGTGTAACGTCTCGTACAGGCACAAAGTTGATTCACTAAAAAGACTCGGAGGTTGAGGGGTGGTGGCAATTCCCTAAATCTAATTTCCTGTTTCTTTAACCCTCGTCTTCTTCTATGGAGTAAGTTTTTGCACTGCAAGAAAGAGATTATGTGAAGTAAAGGGTGGCGAGAGAGATAACTTTGCAAATAAACTGGACTTTTTTTTTTTATTTTGAAGATTAGAAGTTTGCGGGACGAACACAAAAAGGGATGAGTGGCCGAACTTTTTAATCTTCTGTACACCTTACAAACAACCCTCCCCTTACGGAGTGTGCATCGAATGAATAATGCAGAAAAGTCGGCAACATGCTCCTACAAGCGAAAAACACAACACGATTTTTTTTTAGTATTTTTATAAGAAGGCGAAGGGAAGTAGACTCGTATGTTTTTATGTCGTGTAAGGTCAGGGGCTTTGTGAGCCTCAACCCACCAACACCACAACATAACCCACTGTCCTTGTCCACAATGTAGTCGCCCTCAGTAAATAATTTTGTACTTTGCATACAGTTACCGTGTGGGAAAGGATAAAACGGTTAATTAAAATTGCCGTGTATTAAAGTGCGAAGGTCAACAAAACCCATTGGAGATAGGAAGAGATATTTACCTCACTAAAAAACCGAAAATTTGATTCAAGAAAGCACTCCACAAAAAAAAAAATGGGAAGATTACGCTTAAAGGAAGAGGATAAGTGCTTTTCGGCACGGTGATTGCGGTGGTTTCAAAACTCTTTAAAAGTTACTTTAGTTGGATGCTGAATTAATATTGTTGGCCCCCCTCAAAACTGAGATTGGATAAGTTTCTTTACTTGAAGAAGCTTTCAAGGCATAAAACGTCTCACCCTTGGTCCACTAAAACCAACCCTTTTATTGATAATTGACCCGTATATACTTAAGGTGTCTTAAAGTTCAGCGTACCAAACAAAATAGAAAGTTTTGCAGGCTAAAGAGCAAGTTATATAGGGCTAAATCGTGGATCAGGGCAACGAGTTCCAAGTTCATGAGAAAGTTTCCTGATAGAGAATTTATGACACCCACAGCTATTTTTTTAAACCAACAAGCGAAATATGAATGGGCGCTGGCGTGGTGGCAAAAAAAATGCATTTTTTCGACACAACACAATTAATTAAATCTGTAGAGCATGAGCGTGAATTTTTTTGAGTAAGAGAAAAGTTGTAGGGGAAAAAATCATCGGATTTTGGCCAGGCAGTCACATTTTCAACACCAGACCTAGCGGTGGCAAGTATATCGGCAATCGGAGGAGGGGGGGGGGGAGAGCTCGTAAACAAATTTACGTAGCTTCTTGGTATAGGGCGTTTGAAGGACCGGTGGTTCTTTCGGAGGAGGTCGAGAGACTAGTGGAGCTCCCCGCCCGGGGATCGATTCCACTAGTCATTGGTGCGGATGTGAATGCTCATCATCTGCCCACATTCGTGACTCGAAGCAGAAGTGAGGTAATGGATGCCACATTCTGCACGTGGTGCGGGGTGTGTCTTCTGAGTAGGTTGAGGGTGTGCGGTGGTATAACATCTGATCACAAGCCGATCCGGTACGAGTTAGGGGACTCGAGACGTGCAGACTAGGAGGGGTTCAGGGATGAGCAACGTGAGCTGGCCCCTGCGATAGCGTGGAGGAGGTCTTGGATAGTTGGGAGAGGAAATGGACGGATGACCTGATGCGGGCCTATGAAAAGGCTTGCCCAGGTACGGGGGAACCGTGGTGGAATTCACACCTGCGGGGCCAGAGAATGGAGGTAAGACTAACTTTTAAACAGGCTAGGAGGGCGAATGAGGACGCGGACTGGCTTAGACATAACACGGAAAAGAAAGCGTATAGACATAAGCGCGAAATTGGAAAATCGAAGAGGAAAGAATGGAAGACGTTCTGCGAGGAAGTCGAAACCGTAAAAGAGACGGCGCGGCTGGCGAGAATCATCCGAGATGAGGCGGTGTGGCAGCTGGGGTCAATAACACTGCCCTCAGGTCATGTGATAGTGGGGAAATTTTAGAACACATGCTAAGTACTCATTTTCCAGGTAGTGAGAGGCTGCCGGTCGCTCCTTGTGGGGAGGGCAGGGCGAATGAATTACGAATGGAGCAGAGTCATCGCATCTGCACAAAGGAACGCTTCGAATGGACGGACACTCAAGGGGGCAGAGGGGGCTTGGAGTAAACCCAGAGAAAGTCAAGCTCCTTTTATTCACACGAAAGCGGAACATCACGGGATGGTGTACTATAAAAATTGTGGGGAAAGAGGTGGAGACGGTGCGGTCTGTAAGAGAGCAGTAAGGACATTCCACCAGTGGAGGAGGGTGGTGGGAAGCACTTGGGGGTTGAGCCCAGCGAAGACACTGTGGTTATTCAAAGGAATAGTCAGACCAAGAATCCCGTATGGAGCCTTCGTCTGTTGGGAGGTGGCAGAGCTTTTGTGGGCACAGAGGGAACTTAATAGGGTTCAGAGATTAGCCTGTTTGGCAGCATTGGGAACGTTTAGGACCACGCCGACAGCAGCGATGGAAGTGATGTTGGGACTGCGCCCCTGCACAACGGGCGCTGGAGGCGTACGGGCGATGGAGGCATGCTATAATCTGGGAACCCACGGAGTGTGGAGGACCAGAGGGTGGGAGGTTGGTCAAAAGAGGATTGCTACTCAGCTATATGAGGCGGCGCCTATCACCCAGATGAGGAGTGATAAAATAGTAAAGCGGCTGGACTTGAGGGGATCGGTTCAAGTCAAGGTGTGCAGTAGGGAGGGGTTTGAGGTCCAGAGGACGCTCTGAACTGCTACACAGATGGCTCGAAACTAGATACAGGGGCGAAGGGGCTGGGGGTTTGGATACCCGAGCTAGGTGTGGAGGAATACCGTTCCTTTCAGGCAGAGGTCAAGGCGATCACGGATTGCCTATTGGAGCTTGTGAGGAAACATGTGAGGTTCAAAAATGTTAGGGTATACACGGACAGTCAGGCGGCTCAAAGGGCCATCGTAAAGCCGGTGGTTGACTCGGCCCTGGTGGCGGACTGTCGTCGTGTGATCTCAGAGGTGCAGCAACTGGGGAACAGCGAACGTTTAGCGTGCATCCCAGGCCATCGAGGTTTCGAGGGTAATTAGAGGGCGGACGTGCTAGCATAAAGAGGAGCCTCACTGTGGTCTATGGGACCGGAGCCGTCCATTGTGGTCTCAAAGACGGAGGGGAAAGGCCAGATCAAAAGTTGGGCAAACAACCTCGCCATTAGGTCCTGGAAGGCAATGGCAGCATGCAGGCAAGCGAGGTCATGTTTGAGGGAATGGAACAGAGGGGCAACAGCGTGGATGTTGTCATTCCGAAGGGGCAATTTGCAAAGTCAAGTGGGAATGTTTACGGGCCACTATGTGGTCCGTAGGCGTCTTTACAAGATGGGTCTACTGCCAGACCCGATGTGTAGGGAGTGTGAAGTAGAGGAGGAGACAACGGCGCACTTTGGTGGGGGAATGCGACAGATTCGTGGCGGTTAGATTCCAAGTGTTTGGAATGGATATAGGTTTCCCGAACTAACAGTCTCCGGAGCTAACGAGGTCAAGGCTTTGGAGTTAAATAAGAGGGTTGGTAGGTTTGTGGACCCATATTAGGTCTCCCGAGTCCGACGCCAACACTCTTGGTTATGGCGTATGAGCCGATTACGGCTTTGGCGCCCTCGTACTCGGCATGGCCGGTACGGGCCCACTGATTGATTGATTGCCAATTGTTGAAAGTTTCAGTGTTCAAGTTAGCGTTCACTCGGCCTTGAGATGATGGATACAAATAAAAATTGCAACAAAAATTTAAAAAATAGCGTTTATGGTCTGTAAGTACAAAATCGAAGCTGGTCTCTCGTAAAATGCATTGTTCTAAACCGTTGATAACGTCATGTTCCAAAACGTTGCATATTTCTGGAAAAATTTGCACAGAAAATGAAATCACAATCCTTCTTGAGGCAACCAAAAATTGATTTTAGCGTTTCCGGGACTGAGTGTGAAAACTCATCATTATTTTTACTAAAGAAATCTTTATTCCACTGTTAAAATAATGTATTTGTCGGTGAAATGAATTTATAGCCGGATGACTACTTTTTATGCCGTTTATTTACACCAGTAGCCGGGCGTCCTCCAAATCTGTCGGGCGAATCCCTTTTGTGATGTGCATTGTATTTTCCGCCAGGCTTTTGAATTAACAGCCGGTATGACTCACTTTCTGCCGGGAACTCTACCTTTTTTGCCGGGCGAATAAAAAAAATGTGCAAAGTCATGGAGCTGCCTCGTTAAAACCCAATTTTGTAGGGCTGCGGTTTTCCGAGAAACAAAAATTTCGCGGGGTACACAAGTTGAAAACCCATTTTGCCAAGCTCACCCAACCAAACGAGCATTTTTGAGGGTTTTGCTGAATTAAAAACCTAATTTTGTGGTGCTTACTCATTCGAAAGGCATTTTAGGGCTCTGGAACCCCTGAAAAATTAAATTTCATTTGATTGACTCAAAAAACCCGATTTCTCAGAATGGTTCACCCCCCATAGTGTGGCATTCGCTGCTACGAAAATATACATTCTCTTTATCTCTCTAAAACGAACTTCGTTGGTCTGACACACCCAAGAAAAAACAAGTTTCACAGGATTCGCTGGGGATCATAGACAAAATTTTGCGCGTTTTACTGATTCAAATCCCAATTATGTGGGGCATGCATGACGCATTAAAAAAACAATTCCGCCTTTGGATATTTATAAGTCCAAATTTCGTGGATATGGCACTTACAGATCCCAATTTTGTCGTTTTGGGTAATTCAAGACCGAATTCTGCACCGTTGACTCCTTCGAAAGAGAAATTCCACTGACTTGACTTTTTCATAAGCTAAATGTCGAGGATATCTAGAGCACGCAAGAAATCAATTTCACGAGTTTCGCAGCTCCAAAACCTAATTTCGCGGCCCAGCGAGGTCCATGTGCATCGGGACATTTCATTGGACTTCAGGGCTGTCTGAGGGGAAGTTCGCGCACTAGTGGTCAAAAACGGTGATAATCACAGTGAGAGTAGCCCTTTCATTGAATCTTATTAGCGAAAATTCGTCTCAATTTTCGGATTCCCTCCGTGTGAAAAATACCCAAAATATTGATTAGGTTGGAGGCTCACCTAGACTTTAAAGCGCAGACTTTTTTTTTTTGTTTTTTTAGGGTACGGGCGCCTAAGCTCTACTAATACTACGCGGGCGTTTCGGTCGATACGCGGTTTGTCATACGCGCACCGCCGTGAACGCCCACACGAAGCCGAGTGAACCGTTAAAACAGCTCGCCGCAGCCTTATAGTGTAATGGGCAATAGCTGGATTCGAACCCAGGACCGCTGGGTTGCGAAGCGAGCATTGTATCCGTTACACCATCGAGGCACGCTAAAAAAAGCGCACTTAGTGAGGCACCTAACCAGTCACAGATACCACCAATAAAGTTAAAATGTTCGCAGGTATGGCTAAGCAACACAAAAATGTTCACCTTTTCAGATAATTCGTTCAATAAAATACCAATTTCATGTTTCTTTTGTGCTGAAAACCAAACGCGAAGTGTCTAAATTAAAAAGCTACTTTCGTGGTTTTCGTTACTCCAAAAAACCTTTTCTGTGACTCTGCATCACAAAAAATCATTCTCTCACATTTTGATCACTAAGACACCAATTTTCCTGATGTTTCTTGTCGAAAAATAGCCATTTTCCTTGATCTGGCTCACTTAAAAACGAATTTCTCGGATTTCGCTCTCTAAAAACCAATTTTGCGGATTTTTCTCACCAACAAAGACATTTTTACGTGACGAACTCACTAAAAACAATCAGTTTAACGGTACGCCCAAATGCCCAAATTCTAGGGCCGTTTTCGAAGAGTTCACGCACTATAATTGCATATGTTTTAAAATTGAAATTGAAAATAACATGAACATTTCATGGGTGGGTTCATGGGTTGGAAAACAATTTTTCGGAGTTCACTCCCTAAAACATCAATTTTCTAGCACGTTTTCCCTTCTCTGGCTCACTAAAAGACAAATCCCTCAAATTTCGCTCTTCAAAAATCGAATTTGTGGATGTTTTTGCGTGTTGAGTTTACTAAAACTAAATTATCACTTATTTAGTTGTTGTTGCCGACAGAAAAATTTCGGAGCCCCGCTTCAGATCAGTGACCGAATTTGCTGGTTTCCCCGCACTGTAATTTTCGCAGGTTTGACTCACCGTGAAAACATTTTATCGAATTTTTCGCTCTTCTAGAAATCAGAGCGGATTTTTCTCGCACACACAACATCGCAACATTTCCCCGAGTCTGGCTCACTGTAAAATAAATTTCTCGGATTTGGCTCACTGAACAACCAATTTCGGGGATATTGTCACCAGTAATAGTTCATTTCACAGCGAGAGAGGAAAGTGGAACTTTGCCGGCGAGTTGTCGTATAAGCGTACTTCAACCTGTCGGTAAAGTTCCACTTTCCTCTCTCGTTGTGAAATGTGCTATTTCCCTCCCTGTAACCTCAAACGCCTGGCGACAACCATTTTCACCGGGTGCCCCAATACAGATTAGTCTCTGAATTAAGCCATCCTAACTAAATAAGAGGTTATCCGGCAACGAAAGTCCCCGAAAATTATTTTTTTTTAGTGAGCGAAATCCGAGAAATTGATGCGCGAAATGCTACAACAAGCACTTTACGCGAAACGTCTCATCGGTGAAAGTAAAACTGTTTTTTTTTTTTTTTTTTTTTTAAACGGCCGTGGCACACTCAAGGGAAAAATTTACGTGAAATGCCCCATTTTGTGGACAAAACGCAAGAACATTGGGCGGACAGACTCACAAATTGCGTGAGGAATCATTGTCGATTTCATAAATAATTCAACAATAAGAAGCAACAATAAAGGTGTCATTAATATGAAAAATTTCCCATTTCAAAGCGAAACGTCACATCCACACACTGGCTCGGGGGTCCTGGCGGGGGGGAGGAGGGGTTGAAACAAAATAACTGGTTCATTGTATCGTCAATACGCGCCGCCGTACTGCACAAAAAGACGAAAATATTAATATTTACTAGTAAAAAAAAAATAAAAACCGTTCCACGGCAAAATTGTGTAGCTCCGTAATACGTGTAGATACGATTTCTGGAATGTCCGTCCGCCGTCCGGCCATATCTTGCTCCATATTGGGCCATAGGATTGCTAGAAAAAACTCATTTTTCATTTTTTCGTACATAGACTCCATTTGGGATCTAGCTGGTCCTGACATATGATCAGATTGATCCATATTGGCCAAAATGAAGATTTTCAAAGGTTTTGGGATCATAGGAGTCGATTGTCATGTAATTTCAAGCCGGATCTGGCTTGCACATTCAAGCACACACATGCATGAATAGTAAACCCATGTGTAAAATTTGCGGCGTTTTTTGGAATGGTTCTAGTCCGCGAGCCCACCATACGAAAAATGTCCGGGTCATTTGATCGTGTTCGGCCCCAGCGCAGGACGTTTTCTACGGTCTAGGAGATGACTCTTCTGTGATCGCCAGACATTTTCCGTGGGACAGGGGCTCACAGCAGAGCTAGCCGTTGACATACACACCTTTAGGTGCTTTGAGAACGACTGGCGGAAATAAAAAGTCGTTTTCCACGTCCAATAAATTACGAAATCAACAACGCCATCCAATTTGACCGTAGGTAACGCCATCAGCGAGCTTTAAAAAATGTGAAATTTCGAGGCTCACTAGTAGCCATGGTTTCATATAAAATTGGATGTCGGTGGTAGTTTTCCAGTTTATTGTTTGCGAAGAACCAGAAACGTTTCAATTTCAGTGAATCGTCTCAATTTCAGTGAAACGTCTCAACTTCAGTGAATCGTCTGAATTTCAGTGAATCGTCTCAATTTCAGTGAAACCTCTCAATTTCAGTGAACCGTCTCAAGCTCAGTGAATCTTCTCAATTTCTGTGATGCACTTCAATTTCGGTGATACGTCTCAATTTCAGTGAAACCCCTTGATTTCAGTGAATCGTCTCAATTTCAGTGAAACGTCTCAATTTCTGTGAAACGACACAATTACAGTGACACGTCTCAATTTCAGTGAATCGCCTCAATTTCAGTGAATCGTCTCGATTTCAGGGAAACCTCTCAATTTCAGTGGAACCTCTCAATTTCAGTGAATCTTCTCAAGTTCAGTGAATCATCTCAATTTCAGTGAAACGTCTCAATTTCAATGAATCGTCTCAATTTCAGTGATACGTGTCAATTCCAGTGATACATGCTCTATTTTAGCATAAATAAACCATAAAAAATAGATTTATAGAGTTCTGACACATGAAACTTCCTCATTCCAGTGAAACGCCCCAATTTATGTGAATCGCCTCAATTCCAGTGATACGTCTCAATTTTAGTGAATCCTCTCAATTTCCAACCAATGTTTACACTTGCCAGCCGTTTTGAAGCAGCCCAAAGGTGTGTTTGCCAACAACTAGCTCTGTTTGTGAGCCCCTGTTCCACGGGAAAAGTTCTGGCAATCTCTGAAGTGTCATCTCCTAGACCATGGAAAATGTCCTGCGCAGGGACGGACTCGCTGAAATGACCCGGATTTTTCATACTGTGGGCTCCCGGACTATTCAGATTGATTCTAGACTAAACTAAAAGGTTTCGGTTTGAAGGAAGCGGGTGCTCTGTTCAACTTTGTGTTCTACGAACAAAAACTGGGCGTTTGTATGCCCATTTATAGTAGAACTTTTCCCGTGATTCAATTAAATTTGGCATTGTGTATTTTTTCCAGGCTATGGGTGGGGGGGGGTTAACCCCCAAACCCTCCCCTCAGTGCGCCACTGACATCCAGGCCAATAATTATGCGCGAGGCGTCATTCGGGCGATCATTTAGGTCAAAATCCACATTCTATAGGCAGTTATGTACGTGAATTGTCGCTTTCGGTTACGCTTGACAAGGTTGCAACACCGAGATAGCGACCCTCTAGAAAAATACTTTTTTCGTTTTTTTTAAATAGTTTTGAGGTCATTAGAGGTACGCCGCGGGAAGTTTCGGACGCGGACTGCGTGCTCTCATTTGTTTTTTGTGCGGGACCGTCGGAACTTTGAGGGAAAGTGAGGTGAATGTTTGGCGAGCGTGAGTGGGCTGGTGGGGCATGAAGGATAAGCCCCGTGATAGCGGAAGTTTAGAGGTTTCGGCCTCTAAACTGAAGCTTAAAGACTCGGGGGACGAAAATCCGTCCTTGAGCAGAACCCCGAGCGCCAAGGCGGAGGCAGGGATCGTTTTAGCGACCCGCCCAGAAATAATGAGGGGAATGATTTCCACTGTATACCGAGCACAGTAAACGGCAGAGGTCAGTGTCACAGCCAACGCCCCCGGATACCAAGGCTCTAGTAAAGAAGCCTAGGGGGAAGGGGGCGGTGACCGACACTAGGGTCACGAAACTAAAAGAATCGGCTAGGGCAAAAGTGTGTGTGGTCAAAGAGGCCAGAGAACATTTTGAGGTCGAGGAGGTTTTAGAGATGAGAAAGTGGATTTGCACGAGGCTAATAGAGAAGAAATGTAGGGCCGCCCTGGTCAACACGGGTCTGGTACATGACAGTAAGATTTTTGTACTCAACTGTGAAACGGCCGAGGAGGCGGGGAGGATCGTGGAGCTTTTGCAGGAGGAGGGGAAAACCCGGAATTCGGTGATTTGTAGGCTACCGGACCTACCGATTCCTAGCCGAATAAGGGCGATGGTATTGGGCTTAGAGATGTCCAAGGAGACCGTGATCCTCCATAAGGAGCTCACCAACTGGAAGAGGGGATTTTCGTTTGAGGAGTGGAAGATGGTGGGTTTTGAGCAAGACCCCACGGGTGAGAGGGTGCAAATCACCTTCGAGGTACCTAATAAGAACGCTGAGGAAATTAACAAGGAGCCCATGGTGGGTATTGAACTCTTTAAAGTCAGGTTTAGAGTTCTGCCTAACAGGTGGATGGGTGAAATGGACAGCGAGGGGTCAGATATGGAAGTGGACCCGGTCGGAACTCCAAGGCCAGCTGAGGGAGCGGAGGGGCAGATAGCGACACAGCAACGGTGGGGGGGAATCCTCACCGTCCATGAGTTGGAGGAGGACCTGTTGCTGGGCTCGCCGAAGTGAGGTGCGTCCAGGCAAACTTGCAGCACAGTAGGACCGCGGCTGCGGATGTAGCGGTCCTGATGAGTAGGGTAAGTTTTGAGATGGGCCTGTTCCAGGAGCCGTATGTCTCAGGGAACAGGGTGTGTTATCTTAGAAATAAGGATTATAAGATTTTATATACTGAGGGAAACCTGGCTCCGAGAGCATGTGTGGCTGTGTTGGCGAATTTTAACCCGATACAGTTACGCCCCTTCGGAACCAGGGATCTAATTAATTAATTAATTAGGGATCTAATCCAAACAGGGGGCTAATTAGTAACTGGAGGTGCAAGAGGGGGTGATAACGTCGGACCACCGACCTATTATGTTCACAGTAGGAGCCGAAGGAGACAAAGCGGAACCCGGACGAAACCCCAGACATACCGACTGGGAAAGGTTCGAGCGGGAGGTAAGAAGAATGGTGGAGACCGGGGGGTTATTCATTGACGAAGAGGAAAGAGAGGTAAGGGAAATACTAGCAGAAGCGTTTCAGGTGGCCTGCCCAGAGCGAAGGAGGAAGCCCTAAAAATCCCCTTGGTGGGGCCTAGGGTCCCGCTTGCTCAAAAGGGCGACCAGAGCGGCCGCGGAAACCGCGAAGGCAACAGGGAACGACGAGGACTGGGAGGCCTACCACGCGGCTAGGAAAGCATACAAGACTGGAATTCACCGCGCCAAGAAAGATACATCGAGGACCTAATGCGAATAAATTGAGGAGACAGGAGAGGCGGCGAGACTCGTTCGTATTGTACGGTCAGAACCGAATGGTAATGTAGGATCACTAACGCTTCCGGACGGCGGTTCGGTGGTTGATGGATTAGGTATCGCGACACACTTACTAAATACTCACTTTCCAGGGTGCAGGAGCGAGGAGGTCGTGCCACTTAGGGGTGGAACTGAGGACGAAGAGGAGTCCAATAGATGCGACGTGGTGATCTCAAGGGAGCGATTCAACTGGGCACTTAGCTCCATGGGACCCTACAAGGCAGCAGGATTGGACGGAATACACCCGTGCGCCATGCAGCATGCCGGGGGGAGGCTTCAGGAAAGGATAAGACGACTCTTCGTCAGGTGCCTGGCATCCAGGAAAGTACCCACGGCCTGGAAACGGGTGAGAGTTGTTTTTATTCCTAAAGGTGGCGGGAAGCATGCCAAAGCGGAGGATATTAGGCCTATTAGTGTAAGCAGTGTACTTTTAAGACTGATGGAAAGGATAATTGAATTATACAAGAGGGAATCATTGGATACTGGGGGAGTGCTCCACCAGAACCAGCATGCGTACACGGCGGGCAAGTCGACCGGCTTGGCCCTCCACGACTTACTGGTGAGGGTGGAGGGGTCGGTGGCCCAGAAAGAGTACGCGTTGGCTCTTTTTTTGGATATTGAAGGGACTTTTAATAGGGTACATAGGGAGTGTATTGTGGTAACCCTAGGGCACTTTGGGGTGGAGCCGAGGCTGATTCAATGGATAGACTACTCGCTGAGTCATAGGTGGATGGTCGCTAAGGTGGGCGGCGATAAGGTAGAAAATGAGCCAGTAGGGGGGTGCCCCATGCAGGGCTCAAGCCTCTCGCCTCTGCTCCGGATACTTGTGGTAGATAGTCTTATAAGGGAATTAGAGGAAAAGGGCTTTTATGCGCAATTTTTTGCGGATGACGGGGCCATAGTGGTTAGAGGGAAAGACTTATCCACACTGTGTTCTCTCATGAGGGGGGCGGTGGGGGTAGTCGAGGCATGGTGTAGGCCTAGTGGTCTCACAATAAACCCCAGTAAGATGAATATGGTGTTGTTCACTCACAAGAGAAAAAGGGAGGGATGGCAATCAATCCACTTTCGGGGAGAGGTCATCGCTCTCTCGAAACAGGTTAAGTATTTGGGAGTCATATTGGATGAGAAGTTAAGGTGGAAAGAACACGTAGACAGCGTTTACAAGAAAGCTGTGGTGGCCTTTCACCAATGTAAACAAATCGTGGGGAAGACCCGGGGCCTGAAACCACGGGTCATGAAGTGGATATACACAGGAATCATCCGACCGCGCATCCTGCACGAGGCGGCCGCATGGTGGAGGGGGATAGAAAAGGGAGGGGGGCGGATAGGCTCGCAAAAATACAAAGGCTTGCTTGCCTGGCTTTTTTTGGGCCATTCCGGACAACCCCTACGAGGGCCATGGAAAGATTACTAGACCCGAAGCCCCTGGACATTGAAGTCAGGGGTCAGGCACTTGAAGTTGCCTACAGGTTGAGATGCCAGGGAGGCCTAAAGCGGGCCAGGCAGGGCCAATGGGACTGGGAAGGGGAACTAAATAGAGTATCCCCGTCCTCGGCACTTAGGCCGGATTACGTGGTTAAAAGGAACCACGTCGTATGCGAGTGTGACGGCCACGCGGCGGCCAGATACACCATTTTCGGTAACGATAGGATATCCTTCCCCAGCTTCTCAAAGGAGAATGGGACCCATCTCCTGAGTTTGCTGGAAAGGATAAATAGGTTTGAGGAGCCGTGAATTGTCGCATTCGAAGAGGAATTTACACAGAATGCCCCACTGTGGGCAAAACGCAACATTCGGGGAAACACTCACGCGAATCGCAAATTTTAAGGCCACGTCAATGAGGAAAATTTGAACAAAATGTCTCACCAAGGGAAATTTTGTGTGTAGTGAAACTGTCCATTTCATGAAAACACTTGTCAGTTTCACGAAGAAATTGTCAATTCCAGCATGAATTGCCTGTTTTATAAGAAAATCTCAATTTTACGGGAATTCTTAAGCTTATGAACTAACGGTTGATTTAATGAGAAAATTTTCAGTTTTAAAAGTGTCAATTTAATAAGTAAATCGTCAGTTTCATAAGGGAATAGTCAATTTTTTTTTTTTAGGAAACTGCCAGTTTTGAGTGGGACACTGTTAATTCCCTGTGACGCTAAACCTCGAAATTCGCGGTTTTGTCCACTTTTAAATTTTCATCATTTTGGGGCCGATTGGAGTCATGGACCCCTCCTTAAGCCGACCCTGGATCCGCCTAGCATTTATCGGGCAAATTTTAACGGGATGACGATGGGATTAAAAAAGGGTTAAAATCATCAGAATTCGTCCTAGTGGTTGCCACAGAGATTTGCGGTTCTTATTATTCAAATAACTCTTCATTCACTACTAGAATAATCTTTGCATCTCCTCCAAACCAATTTGCTATGAAGACCATTTGAAGAGAGATTTTCGATTTGTAGAAGATCTCGAATGATGTCGTGATAGAAATGAACGCCCCCCCCCCCGTGACCTCCACCGTGTTTTCCACGAGGAATTTATCAGACACAAGACCTAAAGACAAGGCCAAAAATAGAGGAGTTTAGATTTTAATGCTTTAAGGTTCTTGAAGGCAGGGAAAAATCAATTTTCACCCATAAACTGCTCCCATCCTCCTACCATGGTAGTTCAACTACCGTAATTCGAGGCTTGAGATATTTGAGAGGCGACGGGCAAAAATTAAAAAAGTAGCTACTGTAGCGTAGAATTGAATAAAAGCCAGGGTGAAAAATAAAAAAATAAAACGGAACTTCCTGTTTCTGAAAATGTGAACTGGATGCGAGCCCAATCTTTTTTGGAGGGGAATTGTTGCAGGAGAGATACATGAAAGCCCTGTACTCAGTATAGAGTTTTTCCTATCCTCATCCTCCTCTTCTAACTTTCACAAGAGCTTAAAATTGAAGGCCAACGAAGCAGGTATAATCGATGACGGAAACCCTGCTACTGGCTGTTTTGTCAACAAACGCCGCCACCTCCCCTCCCACCATTATTGTGTGAGTGCCACCAACGTTTTGACTGTTTGATAATGAACGCTAACCCGTGACTCGTTCATCATGTTACTCCTTTTCCCCAGAATACACCTTCAGTTCACTCCCTTTTTGACTCATGGAGGACTCGAGACAATGGCTTAGGACGCGTATAATTGATATAAGGAGCTTTTCAGGGGTCATTAACTGCGAGAGAAGTGTACGCGGGTCGTAGGTTTTCGACCTTCTCTCCACGTAGCGCGAAACCGTGGAATTTGTAAGGTTAACTGTTTGCCTTCAACCACCAACCCCACTTTACCAACACTATTCACTCTGTTCATGTGGTGGGGGGGGGGGGGCTTTTCTGAGACTTTGTGCCGGCTATGAGTGCACGGGGAGTTAACCTGAAGAAGTAAAGAGCGAATAAAATTTATCGTCCCTATTTTCACCCTTGAAAGAGGGGTGAACACGCCCCGTATCCAAACATTTTGCTTACTCACCCGTGAAACCTTTCTTCATGTAAATTATCCACAAGAGAGATACCGTCTAAAATTAAGGAAATCTTTGCCTCTTTTAGGGACCATTTAAAACGAGAAGAAAAGCCCAAAGTCACCGTGCCTCGCTATTAGGGTTCCGAACTATCTCCCAGCTCCCTTCGTCACACTGCACTAACCGGAAAGGGTGGTAACATTATCGGTTGGTGAAACACCCCTTCCCCACCACAATGTCTAGGCGGCAGGATTCAGATATCATCCATCAAGTCTAGTTGTTTGGCTGCTGGGGATGGTTTGATAGGGCATTTCTCATTGTCAAGTTAATCCGAGGAATACGTTCCACTTAACCTTTTTTCCTTCACATTCTTCACTTGTGAGTTGTTGTTTTTTTTTCTCTCTCCTTTCAGATCGATTTGTTCCACTAATTCTAGGAGAGAAAAAAAGTTAAAATAATAGCTAGCTTGTTTTGTATCCTCCGCCATCCGTCAATAAAGAACTTTTCAGCTCGGCAGCTGGTGATTGATCCGTCTCCCTCAACAATGTTCCAAATAATGTCGACCGAGATTTTAACCTTCTCTTATTCCACACCAGTTGCTCCTTTCATTTAAATTTCAAACCTTCGGGCTCAAACTTGCACTCAGAATCCATTCCAATTAATTTTCAAAAGTGGTTGAGTAGCTACATTTGGAGACCTTTGATGTCTCCTCGCCAGTGCGAAGACACGATTTTATGGTAGGGCTATGGAGGGTTTAAACTGAGCTGTAAACGTTGCCAATGAGCTTTCAACCCTAATTTAGTAAATTAAATTGTGATATAGAGGAGTGGGTAAAGAGAAAATATTATGAGGCGGGTCCGAACGGGCTTGATGAAATCGGGCAGAAGCACAGCAAGTAGCAGAGGTGTAAGGGTATTTACTGCTGCCAGTGTTTCAATGTTTTGGAATTTAGCTAAGAAATAAAATAAGCTTACAACAACAAGCATGTTGATTATATTACTTTCAAGGGGTATATGAACTCACTATAAGGGTGGACAGTCCGCTTCCGAAGTATAAAAAACAATTCGGATCGTCTGGACTACAGTGTGGGTGTCCCGCAAGGATCTATTTTGGGGCCAATTTTTTTAGTCATATATGTTAATGATCTACCAATGCTTGCGGGCACCGAAATTCTGCAATACGCGGATGACACAGCGTTTGTGGTTAGTAAAAGTACTATACTTGAAGGGGACACCTGTGCTAAAGAGATCTCGCCAGGGCTGGACTCCTGGTTTGAATATAATAAGTTAGTGTCTAACCCATTGAAAGAAGTTAATACATCTTTTTTGAGGGAGGAAATCCTGGTTTTTCGGCGAAGTAGCTGGACAGCAGGCTGGACTGGACCGAGGCGAAACTCCTTCAAGTGCTTTATGTGCTAAGAAAGCTGAAAAATGACGTGGACTTTCAAATACTGCGAACTTGCTACTTTGCGTTGTTCCACTCGGTTATGGAGTATGAGATTCTGTTGAGGGGAAACGCCTCGCAGGCAATAAATATATTTCACCTCCAGAAAAGAGCTGTTAGGATAATCGCTAATATCGGGTTCAGGGACAGCTGCCGTGGAACGTTTCCCCGTTCTCTCAAAGCGCTATTTTTGTGAAAACAAATCTGCACCTTTTTGAAGACGGGCAATCCCATCCGTATACGACCGGGGAAAGAGCGACCTACGTCTTCCTTGGTACAAAATTGCTCTTGTAGCGAAGACACACGTAGAACAATTTTTGGTTACACTCCTCCCTCAAAACTGGGAATTTGTCCATCAAAGCAGGATCTTCAGACCAGAAAATGAAAACACACTCTATAATCTATAACATGCAAGTTTACTCCCAATAACCTGGTCGTTTGACCGTGAAGTTTCATGTGTGCGGGCCTCCGGAACTAGTCAAATGTGGTAGTGTGACGGAGAACTCAACCTGGAAACAGTTGCTCATGGGAAGGCGATGTCACTAAAGGGACGTTGAACAAGGAACGAAATTCCAACAAAAAACACTCGCTCGCATTTGAGAGACATTTGCGAATTTTCGCTTTTGGTGACCCAGCTCTTTTACGAAGAAAAATCACTAGTAACGCACTGTTCGTGGAGCAAGAAAAACCGGTAATTCAAGACCAAAAGTGAAAAAAAAACGCTCATTCGCGCGGCCAACGTGAAGAAAAACGCTATAATTCACAGAAAAAAATCCAGATAACGCTGATTCACAGCTTCTGGAGGCAACATATTATTAATTCGTACGAGCGAGAATAGACGATTTCCGTGAAAAAAGCGAAGGTTTAGAACTGCAGGTTATGGGTTTATTTCTAGTTGCCGAGAGCCTCTTCAACAGTATTATTTTTGTCAAATTGCTAGCATTACTACGAGTATATTTCGGTTTCAAATACTACATGATTTTTGAGTTTTACGTTTATTTCGAGTCTACAATTACACTTCCTTCGCGTGCTTCTCATCTAACGTCAGAAAAATGCGATACTATTGCTGCTTCGGCGACTGTACGAGTTCTTCCGATCCAGGTCGGCGTGGTTTCGATCCAGCTACTAAATTTATCCCTTTCCCTCATCCATACCGGCACTTGACTGAAAACGTCCTAAATTGAGGAAAAAAAGAAGAGGAAGTACATGTGAAGGCGTGTGATAAATGCGCAACTATGATGGGACTTCATGTTATGGTGCCGCCGGAACGACGAGTTTTCATCGGTACATTTCGTGTGTCGGAGGCTGAAGAATATAATCAGAATTGAATAACTGCAAATGTGGTTTTAGTTTGACGGAAATGAGAGAAAAGTAAGTTCACTTTACACAACACAAGACAAGAGTAACCCATAACCTGGCCTAAGCGGGTTGCAAAACTGTTGAAGTAGGACTGAAGAGCGCATGAGTGGAAATCGTCTATTGAAATCATTTATTTACAACAACAAAAAGAACTCAAAGAAAAACTAAAAGTTAATCATATGGGGGATATTTGGAGATAAACGGTTTCTTAGGAAACATGATCAGGATATGACAGTCCTTTCTCCTTAATTTCTAATTGTCTTTCCTTTTCGAAAAAGCCGCAAGTGATCAAGGTGTTTCTTTGTGGACCAGCCGTTCACATTGACCAAATAAACGACATTTCCCAGTCTCTTCTCGATGACTCCTTCTTCCCAACGCTGTGCTCGCCTTTTAAAGTGTCTTAGACGTGTGATTTGTAACTTTCACAGCCTCTTGTAGTCAAAAAGGTTTGACCTATTTGTTCCAATTCTGGTTCAATCAGGTCAAGAACCGTTATAATTCTACGCCCAAACATGAGTTCCGATGGTGATATTCCTGTCGAACTGTGAGGAGTGCATCGGTAGGACGTCGGAAGCTGTGTTAACTTCAAATTGAGCCAACCTTTTTCATTCAACGATTTCTTCAACGCCAGTTTCGTTGTTTGAACGTACCTCTCGGCCTGTTCATTGGCTGATGTGTATGATACGGTGAAATAGTTTTGTGCTTAATGCCATTTGCTCGTAGAAACTCCTGGGGGCCTATTCTCTAACTCCGAAGCAATAACTTTTTCGCAGTCATATGTTTATTTCATTAAGTTTCTTCAAACAAATGAATGAAATAGACACATGGCTGGCGAAAAAAATATTGCTTGTTGTTATAAAATAGGCCCCCTGAAATTCGCGTGCGGTAAACGAAGTACCGTTGTCGTTTATCAGAACTCTCGGAACTCCGAACCGTGAAAACATGGATCGCAGACTTTCTAAGGTGTTTAGACTGGAAATTGAGAAGACCGGAATCACCTCTAACCATTTACTGAACGAATCGACGACGATAAGAAAGTATCTTCCGAGAAAAGGCCCAGTATAATCCACGCGGATTCGTGTCCATCATGGGGTGTGAGTCTGCTCCCAAGGGTGATCTGGGGCTTTGTTGCAGTTTCTCTGATTTTATGAACAAGCTTTGCAGTCACCGTCCAGTCTCTCGAGAGCAACATCCACTCCAGGCGCATCAAACGTGAACTCGGGCGAGAGCTTTCATCTTCGAAATTCCGATATGTGACGCGTATGAGGATATCGCTTTTCGAAGTTGTTGGATTAACGACTCGAGCGTTTCTAGTAAGGCAACCTTGCTCGATTGATAGTTCGTTCGTGATATCCTTGAACGGTTTAATGTCTATATCAGTGCCATTAGTTAAATGTGAGATCACACGGGCTAAGTCGGGGTCTTTTGACGTCTCCCTTGCAATGTCGTGATATGTGCTGGTAAAAATTCAATATGTCTTATATGGTGCAGCCTGCTGTCATCTCTGAAATTTTCATGGAATTTTTCTTTCACAGATAACCTAGAGAGAGTGTCGACATTTGCATTATCTTTAATGCTTTTTTATTTGGTTTCAAAATTGAAAGATTCCAAGAAAAACGCGAATCTGAGTAGCCGGTGCGTCGTCATTGAAAGAAAATCCTTGTGAGGGTTGAATATAGAAAGGAGAGGTTTGTGGGCTGAAGGGCTGAAAAACGTTTGATTCATCTGTGAGAGACCACCCCCTCTTTTCTGTAACTCTTAACGCGAGCGTTAGTGAAATTAGAAAACCTATAGTTACACACAGGTACTGACGTTACCCGCCATATTTATGTGGTCCTTTGGAGAGGGAAGGGCTTACGATTGGCTGGTGATCGTAACCTTCATGACCGGAGCAGCGAATGAGAGATATCAAATCTATTTGATCCCTATGTTGAGGGGGGGGGGCAAACATGGCGGACTGTCAGTACTCGTAGGAACTTATAGAGCCTTAGCCATAGAATAATTACTGTACTAACGTACAGAAGGGGCACTCTCAATAATTGTTGGGGGTATGTGACGCCAAGTGGATAGGTTTCTTCTCGCGGGGGGCTGTTATCATTGTGTCAGGTTATGTTAGGACACGCCTCCCTTCTTGGCATTAAACTCTCCTACCCCCAAGCCCCTTTATAATTTCGGGGTTTTCTTCATTTTTGCATTTTAAATTCCCAGCACTTTGGCCTCTGTGCATAGTGACCTTGAATACTCGATTTTCGTAGCCACAAAATTGACAAAATGACAAGAAAAAGCGAGGAAATAGTCGAGAAACAAAAAAACAAACTCGTAAAAAGACTCCAAGTACTTTTTGAAAATAAATGGTCGACGTCTATTTAAAAGAGCAAACAAACAAACAAAATGTGTTTTTATTAACAATGCTGCCACCATGTGATCACTTTCTCTGTTTACTTATTTTGAATAATATTATGTTATGTTGGTACGAGTCTAACGGGGAACTTCCCCCCAAATGATTCTTCCCGTCCCGCCCTGAGTGTCACCCCCCTGGCCTTAGCGAAATAAACAAGGTGAATAATTGAAAATAATCAGCTGAGAAATTTTGCTAACGCACGCGTTATGAGTTACAGAATAGGCGGGCAGGGGACTTTTTTGGCCTTAACGGTTTTTTCTTATAAATAATGAGATAATTCTTTGATTGAATGCAGATCTGATAGATTCATCATATTCATGTCAATCCAGAAACTTTTTCAGGAATATATGATTTTTTGTGATTTTTTTCCATCAATATTAACGAAATGATAGCGAATATTCTGAAGTGCGGGCGAAAAATCTCCCCCCCCCCCTTGGTAATGCCAGGGCTAACTCACAGCGCAAATCGCTAAAACGCCAATTCGTGGTTTCTGGAAGAACCGCGGAGGAAAAACGACTCCACCAACTGCTCCAGCAGGAATGTTTTTATAGTGTTGTCGAGTTCTTGGGCTTCAGCTTCATCTAGTCATCTCGGTGAGTGTTTTTGTCTTTACAATTGTCATTGGCCATGTTGTGTTTTTGGGTCTTATCTTCCTCAACCAACTGTACGTCAACTTATCCTAACTAAATTCATTACCGATGCACTACGTACAGTTAATTGTTGAAGACAAATAAATTATTATTATTATTACAAATAAAACAACGGTGAACCGAATCCTCATAGCGAAAAGCGACTTTCCTTGGACATCAGAGAGCGAAATTGATGTTTCTTAACCAGCGAACGACATTGGTTTCTTAAAAGCCAAAGCAGAGAAAAATGATTCGTAAGGATGAAACATCCTTGAAATTAGGGTTTGAACGGTCCAAGCCCGTAAAAATTGGTTTTTTAAACTAGCCAAACCATTGAATGATTTTTTTTCGTGCAAATCCGTGAACTTTGATTTCTGGAAGATCCAATTCCGCGAAAGGATTTTTCAAAGGAGCGGAATCCACCTGATTATTGGGCTTTGCAAAACTTGGACATGCTAATATGCTAACATGAAAGATTTAGTCCTCTTCACGAATTATTTATTTTTTGGCGGAACTAGTTTTCGACCTTCGAGGCCATTTTAAACGCCTTCTTTGACTCCAGTGTCACATCTACAATAATTTTGAAAATAGTTTAACAACAAATAAACTAGTCAAATTACAATGATTTTAAATAAAAGAAAATTAAATAAATAAATACACATCTTATTAATATTATCAGTTTTTAAGCCATAATACTTGATAAATGTTATATTTTTAGGGTTCTGGCTTTTTTTTTTTTTTTTTTCTACTTCTTCGTTTCCTGAGCTTTCGCCTTCTTGTGCTGAAGGCATCGTCAGAGAACTTTTTTTTTTTTTTTTTTTTTTTTTTTTTTTTTTTTTTTTTTTTAAATTATAGACATGTGACGAATGGAGGGGTGTCAATTTCTTCTTGCTGATTAGAAAATTTGTTGTTGATGGCAACTGAGAATGTCTTCTGGTCATCTTCTTTTCAAGTTTGCAATCAGTGGCCTCCAGGCATGTGGTACATGAATTCCTTCATCTCTGTTGAAGTTTTCTTTTTTCTTTATTTCGATGGCTTCTCGAATTTTTCGTTTCTTCCACGAACTTTCAATGGCCAGTATTTTGGTATCTTCAAATTTGATGACGTGTGATTGTCCGCTGTACATGTGTTCAGCTATTGCTGATTTTTCAATATTGCGGTGTTTTACGGCTGACATGTGTTCTTTCATTCTTGTTTTGACGTTTCGAAGAGTTTCACCAATGTAAGATTTGTTACAGCTGCAAGGTATTTCGTAGACCCCTGGGTTTTCGAGTTTTCTTTCATCTTTGACATTTTTGAGGAAGCGATTTATTTTTCTTGGTGGTTTGAACGTTGATCTGATTTTGTACTTGTTGAGGATTCTTGCTATTTTGTTTGAAGTCCCTTCGACGAATGGTAGCACCACTTTCCCTTTGATTTCTTCAGTTTCTTCTCGGTATCTTGGGTTTTCTGTATTTTCACCTGAAGAAAGTTTTTTTGATTTCTTGATTGCTTTCGTGAATACTTTTTTCTTATATCCATTTTTTTGTAGAACTTCTTGTAAATGTTTTATTTCTTCTTCAAGGTGTTCATTATCTGAGATTTTGATGGCTCTGTCGATCAAGGTTCTGACGATACCATTTTTTTGAGCTGGGTGGTGGTGCGAATTTGCGTGTAGATAGCGATCAGTGTGAGTGGGTTTTCTGTAGACGCTGTGTCCCAAGAATCCGTCTTCTTTTCTTCTTATTAGGACGTCGAGAAAAGGAAGTTGTCTTTCATTTTCTATTTCCATGGTGAATTTGATATTTTGATGTTGATTATTCAAGTGGTCCAGAAAGGTGTTTAAATTCTCTAGCCCATGTGGCCATATTACGAAAGTGTCGTCTACGTAGCGCAGCCATAGACTTGGTTTCATTGTTGCTGTTTCTATTGCTTTCTTTTCGAATTTTTCCATGTACAGATTTGCAATTACTGGTGACAGTGGAGAGCCCATTGCAGCCCCTGATTTCTGTCGATAGAATTGTCCTTGAAAACTGAAGTATGTTGTGTTTAGGCAGAATTCTGTTATATCTGCCAGGTCTTCCGGTAGAAGATTTCGGACGATATCTGTGACTTCTTCGATTGGGATTTTTGTGAAGAGGGAGACGACGTCAAAGCTAACGAGAAGATCTGTTGGAGAGGTTTTGATATTTTGTAGTTTCTTTACAAAATCTGTTGAGTTTAACACAAAGGAGCTGGTTTTTCCGACGTGATTTTGAAGTTTTTTTGCTATGAATCTTGCTGTTTTTTGTGTCGAAGAGCGTATTGTATTCACGATTGGGCGAAGTGGAGCATCTTTCTTGTGAATTTTTGGAACCCCGTAGATTCTAGGGGCTACGGGATCTGATTCTTTTAGGCTGGTTTTTTCTTCGTTATTTAGCGTGACGGAGTTTTTAATCTTTTCCAACAGTTTTCTTTGAGTTTTGCTGGTTAAGTCTTTAGTTTTTTCATATTCGTCCTTATTCCTTTCACATTTCACATCTTACCACTAGGTGGGGCGTTAGAGTTGAAGTCTAATAGTCCTAATAAATATTAATTTACGGGTCTATTTTAGTAGTTATATCGCTCACGTTTGTGATCACAAAGCTGACTAGAATCGGTTACTTTATTTTAAAATAGACCTTATGCTGTATCTTTTAGAAACTTGATTTGGGGGTAGGTGCTCAAGGACTGAGTAGAGGGGGGAAACCCCTCCCACACTTCTGTCATTCAGGCAATGTGGATTACTCTCCAGTTCTTTACTTATTACTATTTTTTCCAGGCACTCCAAGCGTCTGCCGTAAGGTTCAGTTACTAACATTTGGGCTTGGTGATCTCCCATCTCTCCGCAGCCCGTTATATGATTGTAAAAGGCCGAGTCGGACCTAGTGAGGTGCTCTCTGAAGCGCGTCCGGAACTTGCGTCCGGTGCGGCCGCAGTACGTTGCTTCTCTACACCCACCACACAGAAGCCTGTAAACCCCGCTTTTTTCCTGGGGTTTAGTGGCATCCTTTCCTTTACTCAGAATGCTCTTGAGGCTGTTGTCGCTCTTAAACGCCACTTCGTAACCTCGGTTTTTAAGGAGGCGCTCCAAGCCCAACGAAGCTGCTCCAAAATATGGTAAACGAACCCATGCATTCCCGGAGGTTTCCTTTCTTGACTCCGTAAAGATGCGTTTCAAGACGAACCTCTTCTACTTGTCCTGAATCAATTTATCTATGACCGTTGTTTCGTAGCCGTTGACCGCAGCAATGTGATAAATTGCATGCACTTCTTTTTCAAACGCTTCCCTTCCGAGTGGAAGTGACATCAATCTATGAACAAGGCTTCTGAACGCTGCAAACTTGTGCCGAGGGTGATGGTGTGAATCGGCGTGAATGGCCTGATCTGTCATCGAGCTCTTTCTGAAAATTCCAGACTTCAAACCAGTCTGCTCACGTTCGATTGTAAGGTCCAGGTAGTTCAGTTTCTTGTCCGTCTCTATTTCGATAGTGAAACGCAAGTACGGCAATTTGCTGTTGAGGTACTCAAGAAACCGCCCTAGCTCTTCATCGTCGCCCTCCCAGACGACGAGCGTGTCGTCCACGCACCGAAACCAGCGCTTCAGGGAGCCCGCAAACGGATTCCCGGCACTCTCAAAGAAATCCATGAATATTTCGGCGCAGAGTGGGGAAATGGGAGATCCCATCGCCAGACCTTCATTCTGTACATACATTTTGGAATTGAATTGTAAATAACTTTGTCCCAAGCACATCTCGAAAAGTTGCTTCATCTCCCCCTGGACAAGGGGCTCCTTACATTTCTCCATGAGTATTTTATCAATTAATTCTAACACTACTTTAGGAGGTATACAGGTAAATAAGTTTACTACATCAATGGAGACAAGTTTACTTCGTTCTGTGAGAGTGACCTCCTTCAGTTTTCCCACTAAGTCCAAACTATTGACAATTGAACACTCTCCTTTAAAATTTGTTTTTTCTACAAACAACCGGGCCAGTCTTTTACTGATATTTTTTGTGGGTGCCCCATGGTTAGACACTATTGGCCTAATCTTCGGAAAGCCGTTAACGAACGGCTTGTGAGTCTTTGGTAAGGCGTACAACTTGGGGGCCGAAGCATTCATTTGTATAAGCCTAAGCTTCTCGTACGGATCAAGCAAAAACTGCATGTTCTTCAAAACATCCCTGGCTTCTGTCTCAAACTTGGTCGTCGGGTCCTTGCTTAAAGGGGCGAAATTATTTTCTATGAGGAACGACTCGGTAGCTGAAATATACTCCAGTTTGTTCATGAGAACTATCGACTGCCCCTTATCCGCTTTCATAGCCACTACTTGGCTATTGGTGTCCAATTTCTTGCGTAAAAGCCCAGCCAATCTGGAATCCATCGTTTTCCCACCGAGTTCACCCCGCATTACACCTTAGTTTCCAAGTCTTTTACTTTAGTGTCTAACTCGGCTACTATTTTCAACGCGGTTTGTTCAGCCAGAGGTCCCCCTACGCTGTGCTTAAGGCCTTTAGTTAATAAGTTTTCTTCACCTCTAGTGAGCTGAACCTGCGAGAGGTTAATTATCTTGGAAGCGAACTCCGGACACCGGGGTGAACAAGCCGGATGTTTATTTTGTTTTTTCCCTTGTTCCTTAATTCGTCCAAAATACTTGGACATGGTTCGGACTCCCAATGAGCCCCAACCACGAAGGGGTCATCCAAGTCTCTTCTGTTCAATAACTGGGGACCAGCACCCAACCTACAATTGAGAACTGCGAATGCTTACGGCGCCCGGATGTTTGTTGGGCACACTGTTTCGACAAAACACAAACAAAAACCGGGAGGTCAACTATGAGCTAGCGTTAAAAACTAACGATAACGGTATAACTCATGACGCTCTATCATAAATAATGTTATGGTTGTGGTACTGTCATTGGTTTTTACGCTAGTTCGCATGTTTGACCCTCAGAGGAGGCAGCTGTTCTCTCCCTCATTCCCAACCATTATTATTAATTACATGTATGCAATTATAGGCAACGTGAATTCCATGAAGGTCTAGTAATCAATAGATTTTCACTATAAAATTGAACAGAAGCAGCCGAAGAGTGGAGGCTACAATGCACAGAGAAAAAACCCGGTGACACTACTATTTTGTCTCAACGTTCTCCCGACGGTCGACAAAATGTTAACAACGTCCAAACTAATTTTGATTGTCACCCCAGTTGTTTCACTTCACAGTTAAATCTTTGAAGCAGAGACTGATGGAATGACAATGAAAGGAACCTTTGATTAATCACTCGGCCTTTCTCGTCATTAATCAAGAATGAATTAAGTGCTATTGTTGATCCAGTTAGAGTGTAGTCCAAGATTGAATTTTCTTTAAAAATCCTCTTTTTTTTCTGGTCATGACGGGCACTTGTGATGATGGGGGGGTCGAGAGACAACAAAGGTTCTTGGATAAAAAGATTCTTCAATTTTCCTTCATTTGCCGCCCACTTTATTTTTTTTGTGTGTGTTTTTCTATCTTGCCCAAAATAAACGAAGGCGGTGTTTTTTTGTTTCGTTTTTTTAAAGAACCGAATAATTAATCTCTGGATCCTTGGAAAAGAGAAATATATTTTTTTAACATTTCAAATAATATCCTTTTATCAGGATTTATAACCTTCCTCTTGTCTTTGTCCAAACCTCAAAGAACTCTCATTTTTCCAGAGACAGCGTTATTCCATTATACGTATTTATTCTTGTCGTTCAAAGAAAAATCAAAATTGAAAGCCTTAAAGATTGTATTAAATCGTTTAATTTTATTAAAATATGGCTGACGAGTAAGCTTAGAGTGACGCGGAGGCATTTTTCATGGTTCTCTCTTTATGAGAAAACTCCACATATACGACCATTGCATACAAAAAAATATTTCGTGATCAAAGTGAGTTGAAAAATTTAACCACAAATGGCTAGATCCCACACTTTTACCAACCCATGTCCCCAAGTTGTATTCTCTCCCTTTGCATGACGCGAAAAAGAAGAAAACAACTATAAATAACGTCGGCTAACGCGAGCTCGCATCTTTTAAGAATACACACTTACATGACTAACTTTTATTCTTATTTTTCTTCATTTTTTCAAAGAACAATTCCACTGCCGGGCTTCATTAATTTTTCACCTGCAAACGGATTGTTCTACGTGAAGTTATGTTGCACGCGTGCGAAAGAAAATGAGAAAAACGAGTGAGTTTCACGCGTCACTTGGTGGAGTCGGGCGCGCTTTTTAACATGTAGTATCCATTATTGTGTCTCTTTTCCTTTTTTCAATTTTTCTTTTTGTCCCTCGCTCAATCACACTCCTACCCACTCTTTATATCTCTCCCCTGACGTTAAAATACTTGAATATTTAATGCTCTTGAAAAAAAATGACTATTATTTATAGTAAGAAATATTTTTAAAACCAGCTGCCTACCTTCCACAACGGTAGGTATACCACTTTGGAATGCCAGAAGGCTCATTGTCTTATACTTCATTGTTAATTTATTCAACCCCACCCCCTACCATGACCACTAATCTCCCCACCCCCCACCCACGATTCATGAAATTCTCCGGAAATTCTCGCCTTTTTTTCTTTTTATACATTCCAGCACTTCATTTTTTTTTCTAATGTCATCCTCTTTTAGTCTTAAGAGTAAGCACTGAGAAAATAAGCCTCTTTAGATTTTAAAATTTATCTCTCCATCATAAAAAATAAAGAAAAGCCTTTTCATCGTTCTCATAATTTCAATTTTATTCGTTTTGCTTCCTCAAATACCGAATGTATATGTATTAGGAAGGCTTGTGATCGTTCCTAGTGATTAAAAATCGATGGTCTCCAATTTGTGTATATGTGGCAATAGCTGCACATAGTCGTGGCGTTTGGTGAAGCAGGTAACGTCTATGAGAATGTTCCAGGTGACACTTAGAAGTTTTTCAACTCGCTTTTATTCATAATAGCGTCGGAAAAACTGTGAAAAAGGCTGTAGTTTCAAGATGAATGATTTTTTTTTTATTATTCCTGACGCGTCAGACTTGCAATTTATAACCGTGAGCTGAGAGGTTATGTGAAGTGTAAAGGGTGGGGAGGGGTGTCTGGTGGGACATCACATAAGAAGAAATAAGATTAAGATGTGACGTGAATGCTATGCTTTTCCAGTTATTTAAAAAATGAATAAAATAAATAAATCAATTGCGACAGGAATATATCGGTGGTATACAGGGTGGAACAGGATAAGTGTGACAAAAAAAATTAGAGAAAGAATCCTTATTTTGTTATCGAAAACACAATCAAAACCCTACGACATATGATTTTTCTAACGTTTATTACTCACTTTCTTAACTAAATGTGAATAACTCAGTTTCTAGGTGACATTTTGCAAGTTTTGACGACAGATTCGAAAAGAGCACACTTTTTCTGTCAGAATTGGCCATTACCGACCAAATTCAACCACTTTCCGTGGGCTCGAGAGCTGCTCAAAGTTTTGCAAGTCGAGGATTTCTAAATGTTCAAAAAAGTCAAATCCGAAGTATTCACTAAATTTACAGTGCCTTCGTGAAATGCCCTCGTTTCTAGACTAATTTTCCTGGGGTCGTCCAAAGGCGCAGTCTTATTAGATATCGCCGAGATGAGCTGAATCAACTGTATCGGTCAGCCGGGAAACGGTGGTGGAGGGGGAGCAAGTGTATGCCCTGAACAGTGGCCTACTCCTATCGGGGACGGGGGTGGAATAGGTCCCTAAATGTGCAAGGAATATACTTTCTACGTAGAGTTAAATTATACGTATTTTTCTACCACTGAACCCTGGCAGCGAATTCATTTACAGATTTCGCCAAGTTACATGGAATCAATTTCCTGCTCGCAGTGGATGCTTTTTAGAATTACGTTGAAATTATAAAATTTCGAACAGCCCCATCGTCTTTAACGACTATTTCAGCGTTCCGACGCCTCTTTGCCCGCCATGGCTTGCCATAAATCTTGTTTTCGATATTTACGTCACTTGAAATTCAAAATCGCACGGCTTCGAATGACATACACCACAGAAATTCTGCGCCGAATCATCCGGTGACAAACGGACAGGTGGAGCGCACAGTTCAGACATTCAAAAATAAATTAAAGTCCATGATTCACGACAATCCATCGAACATAGACGCCAAAATACAAGAAATCATTTTCCAATAGCTATCGATGCCTTTAGTTAACGGAAAAACTCCATCGGAATTACATTACGGGCGACAGATCCGAAAGCGTCTACATCTGTTACGCCCAACAGAATTCATCAAATCCACCATCCGAAGCAAGTCAATCCGCGCTTTCAGCGTGGGTGACCGTGTGCTCTCTCGGAGTTACGCCCGACGCACCAACTGGTGTTTGGGCACAGTCGCCGAGATGTTGGGCTCCATGCATTACCGCGAAAAAATTGGACAACGGGTATGTTTTGAAACGATATATCGACCAGTTTCGCTACTTGGAATGCCCAATTTCGGCAAACCGCAGACTTTGACCCGAAAACAATCTCATCCAGAGGGAAAAATGGTTTCCTTCGCGTTCCCGATGTCATCACTGGTCAAACCGCCGCCGGTTGTATCAGATTCACCCACGCCCATACGTAGTAGGAATCAAACTCGTGAAATAGGCATCGGTTCAAACAGCCACCACGCGTAAGAACGATCGAAACACAGTCACCACGCGTAACAACGATCGAAACCCAGTCACCACGCGTAACAACGATCGAAACACAGTCACCAAGCGTAACAACGATCGAAACAAGCGGTTCCAGAACGGAGCCACTTGCCACTGCGTCACCGCAATCGGTGCTCAGACGATTAACTAGACCACGAAAACCGGTAACCCCCGGTTTCGCAATAGACGATTTCCGTGGAAAAAGCGAAGGCTTAGAACTGCAGGTTACGGGTTTATTCTAGTTGCCTAGAGCGTCTTTAACAGAATTTTTTTTTTTACATTACTAGCATTACTACGAGTGTATTTCGGTTTCAAATACTACATGATTTTTGAGTTTTTCGTTTATTTCGAGTCTGCAATTACACTTCCTTTGCGTGCTTCTCATCTAAAGTCAGAAAAATGCGATACCATTGCTGCTTCAGTGACTGTAAGAGTTCTTCCATTCCGGGTCGACCTGGTTTTGACCCAGCTACTAAGTTTATCCCTTTCCCTCAACCTTACCGGCACTTGACTGAATACGTCCCAAATTGAGGAAAAAGGGATGTTTAAATTTAGTAGTTTTTTATGACAATTTAAAAAAAAAATACTTTAAGTAATGAAACTCAATTTATTAGTCATATCCATGATAAGGAACTGAAATTCAGCACTGCCGCTCTTGTTTTAATTGAATGTACGGTAGGTCGTCACTGGAACAATCCTCAAGCTCCTATATTTATAGGATTTATGGTCGTTATTTATGGCTTATTGCAAATTATATTCAAAACGGGTGCGAGCTTCAGGGGAGGCTTACCTCGAGAAACCACGATGCGGCACGGTCAGTCGACGGTCGGTCGCTCAATCTCAATCTTAGCCAGAACCTCGGTACGAACTCCGGCAAAAGGCCACCGGACGTGGGCACGAATAGTTTTGCGAAACAGGCGTTTTGCTCTAATTAAAATCGACACTTTAGGACACTTTATAGCACTTTATGGTAAAAAAGGCCACTCTTAATAGTAAACAGCATGGAGCAGTGAAAACTTTACTTATTTGGTTACATCGGTTCACCTCCCTAGCTCGACTTAGCACGTGATTCCAAAAAAAAAAAATCTTTCTTAACTTTCTTGAAAATTGTTCCTTATAAATTGCGTTGTTATATTATGATCCACAAAAAAATATTATTAAATTAAAAATAACTCTTAAAATACAAAAGAAACTAAATTCGACAAGAAGACAAAACTAAATTTCTAAAACAAATCGATATCACCGTTGCGATCACGCGGTCTTTTTTCAACATCCCGCCCCACGCTGAAGCTTCCGTAGCTTCAGCAATTATTGCTGAGTTGGTAGGGGGACGAGCTTGACTGCTGGTCTCTTATACTCTTTAATTACTACACAGCCATTCTCCGTTGTTGCGATCTTAACATTAGCTACTCTTCCTTGCCCGTCGGTGCCGGTAAAAATCTCAGAAATTCGGCCGATCTTCCATGACAGAGGTGGTGTGTCATCTTCCCGCACTATAACCATCGCTCCGACGGAAAGGGGCACCGTTTTTTTGATCCATTTAGGTCGATTCTGTAACGTGTGGAGATATTCATGGTGCCAACGGTACCAAAACCTTTGTTGCATTTGTAATAAGAGCTTCCAACGCTTCAGATTACCGATATTACTGGTCTGCTGAACGTCTTCCTCCGGCAAAGACAGGATTGGTTCAAAAATTAAGAAATGTGCCGGAGTGAGCACGGAGAAGTCGTTTGGGTCGCTGTTTAGCGGCGTAATTGGTCTAGAGTTCATGCATCCTTCGATCCTGACCAACAAAGTGGTTAATTCTTCGAATGTGAGTATTTGGCTCCCAGTGATTTTTTTCATCGACGTCTTCATAGATTTAACGGCTGCCTCCCATAATCCTCCAAAATGTGGAGCCTGTGGAGGGGAGAAGTGCCATCTGATCCCACGAGTGGAGGAGGTGGAAGCTACCGCATCCGAAGGAAGTGTCACTGACACGAATTTTTTAAGCTCCCTGTCGGCTCCGACAAAGTTCCTACCGTTGTCAGAATAAATGTCGGATGGTAGACCCCTTCTGTAGACAAAACGATTCAAGGCCGCGAGGAATGCATCGGTCGATAGCTCTGACACGGCTTCAAGGTGAACAGCACGTGTTGCCATGCAGACGAAAACTGAGATGTAGGCCTTTTGTTGGGGCGCCTTCCTTAATTTTGATGATTTAATTGTCATAGGCCCCACGAAATCAATGCCAACTGAGGAGAAAGGTCTGATTTGTTTGACTCTAATCTCTGGTAGGTCTCCCATAAGTGGGTTGTTGGCCGGTGGCCGATTTCTGAAACAAGTGATACATCTGAATATTTCCGAACGGATTAATTGACGGGCTGAAATTATCCAAAATTTCCTTGACAAGACCGAGTACAAGGAATTAATTGTCATATGTCCGAATTCTTTGTGGTAAAAATTGACTATCATTTTTGAGAGCACGGCCTTCCTGGGCAGTAGGATAGGGTGTTTCTCGTCGCTGTTCAGCCCTGATGCTTTTAGCCGTCCACCCACCCGAATGATCCCAGCGTCGTCAATGAAAGGAGACAGCCTGGCTAATGCTTTTGGTAACTGCTTCCCGCTATTCAGAAGAGTCTTTACATCTTGAAACTCCGTCTTTTGAGTATGTTTGATCCAGTACGATAGGCTCCTCTGCAATTCAGGTGTACGCAGTGGTCATCTTTTCGACTTTCGGGTACACACGCGGAAACAGTACGCGGTTACCCTTTGTAGCTTGAGTAGTGAGGACGTTCGATCCAGGAGAGAGCTCAAAGGATTTATAGTCACCGATAAAGTACTCGGAACGTGAGGTTTCTCTTCCAAATCCGATTGATCTAAATCTTCCGGTAGATTAGATTAGTTTGAGGCCAGTCCTCGGAAGGGTCGGTGAGCCAACGCGGACCTCTAAACCAATCACCGCGTTCGCTGAGTTGTCGAGGCGAGAGCCCTCTTGAGGCGAGATCAGCGGGGTTGTCCAGAGTTGGGACGTGTCTCCACCACTCCTTTTTTGTATTTTCTTGAATGAAATCGACTCTATTCGCTACAAACATTTTCCAGCGGTCTGGTGACGAGCGAATCCACTGTAAAGCCACCGAAGAGTCAGTCCAACAATTTACGTCGAGAATCGACAAGTGGCGACTTAAAATTGGCACTATTGATTTAAGAGCACTGGCTAAAAGGCAAGCTGCCAGCAACTCCAATCGAGGCAATGTTACTTTTCGTATTGTGGGCAGGAGTTTCGTTTTTGCCACCAAAATTGTAGACGTAGACTCTGCAGCGTCTTGCCTTATAGTCACCAGGTAAACAACGCATCCATAAGCCTTGAGGGAAGCATGAGCAAAACCATGAATTCGAAACGTAGGGGTTTCCTTTTGCCGTTGAATCGATCTAGGAATGCGAATATTGGTGCAGTGGTTGAGATCCCGCTTTAACTCACGCCACTTTTCGGCGATTTCTTCGGGCACCGGTTCGTCCCAATCTAATCCTAGGCTCCATTGGTCTTTCAATATTAATTTGCCGACCAATACAACCGGTCCCAACCATCCTAGCGGATCATAAATGCGCGCCAAATCGGCCAAAATGCCCCTTTTCGAGAGAGGACTCTCTATTTCTTGACGTTTGTAAGAAAAGGAGTCAGAGACCGGCTCCCACATGAGGCCTAATACTTTTAAAAATGAATTGTCCGTGTCGAATTGACAATTTTCGATGATCCTGAGGTCTTCTTCGGGAATATCACTTAGCGATCCTTGATGGTTCGATGCCCACTTGCGCATTTTGAATCCTCCTTTACTGCGCTACATCGACACTTCTTTTCGCAGATCCTGCGCTGTTTCGACGGAATCACACGATGTTAAAAGATCATCTACGTGGATCTGGTCCTTCAACGCTGCTGAGGCTAGGGGAAAAGATGTTCCTTCGTTTTCGACGAGATGATGTACTGTCTTTATTGCGAGGTAAGGCGAGCATTTGACGCCAAAAGTTACCGTACGTAACTCGTAGTCTTCTATATCGCCGGTCTCTTTACTTCTCCACACGACTCTCTGAAATTTGGTGTGCTCCGGATTTATCCAAATTTGGAGGAACATTTTCTTGATGTCCCCTATGAGTGCGATCGGAAAAACTCGGAACCCCATTAGCACGTCTCGAATGTCGTTTTGTAGCTTGGGCCCGGCGGCGAGGCAGTCGTTAAGGCTGCGGCCATTATCTGTGCGTGCGGATGCATCAAAAACTATGCGTAAACCTTCCGACGGATTGGACTTTGTCACCGCGTGATGCGGGAGGTAATAACCCGAATAACTTGCTTCTTCTGAGGGCACTCGACGCATGACTCCGTCTGCCTGAAGCTGCTCCATAGCGGTGTTATAATGGCTTTTGAGTACATGTGAAGGGAAGAGAAAGTACATGTGAAGGAGTGTGATAAATGCGCAACTATGATGGGACTTCATGTTAAGGTGCCCCCGGAACGACGAGTTTTCATCGATACGTTTCGTGAGACGGAGGCTGAAGAATAAAATCAGAATTGAATAACTGCAAATGTGGTTTTAGTTTGACGGGAATGAGAGAAAAATAAATTCACTTTACACAGCACAAGACAAGAGTAACCCATAACCTGGTCTAAGCGGGTTGCAAAACTGTTGAAGTAGGAATGGAGAGCGCATGAGTGGAAATCGTCTATTTTCAATTTGTTTTTGAATTTTTATTACGCTTCAAAGCTCAGTTTTTCAGGTGGGGAAGAACTGTTGTATTTTATATTGCTGTCCCCAGCTGCCAAAAAAGGTTTTAATTGTGTTATCAGTATTGTTCGTGTGAAGACCAACGATGTATAAAAGAACTGGATTGCTCATCACTGCTGATGAAGAATAGCAATCAAATAAGCTCCCGAGTGGATGAGAGGGGTGGAGTTTCAAAGTAAATACGAGAAGAGAGTTGTGTTGCCATAACCACACAAGGAGAGGGAAAGGGTGATTGTTTATCAGGGGACGACCTGCCCCCTCCACGCCCCTCCAGTCAACTGTGAGCAATCCAGGTTTACATTATATCGTTGGTGAAGACGCGTCTACTTCTCAATTTCTACTACTTCTATTATCGTTTTAAATACAGTTCATTAATATTCGAGTTCTCAAATATGCCATCGATCCTAAAAATAATAATAATTGGGCTTTAAAATTGGGAATTTCAGTCTATTTGATTTGCATTGTCATCCCCCACTTCATTTTAGAGAGTTTTTTTTTTCCAAGGGTTGAAAACACTTTAATAGAGTTGATGTGCACATTCATAAAATGAAGTGTTCGTGTGTTAGTTGGGGGGGCTTGCAAATTTGCAAAAATTATTAATTGTTTCATAGGTCGTACAGATTCATTAAAGCGGTTTCTTTCTCACATACACACTCACTCACCATCGCTCTATATTTCTCTGTCATCCTCTGTAGAATAAGCCAACTTTGTTTGGGCACATTAGAGGGGTCCAATGGGTTTTCTTTTGTTGTTTTTTTATTAGTCATATAGCGTCGCAGCCACCTAATTTTCTCTCTACTGTTTTACCAACCTTTTTTCCCCTCGTATATACACGGGAACGAGCACACTATTTTCTCGCTCTGAAAAGCAACAAAAAAAAAAGTAAGTTTAGTTTAGTTGAAGCCAGAGCACAAGTATTTTTTTTTTTTCGTCATTTTAATTAGCGTGCCACCGAATTCGACGGTGCTTTAAAGTTTCCACCCCTCCTCCAGTCGCTCTCATCCATTTGTCGGAGTCTGGAGTTTTTCAAGGGGCTGCTCTTAATTAAGTGGGTTTTCTGGGGCGTTCCATTAATTACGAAAAATTGTTTAGGCGAAATGAATGATATTCTATAGTTGAACCAGACTCCGATGGGTCTCGCATTCCCCTACGAATACGATTTCTCAGCTTCCCCTTGCTCTCACTTGTGACTTGCCGCGAAATACAAATAGGGTAAAAATTATCAGCGAAGAGCCTAAGGGCCGTATTCAGAGACCTTCCTTAACTTTAAGGCCGCCTTAAAGTGCTTTAAAACAGGTGATGCATTTAAATAAACCGTATGATCTTTACGCAACTTAAGTTAAGGCTCCGATAAGAAAGGTCTCTGAATACGGCCATTAAAGTCGTTTGGTAGGTTTTAGTGGTAGATAACTAGTTTTCAAACAATGTATTTAAAATAATTTTTATATTCGCATAGTGCACTCATATTTGTGTTTCTGTGGTTCTCCGAGGCGATGAAACTGCACTCAGCCGTGAGCGAATTGGTGGTTCTCAGAAACTGTGTCCACGTTGTTTAAACAATAAGACCACGGTCAAACAGACACTCAAAAAATCACTTTTATTTTTTTAACAATGCTCTCCTACATGATATCAACTTTCCGAGATAATAGCTTTTTGCCTCGTTACTTATCTTTTTTCAATGCCTTCAACACACGTCTCTGCCGTTACTCAGACCTGCTCTCCGGGACGGCGTGGTTATTATGAGTCGAAGAATATTTGCCGATTGGCTGCTGAGTTCCTCCTCACTCTGCACAACTGCTGAAAGCACGCGACGCATAGGCGACTGGTTTGCTGTCATGAAGCAACACGGCCCCAAGTCCGTAGCTACTGGCATCTACTTGGATGAATGCATCTTTGTCAATGTCAAAATGACTCAGGATAGGAGCACCTGAGAGTGCTCTTTTGATGGTAATCCAGGCTACTTTTTGCTCTTCTGTCCATTTCCCATCGAATACTCTGAGTGGTGCAGCAGTCTATGACAATATCGGGACGAATTTGGACATTTTTGGGGTGTTTTCAGGCATCGGCATTTCATTGAGCGCCCGGACTTTTTCGGGGTCAGCTTTAATCCCTTCCGCTGTGAAAATATGCCCCATGTAGTGAATCTCTGTCTGTCGGTTTATTGTTATTGAGTTTTAAGTTGCGTTCACGAGCTCTTTCTAACACTGCTCGCAATTTACGGTCGTGATCGATATCGTCGACAATGGCAACGACGCCGTCCAAATCGTGCATGATTTCGTGAATCCGCCATTGAAATTCTTCTGGGGCAACCGAAATTCCAAAGGGGCATCGCACAAAGCAGTAGCGTCCAAACGGAGTCCAGAACGTTGTGAGCTCTTGCGATGGTCCGTCTAATTTCATTTGGCGGAACCCGTTCTTGGCGAACGCTGAAAAGTTTAGCGTTTGCTAACAGTTATTTCCTCAATCGTTGGCGATAAAAACCTGTTGCGCACCAAACTCTTGTTCAATTTTTTGGGAGCTATACTCAGTCTATTCCGTTTAGGTCCCATGACAAAAACCAAGTTGGTTGTCGAGGCCGTGCGGGTGGTCACTTTTCCGATTATTCCTTGGCGCTCTAACGAGTCCAATTCCATTTTTATTTTGTTCTTTAGCCTGACCGCAAATCTTTTGGGCGATTCAATGACGGGGAAAGAACCTCTCCTACATGATATCAGATGCTCTCCTACATGATATCAACTTTCCGAGATAATTGCTTTTTGCCGCGTTACTTATCTTTTTTCAATTCCTTCAACACACGTCTCTGCCGTTACTCAGACCTGCTCTCCGGGTCGGCGTGGTTGTTATGAGTCGAAGAATACTTGCCGATTGGGTGCTGAGTTCCTACTCACTCTGCAAATGCGTTGGTACCCTATGCGACGCTTGGAAGTAGGTACTATTGTCTCGTCAAGGAGAACAATGTTCGGATTCTGGCTCGTGTATTGTCTTATCGCTCTTCGCTAACTATGCCCGGGCGTTCCATTGTTCCATCGGAAATTTCCTCTTCGATTCGCTTTACTTACGCCTTATTTGAGCAGTCGGTGAACTCGTGTACCGTTTCTTGTGTTTTCCCCTTTTCCTCTTTAGTGTACGAAAACATGATTGCTGCCATCGGTTTGTGCGGCTCTTTCGTTATTTATTTTTGTGGTCTTGGTCGTGTTCGATGACCTGCCCTACAGCCTTGCCTGTTCCACAAAAACACTCCGTTTGCTCTGTCTTTCTTTCGTTTGAATAAACAACCACAAAAAACCGTTTGTCGTCCGGAGCTGCACTAACAGCACTGAAAGTACTAACCTTTTCTTATTTTTCCCCTGTTGTTCCGCATGATAACCCGCGAGGTTACAAAATCTCGTGCTGCTCGGAGTTGTCCGGGACTGACAAACGAACGGAGCTATTTTCAATAACTGATAATAACCAAATGTGTCACTTGTGTGTCACTCGTCGCCTTACCGGTGATAGTGAAGCCTTAAAAAAATGTTTTAAGGGAAGGGGCCAACGAATCAATTAATCGGGCTCAAAATGTCGATTCGAGACCCAACAGAGTTTGGTTCAACTGTATTTTTCTAAATTGTAGAAGCACCTGATGAACTGAGGGTGAAGCTATCGGGGAATAAACAGCAGACTGCTTGAAATCGCGCCACGCCACACGTTTGCCCAATCATATTTTCGCAGTAACTTGAAGCTATAGCGACTTAGCGAGTTTCAGAGATTCACGACTTTTTTCATTAATTTAAGAGAGTGTTTTCAAGCTCGAAATTGAAGTTTTGAAAGGTTCCAAGAACCATAGGAACTCGAAAGGTTATGAAGGGGGGAGGTGGTCACCGGAAATGCAGACTTGTTTCTGTGCTCCAAGAGCTAAATAGAACTTAACCTATAAAGCAATAGACGACTGTGCCCTTTGAATAATGATAATAATTATAGGCGACCCAACCGCTTTCACTGTCACCCTAGATCCGAAGTCTGACGGCTCGAGATTGAAGTCCTTAGAGAGTTTACTGAAAACAATACGACAACAGCTTGCTAAAATTGAGGTTTAGATCTTTCCCCGTTCATCACGCCCACCGTTCCTTTTCTTCAACGCCACACTCTACTAAGCGACTAGTAATTCATTGAAAATTTTAATCAACGCCAGGGAGTTGTCACTACGTCATTGAAACTAGTAATTAAACCCTCAAGTCATGCCCCCCTCCCTTTCACCACTATTCCATCACTTAACCCTTAATTAAACCAACCGAACGGAAGTCTCGATGACCCTTCGGGCAGTGGCGCGGCGGCGTGCCACCAAGAGTTGATAATTGTTTTAGTTTTTAATTCGAATTGGGTGTTGGTGGAGGGTGGAAGGTTTTGGTGAGAATCTTCTGCCATTGATAAAAAACGTTTAAGAGTCATCGAAGACTTTCGCTCTGCTGAAAGGCTTTACAAAAGGTAAGCACAAAGGAAATTCAGCTCGAATAATTAGTAATGCTAACTCGGTGCAGGCTAGCATGAAGAGGATTCACCTTTTTTTGTGTGCGAGAGGCCGACACTTGTGGGAATAGCCTCGCTTTTTCATTTACCGCTATATAGTTGGGCGGTCGGGGATAACAAGAGAAACAGCGCGAGCGGCCTTAATGGAAAGATAAATAACTGCCTAACACTATGAAAAGACCAGCGAGAGAAGGAAAGGGAAAAAGTGAGTCGTCGTAGTCTGCCACCATCATCCTCTCACACCATCGTCGGGTAGCTATTTTCTAGAAAGCCTTGGAGGGTTTAAACAAGGCGAACATAGTCTTGATTTTGTTTTTTATTATTCTTTTACTCCCCGCCATCCAACCGACTTGTTCATTTTACGAGGCTGAAAAAAGATGTTTTCACTCCTAGATGCGGGTGAATTCTTCGGACGACCGCACCGCAACCCGCCCGTTGGTTTTGGCGAAAATAATTGACGAGTAAATTTTTCAACTTTCATCTCATAGAAATTCTTCGAGCGTTCAAAGGCCTCGAAATATAGTTTGGGGGTGGGGGAATCCCAGTTTTGCCGGAAATTACGAGTTTCATGCAACTGGTATAGCTACGACAGTGACAAGACCTTTTTTTTATGAAAATGCTATGGTTTTCAATGAATAACGTTATTTTTCATGGTGATCTTACGCTACTTTATCACCGTTCGATTGACAAAAACGTGAAAATAATGTTAATTTATTTTTCACCATTGTAACAATAATCTTCCAACGCTAGAGCAGCGAAGAGAATATCGTGGTACGTACAGAAAATGAGGCCAAACTGAGGGTAACATGGGAGGGAGCAGACAAACTTATATAAAATTCGGCCCGAAATGTACATTTTCTGCACTAAAACGAATATTTTACCACAGTGACAGCATCGTATGCGTCGAGACTTGAATCCGGAACTTAAAAATCGACTGTAATTTACTTTTTTTTTATTTTTTTTTTTTATTTTTTTTTTATTTATTTTTTTTTTTAACGGGGAGGGAAGCCCAGAAGAAACTATCTCCTACCAAACTCGACCTATAAGATCTACTGTGGTGTCCCCTCAGGTTGCCCTGCCAAGAAAGACGCTAGTTTTCAAGCGTCCTCCACCACCACTCCTTAACGAAGTTTAGGATATTCCCCGTGACCATCCTGGAGATGTCCTCCGGTTGAAGCACATCATTTCTAAGATGGTGAAAGCGTAACCGCCCCAGAGCCTCGCACTCACACAGTACGTGCTCTGCTGTTTCCACGGCCAAGTCGCAAAATCTGCAAATGTCCGTGTCAGACTTCTCCATTAGTCTGAGTGTATATCGAAGGGCACAATGTCCCGTTAGCAGTCCCACCAAGATCCTAAGGTCTCCTCGGCTCAGAGAGATCAGGCCCTTCTCCGATCGTCCCTTTGGAGTGACAAAGAGCTTGGCGTGCCTGAGACCTGGTTGTCTAACCCAGTGTTCACGATGCCTCTCGTCCAACCACGCCTGCACCTGCCTCTTCGTGACCCCGCCCCGAGACTTGGCTCCGGGCCCACGTAAGGCATCTCTGATCCTCTCTTCGCGAGTTGATCAACCATTTCATTCCCCTCAAATCCCTTGTGACCCGGCACCCACATCAAATTAAGGCTGTTTGCCGTTGCCACAGGCCTGAGGGCTTCAAGACATCCCCAAACTAGCTTCGCATTCACGACACTTGAGCCTAGGGCTTTAAGAGCCGCCTGGCTGTCAGACAGGATGAAGATCTTCGCTTTCCGAAGACCCCTCTCACTAATCTTCCGCGCACAGGCTTCTATAGCATAGATCTCCGCCTGAAAGATGGTGGTGGTCGTCCCAAGGGACTCCCAATGCTGAAGCCTGGGGCCAAAGACCCCAATGCCAGTACCTCCATCCTTCACAGATCCATCAGTATACCATACTTGCGTGCCGGGCTTAAACCTCGGCAAACCCTTATCCCAAAGGTCGCGGTTACCTATATCGACTTTAAAGGGTTTTTCAAAATCCATCCTCACATGCATGAGATCCGTAACGACTTCAGCCGCCTCACTACATGCAACTTCCTCCAGAACACGCAAGTGTCCAACCTGGACACCCCACTTCACGTGCTCCGCCCGCAGCAGTCTCACCGCCGCCATATATGCGGTCGCCAGCACATGAAAGTGCAGGGGAGGCATGTCCAGTAACACCTCCATGGCCGACGTCGGTAATTTACTATAGAACAATGGGGCCTATTCTGAGTTGTCGGGATAAAATGCCGCAAGCGGGATCCAAGAACGCTGAATAGAAATAACATTATCCCGTTATAGCAACCGCACTTGCGGCATTTCTTTCCGACAACTCAGAATAGGCCCCGTGATATCTGGTTGATCCACCGCAATTTATGTTTCTGGAAGCTGCGAAGGCTTTTAAGCTGTCTCGTCACGGCACTAGAGGTCACGTCACGGCTGAATGCGTGAAGCAAACTTTGACTGTTTCCAATTTCACTCTCGAACAAGCCAATTTAGTGGGTCAGGCTCATTCAAAAATCCCATTTCGTGGAATTAACTTAATCAAAAAGGCAAATTCATGGCGTTGGGACCTTCAAAAGAGTAATTCTGTGGGTTGCGGTGTTACTAAATTCAGGATATTGGCTCATAGTGAGACCAATTTTGCGCCCCAACCACACCCGAATCAAAACGCATATAAATATCGAAAGCACTAGAACTAGCTGTGAAAATAATGGTAATAATAATAATAATAATAAAATTGTTAACATATTTAAGATAAAAGGTCATAAAACCATAAGCCATACATATATAATGTATTCATAAAAATCATAAATCGTAAGAAAATGCCAAAAGATTAATAATGAAGATAAAAAATAGGCAGTTAGTGTCACTCATCAGAGACTTCACGGAGACTAGAATAAACATAAAATTACAATAAATAAAGCAACATAATAATAATAATAATAATAATAATAATAATAATAGAAGAAAAATATAAATAAACAGTGACATGGAAATGTATAAAATTTAAGGAAATAAAAAGAACAGTAATTCTTGATACAGGTTGACCTGAACCACAAATATGGAAGCTTTAGTTTGCAAATTTGTGTTGTCAATAATGGAAGAAGTAATTGAACTCTTATGGAGGGGGGGGGGAACTCAATCAAACTTTGTATTTATCGCATGTAGGGTTTCATGTGGCCGGGGGGAAACAACGCCTTCGTAAGGGACTCGAGAAACACGGCACCCTTCGACATCTGTTAGGTACCAAAAATCTGTTGTGCGGAAAACCTTTTTAATGACATAGGGACCTTTGAATTTTGGCAAAAGTTTTCTATTCAATCCAGGGGTAATAGACAGATCAGAAAATAACTACTAAAGTCGCCTTCCTTGTAGGGGTGAACGTCCTTTCGTTTTTTGTTCTAGTAGTTGAAGTTTTTGATCTGAGAGCAGCTAATTTGTTGCAAAGTCTTCTTACGAAGTGCCTCAAGGTCTCGGTCATCATTTGAATTATCAAAATTGTAACGACTTTAGCCAGCGTGTCAGGTATGTTGCCATTTTGTTGGGCCCTGAACAGAATTTGTTCTCGGCGAAGTGCCAATCGATTTATTCGAAGTATTGTTTACCAAAAATTCTTCAGACGCTAAATTAACATCCCAAATGATGAAAAGAGACCAATTTCACGAATTTTGAGCACTAAAATCCTAATATTGTAGAACTGACTCACTAAAAAAAATCTAATTTGCACTATTAAAACCATTTCGCGGATGATTCTTACTAAGAACCATTTCTCGGATTTTTCTCGCTAAAAATCATTTTCACGGTTCTGGCTCGCAGAAACCCCAATTTGGCGGTTGTTGTGATGCTGAAAACCCAATTTCGCACCTGTTGTTGCTGAAAAATGAATTTCACGAGGTTCTTCCCATCATAAGAAACATTTTCGCATGTCTGGCTTACTAAATAACAAAACATAGAGGATTTCATTTTCTAAAACCCCTAAATTTCGCCAATTTCTTACGAACTTCCAAATTCGCGGAGTTGTCTCATTCAAAACCACAATTACGTGGTTTTAGCACAGTGATCAAAGCATTTTAGCGATTCCGCCTCATCAAAACGCGTGGGATTTTCTCGGTATACAACCAATTTTGCGCTCCTTGGCTCACTTAAACGCTCATTTCGTGGGGTTTCCCAGCTGAAGAACTGAAACCCCAATTTCGGCGGATTGAGGCTTCCTGAAACCCAATGTCGGAGCATTTGGGTTTGCTGAAAACCCTATAGGTATCCGTGGGGTTGGCTCTTTAAAATGAACTATTTCACAGACAGAAAAACTTTTTTCGTTGAAAATTAGTTAAAAAGGATTACGCGGAGATGTCAATTCGCCGCTATAATTATGAAAACACTAGAATTCACTTCTTCCGTGAGCCCAATTGAACAAAAAAACCAAAAAAAAACTCCAAATCATAGTTAAAAGTGAACCAAATCACTAATCCACGGCTAAAATAAAGAAAGTTTGATAATTCACGGATAAAATTGACTTAAGACAGGGAAAACACGAATTCGCGGTAAAAATTTAGAAAAGTCGCAAACTCATGGCTAAAATTAAGAAAAATCGCTAATTCACCGAAGAAATTGAGAAAAAGCGAGCTGAAGTGTGGAAAAAATGCTGAATCGCTGTTAACATGAAGAAAACGCAAATTCTTGATTTCTCAAGACACGAGCGTGAATTCGCTGATAAGATTCAGGTGGTGAATTTGCTATTTTTCCCAATTTTATTCGCAAATTAGCGGTTTTCTCAAACTAATCAATGAATTGGCGTATCCACAACTGTAGTTGCGAATGAGCGTTTTTTCTCGATTAGCACTATTCACACATTTTAGTCGACAATATGAGATTTTCTTGATTATTAGCGACGAATTGGCAATTTCTTCCACGTTGACATGATTTAGCACTTTATTTCTGTCATAAAGTGGCCGTTGGAATCTGTAAATTGTCTCAATTTTGGCTGTAAATCCACTTCATCTTCAAGTTAGCCGCGAGTCAGCACTTTGTCTCGTTTTTAACCGTCGTGAAGAGCGCGCCTCGGTGGTGTATTGGATACAATACTTCGCAACTCAGCGGGCCTGGGTTCGAATCCAGCCATTGCCCATTACACTAAAAGGCTGCGGAGAGCTCTGACACGGCACATCTTCCAGTTTTCATGATTGGTGGTCGAAAATGAGTTCCTTTTCATCGTTTCCTAAAGTCGTAATTTTCTACGAAACGAAAGATGAGTGGATGAGCCGTATAAAATCGATTCGTTTGCTTCGTTCGTACATTTCACCCCGACTAGCAATTTCCTTCATAGTTAAATAAAATTCTTGGTACGATTCCTTAGCACCCCGCCCGCAAGCATGTCATGAAGTTCTTTAGAATTTGACTTTCTTCCAAATTCATGTACAAGGGCAGCTTTCAGAGCTGGTCACGAAATCAAGCCACGCTCCCCCTCGATGAACAATTTTTCCAGTCCGGAAATAGATATTTTGGCAAAAAATAAAACAAAATAGGTCTCTCCAGCTCATGATACTCGCCAGCTCTTCATCTTCTTCAATCCAATTTTCAATCGGGCAGCGTCCGCGACCATCGAATACTCGGACAGATCCTTCAACGTCTTTAACAGTAAGCGAACGGCTCCTTATATGTCATCATCAGACTTCCCTTGATTCTGGCCAACATTAATGGAAACAGTAGGAGTAGCACAAAAATCGTCCAACAAGAGCGAAGCCTTCAGGCAATCGACCAACTCCGCTTTCTTCCCGGGTGCATTTCAGTTTCTGTTTTCCAGTTCACTTCGCAATTCCTTCACAGAAAGAGACTCAACATGAGGGCGCGGCATAATGAGAAAGGTTTTAACCTTAATTTAGGGTTTACCGGATGGAGGAAGCACACTACGGTGCTAACTTACAACGCCCACTTTTGTTCCTATCATAGAATCAAAGTTTTGACTGCCGTAATAGCGTTTATTATTACGCCAGTTCAATAAAAAATTATGTTGGACGGGAATTGTTGAGAAGTGAATTTTCCCAACACGTCGCAAAATCCTATTTACGAGCAGTTCCATTTTTAGAAGTAAACTCCCTCTCCGTAACAAACAAATTATTGGTGAAGAATGGAGGGAAGTCTGAAGAGCCATTGGCCGAAGGGAAGATCAAATGTCCTGCGGCAGTTACGGCTGGAAGATCTGTTTCCTCCTCTCTTAGTCATTTTCTTTCCCACATCATGCCCTACGACCAAAGGAATAAAAATTTTTCTGTCCCAACTGTTTACTGGGATGTATACCAAACCAAATCAATAATAATTAATTAAAAAACATTTTCATAGATAAAATAAGGCATTTCGTGTTTGAGAATAAGCTCACGACTGGTCAAAATAAATATGTGTTTTGGTTTACTGAACTAAAATGGAACGGAGAAGGATAAGATGGACAAGAGAAGGCTTTGAATTTCGGTTGGACCCTTCCCCCCCAACCTACACTACTTCATCATCAACAAAATGAAGGTTGCTTTTCAGAAAAGATGAATATAGTACGTAATTTCCGGAAATACAAAAGGGTCTCCATTATATTCCTGGGCCGTTAGTGTATGGAGGGAGGGGTCTGAATTCTTATCCCATGGACAAAAGAAGCATGCACACACACACACACGCATCTAGCCTTGGAAACAGTGAAATGGATGCTGCGGTCAAAAATAATTGTGATTCATCAACTCGGAAAGTATATGTTTTTATTATTTTGTTGATGTTATCCTAGCATGTTTCATCCCTTTCTTTTACTCTCCAAAAAATCTTAACCATTTTACAACTATCGTTAGAAGCAATCGTTGTTTTCTAAGTCATTAATGTTTTAAAGTATAAATTTCAAGGATTGCTTGTAGAAAGATGAAGCGACGACGGATGAAAAGATTGAAAAAACACTGTCAGATTCAAGAAGAAAAAGTCTAGGAAAAACCCCCTCTTCATCCACTCGAGGCCCTCCGTATCGTAATTAAAACCGAACTTAATTTGCACAAAAGTCTCTCGCTCTCTCCACTGCCTCAAACGTCTAAACTTTAATTGCTATTATCTCTTTTGTTACAATATCGGGCTTCTCTCACACCCGCGTCATCCTTTTCAATCCGACAGCGCCAACCCTCCGCAGGCTCTCGAGACTGTCTCTTGGTTCTTTACGTTCCTACAGAGAGAAATTGTGATAGACCGAAAGTCCGGAGAGAGAACAAATGGGTTTGAAACTAAAATAAACTCGCCACAAATCGAGAAGAGAGAAACATAATTAGTGAAGAATGTCTGAAAGATCACTATAATTCCAGGCAAAAAATCACCTCCACAAAATTGTTAAATTTGTTAAAGGATTGTATTTAACGATTTAGTTATGCTATTGGCGAGCAGGATGTGATACGTGTCTCAGGCGTCGGCTGTAACAGGAATAGCTGACAGAGATTAATAGACGGCGTTTGCTTTTAGGGAATTCCCCTCACTTGGAAGTGACAAAATCTAAATTGAACTGGCAAAGCGCGAGTGGGTAGCATATACACGTGAATGAAAAGATTAATCCTGCGTCGTCGCCTCCAGCTCTGTTTATCGTTGTGTATTTGAGATGATCCTGCATCCTTCGAAACGATTTTTCTTCCTCACTCGACCACGCGGCTCCAGGGGGAAAAAAAAATTGGAAATTTTCGAGCGCAAAAAAAGGAACTACGATGCTTTTAAAAAGAGTGCCCGAGGAACGACAACAGGGCCGCCATTGTGTGTGGGTTGTGGATGGGGGTGACCTTTGATGAAAAGTTTTAAACCCTCGTTTTCTACGCGAGTTCCCAAAACTTCCATTCTAACTTGAAACCACCTTTACCCTTCCCTTAAAACGTGATATTACAAGAAACCCTTTTTGCCTGTATGTGGGTGGTGATTCTATCCCCCTGCCCGCCCAGACAGCTACAATGAGACTTCCATGCTCCATGATCCGGTTTAAAATGGGTAAACTTTTGACTGCTGATAATATATTTTTTTGGCAATATGCACATCAACACATTTTAAATATGTAATTGGTGTAGTAGGACAAGAGCGTTTTAAGGGGGAACTGCAGTGATATTCCTCGACCCCCCTCCAATCATCCCTCGTCTACTACTCAGCATACATTTTCTGGCCTTATTTCTGCACCAATCCTGAGTATTGAGGACTCGTTTTAATCTTCAGGAAATTCCGCATAAGCAGGAAAAAAAACCGTGAAATTACAAGGTGAAAATTCAAGGCGAACTTAAAATAATTTCTGAGATGAAATTTGAAAAAAGGAAAACTACAGCATACGCGGAATTTCCTGAAGATTAAAACGAGTCCTTAAAAACCAGGATTGGTGTAGAAATAAGGCGAGAAAGTGTATGCTGAGTAGTTGACGAGGATTGATTGGAGGGGGGTCGAGGAATCACCCGTGCAACTTCTCCTTAATGTGTTTTATACTTTATCACTAGCTCGCTTTCATACGCCGCTCCACCTTTTGTTATCTCATAAAAGGTTGTAATTATAGGTCAGCAGAGGCTCCGATAATAAGATGACAAAAGAGAGAGATCTAAAGGTAAGCCACAGGCCACTAATTGCTGGAGAGATAAGGCGCTCTAGTACTCTCTCTTTCGCTCTGTACAATTTAACTCCTCAACCGTACTAATGTTTCTTGCTGTAGAAACTATAGATAATTGAGTTGTCGTGTTATCCATTGCGATCACCGACTTACCCGCCACCATACCCTCACTACACCTCTTTCAACAATAACATTACCTTCTAATTTAGCCTGGCAGTCCTTCGTATAAGTTTAATGAAAAGCAAATGATCCCAATATGATGTTAGGACATTATTCAAACGAAATTATGATTAGATATCTCTGTCACTCCCAACACGCACAAATTTTTGATGGGCGTATTCGGCCCACGATGGCCCGAATACGCCCGAAAAATTGTTGGCCTATGGAGTGCCGTAATGCAGAATTTTTCAATGGAAGGGTGAGATTTCCCCAGCCATCACTATAGCCCCTTCCCACCATCAGTGGCGTAGGTAGGAATTTGTCCTATGGGGTGGGGGACCAGATCTTGTTGACCTCATCATAGCCCCTATCTCTCAGTTAGGGGCGATTTTTGGACTCTACCCGCAAAGCTAGCGCGGCCGAGTGTATCGTTCTTTTCGATTTCAGCCGCAGATTAGTGGTTTTGTCCCACCATCTCCCATAACAATGATTTTGCGCCTTTTCTCAACTATAGCAGCAAAGTATAGTTTTTATCCTGTGAACGATGTTTCTTAATTATCCACGAGTTTTGGCGTTTTCCTCAATTTCAGCAGCATATTACCGATTTTTTAAATTTTTGTACCACGGGATTAGCAATTTTCTCAGTTTTAGCTGGAAATTAACGTTATTCTTAAGTGATTTCCACAATTTTAGCCGCAAAATAGGGGGACTTTTCAAGAATTACTGATTTTTTTGGTTCACCATACGCAATTCATAAGCGATTTTTCTCTGTTTACTCGCGAATTAACGGTTTCTTCGATCTTCGCCTTTTGCCATAAAATGGCGCAGTTTTTCAATTTCAGCCTGAAAAGTTGCTTTCGGAATCCGTAAATTGGCGTATATTCAGTTTTTGCCGCAAATTAGAATTTTTCTTAATTTCAACCACGAATTAGCTTTTTTTAAAATTCTAGCGGCGACGCGTCGTACCGTTTCAAACCTGTGAATTAGCGAATTTTCTCAATTTCAGTCACAAATTGGCGTTTGGCGCAACGTTAGCTGTAGATTGGCGACTTTTCCCATTTTTAGCCGCAAAGTAGCAATTTCCTCCATTTTTAGGCTTAAAATTAACCTTTCTCTTATTTTTGACCTGGCTGATTATTTTATTTCATAATATAATCCGCAAATTAGCGGTTTTTCACATTTTACCACCGCATTAGCAAAACGATGCAACTTTTATAGGTGTAGACTATTGCTTCTTTTCAGTTCTAGCCGTGAATTAGCGAATTTTTTAGCATTCATGCTAAAAAATCCTAAAGCTGTAGCATTTAGGAATTTTAGCTACAAAATGCCTTCAGAAGGTGCGAATTTCAATTATAAATGTTTTTTTTTTTCTTCAAACCTTTTTCAAACCAAAAAATTTACATCTATCCATCTATTTCTGTCAAAAAATCATCATTTTTAAATTATAAATTTCACGTCGATTTCGATTTTTTTCGAGAATTAGTGATTTTTCTCAATTTTAGCAGCGGATTTTCGCTATTTCTAAATTTTAGCCGCGTGGTAGCGTTTCCAACCCGTGCAGTACCTACCGACTTTTGTGAATTTTTGCCAAGAATTGGCGTTTGAATCAATTTAAGCTGCAAATTAGCAATTTTTTCCATTTTAAACTGAGAATTAGCACTTTTCCCCAATTTGAACAGAAAATTAACGTTTTTCTTAATTTTAGCTGCACTAATTGGTGATTTTTTTCAATTTTTGCCACGAACTAGTGGTTTTCTTCATTTTGTATCCGCGAATTAACGTTTTTCCACAACTTTATATCTGCAAATTAGCGATTTTTCCCAATTTCAGCTGTGAAATAGCGTTTTGTGCTAATTTTGCGGCCATTCAGCATCATATTCTCTTTTTCATACGCGAATGGGCGATTTTACGCCCTTTCACTGCGAATTTGCAATTTTTGTCCAATTTACCCCGAAAGCGTCTTTTATTTGTCAATATTATAGCGTGTTTTCTCAACATCAACCGGGGGGTTTGCCAAAATTCAACACTTTTACTTTGATTTCGAAAATTTATTCGTAGAATGGCCTCCATGTACCGCGAATAATCGATTTTTTTCTTAATTTTAGTCTGGAAGTTGCATCGCGAGACCATGAATCAGCACTTTTTAGCAGCTATAGTCACGAATGTTACCGATTTTTGTCTGATAGAGGGTCCGGGGCGTCCCCCCCCCCTCCATGATACACTACTGAGTGGGGTCTGAAGTCAAAGGAAAAAGCTGGACGTACTCGAACTTTTTCGGGCTGCTTTAAGTCCAGAAAATCTGCTAAACCTAACTTCAACGTGAAACGCTCATTTTTGGAGGTTTTATGGGGCTCTTCGCTATGGTACTAGTGCTCCTTCGTTCGTAGCTTGAAGCTCTGGGGGGGGGGGGATATATCCCCCATATCCCCCCTGTACCTACGCCTCTGCCCCCCATGCGAAATTATGCCACTGGGCGTGAATCCTAGGTGCCGCCGAGACCCTGCGTGTCACCTTCCTCCAGTCTATAATATTGGTTATGGATACCTAGCTACAGTCTACAAATTCCCTCCTCTAACCACAACCTCACCAAATCTGCTTCTCCCAAATTTTAACGCTAATTTCACTTTTTTGGCACTTTAATAAATCAGTTTTGCGTGCTTGTCTCTTCCAGAAATCCAAATTTTATGGAAATTATGGAATATGGCTCACAGAACACAATTACACTGGACAACAACAGCAACACTCAACAACAACCACCCCCACCCCCATAGTTGGGGGAACAGTAGCCCTGGGTGGGGTTCGGCTTAGCTGATCCCTCACTGCGTCACCGTGGCGCAATTGGCAACGTGCTGGACTAGTAATCCAGAGGTTCCGAGTTCAAATCCCGCCGGAGAGCCCATTTTTTCTCGAAATTCCAATCGTGTCGGGCAATGCCCCTCCTTCGTCGTCCGGAGGGTATCACTTTCATTTAATTTATTTAATTAAATACCGGCGACAACACAAAAAAAGAAGCAATTTCACGGCATTCACTGTTACAAAAACCTGAATTTACACTGTACTGGTCAATTCAAAATACAATTTCATGGAGTTCGCTCATTTCAAAGGATTTTCAAAGGTCTGACTCGTTTCAAAAACAAAATTTTCCAGAGTTGGCCCATTTAAAACCAATTACCGGAATTGGCTAACCAAAAAAATTACTGTTTAATTGGTTCAGGGCACTAAAAAACAAACAAACAAACAATTTGGCGCGTCCGAATATTTCAAAAATCCAATTATAACGGGACTGGCTACCTGAAACAACACAATTTCTCGGGGTTGGTTCATTATACACTACACACTGACACCAGTCAGACCCTATCAGACGGGGCCCCCGAAAATCTTAAATACGAAAAAATTAGGATTTTTAGGTTCTTCATTCAAGGATATAATATAGTTGAATGAAAAGGTTGGACGGCTGGACAGCGATTTGGCTCCTTTCTATAAATTTCAGTCTCTCTTAACGTTGCAATAAGTGATATTTATCAGCAAAGAGCCTGGGCTGAATATTCAATTGAGCCCCTAAAGAGTGCTTCTGGCGGCTCAAAATTTAGAAAACTCGCGCCATCTTGGGAAAAATTTGCGGTTAAAATGGAGAAAATATACCGTCCCCTGTTTCGTACCCTGTTCAACTTGTGAACGCGGCAAAAACTTTGGAAAAAGCGCTGATATTCGTGGCTATAACTGTGAGGAAGGTATTTCGTACTCTCACGATTCATTTTCCAGGCCATAATTACGAAAAAATCGCTGATTCACGGTGTATGGAGGCCAGTCCAAGGGTAAAATGTAGAAATAAACGCAAACGTATTGTTTTTGGGCCGAGCCCGCACGTGGCTATACTTCAGAAAACACTCTACTAATTCAGTGCGCAAAATCACGGCTAATATTGACAAAAGCAACGCTAATTCCGCGGCTAAAATTCAGGAAACACCAATTGTGGTTGCAATGGAGAAAATCCGCTAATTTACGGGCTAGAAGTGCTGCTGCACGGCGTAGTTGACGGCTAAACTTGAGGAAAATCACCAATTGGCGGACGAAGTGTGGTAAAATTTCCAACTTTGATAGACTCACCTTCGTGCCTTTTGAAGGCAACATTTGTTGCTAGAATTGAGAAAAACGGCAACTGCACGGGTATGAGTAAAAGGACACCATGATTGGCGGCTAAAACGGAGAAGAATCGCTAATCTATACTATAGCTATAAGTAAAACAAATTTGTTAATGCGGTGCTAAAATGTAAAAAAAAAAAAAAAAATCCAATTTTCAGCTTGAAAAAAGCATAGCCAGGCTAAAATTAGGAGAAGGGTTCTTTTTCAGCTCAAATTGAGAAAAAGGGTTAATTAGCAGGTATAGTGCGAAAATGGCTAATCTGCAGCACGAATTGCGGAAAACGCTAATTGATGGTGAAAATTAAGAAAATTCGCGGATTCACGGGCAAGAAGTGCTACTACGCTGCTAAGATTGAAAAAACGCTAATTCGCGTGTAAAATGGAGGAAAATCACTAATTCGCGGATAAAATTGTGAAAACTTCTAATTTGCAACAAAGATTGCAAATACTCCAATTCATAGTTCTAAGGGCAACTTTGAGGTTAAAATTGAGAAAAAGCGTCAACTTATGGTCATATGGGTGAAAATTCCGCTGACTCGCAGCTGAAAAATAATCGCTAATTCACAGCGCATGAGGAACAAATATAGATGCGATTCGTGGAAAAATTTGGAAAAACCTGCTATTTTGAGGCTAATATTGAGGAAAATACGTAAGTAAAACGCTGATTTTCAAACTGAGAACAGTGCTAATTTTCCGCTAAAATATGGAAAACATTGCTGCTTTGCTGTTAAAGTGGAGATAACTTGACTTGGGGAGCCCCCTAGAGATTTCCGCAATTAGTAATTCGGCACCCTTGACGACATGAATAACTCCCCCCCCCCTCTAGGAACTGGAGTCTGTTGATGAAACAATTGAGGGCGTGGGATCATATAAAACAAGAAGAAACTTATCCAACACTAGTTTTTTGGTGACTTCAAACGACTTCTTAACATCCTCTGTCCAGGCCCAAGGAACGTCTTTTCTGGTGAGGTTATGGAGAGGTTCCAACGTTTCCACAGGGCACAGAATGAACCTATGGCAGACATTTAACAAGGCCAAAAACGCTTTAAGTTATAACACATTTTGAGGTTGCTTTCCGTAAATCCGCAACTTTTTTGGGATTCGGGTGCGAACCACTCACAATTTTCCACGTTAATTTTTACATTGGCCTCATTTAATGGTTTATCACCGAAAAGACGGCCTTCTCGCATTCTTCAAGAGTTACCCTGCCACACAAAATTGCGCCCGAAAACGCGCATGAGTACGGAATGTCAACAATTAGTGAGTCAATGAACGACGCCGAAGGAACCCCAAAAACGAGGCGTTTATATTCGTAAAAACCAAAATGAGTATTAAAACCGTTAGGTAACGGCGACAAGAATCTGCTACCTGTAGCTGCAAGTAGGCGTTCCAACCAGTCCAACCAGTGGTTGGACAGGTCCCTGGTGAACTGACCAGGGTGGAACTAGCTATTATTGCCGACACATTTTTCCCGCACGCTCCCTCCCAACAGACAGATCGGAAAAGAGTTTGCCCCTACAATCGGGAGAACTTCAGAGGTTGCAGGTAGGCTGTACTAGAACTTCGGGAAATAATTTGTTAAAGACAGGAAACGGGATGATATGGTAACAGCTGACTCACTGTCAACCTCAAAAAGCACATACCGACAGTTTTTACACATGGATGCAGGGGGGCTCCTTACAGCTGTCAACATTATGAACCAAATTTGAGGGTACGTACTCTGACGACGAGAAGTTGTTACGACATTCCTTGGCGCCGTGGCCCCTCTTGCCACAGGAGAAACACTCCCATAGTTCGCTGCCGGACACCGGGACAATGAGTGTTTTTCACGCCCATATCGATGACACCGACGACCAGACCCTTGTGAAAACCATTGCTCTTCGCTTCTTCCCACGCCACTCCCGGCGATGACTCTGTCGATACTCCCGCGAAGGAGAGCGATTGTAGCGTCCACGTGAAGAATGCCTTGAGGTAAGCGACGATATTTGTATTGCATGGCAATTCATGATAGACTCGAGGGACGTCGATAGCAATTTTACATTCCTCTTCGAAGGACAACTTCGCGTATGAAAAAGGGAATATGATGCTGAATGGCCGCAAAATTAGCACAAAACGCTATTTCACAGCTGAAATTGGGAGAAATCACTAATTTGCAATTTGCAGATATGAAGTGGAAAAACGTTAATTCGCGGATACAAAATGAAGAAAATCACTAATTCGCGGCAAAAATTGAAAAAAATCACCTTTTAGCGCAGCTAAAATTAAGAAAAACGTTAATTTTCTGTTCAAATTGGGGAAAAGTGCTAATTCTCAGTTAAAAATGGAAAAAATTACTAATTTGCAGCACAAATTGATTCTAACGCCAATTATTGGCAAAAATTCACAATACTCGGTAGGTACTGCACGGGTTGGAAACGCTACCACGCGGCTAAAATTTAGAAAAAGCGAAAATTCACTGCTAAAATTGAGAAACATCACTAATTCTCGAAAAAAATCGAAATCGTCGTGAAATTAATAATTTAAAAATGATAATCAGCGATTTACATTTATCGGGCGAGAAATGCTGTCGCAGCGCGGCGGTGACCTCTGAGAAGGATAACACGAATGGCTTCGAGGGGGCCGCTAAACTTTTAAGCTTCTGATTGACCGACGGCCCAATTACCACTACAAGAGAAGAAACTATTTCCTCCTCGGCAGGGGCGTCGGTAGGGGGGGATATGGGGATAGATCCCCCCCCCCCACAGAGCAACAAGCGCCATAACGAAGAGCCCCATAAAACCTCCAAAAATGAGCGTTTCACGTTGAAGTTAGGTTTAGCAGATTTTCTGGACTTAAAGCAGCCCGAAAAAGTCCGAGTTCGTCCAGCTTTTTCCTTGGACTTCAAACCCCACTCAGTAGTGTACCGTGGAGAGGGGGGTGGGCGCCCCGGACCCTCTATCAGACAAAAATCGGTAACATTCGTGGCTATAGCTGCTAAAAAAAGCTGATTCATGGTCTCGCGATGCAACTTCCAGACTAAAATTAAGAAAAATATCGATTATTCGCGGTACATGGAGGCCATTCTACGAATAAATTTTCGAAATCAAAGTAAAAGTGTTGAACTTTGGCAAACCCCCCGGTTGATGTTGAGAAAACACGCTATAATATTGACAAATAAAAGACGCTTTCGGGGTAAATTGGACAAAAATTGCAAATTCGCAGTGAAAGGGCGTAAAATCGCCCATTCGCGTATGAAAAAGAGAATATGATGCTGAATGGCCGCAAAATTAGCACAAAACGCTATTTCAAAGCTGAAATTGGGAAAAATCACTAATTTTCAATTTGCAGATGTGAAGTGGAAAAACGTTAATTCGCGGATACAAAATGAAGAAAATCACTAATTCGCGGCAAAAATTGAAAAAATCACCAATTAGCGCAGCTAAAATGAGGAAAAACGTTAATTTTCAGTTCAAATTGGGGAAAAGTGCTAATTCTCAGTTATAAATGGAAAAAATTGCTAATTTGCGGCTTAGATTGATTCAAACGCCAATTCTTGGCAAAAATTCACAAAACTAGGTAGGTACTGCACGGGTTGGAAACGCTACCACGCGGATAAAATTTAAAAAAGCGAAAATTCGCTGCTAAAATTGAGAAAAATCACTAATTCTCGAAAAAAATCCAAATCGTCGTGAAATTTATAATTTAAAAATGATGATTTTTTGACAGAAATAGATGGATAGATGTGAATTTTTTGGTTTGAAGAAAAAAAATTACATTTATAATTTAAATTCGCACCTTCTGAAGGCATTTTTGTAGCTAAAATTCAGAAAAATGGCTAATTCATGCATGGCTATAGTATAATGCTAAAAAATACGCTAATTTACGGCTAGAACTGAAAAGAAGCAATAGTCTACACCTATAAAAGTTGTACTGTTTTGCTAATGCGGTGGTAAAATGTGAAAAACCGCTAATTTGCGGATTATATTTAGAAAATGAAATAATCAGCCAGGTCAAAAATAAGAGAATGGTTAATTTTAAGCAAAAAAATGGAGGAAATTGCTACTTTGCGGCAAAAATCGAAAAAGTCGCCAATCTACAGCTAAAATTGCGCCAAATGCCAATTTGTGGCTGAAATTGAGAAAATTCGCTAATTCACAGGTTTGAAAAGCTACGACGCGTCGCCGCTACATTTTAAAAAAAAAACGCTAATACGCGGTTGAAATTGAGAAAAATTATAATTTGTGCCAAAAACTGAATATGCGCCACTTTGCGGATTCTGAAGGCAACTTTTCTGGCTGTTATTGAAAAAAAGCGCCAATTTATGGCAATAGGTGAAGAAACTGCTAATTCGCGAGTAAACAGAGAAAAATCGCTCAAAAATCCTAATTCGTGAAAAGTCCCTGTATTTTGCGGCTAATATTGGGGAAAACACTTAAGAAAAACGTTAATTTCCAGCTAAAACTGACAAAAGTGCAACCCCCAAGTAAAAAAAAATTAAAAAATCGGTAATATGCTGCAAAAATTTAGGAAAACGCCAAAACTCGTGGTTAATTAAGAAACATAGCTCACGGGATAAAAACAATGCTTTGCTGCTAAAGTTGAGAAAATGCGTAAATTCATGGCTACGGGAGGGGGTGGGGCAAACCCGATAATCTGCGGCTGAAATTGAGAAGAACGATACACTCGGCCAAAATTGAGAAAAGCGCAAATTTGCGGGTAGAGTCCAAAACTCGCTCTTAACTGAGAGATTGAGGCAATGATGAGCCAAGCAAGATGTCCAGATTCAAGAGTGTGCTGGTTGGGTGGAATGCGACTAAAATGTGAATTACCCCCCTCCTCTCTCGCTTAAAAGATTTCAATCTGATCCCCTCCCCCCAGGACAAATTCCTACCTACGCCACTGCTCCTCGGACAACTTGTTCAAAGCGAAATATGCCTCCAGCCAATCTCTCATCTCTCTCTCAGCTCAATCTCTCAGCGAAAGGCTGAACATTATGAATGAGCCCTCCACGCGGCACACTTGGAACTGAAGGTAATTTCTCACGGACCGGCGCGATGGTGAGAATTTCGACGTATGGCTTCCCGGAGGCGACACTGAAAAGCGGCGAAGACGGTGAAGACTGACGTCCACGACAACTTCGTCGAGGAGTGCGACCCATTTCGTAATTCCCAAGGACTTGGTTTGTGGGAACGATAAAACACCATCCTCGTCGCCAAACAGTTATGGTCGAGGACGGGGAAGCACCGGATATTCACAAACAAGTAAAACACCAAGTACTGTCAAGTCATGACGTCCAAGGAAAAGCCTCATCGCAAACGGACCTCACTTGCCCACCGTAGTGGAAAAATATTCGGCCCAAATCAACTACGTCTCAGAGCGCTAATTTTTTTGCCAATGTTTAGGAGTGCTGGAGGCCGCTCTTGAGCGGTTTGGCACTTTGAGAAAATTGCCACACAAAAAAACTCTTCGGCGTTCAAAAATGGACGAAACCACGTATCTTGTTGGTTTTCAGTTCAACGAATTTTGAAAATAGTAAGTATTTTAGATCAGACGAGAAGTTCAAGGTGGTTCTTTCACTTATTCCGGTGATTTTTGTTGCGCTTTGGCTCATTTATAGGGACTCTGCAATTATTCACGTGGACAACGGCAGCATCGTCTACTGTAAAGAAGCAGCGACGACAGCCACATTCGCACAATCGTAGAGTTTCCGGGTCCAACAGGCCATACTGCGTGATTATATATGAAGAAATATGATTCTTTTCTAGGTGGATAGGCTGTTCCTTGGACGATGGATCAGGTTTTGGACAGTAGATCAAGATCATCTTCTCCACTTATATTTATATAATTCTGAGATGGTGGGTCGAAATGAACTGCCTAAATGCAGAATTTGTTTACAAATGGGAAACTCTATGAAACTTCCTGTATACCTGCGCCTCTAATTCAAAGTTTAAATATATTCACGCACACATCTTCAATTCTTCATCCTTCCTGACATGCACGAGCGTCCAAGATTACATGGCACGTAGCACTGCTTAGGATGGAATCCTTGAGACAAAGGTGCCTATTATACTGAACTGTAGTGAATGTTGCGGCTTCATAAAACTCACGTTTGTGACTGTGGAAAAAATAAAAACTTTATTATTGAAAAAGTTACGTTAAACCATCTTCAATGCAATTCTAAACAAAAAGTTCTTTAAATGAGATTCAATATAACTTGAAAAGAAGAAGTGGTGAGACGTGTGAGAGGGTGAATAGGTTCAATACTTCCTTCCTAAAGCAACATCAGGCCTACTAAAGTGTCAACGGCTTGCTACATAGGCTTGATGAATGATATATTGATGGATACTACGCAATAAATGAGAAAATTGCAGGTTGTAGGATGACAAGAACGAGGCGGGTGGGGTATTGGCTTTGAAAGGAATAAATTATCTCTCAAGAAAAGAGCTCTTCGTTTAACATCCATTCATGGTTGCCAATTAAATTGATCTTCATTACAACTTTAATTAGCATCGTTCTAGATAGGAGAATGAGGAGGTTAGCGGGAAGAACTATGTAAAACGGTCTTTATATTCTCATTAAAGAAAGTCAACCTTTTTGAATTTTAATGGTGAATATACGTGCTCGAAGTAATTAGATCTGGAAACTTCTTGAGACGAAAGGATGACATCTTGAGGCTTTTATTGTTGAATCGCAGGGCTCTTCAAGCAAGGCACACTACTAATTAGATTCGCTCAAACTTTCTGAAAATAGAACCGATGAAGTTAACTAGTCCGACACCTTCATTATTCATAGGTATGCGATGGAATGCTACGCACTCAGGTGAACCACTGACTGCGTTCATATTTGGGCGCGTGCCATTCACTATGGCGTCTAACTGAGGACTCTTTCACAACAAAAATTAAATTTTAATGTCAACAAATTTCATTTCAGCTCCCTCAACGTCTTAATAGTCGATCTAGTGGGCAGTGCCGTCTTTAGGCGGGGGCCCGACGGGATTGGGTCCGGGGCCCCACGTCAATGGGGGCCCCGGATCTTTCTGATTTTTTTTTTCAAAATATGGGAATGGGAAGATAATCTTCATCTTCTATCGATAGGCGACCAACGTATTGACAGAACCTTGGATACATCTTTTTTTTTTTTTTTTTTGCGGCCCCAAAACGTTTAACCCTTGTCCAACGTGCGGGGCAGGATCAGCAATATTTTAGCGTTTGGAGTGGGTTTAGTGTTAGCAGCGGGTGTGCGATTTTCATCGATAAGGCACAAATATTACAACACAACGAGTGTTTTCCGCTGATTTTACGCTGAAATAGCGTGATTCCCGCTCATGAAACGACAGGGTGCTATACGGTTTTTTGTTTTTGATTTAGAGCCAGTAAAGCAAAGATGAAGGCGCGAGGGGCTAATACCTAATTTGAGGTCAAAATAGTGATAATTGATAAACCCTGATTGTTAACATAGAGAAAAGCGCTAGTTGGTGGCTGAAATTGAGAATATGGGCCCTTCCGCATAAAAATGCGCTGATTCGGAGCTAAAATTCAGTCATATGAATTCACGGATAAAATTGAAAAAACACTAATTCGCGGATAAAATTAAGGAATAGCGCTCAATCGTAGCTATAAAATGGAAAAGTAGGGAATTCACTGTTTCTAGGAGCAATTGAGGAGGAATTGATTGAAGGAATTGAGCTTCGAAGGGACAACTGCGTGGATGAAGTTTTAAAAGTGGTTTTTTCCTAAGAATAGCAATAGCCGGGAGTATTATGGACTTCAAACGAAGGTGTTAAAGGGTATTGCACATGGATTAGCTCCCCTGTTGTGCTATCTGATAAATGAGAGCATATATCAAAATCAATTTCCAGATATCCTGAAGGTAGCCCTGGTAGTTCCGTTATTTAAAGGAGGGGGTAAAGAGGAACAGTCGAACTATCGGCCTATCTCGATTCTCCCGATTTTATCCAAGATCTATGAGAAAGTAATCAAAACCAGAATTCAGAGGTACTTTGAAAAACACAAACTTTTTTCATGTGAGCAGTTCGGCTTCCAGCGAGGACGGGGCACGGTGGATGCTATTCTAGAGTTCATAAGGTTTGTCAGAGAAGGATATGAAAATGGTAGGCATATCATGGCGAACATTTATGATTTAACAAGGGCTTTCGATTGCGCCTCGCACGAGTTATTGTTAAGTAAGTTGTCCAAGTACAATTTTTTCCGGAAGGGCCATTAATATGATGAGGTCATACTTGAAGAACAGGTTGCAATGCACGTGGATTTCGCACAGTAGTAAGTCGGATTTCTCTGTGGTCACCATTGGCGTTCCCCAGGGGTCGATCCTGGGCCCAATATTGTTTTTTTATTTTATGGACATGGTGATACCTTTCAATCGATTAAAAACTTCTCAGACAAGTACCACCTACTGGGGTGAAAGGTTCTTTAATAAGCTCCCTGCGGATGTTCGAATACTGCCCTGTCATTTATTTAAAAAAGAGTCGGCTCTTTCCTTTGGGATGAGGCTAATTACTCCGTGATTAGTTTTTGGAATGTGATTTTTGTTGATCATCGTTGTGAACTGTAAAATGCCTAGTTTCGACGTTGTAGAACATTCTATGTGCCTACAAAAAATAAATAAATAAATAAAGCAACTTCGCAGCTAAAAACGAGATAAAGAAAGCGCTCATTTGCGGCTAAAATGAAAAAAAAAGCGCACATTCACAGCCAAAATTGAGAAATTCACGGTTTCCAATGGCAACTTGGAGTGAAATTAAGTGCTAATTCATGACTAAACCGAAAGAAATTGCTAATTCTTTGCTAAAATTGAGCTAAACTCATATCGTCGACTAAAATGCGTCAAAGACGCTAAATGATAAAAATCACTTATTAACAACTAAAAATTGGAAAAAAACAATTCGCGAATAAAGAGAAAGAAAATTGGGAGAAAATCGCTAATTCTTGGCAGTGGCGTGTCCAGCTTCACGTGAGAACAATTCAGATGCATTCAAATGACTACTGTATGCTTATTTAAATAAATAAATTAGAGTGTTTGTGATCTAGAGCCCCCAAAATTGGTTTTATAGAGAGCAAATCACACTAGATTTGCGTTTCAGTAAGGCAAGGTCGTGAAGATATTTTCACTAGTGTGCTAAAACCAAGTAATTGTGGTTTTGAATGAGTTATATCCCATGAAATTGGAATTTCATGGGACGATTTCCACAAAATGTTGGGATTATAGCGAGTGAAAATTCGAGATATTTCATTTTTTCAGTAGCCAGACATGTGAAAATATTTTTTTGGTAAGAAAAATACACAAACTTGGGTTTCAAATTAGCCAACTCCAAAAAATTAGTTTTCCAGAAATAAAAAGCCGCCAAAATTGGTTTTTTCAGCAACAAAACAACCGCGAAATCGGGTTTTCAGTGAGCCAGACCAACGAAAACGGGTTTTCAGCTACAAAAATCCGAGAAGTGGTTTTTGTAGGGTGAAATCAGAGAAAATGTTTTTGTTTTTATTTTGTGAGTCAGACCTGAAAAAAAAAAAAAAAAAAAGGGTTTTTAGTACGCGAAATTAGTCTATTTTAACCACGGCACCCTGTGAAATTGGTTGATCGGCTACAAATATTATTAATATTTTTAGTTATTGACATAAGCCCTATTATAATTTGATTTATATTTTTGACTTATTGGGTTTTGACTAATTTTGGATACGAAGAAGCCGTTGGAAGTATAAGAAGCAATAAGCCAATACCCTAAAAATAAAATTTCCAGTGAGGCAGACCCACGAAAGCGAAATCCGAGAAATTGGATTCTTAGTGAGCTAGACGCTCACACTGACAGATATTTTTTTTTTTTTTTTGTTTGCGAGAAAAATCTGTTGCAATTTATTTTGAATCTAAGAAGCCCTTCCGCGAAATCGGCGGTGACTCTGAATGATTTGTACTTTTTGATGGTATTATCAAAGTGTGGGCTGCTGCCCCGCTATGTCTTCGATTTGGAGTGTAGGGGTGGGCAACTGCCTACCCATGCCTATACGCTCATGGTTGACAGTTAAAAATGAAAAAAGATGTGGCCAAACTTTGTGATCCAATTTTATACCGATATTTCTGAAAAATGAGAAAAAAATGGCTGTAAAAGAGCATCACTGTACTATTTATCTAAAGTACTTTTGAAAACTAAATTGAAGCCATGTGAACCCCACGTGGGAAAGAAAGTACGCCCCCCCCCCCACAACCTACAAAGGAGGCTCAATTTTATCCCGGGCCGGGGGCCCCAACTTCAGTAAAGACGGCACTGCCAGTGGGGAAAATGTTGGGGCCCGAACACGACAAGGCCGGATGAGAGACGAACGGGTGGCGCGGCGGCCGCCCCTGCGCTTAGACGTTGGCGGAATTGTTGTTATTGCCGCATCAAGCCCAGACTTCGGTTTTCAGTCTATTCACTTGATACTAAAGCGCCATAAACGGACTAGATTCGACCACGAACCACTAAATTTTTATCCCTGAGAGAACTCTCAATATCACTTAAATTTATTTTGCACAGTTGCTCCAAAGGGGACCGTAGATGCATTAAACGAGGCGTTTTAATCAACACTTTGTCATTTAATTCAACTTGTTTTTTTATTTAAAAATATAAAAAAAGTCGACAAACAGAATAATAAACTTTGCACGCCCGGATTAAGCCAGCGTTGGAGAACGGAGCAAGGAGAGTTTCTAATAAGAGAAACGAGTTTTTGCTTGCCGCGGGTTTAATTCGAAGTTTACGGTTCTATATGGTGCAGGAGCGGTGTTAAACTTGGGAGTTCAAGAGAAAATATAAGGGGGAAGTGCCGTTGGTAAAAACTAAAAGCGTTGTTGTGTGAGGGGGAGGGGGGTGAAGACACATGAAACGGTTCATTGGTTCTCCTTCTAGTTTTTGCCACCCCTTTAACTTTTCCGCAATAACGCAATCTTCTAAAATGACTGTTGTTAGCTGGGAGATGACGAGGGGGTTGCTTTGTTTTTGCTGTTAGCTTTTAGATAATTATAAAATTGTGAAAGCGGCTTTTAACCACTGAAGAGGTGTGCTAGGCTCGTTATTAATTATTACTTTTCCTTACACTTTATCAGACGTCAAGAAGCGGAGCGGGTAATGGTGGCGCGGGATGAAAGAGTCATCGTACGACAAAGTATTTAATACGAGCGATGACAAAACTATAAGCAACTTGACTACTGGAAATGAAGAGTAATCTTTCATTATTTAGAAGTCCTAGAACTCCCCTCGCCACTCCGTCACTTTTGCTCATCACTTTTATACAGAAACCCGTCACAGGCGGAACGAACTCCGGGTGGCAAATGGAGGATGGTGGGATCACTCAACCAGGTTGCCAGCACCTGAGCAACATATCAAGGGGTTAACAAGGGAACAAGATGGAACTCAAGGGTTTTGTTGTTGGCCGATCAATTTGTGGGGAAAAGTTAGCAATTTGTGAGCGAAAACTGAGGATTTAAATGATGGGATGGAAATTTTTTATGTTTTGTGGACAAATCTTCAGCATTCAACACATATTTTTCCATTACAAATGAGAACATTAGGAGTTTCTGGGCATAATACTTGTCTTTTGGGTTAAAATAAAACATTCAGCGAATAAAATAAAGTTTTGTTAGTCGAAAAATAAGTTTCTGGGGTAAAATTTCAAGCTTCCGGGCCGATGAGTCAGTTTCATATAGGTCAATGACCACATTGCGATTGTCGAAATTAAATTTTATCGTTCTGTGCATGGATTAACTATGATTCTGGCGTTGTTAACCAGTTTTTGGACGGAAACCCCTATAATCTGCGGTCCTCAAAAAGAAAAAGAAAAAGAAAAAAAATCAGCGGGTTGGTATCTCTTTTAAAGTCCAAATTTCATACATTTGACGTTTATGGAATTCAAATCGAGGATTTCGCTAATTCAAAAACTACTTGCGTCCTTAGCTCATTAAAAATAAGAAAATGCCCCTGGTTCCGATGCTTAAAAAGCAACATTTAAGGCCCGTTCACAAGCTCTATGTTTGCGTTTAACAAACAATTTTACTACAAACAAATGTATTCCCTAAAAAAAAAATAAGCATTTTGATAGGCTGCATAGACACCACACAACGAAAACATAAAGGTTGTGAACAGACACAGGGGCGTCTACACAAAGGGGGGTTTGGACGCTGACTGACGCTAGAGGGGAAAGCTCAAAACTTAATCAGGGGGGGGGGAGGACTTATTCGTGGTAGTGAGGGAGCGTCCAAAAGTGTCAAGGAAGGTATGATGTCCGATAGTGCTTGATCGGTGTGTGCACTAGGTGGACTCCGGAAAATGGAATAATCCAGGACATGTGCATAGCACACAATAAGGCTACGAATTTTAATGGGGGGGAGGGGCAAGGTATATTTGTCCACCCTGATAACGAGGAGGAAAGCTTTATATTACCGCCCTTAAGAAGAAGAGGGCAATGTATTTAATCATTTCGTTCATCGTTCACATCAATGTTACCTTGATGAATCAGGCGACGTTTTCGAAGGCTCTTTCCCGTGACAAAACCACTCAACGCCGTGGGGGGGGGGGGCGCAGCCATGAATTACAAGTTTCGTGGGATACAAACATAACAGAAAATAAATTTGAAGTTTCAGGGCTACATACTCGTAGACAACGACATTGAAAGTTTCGGTGAATAATCAGCCGCGAAATTGTGAGTTTCACGCTTAGCCCTAAAAAGCCACAAAGTTTAATACTTCGGAGGATATTTAGACGCAAAATTGCATTTTCTATGGAAGCAATAGCCGCAAACTTCCTGTTTTGAATATTCACCGGCAGTGAAATTGCGAGTTCGGACCGATAAATGGCCTAGAAATTGTAAGTTATTAAAGAAATTTGCTGCAAAATTACAGTTAAAAGAGGTGACAAAAAATGCCACTAAATTGAGGTTTGAGTGTTGCATTGCAAGTGCAAAATTGTGCGAGATTTAGCTCTTACCAACCCCAAGTTTCGCGAATCTGGATCTTTTTAGGAACCATGAGTTTCGCGCCCTTACCTCCATAAATTACTAAACTTTTCTGGGTTTGCTCCCCGCACCCCATCAGCAGATCCGTTCAGTAGCTTACCGAGGTAGTGGCGAGTATTGGGAGGACCAGCGCCCCCGAATAACTCGAAGATGGAAAAATTAGGATTTTTAGGTTTTATGTTCATGTTTGAAAGAAAGTGGGAAGGAGTCTTGGCATCCGTTGGACGGGAATTCGGCTCCTTTCGACGATTTTCAGTCCATCTGACCTGGAGGAAAGAGCGTTGCTCACCAATTTTTTTGCTGAATCGTGAACGTGATCAATCGCTTGTTTATCAATTTTTTAACACTAATTAGTGCGTTTTCTCATTGACGTTTGTGAGTTAGCGATTTACGTAGGCTAATAATACTAAACGCAGACTTGGTCAAGAACAGCACGACATTATGGCGTTTTACTTTATTTTAGCTCTAAATAGGGCTCTATACTCAGCGATAGCACTCTAACTCACTTCATAGCAAACATCTGTAAAAAGAACTGTTCCGCGGAATATAATTGGGAAAACACTAATGCGTGAATCATCCTTTTATCGGCTGAAATTGGGAAAAATCCCTCATTACGGACTAAAATGAGAAAAAACCCTAATTTACGGCTCAAATTCAGACAAAAGAATGATTCGCGATTAAAAATTTAAAAAAAATCATTCTAATTTTAGTTTGATATTGAGGAAGAGTGATTAAATTCGTGAATAAAATGAAGAAAAAGCGCTAACTCACGGTTACGCAATTGAGAAAAGCGCTAATTCACGGGTAAAATTAATAAAAATGGCCGATTCTGAGAGAAAAACGCTAATTCGCGACTAAAATCAAGTTAACGCCGATTCGCGACTCTTTGATGAAGGAATCTGCTTGACTAAAATTTAGAAAAGGCACTAACTAATAGCCAAGAGTGGAAAAAGCCGCTAATTCGCGGCAAATATTTAAGAAACATGGCACATTCGCGGGAAAAATTGAGAAAAATCGCGGCAAAAACGAGATTTGCGAGAAAAACTCAAATATCCAGCTAAAATAGTTAGAAATACTCTGATTCACAGTCATAATGGAGAAAAACGCTAATTAGCGGTTAAAATCGAGAGAATACCAATTCGCGGCCTTCTGGTGTATGCAACTTTAAGGCTAAAATAATGGAAAATCGCTAATTCGTGACTTAGAGTGAAACAAAACTCACTAATCCACATCAGCTAAAATGATGAAAACGCTATTTCGCTACTGAAATGGAGAAAAATATCCAATTCACGGCTTCGATTTAAGAAAAAGTGCTCATTCGCGGCTTTAAACTGAGAAAAAGCGCTAATCTGCGAATAAGGTGTGGAAAAAGCGCTGATTCGCGGCTAAAAATTAGAATGAGCCATAGTTTAACGCTACGTGGGGTTGATTACATCCATTTTATCAAAATTAGGAACTGAAATCTCTAGGTTTTCTACACTTGTGTACGACTAGCGAAAAAATGAAAGTACGTACTATTCATTAACGTTGTTTTTCACTGTAATTTTCCTTTAATACTTGAGAGGGAGGATTTCTGTTCATAATGGCGGGGGGGGGGATTTCGCGTCCAGCCATCAGGGGGGGATAGACGCCGCTGAACAGGCAATTAAAGAATCGTGCCCCAAACCCAATTTTTAAGGGTTGGCTCCCTAAAGGTCACCTTGAGGAATTGACTCTCAGAAAAGCTACGTAACGGGTTTTGGACCGTCAAAAATGCGATTCCACGAATTAGGCTCTTTTGGAGACCAAACATGGATTCGACATATACCTACAGAATCAGACAGCATGGTTTTGTCCGATTCAGGTGTCATTGTAAGGGGTAGGGCCTCGTTTGGTGAGTTTGGTAGATCCCCGGCCGGTAGGGGTCGTGGCGCCTAGCCACAACAACACCGCAGTCTCTTGTTTCAACCTTACGGTTCTCATCACTCCAGGGGGCTTATTCTGAACGTTCGGGAAAAAATCCCGCAAGTGGGATCCAAGGGCGCCGAATAAGAAATAACATTATCCCGTCATAGCAACCGTTTTTTGCGGCATTTTCACACGGCTTCGGAGTACGGCCCCTGGTGAGCCGTGTCCTCCCTCATTCCCCCTCCATCATGTGCAGTGGCACCTCCGTTCCCGGTAAGGGGTGGTCCATCGGCTCCGTACTCGGCTCAATTGCTGGGCTGAAGAGACCAGGACGGAGAGGCTCAGGTAGTTGAGGTTCAATACATGAAGAAATATGTTGTCGTAGGGGCGATTTTTTGCCTCTGTGACGGAGGTGGCAGTAAAACGTGTAACCCCCTCCCCACTTATCTCATCAGCCCAATATCTTGATTGTCTTGTATAAAAAAAGTAGCCCGAAAGCGCACTGTCTTTGATTCCCAAAATCCGGATTTTATATTGCAGTGTCTCATATCTGCTTAAGAATCTGAGCGAATGTCGTGCTGGCAATTTTGATTAAAACACAAAATGTTGGAATACTGCCTTAGAACCCAGAACATTCTACCAAAAAACCAGGCCAAAACAGGCCCTGCGCGTTTGGTTCTTTCAAAAACGAAATGTCGCAATTGAGTCTATTTTGATTCTAATGTTCGCTCCCTCAAAACCAAATTTTACGGATTTCGCTCGTTCAAATCGAAATTTTAAGGATTTTTTATTTTCAAAAACAAAATTTCGTTGGTTTCGCTCCTCCAAACCCCAATTTTGCGGTCATTCGCTCTGATAAAACTAAATTTTTCGAATTCTCCTTGTTCCAACCCCGATATCGTGGAGTTTGCTCTTTCCTAAACCCGAATTTCGTTGGTTTTGCTCTTTCAAAAACCAATTTCACGAAATTTAGCACTTTCGAACCCCAATTTCGTGAATTTGGCTCCTTTAAACCCTAACTTCGAGGTTTTTCACGCTTTGAAAACCAAATTTTTTTTTATTTGGCCCTTTCAAAACCCAATTTTGGCGATTTACGATTTATGACAAACCAAATTTTAGGGCAAAAACTCTTTCTATTTTTTTTAATACGAAAAACTAGTTTGGCCCATTTGAAAACCAAATGGCGTGACTTTGGCCTTATCAGAGGACAATGTCACCACGGAAATTTGCCCGTCCAAAATCAAATGTTTTGGATTCTTCTTCTTCAAAACAGAATTGGCGATTTCAAACATCAATTTCGCGGGTTTTCCTCTTTCAAAAACAAAGAAAAACAAAATCAACAAAATTTGCGTGGCTTTAGCTCTTTCTAAACTCTTTTTTGCAGGTTTGACTAATTCGAAAACAAATTTATCTTTTTCAAAAACAAATTTGTTTATTTGGGAAACTCAAAAAGCCAAATTTTGTTATTTTGGCTATTAAAAGTCCCATTTACACGGATTTCCTGAAGAAAAACCTCCGCATTCGTCTCCTTCAAATCCCAAGTTCCGGCGATTTTACTCTTTTATTCCAAAAGCTATGCTTTTCAAGAGCCAAATTTCATGGATTTAGCTCTCACTAAACCGCAATTTCGCATATTTTCACTCTTTTAAGCCCAATTTTTTTTTGGATTTGACTCCTTCAAATCCAACTTTCGGGATTTATGTTTACAACAAGTTGCATGGCTTCATGCAGCCTTTTGTATAATTTTGGTTGGTTAAAAAACTAATTTGGTTCATTAAAAACCAAATGTCAAGATTTGGGCTCTTTCATACCACATTTCTGTTGATTTCCGCTCTCACATAACCGAATGTCTCAGATTCGGTCCCTTCACAATCCAATTTCACTAATTTTTCCACAAATGGTGTACTTACTACCAAGTGGTACTAAAATAAGTCATTTTCTTACTTCCTAGTTCTATAGGATCTAGATACGATTTGCTGATGTTTTCGCCGGTATTTAATGAAATAAATTAAATGAAAGTGATATCATTCGGATGACAATGGAAGGGCGTAGCCCGACACGATTCTAGTTACGAGAAAAAATGGGCTCCCCGGCGGGATTTGAACCCTCAACCTCTGGATTACTAGACCAACACGCTGCCAATTGCGCCACGGTGACTCCTTTGACAGTCATACTGCGAGGGATGAGCTAAGCCGAAGCCCACGTCCCAGGGCCATTGTTTCTCGAAACTCTAGGCGTTTTTCCTTATGACAAGGGTAAACCACGCCAATGTTATCATATCGTGGATGATAACCGTAGATGATCGTAACTGTGGTTGATGATGAAGGTCTGAGGTCAAAACGGTGCAATTTTTCGCGATTGTTTAATGGGTCCTGCCCCAACCTCTTTGCGTCGCCGGGTATAGCTCGGGATCCAAAGACACAAAGAAAACATTGCAGTCTTGCAATGTTGCGGATATTTTAGCCTTGAAACAAAAAAGGGTCCCAAAACTAGCAATTTTGGCTTAAGACTGAATTTGCAATTTCACTGAAATTGAAGACCCAAACTGTCAACTTCGCGGGTTTTCAGCCGAGATACAATTAATTTCACTCAAATTAGGAATTGAACTCACAAATCAAAAAACATTCAGCTCTAAACGTTGCAATGGCTCTGCCCAGACTCCACGCACACAATTTATTGGCAAGATAACAGCCGAAACTGGCCAAATAATGGTCAGAAACTTGCATGTCATGGGAACAAAGACCTGAAATTAGCAATTTCTTGGATATTTAGACTCAAAACTGGCAATTTTGCAGATAGTGCTCCGCAGCGATATAGCGGTCGACCCCCGACTGCCAGCGCAGGAGGTAAGATGACAGTGGGACTCCTGTCAACAACTGTGAGGGGTTGTTACTCGCAGATTGATCTGTTATGAGCACCAGAATCGACATTTTCAAGGGTATGGGTTGCAAACCCATAAGTAACCAAGTCCTATGAGCGGGTAATACCCCCTTACCTAACCCGTAATATCTTTAGGTACTTATGTTAGGTCTTAGGTACTATATTGAGAATGCGAGAAAGCGTGGTAATGTGCTGTTCTTATTGCAAGTCCTCGTCTAATTTGTGACTAAATGTGAGAGAAAATCACTAATTTATGCTCAAAATTGAAAAGCTAATTCACGGCTAGAGAACTGAAAAAGAGCGCTCGTTCGTGAATGAAATTGATAACTTGCACTAATTGTAGCACAGCATCAAGTGGGAGTTTTACCTATGTCATAAAGCTTGTGGTTTTTTATCCCTAAAGAGGATCATAGAGATTTCCACCCCTTGCTCTGGTTGGCATAGGTACACTACTGTACCAGCTGTTACTGCTGACTAAGCCTTGGAGTCTGACTAATTAGACTAAAAGCGGTATGTTTTATCAAGAGATTGACTATTTTCACAATAAACCAGTGTGAACAAAATTGAAGTACAAATACAAGTAGTTGAAGTACAAATAGGTAATTGTATTTGTTGTATTTACCACGGTATTTCTGCTTCTTTACATGAACACGGCTCTTGTGGGGTCAATAAAATATTTTTAGAGTCCTAATTGGCTTATTTTATAATTGTTATATTATTAAGAGCTACGTGATGGTGGAAAATCGACATAAAATGATAATATCCCGCAGAAATACAATCGCTATAATTTAGTGGTTTTGTTGAAATTGCGGAAAGAGCCTCTGTTTCCGAGAAACACAGTTGGTGGTGGTGTCGGGGATGTTAAGAAGGGAAATGGTAATGGTGCTGTAAGCCGTAAAGAATCTTCTTCAACCCCCCAACCCCCGACCTATCTTTCAAGCCATCCTGGCTCAGTTTGAAAGGCTTTTAATTGCCCAAACATTCCGTCCTCCTCACGGTAGTGGCGAACAGAAATTACCTTCTCTTCCCCAAGAGTCACCATCTGAAGGGCCTATCAAATCTTTTACGGGTTGTAAACATTTTTAATTACATGGTAATTTAATAAAGTCTCTAGATTCTAACATTCATCCAAACCTTCGGTTAAATATAATTGTGATCGGTGGTGGTCGGGGGGGGGGGTCTCCTTTGGCTTGCTAAAGTGTAGATGAAGGCCCCACCAACCCTTCAACTATAGCAATAAGTTACACTCCCTAGTTGATCTTCCTCACCATTGAACACCTTTTCCTTCCTCGTACAATATCGATTGCAAAGATGATCGAGATTCCCATCAACCAAATGGATATACACATAGACTTCTTGAGCCGGAGGATATAAATGATGTCCCCGACGAGGCTCTCCCAGTCCTAAAGAGAAGGCTACTAGGAATATAAATGGATATTTTAGTTAAACAACCATGGTTGTGACGTTGTAGAGAGTTGGCGAAGTACAGGTATATTATACAATGAAGTGGTGGGGAGGGAGAGAAAAAAGGGAATACTTCCGCTCTGAATGGGAGCACCAGAAATCTCTTCCTCTGTGACACTCTTCAATGTACTTATTACTTTTCTTCGCTAAAATAGGAAATTCTCTCTATTTTCTCCCTGTTTCTACAAACAGAAATAAAGAGAGCCGAAAACCAATAAACGCTCATCGAACCGTAAAAAGGAGCGCCATCAATTTTACCATCTTATTCTTAATGAATAGTATAAATTGAAATCGCTTGCCACTGGACCCCCTCGAGAAAGAAGTAGTTAAAACTTTATTAGGGCAATAAATTGAATTACTATTTTTACCGAGCTCTCATGAAAATGATATACGGTCGTCGATTTTTATTGGTTCGAGTTTTATTGCCGAGTTATAATCACTCTTTTTTTTTTCGACCCTCGAGCTGAAACACAATTTTGTGGGAAATTGTTAATTCCCCGTGTTCTATAAAACAGTGTACTCCCAAACTATAAACAGTTTATTCCTCTGGGGAAGTATGCGTGAGAAGTTTCCTTCGTTTAATTATGGAGATGAACCACAACCATCAAACAAAACGGAAATTACATTCCTCAATTAGTCTAAACAAGAAACAAAAAAGTGAAAATTTGGGGAGTAAACCCAACTCCAACCTTTTGAATCGTTCCCTTTGTTGTTTTTAAGAGGACCGCGCCCGCCCACTGGCCTAAACTTTTCTACTCTGCTCACTCCTGCGATTTTCCTTTAAAGAGCCTCCCTTTTTGCGTTATAAACAATCGCCCGACGGGACAATGACCTAGTTTTTTTGCTTTGTTTTCCTTCTTAAAAGTTGTGGGAAACGACTATTTCTGTTGTTTCCGTGGTCTCGAAATAGTTCCAGGGTCCCAGAATATTTATTTTATTTTACTCGGGACCTCTATCCAGCCGGAGGACATCTCAATGGGAACTGCAATCGTAGTTTTTGTCTGTGTGGCATCCTGAGTGTGATTGGAGTAGAATCTGTGGATGTCACTTCCCTGAACCCCCAGTTTCGTGGACTTTTAGAATTTACAAAAATCAATTCAGTCAGTTTGGCTCTTTCGAAGCGCGCATTTTACAGCTTTTTGACCATTGCGGACTCCCAATTTCGCGGGGTTTGCTCTCTCAAAAAGCCAATTTCGAGGGTTTGACTAATTAAAACGCACATATTTTCGGGGGTTAGCCCACTAAAAAATCCCATTTCACGCGGTTGTATAGCTTTGGGTGGATTTATCAAACTGGAAACCAATCTCATGGAAAACCAATCTCTCGAAACTTTTACATTAACAACAACTCGCAAACTCGTCCAAAGCAACAATACTCACCATCTCAATTGCAAGAATTAGTGCATTGATTAACAAACGTTCTCTGTTATGGGTGATTCAAAAAAGCAATTTCGGGTATTGGATAGTTTCGCAGTCGAAATCCCGCAGATTTGACACTTACAGTGTGAGGAACAACTCACAATCGCTCCGACACCCCCCCCCCTCTTCAAACGATCAGACTTGGGAAGGACGAAAGGCCCCTTATCGGACTCGGAGAGAAAGGCAGTTCCACCGTCGCCTCAAAGCTTCTTTTCCTCGGCTCCATCGTGAGTAATATTTATTTGTGGAAATTTCTTTCAAAGATATTACTATTATTTGTGAATATACGAAGTATCATTTTCCTTTAATACGGCCTAAAAGGTATCAGTTTTTTTTTCCCCCTCTAGTCTCGTTGACGTAGCTCCACTCCCCTATAATCTCGAGCCAGAACGCACGTACCATTGGTAACCGGCGTTTTCGTCTCAAGTGGCATCCCTTGGGTTTAGAACCCCTTTTTGTCTATTGTTTTTCTTAAATAAGCATTTATTTTGATTTGTCGTGTAATTTTGAATTTGTCATTTGCGCCAGGTGTGACATCGGTCCAAAGGGCGTTTTTCTTCCTTTTCTAATCCTTTCGTCTTTGTCATTAAACAAGAGTCCCTAATCTTATTTTTGTTTTTCCATTTCCTTTCACAGAACCCGGAAGATAACTATTTTTATTTATTTTTGTTTACCCCCACCCCATCCACCCATTGTGTCAATCAATCCAATAATTTCCCGTCTCTCACCAATCTCGACATACATCATGACAGATACATCTTGTTCAAACTGCTCGTATAAGTTTTTACAAGACGAGAAATACCTTGTTTGCACAGGCTGCCAAACAATCCGTTGCGAGAGGTGCAGTAACATCACACTGGAAAATTATACTAAATTGAGATCCGAACTTAAGTCTAGATTCTTAAATGAATGCTGTAAGGTTACCACGGACAAGTTGTACGTTATGATCCAAACCCTTGATAGAAATGTAACGGCGTTACACAAAACAATTTCAGGACAACAAACCGAAATCAATAGTTTGAAAAAAGCGTCATCAAATCACGATTCTAAATACGACACGATTCAAAAGCAACTTGCCACCATTACGTCTCTTTTAACCGCTAAAGATAGTCAGGTACTCCCCACCCCTCTCCATCATTCTCAACCAGAACCCGAGATCTTAGGTAAACTTGACCATCCAGCCCAGACTCCTTCTTCAGGAGGCGAGAATCCGGATGCTTCGTTCGCACATCAGCCTCTTGGCCCATCTTCTTGGCCTACATTTCTGGCGAACACAACACCGGTAAGCCCCAATACTCACTTCACGCAGCTTAAATTAGCCGAACCACTTCTACGTCTCATCGAAAAACTACCCAAGTTCGCCTCTCACGAACCGAGATCGATATTTCGATTCCTGTATAAACTCCTTGAGTTAAATGAAATTGCACAAGATGTCTTTTATTTAATTTTTTTCCATGCGGCAACACTGCAGCAAAATCCATTGCTTAACCAGATTTTTGCTAAACACTTAGAAAAAACATCTTTCGAGGTCCTAAAGGAGGAACTCTTTACTCGATGCTTAAATTTCCTAAGTATAACAAACCTAAAACTACATTATGTTTACGAACCGCAGTTACAAAGCCAATCCTTCTCGAATTATTGCGCTAGGAAAATTAAGATCGCTAAAATTTTAGACCACCCAATAGACCAAATACTCCCAGCAACACTCGCCGGGGCCAATGGGAGTACACGGGCGAAATTTCACTTTAGGGCCCAACCAACCTCTATGGACGATCTCTTAAAGTTCGCCCAAGAGATCGACCAGGCGCAATTGGTCTCCTATACTCAGTCATCATGGCGCAATTGGAACGCCCAAACACCTAAATTCGGGTATAATAACCCGACCAAGAGCATGGCAGAATATGCGTCAGGCCAACGCGTAGCTCGCCAATCGCCTCAACGGTCAGGCATCCGTCTCTCTTTCGGTGAAAAGCGTCATAGCCAAGCTTCTGTGACATTTCAAGCTAACAATAGGTCACCAACATTTGCGTCCACAGCTACTCGAGCCGGAGTTGGCTCTCAACTCGCCAAGGCAAAACCAAACGTTTTATGTGATTTCTCAAGATACACTAGCAAGTCCTGAGGTTAAAAAATTCCTAAGTCAGACTCAAGCAGCATCAAACATTTCTTCGGAATCGAGTCAGCACCACCAGAATTCAAAAAAGAATGAAAAAAGGGAATTAAAAAACAACAAGCGAACCAAGACCCCACCACCATCGAATGCTAAATCAGACTGACTAGTGGAGCGGGGCGACTCAATGTATACCATTTCATTGAGTACGTCCAATGAAATCGACGTTTTCATCCAAAACACCCCTCAGCGCGCCCTACTCGATACAGGAGCATCTATTTCGGCCATCAGCGAACATTTTTTTTCTATTTTAGAAAACATTCTAACCGGACCCCCGCATACGTGCGCTTGTAAGGTTTCGCTGGCCAACAAAGATGTCATTAGTATCACCAAATATGCCGACCTTGATTTAACTATTGGGGGATACCAAACTAGGTACAAGTTCTATATTGTGCCTAATTTAACGATTCCCGTTATCCTAGGATACGATTTCATGAAACATTCGAGAATGATACTTGATCCAGCGGCAGGTACATTTCATTTCGCCTCAAGCCCCATCGTTAAGTATGCATTCTTACCAACTCAATCGAATATTCAAAACCATCAGCTTGACAAATTGTCAGTCGTAGACTCTTACCCCGATTCTCACGAGCACTCATCGTTCTGGGAAGATCTTAAGGAAGAGTTTCCAACATTACTGACAGACTCCATAGGCGAGACTCATCTCCTTCGTTACGATTTAACACTTAAACCTAACACCGAATGGCACCCCCCAAAACGATCTTATACACTCCCCCATGATAAAATACCAATTGTGCGGGAGATTATCCAAAAACTTTCTGAAAACAACATTATTGAATCTTATCTGTCCAGTTACACATCTCCATGCTTTCTTGTCCCTAAACCACAAAACGTTGATCAAATTCCTCAATATCGTCTCGTTGTGGACTACCGGTACTTAAACTCGTGTCTCGAATATGTGGATTACCCCCTTAGTACAATCGATAGTATGTTTATGCATCTCCACGAAGCAAAATATTTTTCTATCCTCGACCTCAACTCGGCATACCATCAGATCCCGTTGACAGAACAATCAAAAATATACGTAGCCTTTAATTGTGTTACTTTTAAGAAAATTCCTTTCGGCGTGTCAACCGGAGGACAGATCTTGAGTCACTTATTACAAAAGGTACTTGGCCAATATAAATTTAAATTCCTTCTAACATATCTCGACGACCTGCTCATTTATTCCTCATCATGGGAAAAACATCAACAACACGTGAAAACAGTACTGGCAGCGTTAGGTGAAGCAGGCCTCACAGTCAACCCCACGAAAGTTTTGCTGGGCCGTACTACCATAAAGTATCTCGGGCATGTCATTTCTCAGGGGCGCATCGAAATAGACCCCACTCGTATAAAAGCTCTATTAGACATACCACCCCCGCAAAATGCTAAGCAGATTGCCCAATATCTTGGGGCAGTACAGTTTTTTGCCAAATTCATACCGGATCTCGCCATTACAGCTGAGCCCTTGAACAGGCTACGTTCTCCCAAAACCCTCTTTCAGTGGACCCCATCCTGTGAACAGGCGTGGGATAAAATCCGTTCAAAACTTTCCGAGACTTCGAGTTTGGCGCTACCTAATTTCAGCAAGCGTTTCCGATTATATGCGGATGCCTCTGGTGTGGGTGTAGCAGCTGTTCTTGCTCAGCACGATGACTCCTGCGTCGTAAAACCAGTAGCATATTTTTCAAAAAAATTGAACAGCCACCAAAAAAATTATTCCATATATGAACTGGAACTGTTAGCCGTAGTTCTGGGTGTAGAGAAATTCAAAGATTTCCTGATGAATCGTGAATTCGATCTTTTCGTTGATAATTCTGCCCTCACGTATCTTTCATCCATTAAACAAACAGCCACAGATCGTCTGGCTCGATGGATCCTGAGGTTGATGCCGTTCCGTTACAGAAGCCACCATCTTCCGTCCAAAGAAAACAGTGTAGCTGACTACCTATCACGGCACCCAATCGAAGAACAGGAGTCATTCGATGACGATCATTTTGATGAACACCATTACTTAGGGAGCATGACCCCGTATGACCCAATTTGCGTATTAGGCAGCTTCCCGGAAATATTCACCGACTTCTCGGAACACCAAAGGAAAGACCCAAAATTGGGCCCAATTATAAATAAATTAGACAGCAACGAGTCGGTCCCAAATTACGCGTTAAATAATGGCAGACTAATTTATTTTCCTCGGCCAAGAACTCCAAAAATCGCCGTGCCATCATCATTAAAGGATATGATATTTTCCTATTACCATGAATCTCCCTATGGGTGCCATCAAGGCGTAACAAAATCCCTTAAGGCCATATCGGCAGTTTTTTACTGGCCAGGATTATGGACCTACGTTCGTTCCAAGATCCAGGGATGTCTGATCTGCCATCGAGCAAAAGTACCTCAGACATTACCTCACGGTGAATTATCCTCTATAGTTCCCCAACGCCCTAACCAGCAATTATTTATAGATCTCGCGGGACCCCTGCCTTTGACCAAAAATCGCCATCAATATATTTTCGTGGCGGTAGACGCATTTACGCGGTACGTTTTCCTCGTCCCCATGCGCCGGGCCACTTCTGCGGAAGTTATCGGAATACTCAAATCCCATATCTTCCGGAACTTCGGATTTTGGTCTACAGTCTGTAGCGACCGAGCTTCAATCTTCCGAAGTGCTATCTACAACGATTTCCTGTTTAGACATGGCGTAAAGAAAGTATTCCTTATCAGACATTATCCTAATCCTTCGCTGGCGGAGCGAAAAATTTGATCCCTGAAAACGGCCCTTATTGTTCATCACAACGATGATCAGACGAAGTGGGATGAAAATTTAGACAAAATACAACTTACACTCAACAACACGGCAGCTGAACTCGTATACGGAGAGCCTATTCATTTACCAGGCGAACTGGTGACGGCCAGCGCTTCAAATGCTACGTTCGAAATTTCAGATCTCCTTAAACGACTTCGGACTCATTTCGCTGCGATTCGCCCCGTTCCTCCTTCTCGGCGAGCAAATTCAGGTTCATTCGTTTTCAAGGATCTCGACAGCTGTACCCACGTTTTCCTTCGGGTGGACGCTTCTCGTCAGGCTCTTCAGCCCCCATACTCAGGTCCACATCTTGTCGTTGGTCGTGATCGTGATCCTAACATGAAGACTATCACTTTAGCGTTGGGTAACCTCGACAAATGCGGTCTCAATCGATCGAGTGAAACCAGCGTATCTGGAAGTCGAACCTTCAGCAGTGCCAGCACCTTTTTCGGCCCCTAATCAACCTTCTCGCCATGTCCGTTCTGAGGTTCCCGGCTCTTCAACTCCGTAGGAGGGTGATGTGGCGTCACTATCCGTAACGATTACTCCCCTCGATTTAACGGATGGACTTGAACTATAGCTTTCACCTTCTCAGTTCCGCCGGTGAAGTTTGGACTGAATAAAAACTTGTCATTTGGTTCGATACTTCTTCATTTCATTTTTTCAACTTTCGGGTCCGCCATTTTCGGACCCGATTGATCCTTGTCCTCCACCACACTGTGTCTGTACATTTCTTTCTGCAAGGCCATTCGTCGCCGGATGGCCCCGGAGCCGTGAATTTTTGATGAATTTCGTTATCTTGACAATCCTTTGTAGAAACGCGCAGGTAAGAATTGACGCATTGTCCGAGACCATGACCAATGGATAGCCATGAAAAGAAAATACCTCAAATGTTTCATGTGATCGATGTTGACGGTGGCAAAATATTTTTCTGACTGCGGCACATCCGTATGGTCGTATAATATCGGTAATTTGATTAACGCCGAAATTGTCTAGTTGACGTGTCCATGAAGTTGTTTTCAGACATTTTAGCCCCAACTGGCCGATCTATCCATGAATTATTTTTAATTCTGAATTTTAGCCGAATTGCCTCCGGAAATGGCGAATAGACATTTTTTTTCAATTTAAGTCGCAAATTAGCGTTTTCTCTTATTTTAGCTAGTAATCATCGCTTTTTTCTAAATTTTAGCCACTGGCAAGCATTTTTTCTCCACTTCCACCCATATTTTGCGTTTTTTTCGATTTTAGGCGCGATTTTTTCCGTTTCTATCCATGAATTAACGCTTTTTGCCTATTGGACGGGGACGTGGACTAATAGGAGCACATTAGTATAATCTCCTATTTGCCCCGATTTGGCTTTAAACCCCCGGGTCTGCGATTTCTTCTCAATTTCAAACGCGAATTAGATATTTTTCTTAATTTCAGCAGCAAATAATCTCTTTCATTACTCATTTTTAGCCATACATTTGCGCTATTTCTCAATTTCAGCTGCGTAATGCTCCGCGAAAACTGGGGATCAGCTAAGCGAACCTAATAGAGAGGTTTTAGAGCGAGAGAGTATTGGTCATCCCCAAAAAGATGCAAATACTGCTTTTCACGTTTCCACATCTATGAATTCATCAATTTTAGGACCGCCTATTTCTATTTGTTTGGGTCGATTTTGGGACCAATAGCCGCTTTTATGGATACGTAAATGAGGCCTCATATTGGCTTGAATATATTGGTATTAGTGGTCTCAGAAATGGTCGGATCAAGAGCTTGGTGCTTTCTGAATGCCTCGATGAAAAATCTAAGCTAAACCATTACTTGTCCAAGAACAATCTACTTTTGTATGAACGAGAGATACGGTCTACGCAATAATTATCGTTGTTGTATTTGTTCGGTAAGATTATTATGAGACTTTGGAATTTCATTCATTTTCTTTGATAATCCAATGAAATCAGGCGACTTTCGATAGAAAAACCAAGCCTTAAAAGTTGCATGTTAGCCCGCTAGGGCCAAGTGGCTCAGGTAGCTGTGGGTCAGAAGGTCAAAAAGAAGACTGGAGCCCCACCTTCATTGCTTAGTCCACCGGTGCTATCTCGTGTAAGATCGCGTAGTTTCAAAATAAACGCAATGTAAAGTACTGTGTGAGCGCATTACTAGGGGAACTTTCCGACGATTTCAAGCTTTCCACGACCAATCAAAATTTAAAGTTAAAAACTGGAGACGTGCTTCCTGCGTCGTAACATTCTCTGAGTCCCTATCAAAACGCCCCAAGTAACCTCACTCTCGATTATAAAATTTACGAGCGACTCAGGTGAAAGCTTAAGTTGATCTCGTTCAGCAATGTTACACTTCCTTCTAAAAGCCTGATAAATATTTCATTTTATTCTGTGTCCCCTTTACTCGATTTTCTCTTCTTTTTCTCTCGCAAGAATTCCAGGCTTTAAGGCTATCTGCTTAAGCAGGAGTGGGCGACGAATGAGAATCTTCTCGAACTCACACATTTATACCCGACACTGTCTAACCCGCTTATAAAGGTTCACCCAAAAAGGATATATTATCCAAGGACTCAGTGAGTAGGAGTTTGAACTCAAGTACGAAACACATAGTTGGTGCGGGTGAGTGTGTGTGTAATGTAAACGGGACGGTGTCGAGCCTTTTAATAAATAAAACTCAAAGTTAAAAGGGATCTTCAGCTTGTGTCAGCTGTCATCATCAAAGGATTTAACTGTGCCAAGAACACGTACGAAACTTGGCTTTTACCTTGCACTCAACTCCCACTCGCTTATTTACTCACTCATTCTCTCTCTCTCTCTCAAGGAGTTACAAGTTTAAGAAACCTTTTTTCCTCCCAGTAAGCCCTTCTCCGAAACGTTAATATCATGGCAACCTAGAAACATTACACCCTTCTCGTACAGAATAATTCATACAAATTAATTTACGCTGAGGAAATGTTTGCTATAATTTGCGAAACAAAACTAAAAAAAAAGCTCAAACTTTTCGCGTGGAACGCCTGAGGAAAAAATTGATCGTAACGTGATACTGTGAAATGAATTTAATCTTCTAATTCAATCTTTTTCCCCTGGAGAAAAGAGAGAGGTATTTTTGATGGTGTCTGAGGAGGGTGGTGGACGACAGAGGAAACATTTCATCTCCAACATACTTCAACAGAAAAGACGTTTCATATAATTGTCCTTTTCTTTTTTTTTGTCAAAGCGTCCTATTACTACTTGATCTCAGAAGCATTTCTGCTAGCTTCTGACACCAAACGAAAGACTTTGAACGGTATAGTGTGAGTGAGAGGGGTAGCTTTCACAAGAGTAAACTCGTAATTTGTCCTATTGTGGGACTTGTCGTCTCGCCTTCCCCGTAACCGTCACTACTTAGTGAAAAAAATGCTTTTGAAGGGACGAGGAATGCCTCTCACAATCAGATCTTTTTTTCATCCCCTTCTTCTCCATCGGCCTCCACCAATCAGTGCGCCCGCACCCGGTCATCCCGAGTCCGAGGGAGCCAAAGCCGTTATTGGCTCATACGCCGCGTGTTGGGGTCGGGCTCGGGAGACCTAATGCGGGTCCACAAACCTCGCCGCCCATCAAACAAACTCCAAAATTCAAACCCCCTAGGTCTGGAGAAAATCCCCCGCCAACATTAGTGGAATGTATTCACCGCTCTTTTGCAAATGTTATCAATATGCGTCCTCCAGGACAACTTTGAGCTCATTGTTACACCCAGATAATAGAGCTCCGTCACCCTTCCCACCTTTTTTCCGTCTATTTTAATACGTCTCCATCCCGTGATATTCCTTTTCCTCGTAAAAAGGAGAAGCTTGGCCTTCTCTGGGTTAATAACCAATCCCTTCCGTGAACACCACTCCTCCAGTACACGCGCTGCCTGGTTCTTCAGGCCACACAAAGTTCCCAAATCCTTACCCCTAACAACTATCACTCCATCATCAGCAAAAAACTGACAATACACACCTTCTTGCTCCTGTGATCTGATAAGACTGTCTATCACAAGACCCTACAAAAGGGGTGAAAGGCACGAGCCTTGAGGAGTCCCCCCTCTCAGCCTTCACTTCCCAACGTGGCACTCACCCACCTATTCCCAAGCATCACCACAATGATGTCGACCACAATTTGATCGACTACAAAGTCGGATATACTGAATAAATCTGTCGCCGGTATTTTAATTAATAAATTAATTAGACTGATATTATCCGGACGACGATGGAAGGGCATAGCCCAACACGATTCGAGTTTCGAGAAAAAATGGCTCCCCGGCGGGATTTGAACCCGCAACCTCTGGATTACCAGTCCAGCACGCTGCCATTTGCGCCACGGATACGCCTATGGGAGTCGTACTCTGAGGGATAAGCTAAGCCGAACCCCACCATGGACTATGCCCTTCCATCGTCGTCCGGATAATATCAGTCTAATTAATTTTTTAATTAAAATACCGGCGACAGATTTATTCAGTATATCCGTCTAACAACATCTAGATAAGATAAAATTCGGCGTGGTTTACCGATCAGGAGAAGCGCCCAGAGTTTCGAGAAACAATGGACCTGGGTGCCCACTTAAAAAGTTCCTTCGTTCTCGCATTTCATTCGCCCTTCTCTTGCCACATCGAGGAACTGGCTGCCTCTCCGACCCTAGAAAATGAGTACAGCATATGACCCAACATTTCCCCATTATTCACCAGTACATCACCTGAGGGCAGTGTGATAGATCCTAAATAGCACACTGCTTCATCTCGGATATTTCTTTTTAACCTTGCCGCTTCCTTAACAGTTTCAATCTCCTCATAAAAAGCTTTCCATGTTTCTCTCTTAGACTTTTTCGTCGCATGGTATCTTCGCCAGTCGAAGTCTCCATCGGTCCTCTTAGCCTGTTTGAAAGTTCATCTTACCTCCCTCCTTAATTCCCACAGGTGAGCACTCCACCACGGGGACTCTTTTCCCCAAATTCGTGTCGCCGGGCAAACCTTTTCATAGGCCCGCATCAAGACTCTCGTCGTATCACTTTGCTCTAGCAACTTTCCTACTGAAAATCTCCCAATCCGCTCCGTGCACAGCGACTGCCTTTCTAACTTGAACCGAATCGCAATATGATCCGAAGTTACATCCTCACACACGCTCCACCCAGTTATTAGCCCTATCGCGCTCCCCGAGTAGAAAGAGGCATCAATTACCTCCCTCTCGTTACGAGACACGAATGTGGGTTCAACTCCCCTATTTAAAATAATCAAATTCATTCTTATCGCGTACTTCAACTCGGTTGGTGTCAGACAATCCCCAAGCCAGCTGATGGGCGTTTACATCGGCCGACTCACGAGCGTAAAACTCCACCAGTTTCTCCACTTCCTCCGGAAAGGTCGACGGACCCTCGAAGGCTCTATAACAAGAGGCTACACAAAGTTTACGTACTCCCCCCCCCTTCCGTGATCAAAATGCTCGCCACCGCAAGATCCGGCGTCGAAAATCCCGATACCGCCACTGGATGAAGGCTTGATCTCACCACCACATAGGCCCTGATGTGGCCCTGGGCCTCGGGAGCATGAATCATTTCAAAGTTTTGATTCCGCAATCCTCGCACCTGCCCCCTACAAACATAGGGCTCCTGAAACAGACCTACATGAAATGCCAACCTCCCCTGCATGACAGCAATGTCCGCTGCTGCTGACTTGCTATACATGTAAATTAGCCTGAAGTACTTCCATATTACTTTGCTCGCTTTGTATTATCATGATAATACCTTACCTTTACCGAAATCCCTTTCCATTCCCCGGGCAGGTGGAGCCGCCGATGCGATCCACCTAAAATCATTATTTCCGACCGTCCATATCCTGGACTTTAAGTCAACAGGCCACCGGTCTACCTTTTTATCCCTTGGTGTGTCGACGAATCGTCACCAAGTCCGAGAAAATAGAAAAGGGGTATTGGGTGTTCTCACCACCGCCCCTCTCATCCACACCGGAGAACTTCTTCATTTCGAGGCCTCCAACCTCCACCGCAGCCGCGGTGAGAAACGACTTCCGCGAACAACTCCTCTCGAGCACTTTCCGTACAACGAAAATTTAACGCGATCAAATTATTTTTTTTTTTCGTAAAAAAAAAAAATGGAAAAAGTCAAAGAGGTCACACGAGAAAGATGATAAGCCTCCAAGTGAAACCTCCCGAGTCCTCCATCTAAGGGTAAGAACAGAACGCGGAGGTCGGTGGCTCGCTTGAGGGTGAGGGTCGATAGCGATACTACACCATCGAGGGTAAGTCATCCGACCTCTTACCAGAGCTACTCAGAACGCGGCGGTCGCTAGCGCTAACGCTAAGTAGCTTCGGGTTCTTCTAAAAATTAAACTAGGTCCTGAACGCTGTGAGTGTGAGAATGAGACTTGCTGCATCCTGGAAATGTACTACTTAAAGGTCGGATTACATGCAAATTTTTCCTGTTTCTTCTATTATCCTTCCAGCGCGCGCGGCACCTGAGAGATGCATTGTGCGCCTTTGAAAGTGTGACGTGTTCACAGGAGGGGTGTCAGAGAACTGGGGATTTTTCTACCTTCCTATTTCATGGTTATTCTTGTGTCAGTGGCGTGAACTAAGGGCTTTCGATTGTTTTTCCGTATTTATCGACGATTTCACCTGTGAGGTGCCCCGCGCGCTCTCAAGTTAGATTTTTAAAATTTTATTCTGGGCATGAAATTGATTTTTTCTATAAGACAATCGTTCATATAAGCTTATTTGCCAATGTTTTCCGCTCAAGATGCTCCTGTTGATGCTGCTGTTGATTAAATCGCATCACGCAGTCGGCAAAAGATATAATCAAAAGAATATTTCAACTCAACAAAATCATTTGTTATAACTTTTTACTTCAATTCTGGATTAACGTGGGTTTTAATTTTGTTTAATATATTTTATTCCTGAGTTTCTAAAATATCGAAGATGTGCCTAGGTAGAAAGATGCGTATCTCATGAAAGTTACCGTGGAAATATCAGTTTCGAGACACATTAGAATAGTCTATGGGCGGACCATTTTTTTCTAGTTATTCATTTGTTTTCTTCATAACGTTTTTCTATGTTGCTTACTAAGAAGTTGAAAACGAAAAACATACTTAAAAAATTATCAGCAAAGACTGAAAATAATTTGTAAGAAATTATTTTTTGATATCGAAGGCTTTTGTGAATTTTATTCTATTTTATTTATACACTTGCTCTAGTCTTTTGTTTCTGCTCGTGTTCGTTCTTATTTCCTATAAAACAATCAGTACAACATATTTAGTCCAAAAATTGGACTCTGCGGCCTCATTTTGACCTCTTGAATCTATTAGGTGACCGCGCGCGCTCGTGTAGACGAAAGGACCGCGCCTGCTGGAGGGTTATGATGCATATTTCGGCACTTTTTTCTTGGAAAATACGGGAATATGCAAGAAAAATAAAGGAAACAAGCTCTAAAAAATATATTCTCAAGTCCATAAGCCCAGGAAGGTGAAGCTCGCTCTCTCTCAACTCAATGGTAGGACGGTCACTTCGGCGTGTTCATGAATTTGTAGATGGCAGATTCGGCCCAGAACTTTTCTCCCGGCTAGAGAACCTGAAAACCATGTGAATTCACCGCCTTTTTGGGCTATAGGTAGGGCTGGGCTTCTCGACAGTATTTCCACCTCTACTCGCATACAATTTTATCAATATTCTTTCCCCAAGATGGACGATGCGTTCACTGCAACTAGGCAATTATACATATAGTTGCCCTACCCTGGCTCTGTTTGGCTCCAAATCCAAGTGCACATTTTCTACTTACTTTTCAGTGCATATTTCCGAATTTTCGATGCATATTTCGAGGAATAATGTGCATATTTGCATGCATATATTCATATTTTTTATTTGCGTATATAATCCAGTCTCTCTACTACTATACCATCTAGTTCAAAGTTAAGAATCAGCCTTTCTCACCCCGTCCTTGTGAAAGCCTTCCGTTTCTTCCACTTTTATAGGAACGACAGAAAAAAGGTTTTTATTTTAAAAACCACAATTGAACTGTTCTTGAAATTGCTTGCGCAAGCATTTTTGTAGAGTGGTCTCTCCTCTCAGGAGAAAACGTGAGCAAAAACAAGTTGAGGGTAACGCCTTCCAAACGGCCCAATCAGGAATGAGGATGCATGGATGAGCTAGCGACCGCGACCTCCTAGGATCAAATAAGTTTGAAAAACAAAATCATCGACCCCACAGCGAGCCCGCTAGCTTCGCTCCTGCCTCTTTGTTCTATGCAGTCCCACACTATTGAACAATCTTGTTTGTGTGGATAGCTATCGCGATAGGTATCGCCATCGACCCTCACCCTAACACTTTTTTACCGTACACCGCAAGTAATGCGAAGACGTCAGTCTAGAAATTCAAGCTGACATGTTTACATAAAATTCAATGTATTTTTTTCTCTCAAGTCCAACTTTATTTTAAGCCAAACCTTAAGCCGAGGTGGTGAAATCCACTATAAGAAAATTTTCAGGTGTTTGAAAATCGCACCAAGTAATTTGGTCATTGCTGAAGGGAAAAGTGCTGCGAAAAAGGCAAATTCCGACAGATATTCCTTCATCACTCGTGTTTTTTTTTTTTTTAGTTCATTTCATTCTGAAAATGCACTATTGGTCTCGTCGTGATGGTGGCAAACATGGGTCATGACATGTTTTTGTCATGTTTCAGAACCTCTAGAACACGAATTCAGTGGTCTCTCAGTGGTGGTGGACCAAAAAAGTCCATATAAGCACAGGTCCGATTTCCAACCGTTTTCGAAATAATCGACATTTTAGTATGACGCGGTGTGGCTTAATGGGGGGTCGTTCGGACGACCCGAAGATGAGGGTTGAAGATGCAAGAATTTAACGGTCGCCACCTGTTGTTTGCTTTGGGTAACAGGCCCCAATATATTCTCAATATAATACAACTGATTACAATTTTTTGGTTCGGAAAAATAATAACAATGCGTTTCTTCGGTGATTTCCGGTCGTTCCGGTGCGTAGACTTCGCGACTGTCGGTCTGGTAGCGTCCCTTCGCGCTGTTGCAGATCCTCTTGTCGGGCTAACAGTCCGTTAGCGTCCTTTGGTGCTGTCCGTAGTGTCTTCTTCGCCGGGTTCGGCAAGGACCGGGAAAGGTTTGGACAGGAACGGTCTGGCACGAATGCCTACCGGTGGTCAGGTCCACAATAGGGTTTCCCTTCAACAAGCGTCCGGAGTCTTCTCAACGGATGTGTCGGACTTGGAAGGTTCCCGCAAGGTTATCCTGCCGGTCCGGTTTGGATATGCGTCAAGTGAATGACGACTTTAACAGTGACGGTCTAATCCACAATAGGGTTTGCCTTCAACAAGCGTCCGGAGTCTTCTCAACGGAGTAGAGCTTGGAAGGTTCCCGTAAGGCTATCCGACTGTTCGGTTGTGATATATGCGTCAGGTCACTGACGACTTTAAAAAGAAATGACGGTATAATCCCCAATAGGGTTTCCCTTCAACAAGTGTCCGGAGTCTTCTCAACGGATATGTCGAACTTGGAAGGTTCCCGAAAGGTTATCCGTCCGATTTGCTGAATTTATGCGTCCGGGTTAGGACGACTTGGGCCAGGGGCGGTTTAATCCACAATAGGGTGTCCACTTCAACAAGCGTCCGGAGTCTTCTCAACGGAGTAGAGCTTGGAAGGTTCCCGAAAGGTTATCCGCACCACTGGTCGAAAAAAAAAGAAAATACACTGGCTATGGGTAGCCTGTTGGGCTAACGGTCCGTTAGCGTCCCTTGGTGTTGTCCGCTGCGTCCTCTTCGCCGAGTTCGGCAAGGATAGGGAAAGGTTCGGACGGGAGCGGTTTTACTCGATGAATTCTGGGGCAGACACAAGTGTCGCTAAGCCCCGTAGTATCTATCAAGCTCCACCGAGGTTAAAGGAGTGAATAAAAAGGATAACCGGAGTCTTCTCTACGGTTTAGGCACGGATGCCGATCGGTGGTCAGGGCCACAATAGGGTTTCCGCTTCAACAAGCATCCGGAGTCTTCTCAACGGAGTAGAGCTTGGAAGGTTCCCGTAAGGTTATCCGTCCCACTGGTAAAAAAAAACAGAATGGGGTAAGAGGCCTCAGTCAGGGTCAGCCTTATACCAACCGGTCAGGATCGAATCACTGAAGGGTCGGAAAGGTTCCCAATAGGCTTTGCCCGTGGATGCCTTAGTAGGGTGTGACGTCACGAACGGTCAAGAGTCGTCTCGATTGACCGCTGGACGTTTTCCCGTACGGCGTGATTGTTGGTGAGCGATCCTTCGCTTCGGGAAGACGGCGTCGTCGCTGTTGTACTTCCGGATCGTCTTGGAGCCTGGAGTTCCCAGTCGTTGAAGCCGCTGGAGGGTCGTACTGTTTCCCAGTCGAGTAGTCCAATTGCAGGCTGAAGATCTGGTCCAGGTTGCTGGGGTGTTTCCCGTTTGACTTCTCGACATGAAGTGATTTTTGGAGTGCCGGCGCTCGGGTTATATAGTCGGTGGGTGGATTCCACCCACTCCCACCCGCTCGGGTGGCTCAGTGGGTTGACCGTTGGGTGTTGGGTGAATCCCTTTCCACTTTCTCCCCCACCTGAAGGGCTCCCTTTTTTTTTCTGTAGGGATGCCGTGAAAAATTTTTTCCCTGGGAGGGGCGACTTATATAATTAATTTCTAGCGTAATTAATTGCCCGACGTCAAGTATATACGCAGACGTTTTTCTTCGGGCGGTTGTATTGGGAGGAATGAGCGGCTACTTCCTGTGGAATGACACTATTACAAACAAAAAATCGGTTGCGCAATGGGGGGCCCCCTGTCTGCGTGGTTCGCAGGGCTGGTTATGAACGATCTGCTGGATTGGGTGCAGTTGTGCATCCCGTTTCGTATTCGCGTCATCAAGAAATACGTCGACGACCTTTTTCTCATCCTCCCTCGTGATAGAGTCGACGAAACTCTGCGAACATTTAATGAATACCACGACAACCTCCGCTTCACCTTTCCTAGACGTGTTAGTCGTGAGAGATGGCCAAGGAGGGATGATAACCAACTGGTACAAGAAACCGATCGACAGTGAGCGTCTGTGGGATTTCCGCTCTTCCCATAGCGTAGCCCTAAAGATTCGAACCGCCTTCGAATTGACGAATCGAGTGGGGTGCCTTAGCCATCCCTACTTTCGACCAGAGAACCGGGCACTTGTCGTGGCTACCCTTGCACTGTGGTCAATAGAGCCATCCATCGGTCCCCCCTGGGCCACACCATGCACGTACAGACTTCGACGGCGAGAGAGGGTGAAGTGAGCAGCCCTGCGACAGCTGGAGCGTACTTTGCGATTCTTCCCAGTGACGTACATCCCGAACTTATCCGTTCAATTGGCGGCCATCATCCGCACACGTGATGATGGCCAGTGACGTTTAGATACCGGCGAAAAGCTGGTTCGTTCCACACACCGTTGAAATGCAAAGACGACCCCACACTCAGGTCGTGCGTGGTGTATTCCATAGAATGCTCTCAATGTGATACGCGATATATCGGCCAGACGAAAAGATATTTGAAAGATAGGCTGGCCTAGCATCGTCGGGCTAGTGAGGACCCTGCGAACAATAGTACTGCCCGCGCGAGACACGTGAGAGGGACTGGACACCGCTTCAAATTGGATGAGGCTAAGAGAGCCTAATTTCCCAAAGCGAATCTTTAAAGAAATGCTGGCCATCGCTTATACAGGTGACGGATGCTGTAATTCCAGAATGGAGGCGGCGGACGTATTCGCGCGTTTGGGAGATTTTCTGTCGTGGTTTAAATCTTCGTTCGCTGAGAGGCGGCATTTGTAGAGACCGCCAGAGCTCGTCACCGAGAGGCTTCCGCGGACCAGGTTACTCGCATACTATCTCTTTCGTCTTCTTCTTTCTTTTGCGAATGATCCCCAGACCCGTCGTCAAATAATTGTGTAGTATTTCACTTAACATTCCCTCTTCCTACCAGTTGGAAGCTTGTCAGGACTGCGACTCCTTCGGAAGAAATTTAAAAAAAAAAACAAAAAGACTGGTCCCTGAGATATCTTCAGTTGGACTTAGCTCGCCCGACGTCCGAGTGACTCCAAAGACACAACCCAAAGATCGCCTGCTTAACAATATACTCAGAAAAGAGGAAAGAAGCATTGTTTTACTGTAATCTGCGGAGCTACAGCATCACCCGACGTGAGGGATACGGCAAAAAGTACCGGTGACCGTAAATCCTGCCCCCCCACTCCTCCTCGATAACTTATGCCCTTGCTTGTTGTTGTGTGTGAGCACCGATCATCGGGGGGTTCTTAAATGTGCGACGTAGAAGGAGTCTCTTTTCCTTTTCTTATGACATCCCCATATTATTATGTATAACTTTGGACTAGGTATGTACCTTACAGGTGTTATTCTTGTTGCCTTGTTGCTTGCTATTTAACGCACTCTCGTGCATCTGTCCATCCAGGTCCTGAAGATGATTTTAAATAAATCGAAAGCTTGACCATAGTTTAATTTGTTCATCCTGTCTGACCACAACCCGATAACTGAAAATCGTTACACATCGCTGGTCGATAAACATAACCTCCAGTACGAGGGAGGGTCAAACATTAACGAAACAAATCATGGTTTCAACATTACTACTTCTGGGACGGCTTAGGGTATATCCGTATACAAAATGAAATGCACTCTTTCCGACCGCCAGCTGCCGGATTCGAAACTTGTTAGTTTTTTTTTTTTTTTTTTTTTTGCCTAGCTAAGTAGTTTGTAGAACGAAAGCTCAATTATAGTCATTTGTTGGAGATAAAAGGTCGAAAATTTGCCCTTAATAGCCCTACACTCAGCACCATTTGAGCCCCTGGAGTATCTGGATTAAATTAATAATAAGCGTTCATCCTTGCACGTTATAGTGTTGAAGAAAGTGCGGAGGAGGTTGTTCTTAGTGAATTAAGCAAAGCCCTTGGGCGGTTTCTGCCTATTACTACAAATGAGTTGTACCGAGGGAGAGGACTATAAAATTATTAGACGTAGGAGGCGAAAGGTAAACATAGAAAAGGGAAACTTAACTAAACTAACTTTCTAACTAGTGGGAAACGTGTGGGGGGAACGGTATTTCTTTGCCACCAAAATTAGAGATTAACGCTCGTTTTCCTGAAGCACCCCCTAACCCCACCACGCCGTACATTCACGGGCTGAGGAAGTTTTCCAAAGGTGTTCCGAAAATATTATTTCAATTACGGGAACTTTAATGCTTTAATCTTCTAAAAATCCTGTCTTTAGTACACCCCTCTCCCCCACTAATAACTAATACAATAAATCCAACATAAACACCATCATAGTATTAAATTCGTAATGCTGGAACGCTATTTATGTGGTGTGTGAGTGGAGTGGCAACGCGTTCTGCTTATATGTGGACGAAAAGGCTTATTCTCATACACAGAAATCTTAAGTTTAGTGAGTCTCAACAAAACTGTTTTCAAGAGGGTGAAAAGATGTGTTAAGTTGTTTTACTTAAGAAGTAAGACGCTTGCCACGGCAATTAGGTCTCTACAGTGAGACGCATTGCTTTGAAAGCAAAGGGCCAAACTCACGGCACATTGTTTCGGAATAAATTTTTTTGAACTAACCAAACCTGTTGGATTGTTGATTTTAGAAGAGCTAAAACCATGAAATTATAGCCCGCCAAGTTAAACATGGACCTCGCCCTCCAGTGATTAGCCTCTCTAGCTATATTTTTCCTTACCCCTGTAGTGCTTGTGAGAACGGTGCCTTAGCCTTTATGGACACGCAGATGTGCCTCGCTCTTTTCCTCCTGCGAATGACCGGACCGGTCCGGTGAAGAGTTTTAATTATCACTAAAAATTATCTTGAAACGTGCATTGATTAATCCTGAGTAAAAAAATTAAATGACATGAAGTGCATCGACTGAATTCAAAGATAGGCAATAGCACGCACTACTCTTTGTGTCTTGCGGGTCACGAAAGTCTTCCAAATTGGAGTTGTTTCGTGTTTATTTATTTTTCAGGTGAATTAGAGTAAGAACTGTGAAAAACCACTAATTTTTAAGAACTAAGAATAACAATTTTCCAACCTAACGACAGCAATCAATGTCATTTGATTTCTTCGTTTTGGATGCACACATTTCGAGTGATGAAGCAAACTGCAGAGCTGGATTTTAAATGGAAACGCGCGGTGACCGTGGTCATTTTCCAGAAAATTAAGGACGCATTCGTAGCCCTGCACTTTCTGGATGATTTTATTTCTTTTACTTCCACAGCTGCATGCGCTCTTTCGAGATGAATGAGTGAATTATGGCGCGCAAATGTGCATCGGTACAGTTACAATTTGAAGGCATTACGTACAATAGAGATTTCCACGCGGTTTCATCAGGACCCCGCCCCCTTCACCAACCTTCCCGTAAAGCTTTCCAACCTCAAGTTCAATACAAAAGTCGACGACTTTCCGTCCCCTCTCTCTAAATCCTGCACAGATTTAACTTCAAAGCGCCCCTCAATATACCTCTCTGCACACTCTCCTCTCAAATACTACGTTGATGAGACTGTAAAATAGGTGTTAAAGGGGCTGTGAAGGTGTGAGGGAAGGGACAGGGATATGATTGAAGCAGAGAATAAACGGCGAAAAGCCAACCTCACTGATTGAGTGATTGCCTTTACCATCTTTTCCCCCTTCAGTCGAACATCTTTTATACCCTCCGGCTTGCACACGTTAAATAAGATTTTTCATCCTTCCAATACTTTTTTTTTTTACTTTTCTTTTCAAGTTCCACTGATAACATCAGCTTTTAGGCTGCCGCCTTTCAAAGTTAATTACACTATCCTCAATCAAGCTTTAATTATTCATGTCAGAGTTAATACCCTCCCTTTTCAGTCATTAAGGCGGCTTTGAAGAGGCTATTATATTCTTGTGATGGCAAAGGATTTACGTCTAGCATAAATTATCGAAATGACTGTAAAAGTAAGATACAGCCGAATATAAGAGGGTTATAATCCAAATAATGGCGTCTTAAGTCCGGAGTCAAGTTACGATAGAGCGATAAGCACCGATCTGAAGGGTTATAAACATATAGAAGGGAAAAGGGCTGCCCAGAGACTGGACTCTCTCTCTTTCAACAAATAATACTGGCAATGATAAATTGAATGCAAATAGATTTTTGCCCATTCTAGAAAGGGAGATAAGAGGAAAGTGTGAAAGTTTTGGGTTAAAAACGCCTCTCGGGAGCACTTACGGAAGGAGAACCCGAAAGTGCGTTAAGAAGAGAGAAAACGCTATTGATGGCCCTTTTTTTTTCAAAAGTTTTACGAGAGGGCGAAAAATCGATGAATTCTGCCTTCTCCTTTCTCGGTATCAAGGGCTCTTCGACATAACTCAGTGGGTCATGGTATAGGTTCATTAAAAAAAGTGTAAAAAAAAGGAAATGAGTAAAAAAAGATGAAGCGTCGAGTATCCTCTTCAAAACTCGCTCTTGAGAACGCCAATTCAATAAGCACTTCTTTTTTTTTTTTATCATAACCAATAACGCAGAAAAACCGTCTAGATATTGTCAAGAGAGGATGAAGGAGGGAATGCGGTTTAGTAGAAGAAGTTGGCGTTGCTAATCATCGTATTCCGATTCAACGAGCTCTAAGGAGCGATGCAGACGTTGAGGGGGAGAACTGGTTAAATGGGAAGTTGCAGAAATCACTCAAGGGCTTCAGTTGAAAGTAAACACGACCCCTCCACACCCATCTCATAACATGATGCATCAATCCACGCTTTATCCTATAACCATTACCTTTAACGAGTAGTGTAACTTGGCCTGGACCTTAGTATTAATTTTTGGTCATCTTAAAACCAGTCCCACTGAGTAGAGGCGTCTGAGTGGTGTGATTAAATGGCAAGGGAGTGGATAAATGAGAGACAAAAGTTCATTTCTTTCAGGGAAGAGTAAAACCTATAAATTACACTTGAAGACCCTCCTTGTCCCAATCAAATCCCGAGACTCTGACGCTCGGGAATGCCATCATCAACAGGTTTAATTTACCCCCCACGTATACTCGCATCCGAAAACCATCCCCTATTTAACTGATTCCTAATGAAGATTGGTTGATAGTATAGCGTGTCAGTTAACTGTCCAAAACTCCTTGAAATTTACGACTTTCCCGTCGGGAACTTATACCGAATTACTTTAAAGGAAAATACAGTGGGAAAATGAGAGTGCGAAAACACACGAAATGTTCGGAATTCAATTATTTTTAATTACGATGCCAAAAAAGTTGCCCTTTCTCATGGATTCAAGTTTAAATAATCGATTACTGCCCCTCTATACTTGACGCGCTGCTATTAGCTGGGCACACACAACCTCCTAGCAGTGTGTATGGGTACTCGCTACTCGCCAAGTAGCGAATATTCGTATTCGGGGATGCTCCACTTCTTGTCGATGCCGTGCAAGTACCGAGCCAAGTACTGGTTTTCTTTTCGTTTATTTTTCCGTATCTCGTCTACGTATCTTGAGTTTCCTGTCGTGTTATATGGTTGGGCGAGATTATCTACGGTTGAGAATAGTAATTTCGTTATTACTTATCTTTATCCATCTGCATTATCGATCTAGAATAATGAACCGAATCAAATTAAGTAGATATGAAAAATCCGTTTCGCGTTTTCCATTCAATGCAATGCACTCGCGTGGTGTATGTTTTTCCACCTGTCCTCTCTGAATTGAAACATATATTTTATGGAGAGGACGCGACACTACTCTTGTGTAGTGCGATGAATGGAAATCGCTGTAAAGCTCACTCACGGCGCTATTTACAATCAAATTGGACGGCGTTGCTGGTTTTCCTAAAGTATGGATCGTCGGAAACGACTTTTTACTCTCGCCAGTCTTTTTCAGACCACCCGAAGGTGTGTTGGCCAACAGCTACCAGCTAGCTCCACTGCGAGCCCCTGTCCCACGGAAAATGACTGGCGATCTCAGATATTGTCATCTCCTAGACCATAAAAAACGTCCTGTGCAAGTGTCAGACACCGCTGTGCCAGACAGGGCTCACGGACTGTGGCGTTTCCGCTTTAATCTGCGATCATAGCCACTCTGAGGAAGTGCGGAGGGAATTCTAACAGCCATGGGTTTGGGTGACTTTGCAGACGATTGTGAAAACGAGTGTTTGAGGTTTGCAAAACGTCTTTCACTGTTGGTATTTCGACATCCTCGTGGAAATTGGAATTTTTTATGCACCATGGAACGTCGAAGAGCCATTGATCTCATTATTAGAGCACGTTTTTGAAAGGTTTCAACCCGTTTCACTTCTGAATCTGAAGAGTCACCAAAAAAGTTGGCTGTTGCAGTCCCAGATTGGCCTTATGAACATTAAATATATGAACTCCGGGCTTTGCATTTAGGGGGATCGGTTTCCTAAGAGTGGTTTTAGGCCCGGTGCACACGAGCGTTGCTCAACGCGGCGTCGACGCCATGTTGACTTGAGTTTATTTTCTGAGTGAGTGGTGGTGGAGATTCACCGAAAAAGAGGGTCCTTCCGTTTTTTGGTGTAAAAAAGATATTTTTGCCGAATGGAAAGAAGTGGTCAATGCCTGTTAGGGCCCGTTCACACGAGCCACTAACTCGTGGCTGGCTGTGGCAGACACTAACGCGCCACTTTTAGAAATACATTGTCTTCAATGGGAGCCACTCACGCACCGCAAACGCGTGGAAGTGGCTCCGTGAGAACACTCCCATTGAAGGCAATGTATTTCTAAAGTGGCGCGTTAGTGTCTGCCACAGTCAGCCACGCGTTAGTGGCTCGTGTGAACGTGCTCTTAGTGTATTTCTCAAACGCTGGCGTTGGGCGTCGACGCCGCGTTAACGCAGCGTTGAGTAACGCTCGTGTGAACTGACTAATACTATTTAGTTTACTTTGCCGATGCCCGGCGTTGGTCCAACGCTCATGTGATCCGGGCCTTAGGCATTTTCGACGATGACATTTTTTCACTAAAATTACCTCAAGTTGTTTAACAATAAGCCGTTTTCGTGGTCGTAACCCAAACCGTGGCCGTATTCACTTCAAAATTGTTTTTTAACAGACGGGAATGAGCTTTATGTCCCTCTTTTTGACATCGGTAGCATCTCACATTCACGAGAAATTGTCTAGCTACAGTCGGAAATTTTCCTGTTACTTCTCTTCTCTTTGAAATCATTTTGACAAAAAATTCCTGATCTCCTTTGAAGCATTCGTTTCTAGCACCTTTTTCCTCAAAAAGTTTTGTCTTAAGCGCTTCAGGCGATGGAAGCGAGTCTCTCGATTCGATTGCTATGCGAAAATGTTCGAGCTCGTTAGGTAAAACTGTATAATAGCATGATTGCTAACAGGTCATCCTTCATAGAAACGTCCATATCCATGTGTTTGTCAACTGCTGTTAAATATGCACTCACTATTAAGCCGGCTCCACACATGTGGTATTCGCCAAATAACGAGCAACATTTTTGTCAAATACACGATGAGATGCTCGGTATTCGCCGAGTCCCGAATGTTCGGTATTCGCGTGTTTCGATTATGAAACTGCTTCCACACATATGATACTCGGCAATTAACGAGCGAAACGTTTCCCAAATATGTGATGGTGTGGATGGGTGCTCACTATTCGCCAAATCCCGAATATTCGGTATTCGGGTGCTCGGATTTGTACGAAAAATACGAATATTGGCCAATTGTAGCGGTCATCATTCACTCATTCTTGCAACGGGGATATATTATTACGTGGTATGTCGAGTCGGCTAGAGAGCCAAAAGCGAGGACCTTAGAGCAGTAGCACCTCTGCCCCCTGGGAAGCGGTGTACTAGCTACACAATCGACTCAGTATCCAGGATAATGCGACCGAGTAGCTCTGGTAACTGAAAATATGAGGTCGAAAGGGAGATAACGGACCGACATGACACCCTCTTGAAAGTTACTGTGAGCCCTATGGGCGTGAGAGTGAAAACCCAGTTTTTAACAATATTCTCTACTTCTAATAAGCCGGTGGATGCTGTTGTTAACTCTTCAAATTGCATAGCACTGAATCATGAAATCATGCCCAGAACCTTTGAGGTTGGAGCTTCGAGTGATCTCTCACCGCCAGTGCACTCTCAACCTTACAGGTCGAAACAGCCTCCCTTTAGGACTTCCACAGCAATGGTCTGGACCTCTTGCAACTCTAATGAATTTCTGACGCTGCACGAACAGTTATCGACTTAAAAGCTTGTGAACAGGGGCCTCACGGCCTCCTCGAGAAACTCGACAGGGGGCCCTCTTTCGTCTCTCGGAGGGCTTCTTTGGTTTGTTTTTCGGTTGGATTCTTAATCCCAAGGGTGTCCAAGTCCCAGGACCGTGAAACGACATCCGTATTCGTTAACGGACTGAGAGCCAGTAAAGCTGCGCCATTCTGAGACGTTTCCACCCTTTTCTTGCCTATTATGGTCCATCCAAATGCCAAGTCCAAATCAATTTTTCATTAGACGCCCCCTCACATCTGCATTCAAGAGCAGTTCGATAGGAGTGCGATACCTTTCCGTCTCAACTCGTCCATCCAGGGTCCTTGTGGTACACTAGCGATTGGGCATGCTTTACTTCTTGCGAAAACACGTCGAAATTACAAGCATATTCCGATTCTAAACTACAGACACGGACAGTGAAAACGCCATGAACAGACGTGCCCTGCGTGACACCACCAAAGAGCGACAGGTTCAGCTCTTGACGATATTTTGCAACGTACCCCAAAGCCGTAGCTGCTTCAACACGCAAGTAGCTTTTTCTGAACAAAATCAAATAACGCCCTGACACGTCTCTGAACACCGTTGCCGGTCAGGAGCACCTGTACGGTTTTCAGCAATACTATTTTCTGACTTCCTCCAGGGTGAAGCCAGAACGTGTTCTATACGAGTTCACCCTTCTCCAGCGACTATTTGACTGTTCTGCTTCTGGGTTTACTCTCGGGACACATGCTTTTCACGTGTCGACGATTACATGTGGGACACGACAACTCGGCTTTGCACCACCTGGCCACGTCGCCCGACTTCAGACAAGCAAAACACCAACGTTTTGCAATGACAAGCTTGCGTCGCACTTCGCATGGCATTTTGAAGGACTTGGGACAAGTGGCTTTAACGACAAAATATACAGTTAAGTGCCTCATTGGCCAAAAACAAGTTGCAGTCGGTATTATGTCTTCAAAACATCGATCCGATGTCTTTTTTGAGTCGGAGTCCTTGTCGAACCCTTCCATCGCAAATGAAACCTTTTCTTCCCCTTGTACTTCGCGTCTAATGAAACGCATCAGTGAAGTCAATCGTTTCTTTGCCACAGGAGTCTCTTCTCCGCCACCCCCTTCATCGTCATCACGTGGAAGCGTCCATTGCCAAAATGCGCAACAGATCCTCAGGGAGACACGATTCGTCAAGTGGGAATAACATGGGCACACAGGGTTCTGGGGCAACATCCAACAAATCCAATGCACGTAGGTGTTCTTTTAGAGTGTCATACCGAGAGAGGGGGGGGGGTTGTTATCATTCTTACGCGTGTTCAGAATAACCAATTTCAACATTTCTCAGACGTAAACCTCAACCAGCAGGTCTTTACGCCCAAAACGATTTTTCAAAGCCTCTACAAACTTCGGGTAGTTTTCACGTGTATGAGGGCAACTCGAAACGAGTTGTATAGCTCGCGATCCGTCGGTAGTGGCCTGCCACAAATAGTTGATTTTATCGACAGGGTCCAAAGATACGTCCCCATCGATTTGCTGGAACTGGCTCCAGAATCGCAGCCATTATCCAAACAGCGAACCATCGGGTTAGCAATTTTCAGGGCGTTTAGAGTCAGTTTTGCCGTCTCGGGGCGCGGAAATGGTCAGTTTTTATAGCCATAAATTTGGGCGCGAATAGTCCATCAAGCGAGTAGTTCGTCAAGCCGTCATGGCAGAATGGGCGTCAAGAGAGAATGGGAAGTTCTTTGAAATGACCCCCATCCCCGACACACCATCTGATACTGGTTATAAGAATTGGTCGCAATTTTCGGAGCCTTTCTTTCAGTGGGCGCGGAACCTGGGCCAGCCGGCCATGACAAATAGCCTTGTAATTGTTAACATTTAGAGTTTGGTATTTGTGATTGCGCAGGTTTGAGCGAAATTGAAACTTTCGTGGTTGAATATCCAGGAAGTTGCAAGTTTCCAGTCTTTAATTACGCGAAATTTCAATTTTCCGGTTTTTATTTTCCCAAAAGAGTTTCTATGGGCTAAGTATTAGTGAAATTGCTTGTTTGTGGTCTTTATTTTCACGAATCGCAAGTTTCTGGAGTCTTTTTAGTGATTGTGGAACCCGGTTCAGCCGCTCACGACAGCGCTCAAAGTCCGAGGTTATAGCCGCTAAATGGCAACATTTGGGAACTAAATATCCGTGAAATTGGAAGTTTCCTGGCTGAATATTCGGGAAGTACAACGCAATTTCCTTTGCTATCTTCGTCTTTGCAATACGCGGCTCCACCCAATTCATTAAATTCGGCCATTTTTGCCTATCACACTATCTACGACCGACATGGAGGGCTTAAGTGGGTGATTTTCAGGTCCATTTTTACCAAACTCAGCCAAAAACGCCCCCATAATAGGGGTCGTTGGCACTGCCGAAAATGGCACGTTTTGTGCCTTGTCGTTAGGGTTTTCTTGTGGCCTTCTCACGCGATTTTTTTTCTCTCTCTCTCTCTCTCTCACGGGCTAGTCTACGCCTGAAATTGAGAAAAAACGCTATAATTCGCAGTTTCTGTTCGTCCTTAGGTGGCTAAAATTGATAAGACACGCTAATTTGCTGCCCTCTAAGGCAATTTTGCGGCTAAAAGTTTTTAAAATGCTGATATTCTTGGCTAAAATTGCGTTCATTCGTTGCTAAAATTGAGAAAATATGCGTCAACTCGTCGTTCCTGATACAACTTCAAGGCCAAATTTGAGAAAAAACACTCTTGTCCAAGGGCAAATCTACGACTTAAATTAAGGAAAAGCGCTGATTCACGGCTAAAATTAAGAAAAAACGAGCATTCAGAAGTTTTGCTTAGGTAAAATGTCAACACGTGCGAAATTGAAGGTTTTCGTGCAGAATATTCCTAAATTTGAAAGTTTTGGGTCTGTATATTAGTTGAAATTGCTAGTTTCTGGTCTTTTTTTCCTCAGTAAATTGCAAGTTTCTGGTGATTTTTTCAGTGGGCGCCAACTCAAGGCAATCATCTTTACTGCGCTCATAGCCTGAGGAGTAAACGTTTAATTTCAACATTTGAGATACATCTTCATGAAATACCCGCAAAATTGACAGTTTCGAATCTTCGATTCAGGAGAAACTGTATACGTTGAAACGCGAACATTCAGAAGTTTGTCAACCCCGTGAAACGTTGCTATTTAATCGGAGGGAAAACATCCAAATTGGCTTTGAAAGAGGTAGAGGCATGAAAACGGAATTTTGGACCCAAGCATAATTAATTGAATTTAGAAAGAGCCAACCCCGCGAAATTTGGTTTTCTGGAATAACCAATTCCTCGAATTTGGCCATTTTAAGACGCTCACAGAGATTTCCACCATGGGCTTCGAGAGGTGTAGGTACGCCACTGCGATCCGGCTATTGCCTAATTCGCCATGAAACTGTGGTGGGCTGTGGCTCAGCGCTCTCGGCTTCGTGTGGGCGTTCAACAAATCGCTCACCGGGTGATGAGGAGCCCGCTTAATACGGGCACAAAGTGCACAGCTCGATCAGGGCACACCCTGATGGGACACACCCATGATATACTATGTACACATATACATATACATATATCTCATCATAATCTTCATTTCCTTCTCCTGGTTCAATGTGTCTTGGGTATCTCCCTTCCTCGCCTGACAAAAATTTCTCAAATTTTGCCGCCCTTAAAAATTTGCCTCCCAGGGCTACAGCCCCGGTAGTCCCCCGCCATGATCCCGGCCGCGTATTAACAATCCCTATACCATTACAACACCGTTCCCGTTCAGCCGTTCAGAACAGTGTTCTGTTCGACTCGCCTAGGGTTTGTTCACCACTTTTTTTTTTCGACTCTGTCGCAAACAAAACACTTATTTTTGTCTTCGTACAATCCCTATGCCATTACAAATTACAACGCCTCTTCATCCAGAAAAGTACCGTTTTCCCTCCTAATTTAGCATACGTTTTTCCTCCAGGTTTTAATAATATTGCCGTTCATTTAATTTCTCAATTAAAGAACTCTAATCTTATTTAGTGCACACATACAAAGACACACTACGAGCGCTTAATTATTATTGAGGAAAACAATCCTACACCAATAATGTTTCATGTAATTAAATCATACTGCTGTTGAAGTTTCCTTCGCGCGCTTTTGCGTAGGAAACTATGGTTTTCAAGGAAACTGGGATGAACATAGAAAAATTACCAAAAAAAAAAATAAATAAATAAAAAATAAAAATTACCAGTGGGTTATTTTTGGGTAGTGAAGGATTCTCGATTTATCTGTTCAAATTTCTGCTTTGAAAGTTTGCCTGACTTCATTTGAAAATAATGACAAGAAAATTCTCATGGAGGATTTCACAACTCGGCTTAAGGTTTGGCTTAAAATTAAGTCTGACATTAGGGGAAAAATGCATTGAATATAATGTTGTTCGGCTTTGTTAAGGGGTGTTTATTCACATATGATTCCTCGACCCCCCTCAAATCACCCCTCGACTAATACGTAGCATTCGTTTTCTCACCTTATTTCTGTACCAATCCTGGATTTTAAGGACTCGTTTCCATCTCCACAAAATACGCAAATGCAGACCTATCATTTTTCAGATTTCGTACATGAAGTAATTTTAAACCTCCCTTAAATTTTTGCCATGAAATTTCAAACTCTTCCTTCGACTTATTTGAAAAAGTAATACGTCTGCATATGCGGAACTTCCTGGAGATTGAAACGAGACCTTGAAATCCAGGATTGGAGCAGAAATAAGGCGAGAAAACGTGTGCCACGTAGCAGATGAGGGATGATTGGAGGGGGGTCGAGGAATCATCTGTACAATACCCCCTTAAGCCGAGGTGATGAAATCAACCATAATTAAATTAAAGGGGGATCGGTATTGGTTCATCAATATAATTTATTTATTTATTTGCTTGAGACAAGAGAGAGAGAGAGAGAGAGAGAGAGATTTATTAGGCTTCCAGGGTACAACTGCAACAAACAATGACCCTAGGGCTGGGCCCTCTTGGGTCGTTTAAAGGCTAAACATAATAAAGCCGGAAAATGACGATCAGTAATAAAACAATAATAAAATTAGATTAAATGAATGAAAATATATAAATTATCCCATTAAAATATCATCAATATTAAATGTTCATGTTCAATCATTAAAATAAATTAATTCGTTATCACAAAATGTTAAAAAAAAAAAAAAAAAAGTTGAGCAAAATGCAATGACTAGATAGTTAATGATGGGGAGGGGGCATGAGGGAAAAGGAAAGAGAAAAGAAGAAGGGCATGGCACGGCCTTATTCCTCTCTTAACGTGAGACAGAATGAGTAATATCTCTCCCGAAATTTATTAAAACATCTGGTTCTCTTAATGTTTTCCGGTATCCCGTTCCAAACACAGACCGATTGAACTCCAAATCCCACACCAAGGACTGACGTACGATGCTGAGGAACCACAAGGCTGCTCCCACCAGACCTGCCGACTCGGCCAAAATCAGCTCTGGCGACGAAGCCCTCACAGAGGTACCGAGGCTTCCTCAAGCAAAACATCTTGTACAGAAAGCAGCCCAGCAAGAAGGTTCGGCGCTGAGAGGGCTTAAGCCACCCCAGGCGGGTATAGTAAGGGGTCACGTGGGTGTCAAGACTGAGGTCAAAAATGTACCGAATACAAGCATTGAGCGTCCGGTATAACAGCAAATCCAATTCGCTCGACAGACGATAAAAAGCCAAGCATCCATAATCGAAAATAGGCAAAATAAGAGACCGAACAAGATCACGACGGGCCGACCTGGACAGAAAATCACGGATAGTCTGAAGCTGAACCAAACTACGAAAAGTCCGCCTCGAAACATCACTAACGTGCTCCCTCCAGGACAACGTTGAATCCAAGGTAACGCCCAGCAACCTGACGCTCTCCATCCAAGGTATAGAGACCTCCCCCAACATTAACCGAGGCAAATCCCTCCTCCTGAGCATGCTCATATACCTCGAAGAGCCAAATATGATAGCCTTGGTTTTACCTTCATTCAAGATCATTTTGTGGGCAGCTGCCCAATCCAGCAAGGCATTAATGTCCCCCTGCACCTTTGAAATAGCACTAACAGCTTCGGCTGGCTCAAAATAAAAATAAATTACGAGATCGTCAGCGAAGAGGTGGTAACGACAATGGGTCAAACAATCGGAAATTCCGATAAGGTAGATGGCGAAGAGCAGAGGCCCCAAAACCGATCCCTGTGGAACGCCAGAAAGTGTCTCGAGCAACGAGGAAACCTCAAGCAAATCAGACCCCTCAACATACTGGCTTCGCCCCACGAGGTAATTCCTCAGCCAGGAAAGCACACCTGCTGAGAGTCCCAAATCCGCTGCTTTGGACAATAGGATACTATGGTCGACTTTGTCAAAGGCTTTACTAAAATCAAAGTGTACTAATGTAGTGACATGCCTACGGTCGATAGCCTGCCTCACATCCTCGGTAATCCTAACCAACGCCGTCTGCGTGCTGAACCCCGAACGAAAACCCGACTGAAATGGGTCCAAACGGTCCGTCCTCTCCAGGAACGAGACCAACTGATGATGCACGATCCTCTCCAGCATCTTTGACACGACTGGCAACAACGAAATCGGGCGGAAGTCCGAGGCCGAACTCGGGCGGGGGACCTTTGCCAAAGGGCGAACCTTCGCCACCCTCCAAGCTCTGGGATACTCACCTCCCTGAAGCGACCAATTGAACAAGTGGACAAGAACAGGCAAAAGCTCGGTGGAAAATCTTTTTTTCCACCTCATCTATCCCCTTAGCATCGGACCTCGAGAGCCGCATTGAATCGACCACGTCATCAACCGACACATCTCCGAAGAAGAAACGACTGTCATCAAACTCGAACGAAGGAATAGGAGGGAAAGCACTAGATGGCTCGGAGCCGGAAGACACAAAATACCGATTAATTACATCAACCGAGCACGGAAGGGAGGTCATTCCACCACGGGCCTTTCCCACACCCAACTCCCGGAGGCGCCTCCACTTTTGTCTCTGACCACCGCCATCCGCGAAAAGCCCCGCGAAAAAAACACGCTTACCATCCCGAATCAACTGGACCACCTCGTTCCTCACTCGCCGATACCGATCCCTCACATCAGCCAAATCATTTCGACGAAGTGATCTCCGCAGTCTCTCGCGAGCCTTAATTTTCTCTCGTATAGCTGTCGTAATCCAAGGAGAGGCAGACTTACGCCCACCTGCTCTCTTGAAAGGGACGTACGAATCAATGAGCGAGCGCAGTTTCCGGGCAAACAGGTCAACCTTATCGTCCAAAGTCTCCAGGGAAATCAAATCCGCCCAATCATCCCCATCAAGCGCCTCATGAATCGCTCCCCAGTTCGCCCGAGACCAATTCCTGACAAAACCGCGACTCCCACCGGAGGCCTCCCAGCTGTCGCTCACAAACGGAAAAGAAAAATACAAGAAATCATGGTCAGAGATAGCAGGCAAACGAACTTGACCAAAACCATCACGACGACGACGAACGGTTCACGACGACCGAGCTTCCGTCCAGTTTTTCCGAATCATGCTGCATACCATCGAAAAATTGTTGAGGAACTTCTGTTCCATATGCGATTATTGCAAGTTTCCTCTTTTCTTCGGCAGACAGAAGAGGCCTTTTTGAAGCTTGTATGCCAGTGTGATGTTCGACGGCACAAATGTGTAACGCCCATTGCGAGCAAAAGGGCAGTCGCATGTTTCGAGGGTGATGTCGACGTTATAGAAAGAATATTCTCCCTTTGAAGCCACTTTGTAGTTCTCTGCCACAACAGCAGCACTTGTACTTGTAGTACTGCTGGTTTGCAGTACTTTCAGCGTCGTCGAATTCTTCAGGAATTTTTTGTAGTCCGTCAGAAATTTTTGGTCTCTTCGGGAAGTGGAGAACTCTACGAGTCTACGTTGGTGATAGTTTTCGAAAATGGTGGTGATGAACTCAAGCAAAGCGCAGGAATTAAAAGCCTTGCACCTTTGAAGTAGAACGTCTTTAAATATTCGTATCAACGCCTCCAAAAAGTTGTTAGTATTATGACCGTAGGTCAATAAATTACTCCGATACGCAAGACACCACTCCTGTCTTCGAACTCATAGGTTTTCAAAATACTTCTTTGCGTTTGATAAAGGTCGGGTGAACATAATTATGTCATTGAAACACTTTTCCGCAGCTCCCGTAGAACCAGCGGCAGCGTACAGAACTGTTTGGAACAGCCTCATAATAGCGATCCTCTGACTGCTCTCAATTTGATGTGAACTGCTCCACAGCCATCTCCATACCGCTTGACCCACGTGAAAAATGCACAGCAAGAGACGTGCAGATGGAAAAATGGCCTGCAGAGCTCGCCTCTTCGCTAAACTGTCATCCGTCATAACGATTGAAGGTCTCCATTTTTTGTGTGTGCCTCTTTCGATAGCTTCCTTTAGAGCGATAAACGAGGAACTATAATTTTGTTCAGACAGCGACGTGTAAAGTATACAACCAAGTGGCAAGGCACCTACTTTACTTCCGACAAAAACAAACGTGACGCATGTATTTGCTTCGTCGCAAGATCCGCTGGAATCTACGAAAACCATGTCGTTTGATTCACGATGTTCAAACACTCTAGACATCAACGGAGTTACAATGGAAACAGTGAAGTTGTCTTCGTCGATGTGTAGTTTAAAACCACTTGCCTCTAGTATTGACCTCTTGGCCTTAAGAGTTTCCAAACTGGAGGTTAAATCTCTGTCACCGTAATTCGACCGTCTCCATGTAGAACACAGGAATTGAACTTGACGAGGTGTCGGGTTGTCATGGGGGCGTTCGCCAGCTTTTTTAGAACGGCAGATTCATCATCACAACAATCCGCAAGTTGCATTTCGTGAAAAGATTTTACAGCTAATGTGGTCATTCCTGCACCGAAATATTCCCAAAACTTTAGCTTGATCTTTTCACTAAAGTGAAGAAAACTGAAAGCTTCCGCATTTTCGACTTTGTGGTTGTGAGAGAACTTAATTTTAATTATACAATTAAGCCCCCTCCTCATGATTCCTCTTAGTTTCTTTGTTGATCATTTTGAACGTGAAGTTGATGGTGGCCGTACATTTTTTGTCTCTTATTCGGTTCTCATAAGTCCTACTTTTCACAGTTTTATTTTTAGATGAATGATTTTGAGAAGATGTTCCTTACAGTTTTCGAATTTCTCTTTGAAACAATCCAGTTCATACTTGTCCATTCCGAGAAAATCTCTACGAAACTCGCACATTGATCGTCGTAAGTACCATCCTTATTTTTGAGAGTACAGTAAATCGTTGAAGAGAATGATTCACTATCAACGTTTTCGATCACGAATAATGAATTCTACCAATCTCTATTAGTGCAGACTACAGAGCCTAAAGTATTTTTCTCCGCTGAGAATTGAGGTTCTTTGTCAGTTAGTATCGTTATAGTGAACAATACACAATGTTTTTTCAATGTTTTATACAGAGAAACACGAAAACAAACAGAGTGATCTGCGTCGTTCCGATCTCGAATGGGGTATACTACGTATAGGAGAGTTCTTTAATAAACAATTATAAAAATCCTTGAAACGAAATTGTAATTAAAGGGGGGGGGGATGTGATTTTCTTGAATCTAGAGGATGAAGTGGTGTAACGGCATAGGGATTGTATGAAGACTAGAAACCGTTGCCTGGAAGTGATGAACAAACCCTACGCGAGTAGAACACCGCTCTGAACGACTGAACGGGAACGGTGTTGTAATGGTATAGGGATTATTAATACGCATCCCGGCCCTGGAGGCAATATGGAGTTGACCCAGTACCTTCTTTTTGCCTTGCATGCTCTCTTCCTCGTGGGCATGACAAGGTATCTTCGCGGGACGACATTTCAAGGGAAACTGACCAGGGATGAGGCTACTGAGAAAATGAGACTTGAAACTGTATGTTTAGTGCAAAAACCATGAAACAAAACACATTTTGTACACCATGAAAAGTTGCTCAAGTGGAAATCTGAAGTTTCAAAAAACTTAAAATCGTTTGCGAAACTTGAAACACTTCATGTTTTACTTTTTTAAAACAAAAACGTTTCTCAAAATGTTTCCTCAGTGGAAACCCGGGGACAGACCAGGTCCTATTTTAACAAAAAAGATGCAAGAACCCGCGCGACTCAAACTGTAGTGCAGAGCATGGCATAACCAACAACTGCATGCGGTCATTGACTTTGCCACAAAAATACTTTTTTATAAACAAAAAATAAAAATAAATTAGCGTCCTGTCATTTCAAAGAAAAGTAATGATCGTCTACCAGGATTATATGCCTCAATTTTTTTCCCCCTATTCATTTTATTTTTCTCGAAAGGTATTTGATTACCCACCTTACTGAATTATACGATTTTTTTTTCTTTTTCTGTTTTCTTTACAAAAGCCGGGATCGAGTCAATAAACCTTTCGGCTTCAACAGAATGGTTGAATGGTTGAAGGGGGGAAGGGGTGATTCCATTTCAATGTTTGAAAAAAAAAAATCGCAACCAATATTTCTCCGGGGAAAACAAAGTCTCGGAATGATGCATTTTTTATTTTATTTAAGAAACCGGAGCTGCGAACGGATTGTTTGAAAATGGAAAGAGAGGTAGATTATTTAAAAGTAAAATACTTCTTGAATAAAGACGATGGGTGTGGCTGATTTATTTACGGAATAAAATAAATAATTAATCGGATGTTGTTCGAGTTTAAAGGTCTGTGATTCCGTCGAGAACGAAAAAGCTTTTTGTTCCCTGCATTGACCGTGCGACTCTTGCTGAGTGGGGGAAGGTAGGCTTTGAAGATACGTTGTTTGTCGTATAATTTATTCTTGCCCGTTTATACTAAAATAACTGTTCTTTGTATTTTCTGGTGGCCAATTTTCTCTCTCAGAATTATTATTGGAATTTCCGGTTCTGTCCCTTTTTTATAGGTATCACGCCGGTGGGGTAATGAAACTGATGAAAGAGCTTAGACACATTCAAAATATTCATGTTTCAATGGGCAAAGCTCGTTTTTCCTGTCGGAGCAGTTGGAGTGCTGATAGAGATAAAAAGCACGAAGGGGAAACAACCATTTTTGCATCGAAAAACGAGTTTCTAAGAAGTCGAGTAGTGCAAGTAATAAAAAGCCAAAAGATTATCTCCCGTACTTAATTGTGTCGCTTCAACAGTGTAAAAGGAAATTCCCTCACTGGGAATTCGTAATACCTACCTAAATTCGGTTAAAATTAAAAAGGTATCTCCCTTCCACCACTGTCTGGATGGTTCGCCATGGTGAAACTTTCCTCTAGTGTTTTATCAACTAGCCTACACTCCCTCGTCGCCATTACCATGAGGAGGTGGAGAAATAAGGGGTAGACATCCCTCGGTGGAATTTGAATTAATCGTTTTCTAATAATTTAAAACCACCCGCTGTGGGTTCCAACAAAAGTTTCGTTGCAAGGGCGAAGCAAGTTTGACAGTCTAGGTCTCAATGCACAGTTTCTTTCACTCAATAAAACTCAACTGCGGGAATAAACTTTGGTTGAGAACCGATTCAAAGCTACACTTCCCTTGGGGGAACAGTTCTAATCATAAGAAACGCAGCTCCGTTCCGGGTTGTAATAGTGTTAAAGGGGGTGGAGGGTGATGTGTCACTCGGGAGTGGTGAGAATAAAAAATTGGTGTCCAACAATTCAACGCGCAGCAAAGTTTAAAATCCTAAACAGTACAAAGTGGGTGGGTGGTTGACCGCAGGACGGTGAGATTTTAGCGGGGAGAAAGTCTTTTAAAATCCCAACTGTTTTTATTGGTGGAACCGATCAGAAAGTTTTTCTGATAGTTTCTTGGGGGATAGCTTCCGATTGAGGTCGTGAAATAAAGCAGCTCTTTCCCTTCTTACCTTGCCATGAAAATAAAACTTTCCCATCGAGGATTTATCAGTTTATTTTCACTTAAAGTTGAAAGGAAACTTCAGAGTTCAGGGGGAAAAACTCGCGCAGAATTCGTATTGAGATGATTGAGCAGCCTCATTCACTAACGAGATCGAAACTTTGCTTTTGTAGAAACATTAAAATCTCATTCATGAAATTAAGAAAACTGAACGGATCATATGATTTTTGAAAAAACAATGTTGAAAAAAGTTAGTGTATAAGGCCAACGATATATTGTATGAAAGAACTGCATTGCTCATCACTGCTGATAAAGTATGGCAATCAGAAAGTGCCCAAGAGGATGAGAGGGGTGGAGTTTCAAAATAATAACCGTGTTGCCATAACTACACAAGGAGAGAGACAGGGTGATTGTTTATCAGGGGACGACCTGCCCCCTCCACGCCCCTCAAGACCGTTGTGAGCAATCCGAGTTTATACTAGGTCTATTCGTTTGTCGTCCCGGACTACTCCGAGCAGCACGAAATTTTGCAACCTCGCGGGTTATCAGTGCTAATAGTGCAGCTCCGGACGACAAACGAATAGACCTACTATTTTATCATTGAATAAGGCCCCTGTACAACTTAATTCAATGGTTGGTAACACTGAAAAGTCCAAGTGAAACTAATTTTTCATTCATTTCTACGTTGAAATAATTTGGATTTCGCCACGAAATTCGAATTTGAGTAACCAGGAGAACACCGGACATTGAAGTCGTAAAATCTTATTTAAAAACTTAAGATTTTGCCTCAGGGAAGACTGACGTTCATCGTAATAATCCTAATTTATTACTTTCTTAATACAGTCGACAATGGCTCTGTGTCACGCTTGTCGAATACATTTAAGTGCAGGGTTTCACGTTGGAACCGAAATCGTTAAATTGGCAATACTGACTGCAGTCATTCACAAACCCGCTAACCAACCCGGACTACCTCCAGAATAACGAAACTAACCTGTGAAATAAGTAACAAAATTGGATTTTCCAGTTCGAAAAGCTACTAAATGAATGACCAGTTCATCGATTTTAGGGCACGAATAAGCCAGTCTGAAGATGCAACACCCGTTAGGGCAGATAACCAACGGAATGAACCACCTTATCATTTTTTGGGCGTTAATAGGACTGAGGAGATAGCCCGAATTCGGGCGGACTGCCTCCGGCTGAGGCGCAGAGAGCAAGAACCGAAGACGACAGACGTGTGTGGTCATCTGAATATAAGAACGCCAAGCCCTCCGGCGGGAAATAAACTACAGCAAAGAGGCGGCCTGGAAGAAGCAGAAGGAGGAGGTCAATGATGATCCCTGGGGACTCGGCTATAAGAAAGTCACGAAGAAGCTGGGATCCTTCAGCCCGGGCAGGGACTTGGACACGGACACGATAGAGGGTATTGTGAATGGCTTGTTTCCAACGCACCCGCTCCGTGATGATGGGAAAGCGACAGGTGAGTTCATGTCCATTAGCGAGCAGGAGGTTCTCACAGCCATAGCCTCTCACCGCAGCGGGAAGGCTCCGGGACCTGATGGGATTCCGGCAGAGGCTCTTAAAGTAGTGGCCAGGGTAAACCCTGAGCTGCTGACGAACATGTTTTAACGGATGTCTGTCAGCTGGCGTCTTTAGCTGCAGGTGTAAGGTGGCCCGCCTGGTGCTTATCAGCAAGGTTAAAGGAGGTGGTGCCTCCCCCTTAGCTAGACACGGCGAGTAAGGCACTGGAGAAGTTGCTGCAGCCACGAATTTTGGCGGCGGTTCAAGCAGCTGGCGACCTGTCTCCGATACAGCACGGATTTCGACGCGGATACTCCACAGTGGGTGCTATGAACGAGGTTGTGGAGGCGGTGAAGAGAGCGGAAGTGGAGAAGGTTGGTGCTCTTCGTCACGTTGGATGTCCGCAGTGCCTTCAACTCAGCCAGGTGGGTCGATTTTATCGAGGCAACATTTCGGGAACCCGATTACCTCATGAGGATGGTTAGGGACTACCTGCGAGACAGATGGCTGTCGTATGACACCGTGAAGGGTCCGCGAAGAAGATCAGCAACGGCAGGTGTAGCCCAAGGATCAATCTTGGGCCCAGATTTATGGAACTTCACGTAGCATGGTCCGCTGCGAATGGAGATGCCCGAGGAGACTCTGCTGGTGGCGTACGCGGATGACGTGGCCTTGTTGGTCTCAGCTCGTATGGTGAACCTCGCTCGGCTCAAGCTGAACCAGGCAATGAGAAGGGTCAACGGGTCGATGGAGACCCATGGCTTGTCTCTGGCCCTGGCGAAGATGGAGATAGTGGTTCTCACAAAGAGAAGGATTGAGACGACAATTTCCATCCGAGTTCGGAAAGAAACGGTGCAAGCCAGTCTCGCAGTTAAGTACCTTGGCGTTGTGGTGGACTCGAAGCTCTCCGCTTGAAAAAAGTGACGGAGAAAGCTGCCGGAGTGACAGCCTCACTTAGCCGGCTCATGGCGAACGTCGGAGGTCCCCGAGCGAGCAAGCGCCGGCTGCTCATGACCACCGTCAACTCCATTCTTTTGTATGGGGCCGAGGTGTGGGCGCCGGGCGCGGTGGCGAAGGAAGCGGCTGGCGTCGGTCCAGAAAGAGAAGCGTCGTGGATCGCGAGCGCGTACCGCACAGTCTCGTAACCCGCGATGACTCATGATCGCGGGGGTTACACCGATCTGGCTCTTAGTGGAAGAACGCAAGAGCGTGTACACCGACCGGGAATCGCGAGGGCGATTGACTGCAAAGTTGGTGCCCCAAGTGAGACCATGGATCGATCGGTGACACGGAGAGGTTGTGTGGTACCTGAACCAGTTCCTGAGTGGGCACGGATGTTTCCGCGCCTACCTCTTTAGGATGGGGAAGGTGGACTCTCCGTGGTGACTCAGGTGTGATGGCCAAGAGGAGGAGAACGCGGCGCACCTCCTCCTCCGCACCTTCTCCTGCTATCGTTGGGCGCGCCAGAGAGCGGTGGTGGAGGACTGGGTGGGCCAACTAACGATCGAGGGAGTAGGAGGAGGGTGATGCTCCAGAAAGTAAAAAACTGGGGCGCGGTAGCCGAGTACGTGGCGGCAGTGCTCAAGGAGCGAGACAGGGGCTTGAGCTGGTTTTCGGGAAGAGAAAAGCTTAAAGCCGTAAGTAGGAGGGCCCAGCCTGAAGTAATGTGTCGAACAGTACCGAGCTGGTGCCCCCTGGAGGATGGTCTGTGGTTTTTAGTGCGTAAGAACCCCAGACACTCTGGGCGAAACCAGTACTCCCAGGGGTCTTTTGAAGATTTTTCACAGCCCGGAAAGAAAAATAGCCAAGTCTGGATCTTTTTAGGGCACGGAATCCCTCCTCCCGCTGAGTCAGTTTTGGAAGCAAATTAAAACTTGTGCGTTTGCAGGGCAGGAATCGTCTGTAAGGCATTTTTCAAGGCGAGAATCGTCAGTTGAGCCATTTTTAGGGCGCTTGCAGTCAGTATTTCCAAATTTGAAGCGTGATGACCATATTGCTAACTGGGCGCCAAAAACAATTATGTTAGCCATTTCCACGGCGCAAATTGTCTGTTTGGCCATTTGGGGGGGGGGGCGAAAATTCTGTTTTGAGCCGTTTATGGGAGCAATAACGATGAGCGGGAAACAATGATCTGTTCTGGCATTTTCAGAGGGCTGCATGAATCATCAGTTTATACATTCTTTAGGGCTTAAGAACCCGATTCTGAAGCGGGAATGGCCAGTTTGGCTATATGAGAGGGGAAATATTCAGTTAAGCCATTTTAAAGGCGTTTATTTTCAGTTTGTCATTATGGGGCACGAATATAGTTAGTTTAGCCGTTTTTATGGTGATAATAGCGACTAGTTTACGTGCTGATTAATCGAATTTCTAAGTTTTAAATTGCCCTCATGTCGATAGCTATTAAGAAATCTCCCGTTTGTCAAGTCCAAGATCCCTGCACTTTTGCAACTTTATAGAGGATTTCTGGCTCTGCTGAAATTTAAAATTAGAAGGGAATGCGTATTTTTCAGTTTCACGACACATTGAACGGATTGAGCGAGGAAACTGGCAACCTGTGCTGTAGCTCATAGAACCCCCAGAAACTGATTCACGAGGGACTCAAATTGTTCACTACATCGCCCTCTTGATCAAACCACATTTGTCCTAAAAACATGGCCTCGCTGCAGGGAGCAGATGGCGTCACTACATCGTTCCAAAAACTCGACTAACTCACTCGTTAGTTCTAAGCCCTCTCTTTGCCCTCCAACACTTAGACTGATACACTGTCTACTGTTAGCCTTTAACGGGGCCCCAAACAAAATTTCAAGCGAAGGCGTTATTATCAAAAACAAAACTGTCCCAGCGGATAAAGTGACATTTGAACGGTTCAAAATTGTTCATGAAAAAGAAAAAGCGTTTCGCTATTCGATAATCCGTTGAGTACTGAAGTTTATTCGAGCAAAAAGTACCAACATCTGTCGTCACAACTGGAAAGGCTAGAAGAAGAGGGAAAGGCATTAAAAAAACAAGTAGTGACATCCTGAAAACAAGAGTTCTGACTCCCTGGAAACTTTGATTAGATCGATTGGAAAAGAACAGAGAATTCCTTTTTTCTTGTTTCACGTGATTGTTTGAGCCCCCGGCTCGAATAATTGCGAATGACTATTGCAAGTTAATTAGAAGTTACAATTGTGATGTTTCAATATTTTTGTTTAATTAATTTTTCGTGCCTTTAGAACGTTGAAAATTGGACATTATAGAACAATAGACGGTTGGAGATGACCTAAAAATATCCGAAAAAGCGAGTAAAGAGAGCATCTCTTTGTCCCCCATCGCGAGTGATGACAGCCTCTCGAATACGAATAACGACTTATCATTGGAGTGGTGTTGCAGGGGTGTCAAAACTCTTCAATAACGTGTGTCATCACTTTCTGCCGAATTTCGTAGCGATTCCTCGTCCCTGTTTTTCATTTGATTTTTGTCTTTACTTGACCACGCAGGTAGACATACATACCTTGGCCGAGACGCGATTTGTTGACGGTCCCGGCTGGTGTGATATGGTGGCCACGCAGCGCTGTAATTGGTGTTGTCGAAACGGCGGTGGAGATGCGGCTCTTCCGGCTCCAGACGGCGGCGAGCCGCCTCCGCCACTGCTCGTTCCAGCCGAACAAGCCGCGGTGAGCCTGCACGCATAGTAGTACATCGCCATATCGGACTGTCATCCTTTGACCATCTGTACGAACAAAAATTTCTACATTTTAACGGTGCAGCGTTTGTCGTCGAGAGTGGTTTATTGGTTCGAAAGGACATTTTTTACAAGGGAAAATAGTATGAGCTGACTCTTTTCAATTTGAACAATCAATCCATGTCAATAACCGTATACACTTTCGTCAAATTCGGTGCCAGTCTTTTCACCATGTTACCTTCCCCCTACAATCAATTAAGTCCCTCTCACTCACTCTTGTCCCTTCAAAAGTAATATTTCACGAGTCAATATTGACGGCTAAACTAAAGGCTCACTATTTGATATTGTTACAATGGCGTTTCATACTTTTGTTTACGGAATTACTTTTTTTTCTTTTCATTCAATTAAAAAAGGAACGTGCCTGCAGCTCTATAGTTTAAATCTTCAATTGTATTGTTTCCTTGCTGTTTTGTCTCACGGACAAAAATATGTTTATCGCCAGATATTTGCTGCACACAATAGAACAGAGAGTTCATCCCTTATTCAGTCACTAAACTGATGGGAGACCATTTGAGCGCCATGTGTTTCTGTTAAGCATTGAAAACGCGTGCCTGGCAAAGGTACACAATCGGATTTTAGATTGTCACTCGTCCGGTTTGTTAAAGTTGCATTTGACTCTCGTATGGATCCTGACGACGACAGAAGTTGTGTGGAGGGAAAACAGACGGTTAATGGGTGTATCGAGAGGGGGGAGGGGATTATTCTGCGTAACATTTTAAAGTTAATTACTTCCCTTCAAAGGGGTCACTGTGTTAAACCTTTCAAGCAAATTGAGCTCTGCAGTTGTGGTTGTATGTTCATTCATTGTAACAACGAAACCACCCTTAAATGATGACACTTTGTGATTTGAGATTTCTTTTAATCCACTTTCGGTATAACCAAAGTGTGTTTCGTATTAGAAAACAGATATTTTTAATATTATGAGGATGCAGCCGTGGGGTGCATCAGGGAAACATAGTCTCGTCAACATTGACGTTTCCATCATTGTTATTTCTTGATTTTTGCGTAGGAAAAATACCAGCCTAACGAGCTACACCCACCGGGATTTTTTTTCCCTTAATAATTCCCATTCTCCGAACACTATACTACGTATATAGTTACGCAAATGCTTCTTTTTAAAATGCAGATGCGATGAGAGCCCTACGGGAGAGAGAACGGGTGGTGCAGGGTTGTAGAACAAATCTGAGTCATTAGCGGTGGAGCGTATCCTTTTTTCTCCCTTTTCCATTGGCTCTCTGTTGTTCAAATGAAACGAAAAAAAAAAAAAAAAAACCGGCAGCATTCTTTAGAGTCCCATCATCAACCCCTCACTCCCGCACACATCAGCCCTATAAATTTCATTGCCACAAACACCACGAGGGAGAACAAGTGAAAAAGGAGTTTTTATTAGCGCTCGAATGGCTCAGAACGTAGTTTGTCACGTTCAGTTCATCTCGTTTTGTAGGAACGTCGAAGGTGCAATCGAACAATGTTTCCCCGAGTGTTTTCCAGGAGCTGGATATGGTTAACAAGACAGTTAGAAAATTATTTTTCTAAACAAGTCATTGTGTCGGGTGAATTATTTCCGCCACAGCACTCCACCTCCTGGTAATCAAAGTTGTAATTTCTTCTGCGAATTTCACGGATCGATCGGGACGTTTCGGAGTTGTCGTTTTTGTCGGTGACGTTCGAAGAATAGACCGCAGAGGATCAGGGCTGGAATCATCTCCAGCTTTGGTTTGGTCGACATGTGCGGGTTTTAATCGGTCGATTGAAATTATTTTAGCTTGTCCCTTAAATTTTTAGGATGTTAAACTTGTCACTTTTTTTTTAACTGAGGAAGGGGCCGCCATAAGGCGGTTGCAAAGGTGGTCTCACGCCTTCTCGATGTAAAAATACGTGTGTTGCCAATTGGCGATTGTAGCTAAGGAAGACGCTGTCTGCCGGTCATAGAGAAACTAGTGATATCGATAGTGTAAGCGGTATGTTAAATTTTGGATTATTTTCACGTCTTTTTTATTCTTTTTTTCCCATTACAACTCGTGGAAAAGTGTGTACATTCATTAATTACGCTAAGGTCGACTAATAGGGCTTGGTATTACACTAGTGCGAGTTGTTAATGAGGGGGTCACTGGTTACTCACGAATATGATGGACATGCACTTCTCGCCCTCAGTAGTGATCCATAACTAGTATCTGTCCTTGATATTGTTATTGTTATTCCCCGTACAGATACATGTGGTACTAGTTTAGAATGCCGAAAATAACCATTTAAGAGCATTTATTAGGATTATTCAAGCGCAGACGACTGCAGGCAAAGCGCAAATATCTCCTTTGAGTCCTCTTCGTCCCGTCTAATGCCATGTTGATATGGTTAGCATCGTAGCCTTTTCTTCCATCTGTGAAATTCCGAGATTTTGATGGTGATGAATCTGTATTCAAAATTAACCCAGCCAGATTAAGTGAGATGTGAGGTTATTTACGAGCTCTTGAAGATCAAACAACAATATGAACTGAGTTATCAATACTTCTTACACTATCAGCAAAAGTGGCGGCGGAAGTGGGGTTCAAGGATAGCGAATGCTCCCCAAATGGTCTGGTTGGGTGAGGGGTGCTCCCCCTGAATCGCAAAAAAAGAATGGGTTCGCATTAAAATCGCTTCTCTAAAAATGATCGATCCACAACAAATTAATTATAAGAGCGAATAAAACTTCCTCTTTTTTCTGGCAGACTTCCTTCGCACAGGGTGAGGCTAGAGCGACGACAGAGTTCATGACAGGAGGGTGGGGGGAGTTATTGCGAACGTGTCAATAGTGCGAAATTTTGTTTTTGATGCAACGAAACCCGCCAAATTGCGTTTTTCGGGTGAGCCAGACACGTGAAATGGGTTTTTCATGGACCAACGCCTCAAAATCTTGTTCTTTCGTGAAGTCAGACCCGCGAGATTAGTTTTATGAATGAATCAGCTCGGTGAAATTTCATTTATGAAGAAGCTGGAACCCTAAAATTGACTCTTTGTGTGAGCCAAACCCACGAAATGGTTTTTTTGGACGTCAATCCCTCGGAATAGGTTTTTTAACGGGCCAACCGTGATAAATTTCCCAGACCCGTGCCACAATGACTGACATTGCTCTTCAAAACGAGTGAAATTGGGTAACCGAATCCGAGAAACTTGAATTCCGAAAGAGCCATAAACCCATGGAATTGCTTCATGAAGTCCCCCAAAAAGGTGAATTGGCCTGTTTGAACCTCACAAATTGACTTTTTGAGTGAGCCAAACCTACGAAATTGTTTTTTCGGACCAACCCCACAAAATTGCGCCTTGTAGGGAGTCAAACTTACGAAATTTGTTTTTTTTTTATGTTCAAAAACTGCGAAACACGGTTTTTGCGAAAGCCAAGTCTATAAAACTTCAGTTTTGAAACGGTCACAAACTCGAAATTGGCTTATGGACTTAGTCCTGCAAAATTGGCTTTTTGGGTGAGCGGAACCAGTGAAATTGGATGTTGTGACATCTAAATTCACAAAATTTAGGGCGTTGAAAGGGTCACACCCACAAAATTGGACTTTTTAAATTGCCAAATCCCCGAAATGTGGGTTTAAAGCTGATGAAAACCGCATGTTCCAGACATCGGTGTGAACAAAACCACGATTAAACTGCTTCGACTTGCGAACGGGCTTTTTGGGCGAGCGAAGCCCGCAAAATTGGATTCTGCGATATCCAAATCAGTGAAATTTTGGTTTTGGTAAGGCTAACCCCACGAAAATTATTTTTCAAAGTGAAAAATTGGAGTTTGGGTTTAAATAAGTACTAAATAGTGAAAAAGCATTTCGGGCACTCTAGTGTTCCGATAAAGGGGCAAGGGGGACAGGCAGTGCCTCCGAGCGCCTTTCGGCGATCTCAGATGGAGCCCCCGAAAACCTTATAGAAGAATTAATTATGAGTTTTAGGTTGATAAGGTGTGAAAGTAGCAAGAATATAAAGAGTATAAGTAAACATCACCAACTCAGTTTTAAAATTGAGAAAAACCGCTAATTCATGTCTGAAATTCAGAAATAAAGGCGTTCTTTGGAAGATAAAATTGAGAACTACGGTAATTCGCGGCCAAAATGGAGATAATGCTCTACAATTTGCGGTAAAAATTGAGAAAAAAAGCTAATTCGGGGATGAAATTTAAGAAAAACCCAAATCTCGAACTTAAATTAAGGTGAAGTGTAACGATTTGCGGCTATAAAAGTTAAGAAAAAGTGCTAATTGACAGGTAAAGTTGAGAAAACATCAACTCGCCGATTCTTGAGGCCACTAGGCGGTTGAAATTGAAATGAACATCATCATGGGTAAAAATTAGAGTAAAAAATTAGTTGAGATAGTTGAGAAAATCGGTAATTCGCAGCAGTGGCGGCGGAAGTCAGACGGCTTTGGGGGAGCAAAGATCTGAGCAGTTGAAATTTTACCCCCTCCTCCCCCTCAACGAATTATCGTGTTGAAAGTAGGTGAAAATGAGCGCTTTTTATGAACTTTTTTTTTTTCAATTTGTCTGTAAATCAGCTCCTTTTCCCAATTTCATCCACGGATTAACACTATTTTCCAAATTTAACTGCGAGTTGAAGCGCTTTTTCTCAATTTTAGCCGCGATTAAGCGTTCTTCTCATCGAATCGAGCATTGAATCGGCGCTTTTTATAAACTTTAAGCCACGAAATAGTGATTTTTTACAAATCAAGCCACGAAGTTTCCATTTTTATCAAAATTTAGCGTCGAATTGGCGCATTTTATCCATTCTATCTGCGAATCAGTGGCGGCGGAAGTGGGGTTCTGGGGGAGCGAATGCTCCCAATCACGATACTGAGGGAAAAAATGGTATGTTAGAAAAATGGTAGGGGGGGGGGGGCAAATGGGCCAACTAAAAGACATGATCAGGTCCTGGTCTTAAATTAGAAAAATTATCGTTCGCAATCGCGCTGAACAATAAAAGTTATGTTATTGAAAACTTGTTTCCACGGGATTTAAACCCGCAACCTCTGGATTACCAGTCCAGCACGCTGGACTGGAAACGCGTCCAGTACGACTCCCAAAGGCGTCTCCGTGGCGCAATTGGCAGCGTGCTGGACTGGTAATCCAGAGGTTGCGGGTTCAAATCCCGCCGGGGAGCCATTTTTTCTCGAAACTCGAGTCATGTTGGGCTATGCCCTTCCATTGTCGTCCGGATAATATCAGTCTAATTAATTTATTAATCAATGGTTTAATTACACTCAGATTGATCAGGAAATAAAGTGTGCCGGAGAAAAAACTCTCTGAAAAATGAAGAGATCTCATCCATCGCGCGAAAACGTTAGAAAGATCGACTCGTAATTCACTAGAGTTACTGTTCCTAGTGTCACTGATGGACCTTCAGAAAAGTGCCAACGAGTCACTAACAATTCTGAATTAGGACAGTTCCACTTCAACGGCCTTTCAGGGAAATGAACAAACACAAAGTGATTAGTTTCGAGTATTTTTTTTATTATTAGTTTTTGATTCCTACCAACATATCTCATAAGTCAAATTGGTATTGAAATAGGTCAAATAGGCGATCCTGAGTCAAGCTTTCCTATTGTGCCTGACGAAGAATCTCCTGAAGACAGCAGAGGTCTAGCAGAAACCACGAAGCTGCCTCTCGAGGAGCGTTTTTTCCCTCCTGCGACCTTCAAATTTCCAACGAACGGCCACAAAAGAACCTGCCAACACAAATGGTTCCAGGAGTTTTCGTGGCTACACTACGACTTGGAGAAAGACCGTGTTTTCTGCTTCCCTTGTCACCGAGCCAGGTATTTGGGGAGAGACAAGGGTGGCCTTGGGTAAGAAGACGCTTTCGTCTTACGAGGATTCGATAAGTGGGCAAAAGCCCACTTCCAAGTTTCGAATTCATGAATCCGGTGATCAGCACAAGGACGCTTGTGAATTCCTCTCCCGGAGAAAGTCAACCGTTAATATTGTCGGTCTTCTTAGCGCAAAATTGTCGGCCCAGCAAAGGGATGCCCAAACTGCTATGAGATGTGTAATAAGCTCTCTGAGATAAGCCCGATCTGGCCAGGCAATTCTTGGGTATGAGTAGACCGGCGGAAACTTTATTCAGTTGCTGGAGGAACGAGCCATTGATGAGCCCGTGCTTGGTGAATGGCTCAAGAAACGGATCAATTGGTTAAGTAATGATATCCAAAATGAATTATTACAAATTACGGCTCACGGTGTGCAACTTGGACTATTATCACAGATCTCCGAAAGTCCATTTTATGCCCTTATGGCTGACGTTACCACGGACGCTGCTGGGATTGAGCAGCTTTGTCTGAGCATTCGACATGTGACTTCGGGAAATTTGAAAGTAAATGAGATTTTCATCGGCATGTTTAGTGCACCTGACTCAACGGCTGAGACAATATGCAAATCCATAGAAACAATGCTTATAGCGCTGAACCTCAGCATCCAAAATTTGCGAGGTCACTGCTTTGACGGAGCCGCTTCAATGTCGGGCCGTTTGAGCGGGTTTCAAAAGCGTTTACGAGACCGGCAACCGAAGTCGTTGTTCGTACACTGTTCAAATCATTCTCTGGACCTCGTTCTACAAGAATCAGCGAAACATTGTGATCTTATATAAGACTCGTTAGTTCTAGTTCGTTAAGTACCAAATATGATTTTAGAATCAGCCAAACGCAAAGCCATACTCAAAAGGACGGGAAATGAAGGGAGGAGGGGGGAGGAATGGAGCCTGGCGTTCAAGAGCCAATCGCGCCGCATGTAGTTTCCAACTTAGTCCCACTGTGTCCTACAAGATGGACACAGTTCAGGAAAATCCCGACTCTACACCGACGCATCAAACAAAGGTGTGTGATAGTGAGGAGAGGGACACACAAACACCGGCTCTGGTAATCTGGTTGTCCCCAGACAACCTTTCTGGAAGATGAAAGCAGTATGAGTTGACGTAGTGCCCGGGCCACGCGACTAATTAACTTTGGTGAGTCTTTGTTTCCAAAATATTAATTTTTCTTCTCCTTTTACTCATTTTTTGCGACGGAGCGTCAATAAGGTGTCGAACCTATAAAAAAGCGTCGCACAAAGTTGTGGTTTGGTGCGACTTGCTTGTGTCTGTCGCTTTGTGTTGGTGGAACTATGGACACGTCTGAACCTGAATTGATATAAGGAAGTGAGGTTTATTGTTTTGTCGTGTAAAAATAGACGGCATGATCCTTGAGCCGAAGTCTTAGCCGTCGCAACACTCGGTTTTATTCGTTTCCCTATTTGTAAAAGAAATGACAACTTTTTTGGCATGAAGACGCCCGAATTTGTTCACTTCCAAGCGGTCGAAGAAATACATTTTTGTTTTTGGTTAGTGCATAAACGTCGTTGGATGTTACCTCCATGATATTATCTGCAATAATTGCTATTTTAGAAAGCTCTGTTTGAGGAATAGCCGATAAAACTTGGCGGACAGTGACGGGAAGTCGATCCATCCACATAGTTTTTAAAACAAGTTCCCTCACGCGACGCAGCAAGGCGGTTGGGCGATCGTCACCAGGTGTGTGCCTTCTTCCCGCCTTGGCTTGAGGCCCTTTAGGACCCGATACCAGGATGAACCGGTTAGTGCGGCCGCGTAAGTGACCCGGCACGTGCAGGACCTGGCTATTCTCGTCTCTCTCACCGTCAGCCATACCAGCCGGTCAAAGCTGGTACGTTACCGGTGTGCACCGCTTGGTGGTGGGGGAATTTTACAGGTAGTAAGTTGAGACGAGTAGTGATTGATTACCCGAAGTGATGTTGGACAAGATTACCGGCGGAGAGTTCTGGGTCCACAAAGCGAAGGGTTACAAGCGGCGGGCGACGCTGAAGAAGACAGGGCGGATCGCGGCGGTCGTCACCAAGCTCGAGACCTCGAACCAACTGTTGAACTTGTTGGTTTCGTGACTCTGTAAAGCGCTGAGTTTTTTTTGGGGGGGGGGCGCCGGGCTTTGAACTCGGCAGGCGCCTAAGCCTCCATTGGTCTTCTACGCCATACCCAGATCCAACTGTGCACTTCACACCCGTACTTCGGCAGCGGAAATCGGCTCCAGTATGGCACTTTCTGCGGGAGCTGTACCGGCGTGATAAGAAAAAATAAAAACTATCGTGTTCGTTCACGTCGGAGTTACCACTTTGGAGAAAATGAAATCCAATTCGGTTAACGAGACAATTAGAAAATTATTTATTTTTCTAAACAACATAGGTCTGTTCCATGCTACACTAGTGTAGAAAACCATGTGATTTCATTGACTTATTCTGAAAAATTGAATGAAACCAGATGATTTTCTTCAAAAGTGTAGCACTCGCGAAACAATGGAACGGACCTCATGTGTCGTGAATTGTTTCTGCCACAGGCTTATTCAAATGCAAAGCCCGCGAAATTGGTTTTTAACGAGCCAAAACCATGAAATTGGTTTCTTTTCATAGGCAAATCCTTGAGAATGGAATTCCAAAACTGCCCGTATCGCGTCACCGCTAGTTTATTGGTAGAGAAGCTTATTGTCCACGCTACGGGGACATTCGTAGCCACTGGGAAAATGCTGAAAAACTCTTCAAATTGCTCGATTGATGGGCAATCCGAATTTTCGCTGCTTTAGCTTCTTTCGACACCAGAGCGGCCAATCAAGGACTGCATAAGTCGAGTCGTTCCTCAGACTCAACGGCCCCCACCACCCTGCTGACCATTAGAGTGCAAGCTGAGTGCCCACCAGCAACCAAACTTTTTTCCTAAAAGTTCGCGCTCTGACCGTATTTGTAAATGTCAGTTCTATTGCGATAAATTCAGCCCTCAGGGACGACAGGTGTGCCACAAAACTATTGATTTTCACTCAAGAAAGAAATCACGCCCAGAATCTGACAACCTGGCTCCATGAGGGGGTCTAATTACTCCGGCAAAATCTTACTTTTCGCCAGGCTTTTTTCAGTTAAATTAGTGCACAGTCATCTCCAACAGAGGCACTGCAAAACGCCGCACCTGTAACGAGGCATTGAACTATGACTATACTTATCCGGGGTGAGGTCACAATAGTCATTCATTTGTTGTCGAAATACATGTTTCTTCTCCACTACCCTCTTTAATGGAGTGGGCCCCCACCGAACCACTACCTCCATCACCACCTATCAATGCATTTTGTGGAATGTTTTTCATCCCTCCCTGTTCTTCCCATCTTAAAGGTCCTAAGGGATTATTCAGTCCTTTTATACACTCTTTCTAGTGCTGTGGGGTATGCCAGTTCAGTGGTTAGCCACCTCCCCTCCTCATTCTTAATTTTCTTATGGATGCAGTACATGCAATAATATTCCAAGTCCAAAAACCACAGATCTATCAGAAAAAAATACTACTTTCGTCTTTTTTTTTTTTTTTTCAATGTATGGAAACTTTCCTCGAACCTTTCTCTCAAAAACTTTTAAAAAATTCAAAGATCTTTTAAGCCCATATGTATACCCTCCGGTTCTTCCTCTACCCCTTTTCTTTGTCCCACGTCATCAACCGTACCACTCGCCGTTTTTTTTATTTTTTATTTTTAACCTTCAAACACAATAGCGAATTCGGTTCAGTCATGCAATTTCATATTTTCACCCCTCTCGGTTTGACAATAAAATAAGAAGAGTTTCTTTCCTATAGAGCCGAAGGAAGTCAGGCGTTAGTTTCGTTGAACGAAATATCGATAAAACTACGCAAACAAAAGGTTCTATTGCACTTTTAAAATTAAAAATTGTCCTTTGTGTGCGAAAAATTGATGCAGAATCATTCGTCAACTGCACTTCTCTCTTTTTTTTTTTTCATTTCCACTCGAATCATCCTTTTGTTGCTATCCAGTTTTTTTGCCATCGAAAATATGTTTTGTTCTTTAAAAACAGTTTTCCAATAATCTTGTTGATATAAAAAATTATAGGTTTCTCCCCTTTGCGCTCTTGTTCTCAACTGTAGCTGCGTTCGTCTTTCAGAATACGTGAAACACACACACACACACACACAAAGCGGTTATTTGTAATAATCGTAAAGATAAAGGGAGACTGGTAGATGAGTGGGGAGGGGTGAATGGTCCAGACGATCAATCGATCGTAAAACTGTAAGTCATATGCCATTTCGAAAGAAAAAGTATAAAGGAAGTTGGAATCGAATGCGCGAAGCTATAGCGTAATTTTCATCAAGGCCATGCATAAAATATTGAGAGTTGAGAGAAATGTCTTCGGGCATTTCAAGAGAGAGAGAGAAAGATAGATAGAGAGAGGAAAAACCATGGAATGCGTCAAATAAATGTATCCAGTGCCTGTGGTCTTTGTGCCTGCCATAGGGCTATGCGGTCATTGTGAGGGCTATGAGTCTTCATTCCTGCCGTATAATGAAGAATTGCGGAGGCTTTGTTTCCGACTTATAGTATAACAGTGAGTGGATTCCATTAATTTAATATCATTAGCGTGAAAGCGAGTGACTTTATTTCAGATAACACCCTTTTCTGACGATTCAAATTAATTTCATCATTTTTTTCATTAAAAATCTCACGTTTTCATCATATCAAACCGGCAATTCGTGCTCGATTAAATTAAAACTCTTCTTTCTCTCGGAAAGTTGCGCCTCGTTTGATTAAACGTCTTTCCGTAGTTCTTATTATCATTCATCTAATTCCACTCATTTCGTTGAATGTAATCCGATAAGCACTACAACGCTGAAAATCGTGTTAACCGTGAAAATAGTGAAAGCGTACAAAATTCCTCTCGGGTCTGCCAGGGACAAAAAAAAAAAAAAGGTTTCTTTTTTTTTCATTCTGACGTCATTAAAACTCATTTTGATTGACAATCTTTTTCATTTAATTACTAATGAACTAACTTATGAAATTGAGAATAACGAGATCCTTCTGAAGAGGCCAGCATGTCTTTGTGCGAAGCCTACGCACGACAACCGGCCCACCCCCGCCGAAAATCGAGTCATCCAGGTGATTACATAACTTGATTGGCTCAGAATATCAGATGAAGCGAAGGGATCCTCGTTGGATGTGAATTTATTTTCCTAATTTAATGAGCAAATTAGATGATTGACTGCAAATTCACTTAACTAAGGGGGAGGGGGCATTTATTCTCAGAAAATATTGAAAGCAATACTTTTTTTTTTTTTCAAACTAGGACTGCCCCAGCCACGTGCGCCGTTGGAATTCAACTGCTAAACACGGTTTTCTGTTCCGTTGGTGAAATGATAGTTTCAGTAATAAATATTAACCAGTTAATGACCGTAGATTTCCAGTTTTAGGTGGAAAGAAGGTGATTTTTCAAAGATTTGAAACGGGTTTTGATGCTTAGCGTCTCAGGTTTTGGCCCGAAAAAATAAGTTTGTACGCTTTAATCGCCAGTTTCATTGCCTGAGCAAAGAGCACAATCTCATACTTATCTTTTGACACCCTCACAGAAAGGGTCCCCAATCAGAAAAAGGAATATACTTTTTTTTTGTATTTCACTTTTTAGCTCGACTTACGCCGCCTCAGCGATTACAGATGTCCTTGATTGTAACAATGTTGTCTGGGAAATAATGAATGAATGGGGTCACTGATCTTCGGCGAATCGCGAAAATTGAGAAAAAAAATTTCAATTTTACTTGCAATTCACATGAGGTAAAATTGAGACAAATAGCCGTGCATCGGAATCTGGTCTAGCGTAAATTGGAAGTTTCGGATGTTATTTCTGAGAAAATGCAAGACTCGGGTCTTCATTCTAGTGAAAATGCCAGTTTCGGGTCTTAATTTCAGCATAATTGCAAGTTAAGCGTCTTATTTTTGGAAATATTGAAAGTTCCAGCAGAAAATATCCGTAAAAATACAAGTTTTCAATTGTTTTTGTGGTATCAGAACACCGGCGAGCGATGGGCCACATCGTAGGCCCCACCCCCAACAAATTTCAACAATTTGGTGGCAGGTATCTGCAAAATTGGATGCTTCCGGGCACAACTTTCACGAAATTGCGCAAGTTTCAGTGAAATTTTTTTATTTGTTTAAAGAGGTCGCGGACCTTGGGCTGGCCGGCTCTGACTGAGGCCATACACTTACTAATGGCCAAAAGAGTTTTCGGGTGTTGGTTTAGGCAAAATTGAAACCTCAGGGAGTTACTATCCGCGCGCCGAAAGAATGCCCCTGAGAAAAGTACTGTGACACTTGTATTACAGTCTCAAAAACATTTGGCTCTTCGATGATGGACAGGGTTCTTATTACCCCTCTGCCAGTGGTGGTCTGCCTCCTTGCTCAGTGAGCGCTCATTTTCTTTTAGAAAAGACAGTAAGTATATCAGACGAGGGCTGGGTGGAGGGAATTTTTCGTCAGGGGCATTCTTTCGGTGCACGGATAGTAGTTTGAACAAAATTGCAAGTGTTTGTGCATTTCTCGTGGCGGTCGATTAAGCAGGCTAGCCGGGCATATAATAGAGCCTATAGAGCCTCTCGAATTCCCTGGGAATTGGATGGAAATTCCATAGCCAAATCTCCGCGGCGATGCGACTTTCGGGTCCTTATTCCTTATATTCGGGTCCTAATTAATGGGAATGGGTCTTAATTTCAGTGAAAATGCATGTTTCATGGCTTCATTGGTACGAAATAGGAAGTTTCTGTTGGTAGCAGAGTCGTGAACGAATGAAACAGAAACACTATTTTTTTTTATTAGGACAACAATAAACTTTAATAAAATATGATCCATATGTTGGAGGCGAAGGTGACTAAATTTTCTATAGGTGCCGCAGATCACTCTCCTTCACCTACGTCACGAGCAGTCCCAACCGCCATTGCGCTGGACCCAGTACATTATTAATTGTTATTGGGTTGTGATTTTTGAGAATTCATAAACTTCAATTTCAAAATTAACTTGCTCTGCTGTTGAGCAATCGGGAGCAAAGGACTGCTGGTGACGTCAGTCTCCACCCCTCCTGTCCGATTGGCAGGGGGAAATTTGCGGCACCTGTAGTAAAGTTTAGTCACCTTGGTTGGAGGCTGTGTACAAAATTACCCAGTCCAACAGTTTCGAGTCATGAATTCAAATAAATTGCAAGTTAACGATCTTAAATCCGATTTCATGAGGTCGAATTCTTCAAATACGTACCAATTTAATCTTATTTAACTCTGTAAAACGTATCAGATCAGACTCTCTCTCTCTCTGCGGAACTCCTTAAGATGTGGCCAGTACCTAGACCTTTTTGCAGGCCTTTACCTGGCCTGTACCCCATCTTTGGCCCGGATACCGCAACAGAGTCGGTCCCATCGCTCAGCTCAACCCGTTAGCCGCGGCTGCTGGCCAGCCAGCCGCGCCCGAGAGAGACCACGCGGAGGTGGGTCTTTTGAGCTGAGGATGCTGGCTTCCGCCATGGACCGAAACCGGACAGGGAAGAGAACCCTGCCCGGGTTGCCCGAGTAGGGAACCCTACTCAAGCATGGCCGGTCCCAGCGCTCTTCGCTCCAGCCAGGAGCGGGAGAAGGCCAGGAGGCGGCCATACGCACGCCGGTCTCGGGCAAGAGCCGAGTCTTCCGGTGGGCCTCTACTCCCCCATGTCGCCCGCCGCAGATCCCCGTGGAGGCTGCAGCGACGAAGCACATGGTCGGCGGTCTCCTCCTCGACACCACAAGGGCATGTTGGAGAGTCCCGCCGCCGGAAGAACCACAACTTGGCGTTAAACGAGCCGTGTCCAGTCAGGATTTGCATGGCAGCGTGCTCAAGGGTGAACCACTTGGGCGCTGCCAGTCTCGTCCGAACGTCAGGCATGAACCCGAATGTACGCCTACCCGTTGAACTGTAAGTCCAACGCGCCTGCCGAGCCTCAACGACTAGGTCGTCAAGGAGGCGGAGGCCCCATGCGGCCCCCACTCCTCGGCCAAGAGACCGAGGCGCTCTGCCCAATCTTCACGGCACCGTACCCAGTCCAAGTTTCCCTGAACCAGGCGGCGCCCGTGAACCCATGCGTCGAGCAGGAGGTCCGCAGGAGGTATCCCCGCCAGCACCTGAAGCGCGTCGGAACTGACAGTCCAGTACGCCATGGTCACCCTTACCAAGGCCTGCCGCTGCAAGCTGAGGACCTTCGCCCTCTGAGCTTTCGTGGGCCGGTGCCACCACCACGTTGCACTGTACAGCAGGGTAGGTACGAATACCGCCCTGAAGTAACGAGCTCGGCAGTGGAAGTTCGTGCCCCATACGTTTCCCCCCACCGACCTAATGAGGGCAAAGGTCCTCTCTGGCTTCCCCGCAACCACCTCTAGCTGCGGGGTCGCTGTCCTCCACGGGTTAATCCCGACCCCTAGGTAGCGGCCCTGCCGTTCCCCCAAATGGCGTGATCCCCGATAGCGCACCACCAGGGGGCTACCCTGCGAGAGACGACCCCGCATTAGGACCATTTGGGTCTTCGGCACAGTGAGAGCCAGTTTGACCGCCCCGCACCATTCGTCCTAGACCCGCAACAGCTGATCGATCTCCCGACCGGCCTCGTCCCGGGAGCGCGCCGCGACAACAACCGCAAGGTCGTCCACGTACGCCACTCCCTCGAATCCCTCCCCCTGCAAAAGCCACAAAAGGGCGGCAAAGAGAAGGTCCACAAAGCAGCCGAGAGAACCGACCCTTGCGGGCAACCTCTGGTGAGAGGTTCCCGCACCTCCTCACTACCGTAGCGGAGCCGCACCTCCCTCGACTCGAAGTACGAGGCGATCACCCTAAAGATGTCGTTTGGGACACCAGCATCTCGCAGCGCCATCAAGACCCCCGGCCACGACACTGAGTCGAAGGCCCCCTGCACATCCAGCAGGACCTCCACCTTGTACTTCCCGTAGGGGGCATCGACGAGGGACTGCACCGCGTCCAGTGCCGCGTCCGTCGAGCCCCCTCTTACCCCCCCCAAACTGGCGCAAATGGAGCGCTTCCTTGATGAAGGGCTCCAACCGGCCAAGGAGGAGCCGCTCCAGGACCTTGCTCTCGCAAGGCAGGAGGCTAATCGGCCTATAGCTACCGGGAGACGCCGGGTCGCGGTCGGGCGACTTCAGAAGAAGTATCACCACAGCGACCCGCCATCTCACCGGGAAGTACCCCGCCACAAGACATCGATTGTAGAGCCCCAAAAAAGACTCCACCGCCGAGTCCGGGAGATGCTTAAGCATCTCAGGGCACACCCCGGTGAACCCCGGAGCCCTGCCCGACGCCAATCCACCAAGGGCGTCCCGAAGCTCCTCCTCCGTGAAGAGCCCACTGCCTGCCGTTTGTGGGACCACTGCCGCTTCCGCTCTGAATTCGCGATCCGCGGCAGAGTCCTCCCCGGGTTCGTCCCGCGGGAAGATACGTCGTATGAAGTTCCTCAGCGTATCCTCCACAGCCCCTCAACCACGCGACGCTTCCAGAAACGGGAGGACGCTCGGATACCTGATCATCCCCACGGCGAATGCCCCAAGGGTTCGCCGAGAGACCATCCTCAACTAACGTCCTCCGCGCGACCCGCCTGGACCGCCGAAGAGCCTTTTTTAGGTCACCCCTCGCGAGCACATAACGCTCGCCTGCAGCCTGCATGATAACTGATTATTGAATGGCCGTCACTAAACTGGTTGAGGAATGCCTCCGTGACTTGGAAGTGTCCGGAAAGTCGAATGTCGTCCTGTTTGATCTATCAGATCAGGCTGATAACTGATTATTTGGGGTGATTTTATTCCAAGCCAGGGGTCCCTAAGCGGTCCCTTACCCTGCCCACCACTAAAAACGGCCTCGTTAAATCCCCTCAGAACGTGTCTATTAGATCGAGAAACCGAAATTTAGCCCCAGATATATGATATTTTGGCGCGAAACCGGTAATATTACCGTGAATTTATATTTAGGCCATGGTTTTGTCACCCCGGATTCCGACATTGTCGGCCGCTTCGGCTGGGTTTATAGAGAGTGCTTCCATTTTTCCCTCACTGCTAAAAATACCAATTGATCACGACAAAGGGACAGATGAAAAAGATCGTTTTCAGTCTAGTGAAGTGGTGGCGAACAAAATACATCTAGCTTTGAGGTTTTAACGGTTTTTTGCTAATAGCAATGGTAGCTATATTTTTTAGGGCCAAATCCCTTGTTTTACAGCCGAACAATCAGATTTTTACGATGAAGGCGATCATTTTCACTATCTATGAGTTTTTCAGGACAAAAACAGTCAAGTTTCATTAATTAAATTATTACGTGACTTTCATAAGTTGACGGCTCCATTTCTGATTGGTTGGTGTTTAATCGTAGAGCTGAAAAATTCCAGAGGTCAAACACACAGTTTTAAAGCGAGAAATGTTGTTCATTTCGGAGGGAAAAATGTATTAATTAGTTCGTCGAATTGTATTTGATTTTTCCTGGAATACGCTGCGGGTGCGGGGAGGGTCAACAATACAAAGTCCATAATAATATTGAAATACATAGGTACGTCCGATTTTTCAATCAATTATTCCCATCCATTGTTAACATTCTATCAGGGTTACCTTATTTCTAATTTAACACCACCCTCTTAGCCCCACAAGTCATTCATGTTATTTGTAAAGCTTCCCAACGTACAAAATGGGAAACCATTATAATTCATTTTAATTAAAAGTTGAAAAAACCGAATGATTAGAATATTCATTGTTACCATAAATCCAAAATGGTGGTTTTTCACTAGATTGGTGGTGGAGAAGGGATGGAAATACTATTCAAACAAGCGCAATTTCAAGATAATGTTGTGAAGAGTTTACTCGTTGTTAAGCGTAATGACCGTGATTTTGATCCTCCTACTCTGGTCACACAGGCTATTTCACGAATATGGTGAAGAGAGTTTGACAAGCTGGCTGAATAGGTGCTTAGTTACGCAAAAATGGGTTTGAATCAGCCTATAAATCCATGACTTTATGGTATTACGCCAGAAATGTGCCTTTATGACCAATAAGTAGGTATATAATTTTTTACATGATCTTTTTTTCTGTCCCAAAGGGGCCCATCGACCGTGGAGCTCAATAAGTTAATTGAAACGGGCTATTTTCGAAATGAAAACGCCAATCAGCATGGAACTCATTAATTTATCCACAAGAACGGACAATACAAAAGGGAAGGCTCCCAATCTTGTAATTTTGCGTAGTGGAAATTTACGCACTACTCCAGTCCAGGGGAAAACATCAAATCTTCGTAATTGGGTTTCACGTGATGTATGACGGCCTTCATGTTCTAAGTTGTATGAGGGGGCAGTTATGTTAAATTCCTCTGTCTACTATTGAACTTTGGCCTCAACGACTGACTAAATAGTCTGGTGTTTATAATCTTTAAAAGTTCCCACCACATCCACCACCAACCAGATAAGGGACAGCTTGTTCACTATGGAGCTCGCAGAGGTCGACGCAAAAGGACTGTTTTTCTCGTATAATCCTAAATCAATCAATATCAATGGGCTCATTGTAAAACTATAACACGATTAATCCTTCCCTCTTATTTTAATTGTGTTAAAAACAAAACCTCATCAAGTGCTAACCAAGTGCTGAGTGATTTTTTCAGTTTTACAACGGGGCCAATATCAATTGAACCCGAAAAACAAACAATCGTAAATAAATAAATAATAATAATAATAATAATTTATTGCCTCAAATCTGCGGGTGTGTTAATTTTGCTCTATAAATCGATTGGCTTCTGGAAAAGCAACAAGTAACGGTAACTTACGAAACGCTTTTAACAAAAAACCGAGATGCGCGAATTAACGTGTAGTGACGTTGATGTTTTGAGTAACGCTGCCGCGCTCTTGTTGCCATCAACCCCCCCCCCTTGACCCAACCTACCTACCACGACCACAACCATCGCGTTCCTAACTTTTATCCTCCAAGTTTTTGAACTGAATTATGATAGTTTATGGTCAAAGGTGGACAGCTTTTGGCAGCAGGGTCAAATTAGGTCGTAAACCAATTTCCCATGGCGTACGACAAAGCACTGGCGGACCAATGCGTATCGGGGTCCAGGGCGGAAATCTTCAAGAGGCCCCTAAAAGCCTCTAACTATACATAAAAACCTCTACTGGCAGCCTCCGAGGCCTTTTCCTAATTTTAGCCAAGCCCTTTTCCATAATATTGTGGGCAAACTACCGCTATTTCCACAACCTATCCACTAAACAGCGCTTATGCCAAGTTTAAACCGCGAATTTCTCCACTTTAGCCGCGAATGAGTGCTTTTTGTCAACTTTAACAGCAAATTAGCGCTTTTCATCGCACATTTGGGACGGATTAGCGGGGTAATCCCCGCCACCTTATAGAAATAAATATGCGCTTTTCCCCAACTTTAGCAGCAAAGTAGATTTTTCATCCAGTGAATCAGTGATGTTTCTTTAACTTTCCTCGAGTAGGCGTTTTCCATAATTTTAGCTGCAAATTAGCGTTTTTTTTCTAGCGTTTTACTCAGTTTGAGCTGAAAATTACTCAATATTATCCGTAAAATACCGGTTTTCTTGAAATGTTTACCACAAATCATCACTTTTCGTTCACCATAACCATACGCTGCGGAATAGCAATTTCTTCTCAGTTTTAGCCGCGAATTTGCGAGTTTTTCACTCATAGCTATAAATTAGCGCTTTTCCTCAATTTTAGCCTCAGAGTTGCCCGACGAAGCCGCAAATTAGCGCATTTCCAATTTTTGACGCAAATAGCTTGTCTCAATTTGTCTAATTCAGTGAATTAGCGCTTTTTCGTAATTTTAGCAGTTCAGTAGCTATTTCTAGCCCGTGCATTAGCGAATTTTGTTCATTTTATCCACGAATGCACAGTGAATTAGCACTTTTTGTTTCAATTTAGGCTGAAAATTAACCTTTCTCTTTATTCTAGCCAGAACAATTACTGATTTTCTCGATATTAGCCGCAAATTGGTGGGTTCTTTTACATTTTGGCACTGCATTAGTAATTTTTTTTCAATTTTAACTACATGTAGAATAGAGCTTCAACTCAGTTCTAGCCGTGAATCAGTGTTTTTTCTTTTACTTATAACCATGAATTTGCCGTTTCCGTCAAGACATGAAAAGGAAAAGAGATATTATCAAAAAACTGTTTTTAGGCGCCATTTTGCGAATGTGGCGACACGAGCGGCAAAGGTACGAGGTGGCAAAGTTGAAATTCAGAAAGAGCACCTTGAAAACTAAAAAATTTCCAGTTTTCAAAACTCCCGGAAAACTTTCCAGGTAACCTTTTTTTTTAAGACCCAAATGACTGTACTATCAATTTTAGCCACAAAGTTGTCGTCAGAAAGCGGAATTAGAAATTCCAACACACTTTATCCGCGATTATTTTCCTCAATTTTAGCCGCGAATTCGCGTTTTTTTTTTTCAATTTTAGGTGCTTTGAAGCGTTTCTAACCTGTGAATTCACGAATTACCTTAATTTTAGCCACGAATAGGTGATTTCCTCAATTTTTAGCCGGGAATAACACTTTTTCCCTATTTGAACTAAAAACGAGAGTTTTATTTATTTATGACATGCAAATATAGTGAATTTTTCAATATTAGCTGCGTTTTTTTTTTTACACTTCAGTCCCACGTCGGCATTTTTCCTTCAATTTTTACTATGGATTAGCGTTCATTGTTTAGTTTTAGCCTCGAACGGAAGCTACGCATTGGCGCTTTGTAAATGTTTCAATATTTAGTGATTTTAAACAATTTTGGCCACGGGTTAGCGCTTTTAATCAATTTTATCAGTGCAGTGGGGATTCATTCGTTTGTATTGGCGAATTTCCTCCATTTTAGCCACGATTTCGCGTTTTCCTCATTTTCAGCTGAGGATTAGCCATTTTTTTCATTTTTAGCAGCGAAATAGCACTTTTTTCTCAGTTTGAGTTGAAAATTAGTGTTTTTCTTAATGTTGGCCGCGCTAATTGATATTTTGGTCAATTCTGGCCGTGTTTTTTTGGGGGTTTTAGCCCCGCATGAGCAATTTTTTTCTACGGATTATCGATGTTTCTCAGTTAGAGCCTCGATCCTTTCAGAAGCTATACAGATTTTCGTTTTCTCAATTTCAGTCGCGAATTAGTTATTTTTCTTCATTTCAGCTGTAAAATAGCGTTTTCTGATAATTTTGCAGCGAATTAGCACATTATTATTTTTTATTAATAGGCGATTTTTCGCCATTTGAGTTGTGAATTTGCCATTTTGGTCTAATTTAAACTCGAACTAGCGTTGTTTTTGGCAATAATTGCCACGATTTTTGTTTACTTTTACAGCCTTGAATTAGTAGTGTGTATTCTCATTCTCAATCGTAGCCATGGGCAAGGCCCAGAAACTTTTTGCATTGATGTCGACATTTTAGCCGTGGAATGGCCGTCGAATCGACGATTTTTTCTCAATTTCGGACCAGAAGGTACATCGTGAGACCACAAACCAGCGTTTTTTCGCAGTTATAGCTACGAATATTAGCGCGTTGCAAATTGCGGATCAGTATACACTAGCGCGTTTAAGGACCTAACGAAACTTAGGAGTGGGGCCGGTGTATTTTCTCTATTTTAGCCGTGAATTTCCCTCAAGGAGGCACATATTTCTGATGTATTTGAGCTACCAGAATAGCACTCTCGAGGGCTCAATCGAATAGTCAGCCAACACTCTTTGATGATATCACTTGTAACGTTACATTCTCCAGGTCGGATATAGATTGGAATTCGTAAGAAAAAAAAAACAAACAAACAAATCGTAGTACAACCTTTTTACATGAATGAACCTAAAAATCCTAGTTTTTCCGCATTCAAGCTTCTCGGGGGCCCCGCCTGACAGGGGGCCCAGGGCGGTCCGCCCCCCTCACCCCTACCACGGTACGCCAGTGCGACAAAGTTGTATATAGATGCCAAGTTGCTTCACACTTCTCTTATCATTGTACAAAACAGTGGTTTCAAGGAAAGTTCCGCGTTTTGCTCGCTCCCTCTGAAAGCGCGTCTATTAAGTAATCGTTACGGTGTGAAAATTAGGGAAACTTGGTTTTATTTTGTTATGTTTGCTATTATTACTCAATGTATTCATTAAGTTTCTGTATTTCATAGAAACATGACCTGCTGTGTACCTCAGTGTTTAACTGGGTACCACAGGGTAATAAAAGGAAATTGCTGAAGGAGGAAAATAAATGCAGCACTCCTCTCTTCAAAATACCAAAAGTAAGGATTTTCAAACTTCTTGCTAGGAAACATTGGAATTGTCGGTAATGCCAGTTTAAGATTGATTCACGCTAATTAGTGACGAACCGTGAAAATAGTGAAGTTCGGCACTATTTCCGAGTCGAGAGAAGTTGTAGCAAATTTAATTTTGTTCCATTTAAGCACACAACAATGTCTGTAGACCAAATAGTTTCATCAAAACCCTCGAAAAAACAAAAAGTTTGGTAACAACATTTTTCTAAAAATGAATCTGTTGAGTTCCCACCCAAGTTTGGGTGGGTCCCAGTGCGCGCGAGCGATAAGTATAGCATGGTCATCGCTACGCTTATCACCAGGACCATTCTCCTCTCTACGCTGTTTCTGTTTCACTTTTTCTCCTCCCAGTAACGTTAGTAACACCGCCCGCTTCCGTTTCGGCTCCGTTATTTCGTTGGCCTCAAAGAAAACCTATTCCAATTATAGACCAAGACCTGGCGACAGTCCCATTCAACCAGAAGAACATAGTCACGAAAGGTATGCAAAATGATGGCATTTGACCCCCTATATATACGAGTCCGGAAGTCTGCCATGCCTAAGGATTTTATAGCTAATTAAAGCCCTTAATTTGGGACATGAATTTAACCAGAAGAACATAGTCCTGAAAATAGTCTCATTCGAAAGGTTTTATGGAGCTGATTACGAATATGATCGTCTGCCACCGTCTGCCTTGGGAATTTGTCCTCAGTGGCTCGCCAAACTCACGAAATGTAGTAAACTTTAATTAACCGGAAGAACATAATTCTGAAACTGGTCTTATTCGAAAGGATCTATGGAGATGATTACAAATATAATCGTCTGGCGGCGTCGGAGAATTTGCCCTCGGTGGCCAGTCAAACTCCCTAAATCAGGGTTATTAATTAAACGGAAAAAATAAGTCCGGAATATTGTCTTATGCGACAGGTTTCATGTGGCTGAATACGAAAATGATCGTCTGACGGTGTCTGCCTGGGGCACTTTCCCTCTGTGACCAGTCAAACTGCACAGAGGGGTAATGATTAACCGGAAGAACATAGTCATGAAACTAATCTCATTCGAAAGGGTTTTATCTCCATAAAACCTATCGAATACGACCAGTTTCAGGATTGTGTTCTCCCGGTTAGTTGAAATTTACCGAATTACGTGAGTTTGGCAAGCCACAGAGGGCAAATACCCCAGGCAGACGGCGGCAGACTATCATATTCGCAATCAGCTCCATAAAACCTTTCGAGTTAGACTAGTTTCTGGACTATGTTCTTCTGGTTAAATTCATGTCCCAAATTAAGGACTTTAATTGGCTATAAAATCCTTAGGCCCCAGATACAGCATGGCAGACTTCCGGACTCGAAACAGGGGGTCAAATGCCATCATTTTGCACACCTTTAGTGACTATGTTCTTCCGGTTGAATGGGACTGTCGCTAGCTCTCGAACGAAATGAGGAAATTCAGTCCCAAAAATCATAATATTTGACAACAATCATGACATTGTGGCCAATCCGTCGGATTCATTGGCGCAAAAACGTGCTGTTCTGCCTCAAAAAATAACTTATGTCCCCTTGTCTGATTGACCGGTCGAACTCGGAAATATAAAGCCCCAGAATCTTATTTTATGGCTATAAAATCAAAATTTCATCATGTAGCGAGATTTCAGTTTCAAAAAATTAACTGTTTGGCCGCAAAAATAGCGTGACTATGCAAATTTCGCAGTTAAGCTGCCTGTACTATCACCTTTAGGCGTCTTCAGAATGATTTGGAGCGTTCATAAAATATTAAAACACCTTTATTCAAACAAAGAAACATCTGATTTTTTTTTACTCGACGCTCGACTCACAAATTGTTGTAACCGGGTGAAAACGTTAAGCATCCATTCCTCGCGTTTCCCTATCATCCAATCTCACGATACGATGAATTATTTAATATTTGTTCTCGTATCTTTACATTTACTATCGTTCTTGTACGGCGGAGTCACAACCGCAGAGTCATCGCGTATCCTGAAAAAAATCGCGCATCGTGTCGCGGCCAAATCGTTCCATTCTCGTTCGTTGCCTTCTTCAGGAGCTAAATTCTACAACTCGCGCTATGCCAAGAAGGGTGAATTTCCATACGTCGTCCGTATTGAAATCAAGTACAAAGATCATAGTGGTATAATCACCGGTGTCATAATCTCTCGAACACGAGTACTCACGACATGCAAATATTTATCGGATGAACATGATCCATCTATTTACATCATTCAAGCTGGAGTTTATAATGTGTAAGACAATCCATTATTATTCACTCATATTACAAAACGATGAATTGCGTAAATTGTACTGTCCCTTCAAATTTTTCGTTTTTCGTCTAATTTCAAAAGAACGCAGAGGCCTTAATATAGAGACCTTCTAGAAACAGCGAAAGTAACACGACTTTTTGGACCTAATAGAGTTCAGTCAACAGTTCATCACTTGTATAGATTTATACGTCCAAACCAATCAGAATTTTAGGATAATTATACCATTTTTTTCTCAAATACTTAGGTTCTGAGGCGAAATCGCCATTGTCCGTCCGTTGTATGAGGAAAATTGATGCTTCCAGTTGATATGTTGTCTGTATTTGTTGAAAATTTTAATGGGTTTTAGCATTTGGGGGCGTATTGAAAAAAGGCCACTTCATGTTTATGATTACCGAGGATTACTCCTCTACCAGTTTCTAGCGGACGTCCATTATGAAGACCATCCATTGTTCACCTGATTTTGTGTTTACAGGTCAAAAAATGACGGTGTCGCGTATAAAGCATCTGGTTTTGTTGTGCACCCTCGCTGCTCTGATATCGGCGAAGACGACGTGATCTATGATTTAGGACTTTTGTTTACGCGAATTAACCTCAATAAATTCGCTCAACCCATGCGATTTCCAGCGAAGAATCTCGCGGTTGCAATTCGTTCATTGCTCGGTCAATATAGTCAGAGCGGCGGCCAATGTTCCATGGTTGGATGGGGAGAGCTCGATCTTGATGACACGACGAACGAAACATCGGCAAATGTTACAACACCAAAAGGTAATAAAAGTATGGCAAAAGCTGATTCACGCATGGCGAAGACCGGGACCGTTGTGATCAATTGCAAGGTTTTGAAACAACAGAGTGTACTGTGTACTCTGTCAAGACTTTCTGTGGTCTAGCGAGACATCGTGACGGTCCCGGTAATGTCCAAGTGCCAGTTTGAACCCACTGTAAGGCGGTACAACTGTCTGGAAGTAAGAGGCACCTCTAAATCGATGAAATTGTAACATGGTTCTTTTTTTCTGAGTATTTTCAAACAACTAGTTTTTTGAGGTTCCCTGTTCATTTCAAGTCGTACAGTAAATTTTCCATAATAACGCAAGGTTATAATTTTGACTAACGTTCCTATGACGCTTCTTGGACCATATTTATTAGTTGCAGACATCCTTGGAGTTGTGCCAACAGAAATAATATCTTTGAAGGAGTGCTTGTTCATGTTTAAAGCTGCCAAAACTGTAAAGTTCGATCTCATCAGGCCAATCGAACGGAGAGTATTCATTTGCTCGTCACCCGTAAGTACTGCTCAAGATGAAATCTCGGTCAGCTACAAGGCAAATGGCTTCTTCCTGACCGAAGGCTCACATAGTTACGATTACTATTTTCTGATCGCTAAATAAATTCAGACTAATATTTCAATGCTGCCACTGGAAACGATCGACGATGCTTCAATAGTTATCTGTGGCAAACAAGTCGTTGCATTGGTTTCATCCACACATGCGTTAGTAGATCCGGAAGACGATTTGAACGTATATGTATCACTGCTGGTGAGCTTAGAAGAGTACTGCGAGCTGGAAAGAGAAGACGATAGCGGTACAGTGTGCAAAGGCAAAAGTTCAGCTTCGATGAATGACACGAATGTGATCACTTATATCGTATTAATAATTACATTTCACTTTGATTATTTTGTCTAATAAACTGCTTTTTCTCAACATGTTGAATCATGTCGACTCGTTTTTAATGAACGCAGCACTTGGCCTAGGCACACACGACCCGCGCCGCCATCTGGTCTAGCTCAAAATCACCCTTTTCCGCAATTTTTCATTGCTTGCTTGAGGTTGTTTTCACGGGTGCTGCTCGACCATCCTCCCTCCCTAATTTAGTACCAATCGCAATCCAGTAAAATTTAGCACTTCGAGCCCCAATCCTCATTTTGCCAAGCCAATTCAGTAATTTCGCTTGTTCTCTCGATCAATGATGTGACTTCTTTCAAATGCTATCGCCTCGACATCGTCATCGCAATTCACGACGATACATGAATTCTGTGGCCGACTTCCACAGTGGCGGTGGAAGTGGGGTTTGGGGAGAGCGAATGCTCCCTCAGAATCACAAAAAAGAATGGGTTCACTTTAAATTCGCTTCTCTAAAAATTATCGATCCAGAACAAATTAATAATAAGAGCGTATACAACTTCCTCTTTTTTCTGGCAGACTTTTTCGCATAGGGTGAGGATAGAGCTAGCGCGACTACAGATTTCATGACGGAAGGGGGTCAGTGTTACTGCGAATGGGTCAATAGTGCGAAATGTTGTTTTTGATGCAGTGAAACCTGCCGCAGCCAGACAGGTGAAATCGGTTTTAGTGAGCCAACGCCACGAAATCTTTTGTGGAGCCATACCCACGAGATTAGTTTTGTGAATGAACCAGATCGGCGAAATTTCATTTATGGAGAAGCCATGGATGGTAATTCACGGCCAACATTGAGATATAGTTCAACAACTTGAGGTTGAAATTTAGAAAAAACGCTAATCCGTGGCTGAAATTTGAGAAAAAGCGCTCATGTACGATTAAAATTGCAAAACAAAAAAAAAAAAGCTGATTCACGGATGACATTGAGAACAAACGCTAATGAGGAAGTAACACATTTTTCAAAATCATCCTGTTGTGATAGCTTGGGTACCAAAACTCAGGGAAACACGATCCGTTCAAATAAAATCAGGCCGTATATTTTTTTTACCAATTTTTTTAACTATTGGGTTGTGGGACTCATTTGAAATAGGCTAGATAGACTGATGACGTAATAACAGCATTCGCATGAGCTTCACAATAGATTCCCAAAAATCAAACAATAGGACTTGTGCGAATAGGAAGGAAAAGAAGGGGCAGGACATGATAACAGCCCCGATGCGGATGGTTGGGAGGAGTCACAACCCCTAAACTACGTCACGAGTCACAGACCGGGCGTTTAAGGTAACAAAAAAAATTGGCAAGTTCAATCATTTACGCACTAATATTCAATACCTGGACATATTTAGTCATTTTCTTTCGAAAAAAAATGTTTCCAGCGATTTTTGCGTTGTATGTTACTTCCTCATTCACGCCTGAAATTGAGAAAAAGTGCTTCTCCGTAAATAAAGTTGAGGAAAACGCAAATTAGCAGCTTAAATTGAGATGAAGCGCAACGATTTGCGGCTAGACAAGTTCGGAATACGTGCTAATTGACAGGTGAAGTTGAGAAAACGTCAACTCGCCGATTCTTGAGGCACTTTGCGGGTAAAACGCTACTGCATGGGTAAAAATTAGAGTAAAATATTAGTTTAGATAGCTGATAAAAATGCTAATTCGCAGATAGGATTGAGAAAATGCGCCAATTCGATGTTAAATTTAATGAAAAGCGTTCATTCGTTACACTAATTCGCGGATTGTTGGGGAAACTTCGTGGCTTGAATTGTGAAAAAGCACAATTACGTGGCTAAAAGTTCATACAAAGCGCCTATTCAATGCTAAAATTGAGGAAAACGCTTATTCGCAGCTGAAATTGAGAAAAATCGCTAGTTGCAAAATGCAAATCGTCAAATTGCAAAAAAAAACTGACTGACGGATGAGTAAAATGCGACTGGGCGGCCCTGCTGAGATAAGGTTGCAGCAAGGGCGAAAGATCAAGCGTCCGTTTCGATGGTGAACAGGGAATCGGGGTCTACTGCAGTAATTGCTGCGTCAGTGATGAATTTCTTGATATTTTCAAATGCCTGAAGTGATTCTTGATCGAGGGGAAATTTACATACGACTAGGGGACAAACTTTTTCTGAAAATTTAGGTATGAATTTGGAGTAATGTGTGAAAAAACCCATAACTCTTTTCAAAGGTGACGCGATAGTCGGTGGTTTCAAGTGACGTAGAGGGTCTAGACGGTCTGGGTCGGGTTTAATGGTTTTGTTTTTAATTATGTAGCCGAGGAGGTTCTGGCCGGGCGAAGGAACTTTTTTCCGTGTATATTGTTAAATTGTACTTCTTGACAACCTCCATGAATTTTTCGAGATTTTTGTCATGGTCATGTCTGAGCCGCTAATTGTGACATCGTCTAGGTATGCAAATGCTGATTATTTCACCTACGACCCTTTGAAAGGCTGCCACGCCATTGGTGACCCCAAAAGAATTCGCCGGAACTAGAACAGCTGTCCGTCCGCCTTGAAAGCAGTGTATATCCTGTCAGCATCATTAATGGGTATTTGATGATATGCACTTCGCAGACCAATAGTGCTGAAAATGTTGAATTGTGCTACCTTGTTTACTACGTCCTCGATATTTGGTAGAGGGTATGCGTTTAAAGTGGTGTACCTGTTTACAGGGGTGGGCAAATTACAGCTTTTTGGGTAATTAATTACAAATTACAAATTAATTCCAAAAAAGAGGATTAATTACAAATTACCAATTACTTTTCACTTCCACGAATGATTACAAATTACAATTACTGTAATTGAATTACTTTTTCAATTACCAATTACCCAAGAGCTGGATTTGTGGAACACGCAAGCGTCTTGCTCTTGTTCACTGTCATTTTTTTAGTGCGTCCAGCCAACAATCGAACGTCAGAACAGATCTTTGAGATAGCATAGCCCAAAGATGCCAAGCGCGTCGCATGAGTAGGGTTGCGAAATGTCCGGGGTCAAATTTGCTAACTTTTCCCCACAACCCAGCCTGCGAACTGTCACGTGGAATCCCGGATATGGAGGACAGATTCCCCCCCCCCCCCAGAGCCCCAAGTATACGAACGAAGGAGAACTAGTACCATAACGAAGAGCCCCATAAAATCTCCATGAGCGTTTCACGTTGAAGTTACATTTAGCAGATTTTCTGAACTTGAAGCAGCCCGAAAAGGTCCGAGTACGTCCAGCTTTATCCTTGGACTTCAGACCCAACGCAGTAGTGTACCCAGGTACGGGGAAACCCTCTATCAGACAAAAATCGGAAATATTTGTGGCTATAGCTGCTAAAAAGCGCTGGTTCGTGGTCTCGCGATTCAACTTCCAGACTAAAATTAAGGACAAAATCGCTTATTCGCGGTACATAGAGGCCATTCTTCGAATAAATTGTGGAAATCAACGCAAAAGTGTTGTATTTGGGCAAACCCTGCGGTTAAAATTGAGAAAACACGCTATAATACTGACAAATAAAAGACGCTTACAGGTTAAAATTGGACAAAAATGGCAAATTAACAACTGAAATGGCGTAAAATCGCCCATTCGCGTATGAAAAAGGGAATAGGATGCTAAATGGCCGCAAAATTAGCACAAACCGGTATTTCACAGCTGAAATTAGGAAAAATCGCTAATTTGCAATTTGCAGATATAAAGTTATGAGAACGTTAATTCGCTGATACAAAATGAAGAAAATCACTAATTCGCGGCAAAGATTGATCAAATCACCAATTAGCGCAGCTAAAATTATGAAAAACGTTAATTTTCAGTTCAAATTGTGGAAAAGTGCTAATTTTCAGTTAAAAATGGAAAAAAAAGCTAATTTGCAGCTTGAATTGAGTCAAACGCCAATTCTTGGCAAAAATTGACAAAACTCGGTAGGTAATGCACCGGTTGGAGACGCTACCACACTGCTAAAATTTAGAAAAAGCGAAAATTCGCAGCTAAAATTGAGAAACATCACTAATTCTCGAATCGTGAAATTTATAATTTAAAAAGGATGATTTTTTGACAGAAATGGATGAATAGATGTAAATTTTTTGGCTTGAAAAAAAATAAATTAACATTTACAATTTAAATTCTCATCTTCTGAAGGCATTTTTGTGGCTAAAATTAAGAAAAATGGCAAATTCATGCATGGCTATAGTACAATGTTAAAAACTACGCTAATTTACGTCTAGAACTGAAAAGTAGCAATAATCTATACCTATAAAAGTTATATAAAATTGCTAATGCGGTGGTAAAATGTGAAAAACCGCTAATTTGCGGGTAATATTCAGAAAATAAAATAATCAGCCTTGTCAAAATTAAGAGAAAGGTTAATTTCAAGCCTAAACATTAAGAAAATTGCTAATTCGAGGCTAAAAATTGAAAAAATCGCCAATTTACAGCTAAAATTGCGCCAGACGCCAATTTGTGACTGAAATTGAGAAAATTCACTAATTCACAGGTTTGAAACGCTACGACGCGTCGCGCTACAATTTTAAAAACGCGCTACTTCGCGGTTAAAATCGAGAAAAATTCTTATTTGCACCAAAAACTGAATACACGCCAATTTTCGGATTCTGAAGGCAAATTTTCAGGCTGAAATAGAAAAAAAAATGCCAATTTGTGGCAATAGGTGAAGAAACCGCTAATTCGCGAGTAAACTGAGAAAAATCGCTCATGCATTGCGCATGGTGAACCAAAGAAATCCTAATTCGTGAAAAATCTCCCTATTTTGCGGCTAATATTGAGGAAAACACATAAGAAAAACGTTAATTTCCAGCTAAAACTGAGAAAAGTGCTAATCCCCTGGTAACAAAATTTAAAAATCGGTAATATGCTGCTAAAAATTGAAGAAAACGCCAAAACTCGTGGATAATTAAGAAACATCGCTCACGGGATAAAAACGATACTTTGCTGCTAAAGTTGAGAAAATTCGAAAATTCATGGCTACGGGCGGGGGTGGGGCAAAACCGCTAATCAGTGGCTGAAATTGAGAAGAACGATACACTCGGCCAAAACTGAGGAAATCGCTAATTTGCGGGTAGAGTCCAAAAATCGCCCTTAACTGAGAGATTGAGGCTATGATGAGGCCAGCAACTCCAGCAAGATGTCCAGAGAGTGTGCTGGCTGGGTGGAATGATGACTAAAATGTGAAATTCGCCCCCCCCCCCTAGGACAAATTCCTACCTACGCCACTGGTTTGGGGTTTGAAACTTTTGTACCATTTATCTCAAATTTCAAATTGGCAACCCTAAGCTCGAGGATATCGCTCGTGTCATAATTGCTTTGAAACTCATATTTTTCAGAGAATTTCATGCAAAAACTCCTCCAAAAGCTCCAAGTAAGGCGCGAAATAGTACCCGCTGAGTTTTCGAAGAAATGTAATTGGTAATTGTTAATTACAAATTACTTCGAAAAAGTGCTTTTAATTACAAATTACCAATTACAATGACGTGTTTTTATCAATTACAAATTACCAATTACTAATTGTAATTGAATTATACGTAATTCAATTACATGAAATTCAATTACTGCCCAGCCCTGCCTGTTTACTGTGAGGGAATAATCAATCACCATACGACGTTTGTGATTTTCGTTTGATGTCACAAGCACATGAGCCCACCATGTAGGCTTACTGGGCTCTATCACACCCTCTTCAAGAAGACGCTTGATTTCCTCTTTGCCCAAAGAATTATCGGATGGATTATGCCTTCTTGATTTGACGCTAATTGGTTTACAGTCTGGAGTCGAATGTGAAAAGAGAGAAGCTGGGGGTACTTTCGCTTCTGCTAATGCACATATATTTAAAGGAGCATTAGGGCCTCCAAATGACAATTTTAGACTCTCGTGTTGTTGTAAGAGATCTTGGCCTAAGAGCACATCGCAGCATAAATCCCTGAGTACGTAAAGTTTGACTGTAGTGTGCTTATGGCCAGGTAATTTTAAAGTAACAAAGCACTGACCACTGACTGACGAATGAAATGACGTTGAAGCCATTGTAATTTATTCCCGACAACGTTGAATTTTCAAATTTAAAGTTCGCGTTAGTGCTTCACTAATGAATCTTATAGAACTACCAGTATCGATCAAGGCTATTTAAAGCTTCTACGTACCTTTCAATATTTTCTTCGGGCTGCTGCTGTCTCGTCTGGAGCTCATGCCGAGCAAATATTTCGTTCATTGGTTTGACGTAAAAATTTTTAAGAACCGCTCTATTGCGTCTGTGTACGTTCCACATCCGTGTATATATTAATAAACAGTCGGAGAGACCAAGTTGCGCATAGAATTCTCAACTTTTGTTCATCCGAGGATTGAATAGGCGCGACATAGATTAATGAAATTCCGTTGCCAGTGTTCCCATTCGATTGCTGCCGTTGGCGAAGTAGGGTTCAGATTTAATTTTTCAGGCTGGAGAAGTCGTTCCATGCTGGCTGGTGATGGTGTTCATTAAATTTTGTCAATTAAATTGAAATCATAAAACCATTCGTAGAATAAGGTTTTAATTGACAAAATCAACCGTGTGAGAAACAAACTGGGGGTTTGTAATAGAAAAGTGAAACACGTGTGAGACGAGATGAGAACGAATTTCACAGCCATGTGATAATAAATTTTAGCTGTCAAAGTCAAATTCATCTCGTCTCACATGTGTTTCACTATTCTATTACAACCCTCCTGAACTTTTAAAACAATTACAAACAAAGAGTCATAACGTTGGAGGGTATTTAAATAGTAGTAGTAGTATTCAAGATAGTAGTAGTAGTAGTTAGTAGTAGTATTAGATAGAGTATAGCAATAGTAGTAGTATTCAAGATGGCGGCCGGAAAGTGTCGGCAGTTTTGTGATGCCTGTTTTAATCATTTTTTAATTAGTGACAAGTCTATTGTTTGCCGTGGACATTGTTTAAAGGAATTTCACATTGCCTGTGCGTCCTTAGATGACGAGGACATCTCCTGCCTCGAGCGCCTGAAGGATAAAGTCAAGTGGATGTGTTCGGCTTGTTCTGGTGACGTTGACAGGTTCCTCAATCAATCGGGGTCTGAAGAATCGGCTACAGTAAACTCTGCTATATTGAACGTAGTCACATCTGAGTTGAAACCCGTGAGCGAGAACAACTTGGCAGTGGCTGATAAGTTGAACGCATTGGAGAAGGAAAACGGAGATATGAAGTCGCTTTTCCGAGATCTGTCTGGTAAAGTAGATCACTTAGTTCGAGTAATCCAACGATCCCCTACGGGTGAAACTGGCCGGGCGTGTACACCACTGCCCGACGGGTGTAAAGGTTCCCAGGCATGCGATATAAATGCCCTTAATCCGCAAATGGTAGAAAGTTCACTTGATAGCGTAACAAAAGCTAGGGGGAACCGTATAAATAATCACATACTTCATCGAAACAATAACAAAAACAATAACAAAGGAGTTCATTTCAATCGCGATAATGAAAAAGTCCCCACACCGGTTCTTGTGTACCCCCCCCCCCCGCTTCACCATTGAAGGATGTTTTTCCTCCACAGTCGTCTGACTCAATAAGAATAGAGCTCTCTACCCCACCTTGTGGACACCAGGGTAAGTTCTACTCCACCGCACTTAAAGAATCGGAGATCTCGGGAAAACGGTCTGTATTCCCAGAAAAACCTGTCAGACCCGCCAAAAACGATCACCGCCTTACGAGGAAAGTTCGTTTAGGTACAAATAATAGTGACCTGGTGGTAAAGGTGATTCCCCGAAAGAAAGAATTATTTGTTAGCCGCTTGCATCCGGATACATCGGTCGAAGCAGTTTTAAATCTCCTTTCGGAGCTAAAACTGGAAAACCCACCTGAATGTTTGAAATTGCATACTCGCCATGATTCCTACTCGTCGTTCAGAATTATAGTTGATGAGAGCCATTTCGCGGATGTGGCGGACCCAAAGATGTGGCCAAGTGGGTGCCTCTTGGCCCCATCTAGATTTCTAAGTGCTCCAAAAAGAGAATCTGTTTCTTCATGACTGGGCCGAAGAGCAAACAAATCGGATGTTTGGACGCTCAACATTCTGTTCCTTAATTGTCAGTCACTCCTAAATAAAGTAGACGCAATTGAGGCTTATGTAAATCATAATCAAGTCGATATTCTATGTCTCGCAGAGCACTGGCTCAATAACGACAAGCTGCAATCAGCTTCGATCAAGGGTTTCTGCGTCGCCACATCGTACTTGAGAAAATCTGGGGAATCTTTCGGCGGTACCATAATCTACGCCTCGGAGAATGTAACATTTTCGACCTTAGACGAGTTGGAACCAGTTGGCTCCGATTATTTTTTCGAACTCTCTGGACTTCGCGGTGTTTTTAAAGGGTTTGAGTTTATACTTTTAACTGTGTATCGACGTCCTGACGTGTCCGCTACGGCAGTGGGTAAATTTGTTGAGTCACTTGAGATCTGTCTTCGGCGCACCGCTAAGTACTGCTTGCCTTTGTTTATATGCGGTGACTTTCATATTGATCTCTGCGAAGAGAGTCGCGAGAAGCGCCTGTTTCTGGATCTTGTTGGAAGTTATGGTCTTCGTGTACATATTACGGGCCCCACAAGGATATCGGAAACAAAAGAATCCCTTATTGACTGTTTCGTTACAAGCATGTCTGATACGAACGACCTATCTTCCGCGGTTCAGGTGCTTCCGTGGTGTGTATCCGACCACCTTCCTATCCTGCTCAGACACGAGTTCGTAAGTGGGTCTAGTAACTCTCACAACAGTGATGGACCTCTAGCAAGGAGTTTTTCAAAGCAAAATTTTCACAACTGGGTCCATTTGTTGAATCTAGCTTCGTGGGCCGACGTGGGCTCTCTTTTAGATGCTGAGAAAAGCTTCTCAGCCTTTTATCGCCAGTACTGCGGTTTGTTCGAGGAGTCATTCTCTCTAGAGCGCAATTTACCTCGGGCCAAATCCGGTCAGAGTAGTAGAAAATGGGTTTCTCCAAAACGCAGAGACACGAGAACTTCAGTTTATTGTCTGTTGAGACAGGCTCGGAAATCTAGGCTGCCTAGGGACTGGAAAGTGTATCGCGAGGCTCGCAAACGACTGGTGAGGGAGGCTTGCGACCTGAAAAAGAATCACTTCAGTAAAATGCTGGCTGAGTCGTCCAATGTCCATAGCACGGCCTGGAAACTTGTTAATAGTTGCAGAAGGGACATGTCGGTAAACCTTAAATAAAAAATTGATGTTAATGGGCGGACATTAAAAGAGCCTCATGCAGTGGCCGACTCTTTTAATCGATTCTTTGTGGATGGGGTGGAGAGCATTGTGAGTAGTTTTCCACCTGCTCTGATCGCTCCACGTTCTGAGATAAGTACGCAAATGCGGCCAAAATCGTCCTTTTTCTTCATGCCCACTGGCGAGGATGAACTACTGCTGCACATTCAGCGCGTCGCGCGCAAAAACACCTCTGGGATAGACGGTGTCACTGGGTGGGTTCTGCTTTCTTCAGCTGAATTTATTGCTGGCCCACTATCGGAAGCATTCAACAAGTGCATAGCTCAAGGATACTATCCGAAGGAATTGAAGACGTCGAAAGTGGTGCCTGTTTTTAAAAAGGGGTCTCACAAGGAACTCAATAACTACAGGCCCATATCACTTCAGCCGGTGCTCTCCAAAGTATTCGAAAGCATTATATACGACCGTTTGCTTAAATATATAAATAAACATTCCCTTATAAGTCCAGCCCAGTTCGGGTTCAGGCCGAAACTCTCCACTATGGATGCTATAAATAGCGTGTTATCCAAAGTTTTCATGGCCCTGAATAAGGGTTTAACCGTGGCTGCCGTTTTCTATGACTTCAGCAAAGCTTTCGACTGCGTTCAGCGCGATTTGCTGCTGGAGAAGCTTGAGGCTCTGGGAATAAGTGGTCCAGCTAAGAGTCTGCTGAGGTCTTATCTCTCCGACAGAGAACAGCGTGTTTGCTTAGTGTCATCGAATAATTGCCGCAACGTAATGTCCTCGATTCTCTCTAACAATAATGGATTGCCACAGGGCTCCAAGCTCGGCCCTCTTTTCTTTATCATTTACATCAATGATCTCGCTGAGCGTCTCTCGACCGCTACTCTTTATGCTGATGATTTGACGACGTGCCACATTGATAAAGACCTCCTTTCAGTGTCATCAGTTTTAGCGGCGAGTAACGCTGTCATAAATGAGTGGTCTCAAAATAATAAAATACAAGTAAACCTATCAAAATCTGCTGCCATCTGCTTTAAATCGTCTGACCCTCGCTCGGCATTAGGAATACCGGTGGTCAGTAGCACCAGATTCCTTGGTGTGGTAATTTCGTCGGACTTGAAGTGGAACGATCACATCGACAGCCTATCCAAGAGGCTGGCACAGGAATGTTTCCTTCTACGTAGGCTGAGTATGCTCCTCAGTAAAGACGTGCTCAAAATGGTATACACCGCCAAATTCGAGAGCCTTGTGTCATACGGCATAATGTTTTGGGGTTTCTCTTCGGCTTCGGATAGAATTTTCATTCTTCAAAAGAGGGCAGTGAGGACTATAGCTGGAATCGGATGGAGAAGTAGCTGCTGGGAGGTATTCGTCAATTCCCGGCTTCTAACTGTCGCTGGTCTGTTGATCCTTCAAGTGTGAGTGTTCATCCAGAAAAATAGACACCTCTACGTGACAAACAGTGAGGTGCATGGGATTCCAACTCGAAATGCCTCGCTTCTTCATTTGCCGAGCCCGTCCAGCGCGTTCTTTGCAAGATCTTTCTGGTATCAGGGGATCAAAGTGTTCAACCGCCTGCCACGGCGCCTAAGGGATGAGTCTTCGTCTCGTCTTTTAGAAAGAAACCTCAAAGAGATACCTCTGAAGCACACTTTTTACTCGCTAGAGGAATTCTTCGCAGAGAATTTGCTTTGATTTAGGTCGTTTACTCTAATTGACGTTTCCTCAACAAACTCTGTTTGGTACAAAATTGATGAATAAAAGCTATTATTATTATTAAAGTGGAAATGATTATTATAACAAAGTTAAATACTTTTTTTGGGGGGTATTTCAATTTTTTGCTCGACTTACGACGCCTCAGCGATTGATGTCCTTGATTGTAACAATGTTTGCTGGGAAAGAAATAATGAATGGGGTCACTGATCATCAGCGAATCGCACGCGAAAATTGAGAAAAGACTTTCTAATTTTACTTGCAATGAGGAAGTTTCATGGGTCAGAACTTATTCATAAATTTATTTTTTAAGGTTTATTTATGCTAAAATAGAGCATAAATCGTGATCCGTTCGTAAAATAATCCAACAGTTAATAAATACGCGATTTTTGAAGTTTTAGGTCATTTCAAACACGCCAGCTATAGCATGTTTGCGTCATAGGCGCTTTCCGAAAAAAAAAGTCACCTGTAATGTAGCTGTCGAAGAGCGGTTTGTTGTTTTTCTTTGCCTTATTTTCTACTAGAGCTCTCCAATAATAAAATAGTGGAGGATAAACAGATGAGCTATTTGGAGGCATGAAAAGGACAGAGAATACAACGACGATTACGTTGCGGAAAATGTTCGTTTTGGCGGGATTTCAAATATGCCTACTTTTGTTGAGAAATAAAAAATATTTCTGAAGGGTTTAAAATTTTTATTTATTTATTTACGTGGAAGGATTGATGTGCCTAATCAAAAACAAATATTTTTAGAAAATGTGAAACTTCCTCATGCGCATGAGGTAGAATTGAGACAAATAGCCGTGTATCGGAACGCGGTCTAGCGTAAATTGGAAGTTTCGGATGTTATTTCTGAAAAAATGCAAGACTCGGGTCTTCATTCTAGTGAAAATGCCCGTTTCGGCTCTTAATTTCTGCAAAATTGCAATTTAAGCGCCTTAGTTTTGGAAAAATTGAAAGTTCCTGTAAAAAATATCCGTTTAAAATACAAGTTGGCGATTGTTTTTGAGGCCTCGGAACACCGGCTAGCGATGTGCTCCTATCAAAACAAAGTTCAACATTTTGATCGCAAATATCTGCGAAATTGGATGCTTCCGGATACAAATTTCACGGAATACGCTGCGGGTGCGGGGAGGGTCAACAATTCAAAGTCCATAATAATATTGAAATACATAGGTATGTCCGATTTTTCAATCAATTATTCTATTATTATTCTTATTATAATGTGGTTCACTCTACTAAAACTGGTTTGACAGCCTTTTCATTGCCTAAAAATAGTTAAAACTAGCTATTTGCACTATAAAAACAGCTAAAGTAACTAAACTCTCGCCCAAAAATACAAAACAGTCGATTCGCGTTTTGAAAATGGCTAAAACTGGACTTCACGCGCCTTAAAAATTGGTGGCGACTGGTGAACTTCTGAAAATGCCTAAAAATCTCATGATTACCGCCCGAAAGTAGCTAAATCAACCATTCGTGCTCTACAATTGATCAGGCTGGCTATTCTTGAGCCAAATATGACCATAATGTGCGCTTTTGGCTTGACGGACTAATCAAGCCCTGAAAACGGCCAAAATGACTTCACGTGGCCTGGAAATGCCTAAAAAAGACTATTTCCTCCCCGAAAATGGCAAAATCGACAATTTTCGCACCAGGAATGGTCAAACTTCATGGCCTTGGCTTGATGGACTAGGTATTTGAGCCCTGAAAATGGCAAAACTGACGATTCGTGTCTTTAAAATGGCTAAAATTACTATATTTGAACCCTAGAAATTGCCGAATTCACTTTACGAGCTCTAGAAATGGATTTCCTGACGAATCGAGCTCTAAAAATGTCTGAACAAGTGACTCCTGCCCTGAAAATGGCATAATAGACCATTCGGAGCGCCGAAAATGGCCAACCTGGCTGTTTTCGCCTTGACATGGGACGTACTATTCGCTCCTATAACTGGAAAGACTGTGCGCCCTAAAAATGACAATTATAGCTATTGAAGCCTTGAAATCGTCAAAACTGACTCTATGTGCCCTGAAAAGCTGTGCCCAACAAAGTAAATAAATGTCAATTTTGAAGTAAAATATTCAGCTTTGAGGTAAAGTGATATTTTTTGGGTGGAACCGCAAGTTTCAGGGTAAAATCGTCAGTTTAGAAACGTCTTTGGGATTAAGTCGTAAGTTTTGGAATTAAAACAGACAGTTTTGGGGTAAAATGACCAGTTTTGTATTAACGTCATCAGTTATGAGGCAACACGTCAGCTTTGGCGTGAAATAGTCTGTTTTGGTATAAAATCGTCACTTTTGCGATGAATTTGTCACTTTTTTGTGTGTGAAATCACCTGTTTTCAAGGCAGAATGGCCTAAAATCACCCGTTTTGAGGAAAGCTTGAGTTAAAGGGTGACATTGTCAGTTTTAGAGTAAATTATCTAATTTTGAGGGGAAATTGTCGTTTCGGGTGTAAATGGAACAGTAAAGTTTAGTTTTAGGTTAAAATCGCCAGTTTTGTGGTACCATCTTCATTTGGAGGGGGAGGGCATGTCAGCTTCGGCCAGGAATTGTACTTTTTTTTTACTAAAATCGCCAATTGAAGGATAAAATCGGCAGATTTTAGTACTGAGTGGTCTGTTAATTGCAATTAAAATCATTCGTTTTTGTTCTTTTAGGCTAAACCCGCCATTTTTAGGAGGAATTCACCAGTTTTGGGGGTAAAGAGTTGAATTTTAAAAGTTGTACTGTGAAATTTTTAGTTTAGGCGTGAACACTTTGTCTCTGGCGTAGAAACGTCAGTTTTGAAGTAAAATATTCAGTTATACTAGAGTGAAATATTCAGTTTTTTTGTTGAAAAACGTCAGTTTTGAGTTAAAACCCGTTATTGTTTGGATAAACAATGTTGAACTTTACGTATCTCAGACAAGACGTTGATGAAAAGTCGGTCACCCTGTATATTTGAATGCCATGTATCGATTTCCCGGGGAAATCGAATTGCCTGTTAATAGAAAAAGTCTGAATAGAATTGTCAGTTTTTGGATAGAAAATCAGGAATAGAAGGCTAAAACAGATAATTTCCGAACGAAGATGTTAGTTTTTGATGGATTACGACCCTTTTTTGTCAAAACTCAGTTTCCGGGGAAGAATTCGACGATTTATTGCGCTACCAGTTCTTTTTTTGGGGTCTCTAGTTTCCATAACGTCCCTTGGTCAAGGGCTGGCTACGCCTCTGACTAGGAAGGTGTTTTTAAAAAAATAAAATTATACAAGATCACTGTAGCACAGGTCTTGGAAAACGAAGTAAAAAAAAATATATTACCGACCTACACTGAAGGTTCAATTCCAAGTCCAAGAAAAAAAGTCAACAGACGAGGGATAGACTTGGCGAGATTGCTCCTGAGTTCATTGGGGCGATAGATGGATAGGTAACGGCTCCAATTTTAATTCAAGGGACTCTAGCGCAGTGAAGCGATAGAAGTGACGAATAAAGAATGTCACCGTTAGAGGGTCGGAACGGTGATTTCAATGTGGTCGTCACCGGAGCCAACAGTGACGGAGTAGTCACAGTGACAAAATCACCGACAGTGAAATTACACCTCACCTCTAATTCAAACAAGTGCAATTTCAAGATAATGCAAAGAGATAAAAATGAATGGAGAAAGCTTGGGCTTGAAATTTGTTGACCGTAGTTATGGTGGGAGGTGTACCTTGTGAACCACAAAGTAACCTCAAGTCAAATTGTTTTTTATTTACTCATGTCCACTTTGAATTTATAGTTTTGTTCTTTTTTGCTCTAGTATGTCTAGAAATTGTCACTGAGTTTTTAGATTGTTTCACAGGGCATTAATAAAGTGAATAACCCACAACTATACTCCGGAGAATCTTCATTTTAAACGGTCGACCATGCGCGAGTTGTTGAACTTCTTTTCCGGATATTTCAACGTGCGCAAGTAGCTCCAATCCTCTTCGGGAATCACGACAGAAGCCACCAGAAAATCCGTCACTCATGTTTTTCATGGAATACGTCATGTTTCTGAGTTCAAGATAACTTGTTTTTTACTGATGTTTTGTGTATTTTTGGGTATGTTTCTTCAGGGGTCGATCCTCTGATAGCAAAGAGAAATTCAGGGCTAAGAAATCACGAACGTTTATTTCACATAATAATCGCTCGCAAGCAAGATACAAACTAATTCAGAAACATTATATGTACCAGCACTGCGAATGAGAAGACCCGTGGTTCGAGCAAAGCGAGAACTGCACGAGTGTGGCGACTTTTGTTCAAATCCTTGTTTCGCAGTCCTCAAGAGACGGAGCGGCTCTTTCTGAACTCGTGACTGTCTCGCTCATGTGTGGGGAAGGCTCCCAATCTTGTAATTTTGCGTAGTGGAAACTTACGCACTACTCCAGTCCAGGGGAAAACGACAAATCTTCGTGGGTTTCACGTGATGTATGACGGCCTTCATGTTTTATGTTGTATGAGGGGGCAGTTATGTTAAATTCCTCTGTCTACTATTGAACTTTGGCCTCAACGACTGACTAAAGAGTCTGGTGTTTATAATCTTTAAAGGTTCCCACCACATCCAACACCAACCAAATAAGGGACAGCTTGTTGACTATGGAGCTCGCAGTAGTCGACGCAAAAGGACTGTTTTTCTCGTATAATCCTAAATCAATCAATATCAATGGGCTCGTTGTAAAACTATAACACGATTAATTGCAATTAATCCTTCTCTCTTACTTTAATTGTGTTGAAAACAAAACCTCACCAAGTGCTAACCAAGTGCTGAGCGATTTTTTGAGTATTAGAACGAGGCCAATATCAATTGAACCAGAAAAACAAACAATCGTAAAAAAAAAAAAAAAACTAATAATAATTTATTGTCTCAAATCTGCGGGTTTGTTAGTTTTGCTCTATAAATCGATTGGCTTTTGGAAAAGCAACGAGTAACGGTAACTTACGCAACGCTTTAACAAAAAAACGAGATGCGCGGATTATCGTGTAGTGACGTTGATGTTCTGAGTAATGGTGCCACGCTCTTGTTGCCATCAACCCCCTCCCCTCTATGATCCTAACAACCTACCACGACCACAACCATCACGTCCCTAACTTTTCTCCTCCGAGTTTTTAAACTGATTATGATAGTTTATGGTCAAAGGTGGACAGCTTTTGGCAGCGGGGTCAAATTGAGTCGTAAACCAATTTCCCATGGCGTACGATTTCGGAGTAAAATTGAGAAAAAAAACGGCTCATTCACGGCTGACTTTGAGAAAAATCGTCATTTCCGCGAATGAATCATTCGCCTATTTCATAATTCGGGCAGCGCTGTCGTTGGCCACTTGGGAACTAGCTCATGTGGGCAGTCTTCTATTAGTTTCTAATGGAAATCACCCACAACAACTGTTTCCAAAAATGGCCAACTGCAGCGCTGCCTGAATTATGATCAAGGCGAAGCAAAAAAAAAACACTAGCTCAAGGCTAAAATTTATAAAATTGCTGATTCACGGATGAAATCGAGAAAAAGCGGTGATAGCTGAACTTGGTAAAATGGTCAGTCATGGTTTATTCTGGAGACAACTTCGCCCCATAAAATGGATGAAAACTGCTAATTCATGGCTAAAAGTAAAGAATTCGCTATTTGTCGCCTACAATCAAGAATAAAGTTCATTTGCGGTCAAAATTGAAAAAATCTCAAATTATGATGGCTAAGTCTAGGGAAAATCACTAATTCGCGATTTAATATGAGACAAAACATAATTCACAGACATGGTGTAGAAAAAAGGCTAGTTTGCGGCTTAAATTAGGGGAAAGTGGTAATTTCACGCTATTTCAAAATAATTTTCCAGTTTATTAATAGAGAAAATGTTACGTCCTTTCCGGACCAAAATCAACGGGGAAAATAAAGAAACCATTAAAACCACATGAACTGGTGCTTATTTATTACTTTGCGAACGGGGGACACAAAACACACTACCAATTTCGTGCAAGGACAAGACTAGGGTTTCCTCTTTCCTGCCTAGGGACAGCACACTGATACATAACAGAAAAGAATATGGTCTTCCCATCAATCCACTTTTCTCCTTGACAGATTCCTGAAGACCGGGTCCCCTTCTGAGAATTGTCTTTTTGGCGCATTGTCAGACGCTTTTTCTAGCTGTTCTTCTTTGGGATGCAGCAAATCCAAAGCTGATCGTATAGTCTCCGGCCTAAAATGATTTCTGCAGGGCTCTTTCCTGATGACTCGGTCGGCGTGTTTCTTATAGACGCAAGAACAATCTGCTCATGCTCAGATCTACATCCTTGCCCTCTAGTTTTTTTTGGACCGGTTTTCACGGTCTGTACCATTCGTTCAGCCAAACCCTTGCTACTTGCTAGCTGGGTGATACGGTGATGTTCGTATGGGCTTTACGCCATTTGCACGGACGAAATTTTGGAATTCATTGGACGCAAATCCAGTTCCGTTGCCCGATACGATTGTTTCTGGCAAGCCTTGTGACGCGAATATTTTCCACAATACTTTGATCGTTACCTGAGCCGATGTTGATGCGACTCTGTTGTAGTTCAATTCATTTAGAAAATACGTCCTCGACGTACAGGTAAATTTGTCCCTGGAACGGTCCCAGATGGTCAATGTGGATTATGGGCCACGGAGTCTGAGGATCTGGCCACGAGCTTCTTTTCTCTGCTGGCGGCGCATTTCGAGTTTGTTGGCACCGTTTGACCAGTTTTTCAACGTCCTCGTCGAGGCCTGGTCACCAGACCTCGATTGGAGGATTGGCTTCGCGCAATCCTCTTCATTGCGCCGATGCCCGGATGACAATCACATGTAACTGTTGAAGTACCTTCTCTCTCAAAACCTTTGGAATGACTACTCGTCCTCCCACCACAGGATACAATCAATTAAAATTGACATTTTGTTCAGTCGATTAAAAAACGGTTTCAATGTCGGATTTTTCACCAGCGAGTCTTTGTCGTGACCACATAATAACCTGTCTTTTATTACCTTCTTAAGAATTTCGTCTCGATTAGTAGCTTTTTTACGTCACATCTTGTAACGGGTCGATCCATTATCCCTGGTGCCTCTTCCAGAAAGAAAACTTCCGGCAGGTCTGGAAGATCCCCCCCCCCTCTTTCAGGGGAAGTCGACTTAACGCGTCTGCATTGCTCATCTTTGACCCCGGGCGGTGAACTAATTCGTAGTTGTAGGCTGCAAGTTGAAGGCACCAACGTAAAATTCTTGGGTAGACCATGGTTGGGATTAATTTTGACGCGCCTAGTATACCCAACAATGGCTTGTGATCCGTCTAAATTCGGACGAAACGACCTGAAGTCAACTGATGAAATTTATTCACTCTAACCATTATCGCATACGCTTCTTTTTCCAACTGTGACCATCGCCGTTCGCTTGAACTCAGCGTTTTGGAGGCGAGTGCGATGGGTCGTTCCATTCCATTGTCATCCGTGATCGAAAGTACGCAACTCACACTGTACGGCAACGCATCACATGCAAGAGTTAAAGGTCTCTCTAACCCTAGTAGCACAAAATTCACGGCAACGTCATAGTTACGTTGCAAATTCACAACTGAGTCACAGCGAAATGGGACCGTAATGTGACGTTTCAGAGAGGTTGCAAAGTGACAAATACGATACAACGCGCTGACGTCGCAGAAAGGAAGTGATTAGTACGATACAACGCAATGTGAACACAACGTGGCTCCACAGAGGTTTTGGGACGTGAAGAATATGATATTATGTTGATGTGCATCGTATTTGTCACCTTTTAACCGCTCTGATACGTCACATTATGATCACATTGCATCGTGACTCAACTGTACAGATTCAAAAAAGTGAGAGGTTTGCAGAAAGCTTATCTAATACGCAAGTTTTTGTGACAATTTGCAGAGCGAAAAACAGTTCGATGGGAGTACAAAGTTTAACAGAGAGAGTTTAAGAAAATTAGCGTTTCTAGTGGTATTGGGCAAATAAGCACGATATGCGACCAGATAGCTTATTTCTCTGGCTTCCGGAATGTATTGGGTACATTTTTGGTAATGTTTAACACATGGTGAGGGGGGGGGGGCGAAACTGCACAAAAACTGGAATTGACGCAGCCTTCTCGGGCGTTATGTCTTGTAGGGGAAATTTGTGTTGCTGAGGTGACGATACCACGTACTTACATATGTTTAAATTTTCATATTTGCCGAGTCAACAATCATAGTACGCTAGTACATGTACGCTTACGAAGCAAACGGGCGAGAGGTCAAAATGTGTTTTTGTGTATCCAATTAATTTTTATATCGTGAACGTTATAATCCAGTGAGGGTGCGTTGTCTTCTCATCAATAAGTTGAAAGGTACGTACGTAACTTCAATGTTATGTAATCTCCTGCCTTCCTTTCGTGGGTCTTTTTATGTGGGGCTGAAGGTATATGACTGTTGGGCTATGTATGAGAGAATACTGTGCCAAAAACACTTCTTTTCTACACGAAACAAACGCATTTTTAACTAACAAGTTCACAGCCGTCATGCGTTTTGCCAATTTCAGAAAGGAACAGTTTGAAATTGCTCTTCGATGCTGTAAGTTTCACTTGTCCAAATTCCTGCGCCTGACATGGTGCAGTGCACGGCAGTTTGTTAACACGAGCTCAACATTCCTTAGGTAGTACAAACCGGGCAGATTCTGGGATTCACGCCAACAAGCAGTTGCTCATTTGCGTCAGGCGTGTCTGGCTAAGTTTGGAGCCTGGTGATCACTACACTCTACCAAGCCTTGAACAGTTCTCATCGGTCAAAACGCTTACGCTTGGCTTGCAACGCTGATCCGTTCGACGTGGCCAACTATTAAGTGTGAAGACCATTGAGGTGGGGGCATTATGTAAATTTTTCAAAGTTTCAGAGCCTTCCACAGCTTCGGCCCCAACACAGAGCAGAGGTGCGACGACGTGATCATCAGTCTTCTTTATCTGCCTCATCTGCTCATCCAACCGGATCTGAATGCTACACGTTTACGCACTTCGGAAGCTGCTTTGAAGGAGTAAAACCCACATCTTTTCTTCTAATAAAACAATGTTCATTTTTAAATAATTAATTTCTCAACGAGATGCTCAGAGAAAACCCTGAGACGCAATCATTTTAGTCCCAAATGACGTGCCCAAGCTCAGGGTTTTCTCGGAGAATCCAATTATTGCACCCTTTTAATCCCAGAAATGTGACAGATGCGACGTGACATCCCGTGGCGTCAAAAAGTGAGTCACAAGGAGTATATTGCTGCAACGTTGCGGTGACGTTACAAATGTAGGTCAGACGTCTCGTTGTGTCGTATTTGCCACGTCTCTGCGACGTAACGCTACATACGTCCCATTGTAACCTCAGTATGAAGTCACGATATGACCTCTCTGTGACGTCACAAAGGTAGTCACAGTGGGCGGACATATCTATACGTTGCAGCAACGTTAACAATATTAGTCACACGTCCCAATGTGACGTCACTGTGACTCTTCTGCAACGTAACCGTGCTATTAGGGAAATCATAATGAGCCAAAACAGTTTCAGTACTTAAGAGACAGCGTCGAAAGCTCGCTGCTCTTTAGCACCCCATTTCCATGAAGCTCCCTTGACTAAAAGTCGGTGTAGTAGCTCAGCTACGGCTGCTTTGTTTCTCAAAAAATGGTTATAAAAATCCACTAACCTTAAGAAACGCCTGCAGTTCTTGCTTGTTGGTCGGCGCTCTCGCTGACTTTACAACTTCCACTTTTTGTATATCTGTTTGAACTTCTTTTTCTGAAATTTGGAAGCCCAAAAAATTCTAATTGGTCGCTTTGAAGACACACTGGAGGCTTCTTCCACCACTGCGGACCACCCATAAAGAAAGAACATGTTCTTCGTCCTCCAGCTCTTTCTTTACCCGTACTAGTGATGCACCGAGACCGAGAAAAAGTATTGGTCTCGCAATCGAGACCGAGATCGAGATTGTACTTTCCGGGCCGAGACCGAGATCGAGACTGCATTTTCTGGACCGAGACTAAGGGTTAAAGCTTGAAGGGGACAGGTGTGCGTGACTTACATAAATTGTGTGAAGGTGGACTTTGAAAGATTTTGAAAAGAAAAAAAAAGGCAACAGACAGAAGAGGGGTCGAGGAACCATATGGTTCAAATCATCGATGATAGTAGCGAGGTATCGAAGATCACATCGCAGTGAGGGTGCTTCACTATGAACGCACCCTTAGTCTCGGTCTCGGTGTGATTCAAAAAGTACGATGCGTGTAGTGCCGATATAGATCTTTTTACACAACAAATGAACCCAATCTAATGCTACCCTCTCCGGAAACCGGTTTGGGTCTTTAGGCCGTACCGAAGACGGGCCCGAATTCGATTCGTTTCGTGCAGAAATAGCGTGCTTCTAATTTCTCAAGTTTGGAATACTGTGACCTACACACATAGCATCAAGCATTAAAGGGCGAAAACTCTCTCTTAGAATAACCCCCTCCCCACACGAGTTTTCAGCGATTTGACAAGACCTATAATAGCCTCCTGGGGTTAGTCCCATTTTTACGCCCATTCTTGGATCGGATGTAAACTTCTTCCCCTCTAAAGTGTAGCATTTTGACCTTACATAGCCCACAAAATGTGTACATATAGAGCCAAGGGCGGATCTGGGACCTCTTTCAAGGGGGTATTGATGGGTAGGTGGCGGGGGCGAACCGTTGGAGGAAGAAGGGTTTTGATCCCCCTCATCCACCTCCTGTCATTAAACCGAGACTTTCGAGACGAAACCGACTTTTTATGTACGAGACCGAGATCATCTTGCAATGAACCGTCAACAGCTTATCCAGGTCTGAAAACTTGCAGAATCGTGTCATGCATCGAAGCGCAACGATGTAATCCGAAATACTCTCGTCTGGGAGTTGATTTCTTTGAAAAAATTTGAAACACTCGACAATTTTATTATGATCCGGATAAAAGTGTTGAGTTAATTGTCCGATGAGGTTATCAAACTCCACTTCTCTGAGATCTTTCGGCGTGATCAGGGAACGAAGAATGGTCACTGTTTCTCCTCCCAGTAACGTTAGTAACACCTCCCGCTTCCGCTTCGGCTCCGTTATTTCGTTGGCCTCAAAGAAAAAAGATAACGTAATTGTGTCCCAAGATAATTCGGAATTTGACACAAAAGGAGGCATTCCTCCAATGAACGACATAGCCTTCGAGCACGTGGCTTCCGCCCCGGTTTTCGACATGGATTTTCACGAACTGATCTCAGCCCCGAATGTTCAAACGAGATTCGTTAAGCCTCGTCACTAATGTTACGTCCTTTCCGGACCAAAATCAATGGGGAAAATAAAGAAACCGTCAATACATGAACTGTTAATTATTTATTACTTTACGAACGAGGGACGCAAAACACAGTACCAAGTTCGTGCAAGGACAAGACTAGGTTTTTTTCTTTCCTGCCAAGGGACAGCACACTGATACATAGCAGAAAGAATAAGCGGCCTCATAGAGATTAGCACCCTGGGCTCCGGAAGGCGAAGGTCTGCCACTAAACACAACTCACATCAACCAAAAACAACCTATTCCATTATACGAAATGAGGAAATTCAGTCCCAAAAATCATAATATTTGACAACAATCATGACATTGTGGCCAACCCGTCGGATTCATTGGCGCAAAAACGTGCTGTACTGCCTCAAAACATAACTTATGTCCCCTTATCTGATTGACCGGTCGAACTCTGAAATATGTTGCCCCAGAATCTTATTTTTTGGCTATAAAATCAAAATTTCATCATGTAGCGAGCTTTCAGTTTCAAAAAATTTACTGTATGGCCGCAAAAATAGCGTGACTATACAAATTTCGCCTCTCATCTATATCGCAGTTAAGCTGCCTGTACTATCACCTTTAGGGTGGCCGCGCACTAGGCAGCCTAGCTGCGCAGCCAGGCTGCGGCAGCCAAAGCAGCCAAAGTGTGGGCAGCCAAATAGAGCAGCCGGATTCTAGTCAGTCGTTCGACTGACTCGTATTAAAATTCTATAAAATTCTAGTACCTGCCGCAGCCAGGAAATCTTGGCTGCCTAGTGCGCGGGCACCCATAGGTTTCAATGTAATTAACTGGCTGCCGCAGCCTGGCTGCCACGGCCTAAGTGTGGGCAGCCAAATAGAGCAGCCAATTGAGCGGCCGGATTCTAGTCAGTCGTTCCCGAGATGGAAGTGGAAGAAGTAATTATTGTTTACGCTTTGTCTCGCAAAAAAAAGGTGGCTGCTTTGACCAGTGCGCGAGGTTTCGGGCAGCCACTTGACTTTTCTCATATCTCTTTCGATGCAGTTGAAATAATTCTAGTCGCTGCCGCAGCCAGGAAATCTTGGCTGCCTAGTGCGCGGGCACCCATAGGTTTCAATGCATTCAACTGATGGCTGCCGCAGCCAGGCTGCCTAGTGCGCGGGCACCCTTAGGCATCTTCAGAATGATTTGGAGCTATTAAAACACCTTTATTCAAACGAAGAAACATCTGATTTTTTTTACTCGACGCTCGACTCACAAATTGTTGTAGCCGGGTGAAAACGTTAAGCATCCATTCCTCGCATTTCCCTATCATCCAATCTCACGATACGATGAATTATTTAATATTTGTTCTCGTATCTTTACATTTACTATCGTTCTTGTACGGCGGAGTCACCACCGCAGAGTCATCGCGTACCCTGAAAAATATCGCGCGTCGCGTCGCAGCCAAATCATTCCATTCTCGTTCGTTGCCTTCATCGGGAGCTAAATTCTATAACTCGCGCTTTGCCATGAAGGGTGAATTTCCGTACGTTGTCCGTATTGATGCCAGTTTGAAGAAAGTCGGAAATGTTATATTCACCGGTGTCATAGTCTCTAGAACGCGAGTACTCACGTTATGCCAATATTTATCGAAAGAAGATGATCCCTCTCTGTACAACATTCGAGCTGGAGTTTATAACGTGTAAGACAATCCTTTATTATTCAATCTTACTTATAAAACGATGGATTGCGTAAGTTGTACCGCCCCTTCGAATTTTTCGTTTTTCGTCTAATTTCAAAAGAACGCAGAGGCCTTAATAAAGAGACCTTCTAGAAACAGCCAAAGTCACACGACTTTTTGACCAAATAGAGTTCAGTCAACAGTTCATCACTTGTATAGATTTATACGTTTTACGGCCAAACCAATCAGAATTTTAGGATAATTATACCATATTTTTTCTCAAATATTTAGGTTCTGAGGCGAAATCGCCATTTTTCGTCCGTTTTATGAGGAAAATTTATGCTTCCAGTCGATATGTTGTCTGTATTTGTTGAAAATGTTAATGGGTTTTAGCATTTGGGGGCGTATTGAAAAAAGGCCACTTCATGTTTATGATTACCGAGGATTACTCCTCTACCGGTTTCTAGCGGTGGTGCATATGAAGACCATCCATTGTTCACTTCAAAAAGAATCCTTTCATAAACCTGATTTTGTGTTTACAGGTCAAAAAACGACGGTGTCGCGTATAAAGCATCCGGTTTTGTTAGGCACCCTCGCTGCTCTGGGATCGGTGAAGACGACGTGATCTATGATTTAGGACTTTTGTTTACGCGAATTAACCTCAATAAATTCGCTCAACCCATGCGATTTCCAGAGAAGAATCTCGCAGTTGCAATTCGTTCATTGCTCGGTCAACACATTCAGAGCGGCCAATGTTCCATGGTTGGATGGGGACAGATTTTAAAAATTAGTGAAACGAACGTAAAATCGGCAAATGGTACAACAGCAAGTGGTAAGAAAAGTGTGACAAAAGCTCATTCACGCATGGAAAAGACCGGGTCCATCGTGATCAATTGCAAGGTTTTGAAACAATAATGTGTACTGTGTACTCTGGCAAGACTTTCTGTGGTCTAGCGAGACATCGTGACGGTCCCGGTAATGTCCAAGTGCCAGTTTGAACCCACTGTAAGGCGCTACAACTGTCTGGAAGTAAGAGGCACCTCTAAATCGATGAAATTGTAACATGTTTCTTTTTTTTCTGAATACTTTCAAACAACAACTAATTTTTTGAGGTTCCCTGTTCATTTCAAGTCGTACTGTCGTACTATAAATTTTCCATAACAACGCAAGGTTATAATAGTGATTAACATTCCTATGACGCTTCTAGTACAATATTATGTGGATGCAGACATCCTTGGAGTTGTGCCAACAGAAATACTATCTTTGAAGGAGTGCTTGGCCGTGATAAAAGCTATCAAACCTGTGAACTTCGATCTCATCAGGACAATCGAAAGGAGAGTTTTCATTTGTTCGTCGCCCGTAAGTACTGCTCAATATGAAATCTCGGTCAGCTACAAGGCAAACGGCTTCTTCCTGACCGAATGCTCACATAGTTACGATTACTATTTTCTGATTGTAAAATAAATTCAGGCTAATACCTCAATGCTGCCGCTGGAATCAAACGACGAGTCTTCAATAGTTATCTGTGGCAAACAAGTCGTTGCATTGGTTTCATCCACACATAAGTTCGAAGATCCGACAAAAAAAAATTCGACCCTACATATATCACTGCTGGTGAGCTTAGAAGATTACTGCGAACTGGAAAGAGAAGACGATAGCGGTACAGTGTGTAAAGACAAAAGTTTAAAAAGCAATTGCTCGATGAATGACACGAATGTGATCACTTATATCGTATTAATTATTTCATTTCACTTTTATTCTATTGTCTAATAAACTGCTTTTTCTCAACATGTTGAATCATGTCGACTCATTTTTAATGAACGCAGCACTTAGCCTGGGTACATGGGCGTAGCCAGCAGGGGGCAGGGGTGGGCAGTTGCCCTCCCCTAGAATCAAAAGCGCAGATCTGGCTTTCTTGTATTCCTCCCCATAAAACCAATTTTGCGGATTTTTCTCACTAAAAAAAAAATAACACATTTTCGCTTATCGGGTTAACCAAAAATAAAAAATTCGCCGATGATTGTTGCTGAAAAACCGATTTCAAGGGTAGTCTTAGCTTGGAAACCGATTTTTCACACTAAAATCCCATTTTCGCAGGTTCGACGCGCAATTTTCGTGTGTTTTTGGCTAGCTCAAATCGTATTTACCCCGCTGTGCCATCCAGACTTATGTTGGGAGAGGAAATGACAGCTCTGTTTGTCGTCTCAGGTATAAAATTCAAAGTTTAGCTCCAAAAGTATCACTTTCCCGGGGGGGGGGGGGGAGTTTCAGGTTTTCGACATAAAAATCCGAAATAGAAGGCTACAAACGACAGTTTTCCAGCAGATATTTATTTGTTGACGGATAGTGGCCGTTTCTGTGCAAATTTAGTCTCCGATGACCGCGAATTGACGCGATTCTAACCTCCAGATCCTGTTATAAGCCTGCTAAAAGGCAATGGTGCATCTGATATTTTCGCCAGTGAAGCTGGCCCACAGGCGTGGATCTAGTTTTTCTCAAGAGCAGTTGCACAGAGTTTTTTCCCCCCCATTTTACTCGCGAATGATTACTGTTTTTAGCCTCGAAATGACGTTCTCCTTAATTTTAGCTGAAACTGAGTGCTTTTTCTCAATTCTAATTCGAACTAGCCCATTTTCTTCATTTTAGCTGTGAAAAAATCTCAACAAAACCGTGAAATAACGCATTTTTGATTTACTATTTCAATTACGGCCAGCACTGGGCATCGCCTAACTGCAAATTGGTGCGTTCTGTCAATTTCAGCCGCAAAAAAAACAACAGTTTTTCCTCAATTTAACATGTGGATGAACGCTATTTCTCAATTTTAGCCACGAGAATTCCACCAATCAAGAACAAACGGCGATAATTTCGCCAATTCGTTTTTCCTGAATTCTAGCTGCAAATTAGTGCTTTTTCCTAAGTCTACCTTGAGCAATTCCTTCTCCCTTCAAATTTTAGCAGTGAAAAGGTTCACATAACCCGCGTGAGAGCGAATTTCATTAATTTTGACCCGGACGTGGCATCGCGAAACCTTGAAATGCGTATTTCCATCAATTTCACGGGCGAACGAACAATTTTCCGTAATTTTAGCCGTGAATAAGCATTTTTTTCAAAAATTTATGCGCTGAGTCATGCTCTTTCTCAATTTCACCCGCAAAATTGCTATATATATGTATAAAAACGGTAAATTAGCTCTTGCTCGCAATGTTTACCGATGTTTGAGAAACCACGAACTGGCGCCTTCTCTCAATTTTACCTGCGTGAATGAGCTCCATTTCTCAATTTTAGCCGTGAATTGGAGCTTTTCCTCAATTCCATCCGCAAATGAGTGATTTTTCTCAATTCTACATTGAACGAGCAATTTATTTTGTCAATTTTAGCTGTGAAAAGAGTTCTATAAACCGTGAATTAGCGCATTTTCTTAATTCCGCCCCGGACTTTGCATTGCGAAAGCGCAAATTGGAGTGTTTTCTCAATTTCAACCACGAGAGACTTATTTCTCAAGTTTAACGTGAACCAGCGCTATTTCTCAATTCTAGCCGTGAATGGGTGTTTTTCCTCGGTCTTAGCCGCAAAATGTCCTTTTCTAGATTTCATCCGCGAACGAGAACTTTTTCTCATGACGTGCGCCCCCCCCCCCCCACTGTGGATCCGTGCCTAGCTGGCTGCCCACACCTTGATCACGGGCTGGCTACGCCCCTGCCTGGGTACACACAACCCGCGCCGCCATCTGGTCTCGCTCAAAATCACCCGCCTCCACCATTTTGTTTTGCTTGTCGCTCGACCATCCCCCCTCCATAATTTAGTACCAATCGCAATCCAGTAAAATTTAGCCCAGCTAATTCAGTAATTTGGCTAGTTCTCTCGATCATAATGATGTGACTTCTTTCAAATGCTATCGCCTCAACGCCGACATCGTCGTCGCAATTCACGACGATACGTTAATTGTGAGGCCGACTTCCGCAGTGGCGGTAGAAGTGGGGTGCAGGGAGAGCGGATGTTCCCCCAGAATCACAAAAAAGAATGGGTTCACTTTAAATTCGCTTCTCTAAAAATTATCGATCAACAACAAATTAATAATAAGAGCGTATACAACTTCCTCTTTTTTCTGGCAGGCTTTTTTACACAGGGTGAGGCTAGAGCTAGAGCGACGACAGAGTTCATGGCGGAGAGGGGGTGAGAGTAACTGCGAATGGGTCAACAGTGCGAAATTTTGTTTTTGATGCAGCGAAACCCGCCAGAGCCGGACAGAGGAAATCGGTTTTTAATGAGCCAACGCCACGAAATCTTTTGTGGAGCCTCACCCACGAGATTAGTTTTGTGAATGAACCAGATCGGCGAAATTTCATTTATGGAGGAGCCATGGATGGTAATTTGCGGCCAAAATTGAGATACAGCTCTACAATTTGTGATTGAAATTGAGAAAAAACGCTAATCCGTGACTGAAATTTGAGAAAAGCGCTCAAATACGATCAACATTGCAAAAAAAAAAAACGCTGATTTACAGATGACATTGAGAACAGACGCTAAATTCACTCCTGAAATTGAGAAAAAGTGCTTTTCCGTAGCTAAAGTTGAGGAAAACGCAAATTCGCAGCTTAAATTGAGATGAAGCGCTACGATTTGCGGGTAGACAAGTTCAGAATACGTGCTAATTGACAGGTGAAGTTGGGAAAACGTCAACTCGCCGATTCTTGAGGCCTTTGCGGGTAAAACGCTACTGCATGGGTACAAATTAGATTAAAATTTTAGTTTAGATATAGCTGATAAAAATGCTAATTCACAGATATGATTAATAAAATGCGCCAATTCGATGTTAAATTTAATAAAAAGCGTTCATTGGCGGATTCTTGGGAAACTTCATGGCTTGAATTGTGAGCGCAATTTCGTGGCTAAAAGTTCATACAAAGCGCCTATTCAATGCTAAAATGGAGAAAAGCACTTATTCACAGCTAGAATTGAGAAAAATCGCTAGTATAATTGCAGAGAAAATTGAAAAAATGTCTTAATCCGGGGATGAATTTGAGAAAAGGAGCTAATTTACGGTCAAAACTGAATAAAGGCTCATTTTCACCTAAGATTGAGAAAGAAAGCACCAACGTGGAGTTGGCGAGGCAACTTCGTGACTAACGCTGTGATCGTTACTGTTGATTTGGCTCCTTTCGGCGTTATATAATTGGACTACGCCTTTGGACGACCCCTGGAAAATTTTCCTAGAAACAGGAATTTCATAAAGATGTAAATTCAGTGAATAATTCGGATTTTGTGGACCAAAAATTGTACGCATAGACATAAATGACTCCAAACACGATATTGTGGAGGGTGAGAAGGGGGAATTCGAACTGCTCAGATTCTTGCTCCCCCAATTCCGTTTGACTTCCGCCGCCACTGCAGACTTCAGATATTTTTCAGCGTTGATCTTGACTTAATACTGAACGGTGAATATCGGGAGGGAGAGTACTTTAGTAATTAAGGAAGTCGTAAAGATGTGTTTCTGAATACAGCCTTCTGGCCTGCCGCAAATTGAGCCTACGCGTGGGTCACTCAAGCTTAAAAAACAGTCGAAAATGGATAGTCTTGTTTAAACTTTTTTTTTAGCTTGGGTGACCCACGCATGGGCTCAATTTGCGGTGGGCCTTTGTCTGCGTTCTAAAATGGGAACCCACACCCACACAGCATCTCTCTTTTCGCCTTCACTATAGAATAATTTGGCGTGCAATAGAGAAGAAAAAAACAAAACATATGAACGCTAACAAAATTGTACTCGTGCTCCAAAATTTTTATTGAACTCAGAAAATTGTCAACGCTCAATCCTCGCGTTTCCACATCGACCAAACTACCCTGTTCTCGAAAACGACGAGTCGCGCATTCTTTCTTCAAGTGTCCTCCCATCAACTGTCGTTGTTGTAGGGCGGCGTCGCTGCCACGGCGTTGTCATACACTCCAAACATTGTATAGCGAGGATCAACGGGTCGAGAAAAGCGGTCAATCTTCTAGACAATGGCTGGTCCCAATGATTTTCACTCTTGCCTTCTCCAGGAGCTAAATTAATGAACACTCCCACTGACAAAAGGGGCGAATTTCTGTATGACGTCCGCATTGCGGCTGACTTATGATGAGCCCAGTGGGCAGGCCATATTTTCCTGGCGGCACAGTGCCTCGAACGTGAGTACTCGCCTTGTGTGATACGTTGCCCGAGTTCCCTGATGCCAGTGGGTGTCACACAGAAAAAAAGTCGCCCGACATGTTTCATCATTAGAATTGGTTTTTATACCTTGCAAAACAGTTCGCATTACTCATAATTTCAACCCAAAGGTCCGCATACTTTTTGAGTCTTTTTACTTTCATATTTTCTCAGTTTTTTGTTGTTTTTTTTTTTTTTTTTTTTTTTTTTTTTTTTTTTTTTTTTTTCATTTTCATTTCAACAGTCCAGATGATCCTTCCCCGGGGTATCGACAGAAGATGCCTATACCAGAACGAAGAATACGACTTCGATGTTATCTGTTCTGACCGGTGGATGCCTACACCGATTATCAAGCTACTGTTTTTAACCCACCCCCCTTCTCTGCAGACAATTGACATAACTCAGCCCATAAACCGACTAAAAGGCTACCAAATAGCGGAACTAAAGGTTTCATCATAATGAACACCTTGTATCCCAACGACGTAAGAAAGAATACAATTTGGAACCATTTTCTGCTTTAATTATTATTTGCCTATTACGTTTTTTTATGCTTATTATGCCTAATTATTATTTGCCCCAGATTACTGGGAAGTTGGGTTTCGAGCAAACAAAAACTCGACAAATCATTGTATGTATTTACAATTCAAACTCTCTAACTACGAATTTGTACACAGGCAAAAATCAAAAAAACTAAGTTGTGAGCTACAACCGGAATCAGTCGGTCCGCACTAGGTCAGCATGGAAAGCTCAAAGGAGATTATGACCGACCACCACTGACCACATTTTTTCAATTTTAATCAAGATTTTAGCGCATTTTTCTTATTTTAACTGGGAGAATCAGCGCTTTATCTCAATTTTTACCGCAAAGGGGCTTTCAAACATTTTAGCAGTGAACTATGTCGCGCTTTATCTCAATTTTAGACGCGGTAATATTAGCTGTTATATTAGTGTAATAATATTAGCTGTTTTAATCAATTTAGCCGCTAATTAACGCATTTCATCACTTCTTGCATCGATCACTCTGGTGTTATGCCTCGATGTTGCAAAAATCCTCGTACAGAAAATGAGTGCAACGTCGTTTCACTCATTGAGCCGTATGAATAAAAAAGAGCACGACCTTATGCTTGCATTTTTCTAGGCATGACCATAATTACGAATAAAAATCATAATTTTCATTCATAAGCAGATGAGCATAATTGAAGTATAAAGCTATGTCTCCACTTTTGCCTTTTCGCGTTCGTCAGTGGCATGCATCAGAGCGCACGGTGTGTTGAACGTGAGGAATGCGCTATTGCATGCCTCAAAAAGCTGAAAGGATATCAGAAATTGTTCGAATAGCTTAGACGCATGCGTTGTTGAAAGTTGAAGGGCAAGTTGAAAAGGCGTGTTGAATTGAAACAGGAAGACGAAAGCGCACAAGTGGAGACATAGCTTAAGATAATTTTCTTCTTTATTCATATGCCTCAATGTACTGTGAGTACATTGAAATCGCGAATAATTTTTTCGTGATTTTTCTTAATTTTAACTGCGAACTTACCAAAATCAGCACATTAGCTTTTTTCTAAAATTTATTCTTTAAATTGCATCAAGAAGCACCGAATTAGTTTTCCAATTTTAGACACGAACTGGTGCTTTTTATAAATTTTGTACTGAAAAAGTTTCCATAAAACATGAATTAGCACTTTTCTTAGTTTTACCCTCTGAGGCGTTGCATCAATAAACCACGAATTGAATTTTTTCTTGATTTTACCCGCAAATGTTTTGTATTTCTGACTAGCTACGCCCATGGAAAGAGCCCTTTTTCTTTATTTGAGCAGTGAAAAAGTCTTAATAAACGGTTAATTAGCTGTTTTTCTTATTTTTGTCCTCAAACATCAAGAAGCTGTGAAACGATGATTTTTCTCCATTTTAGCCGCAAATTTGCGCTAGTTTTCAACTTTCAACTTTAACCTTTGAAAAGTGTCTGATTATTGTCAATTTCAACAGTGAATGAGCGCTTTTTCTGAAGTTTAGCCGCGAATTACAGCGCATTCTGAAGAAAGAGCCTGTTAATTGTAGTCCTGGACTACCCCCAACATCACTTTTTCCCCCAAGCACTTTTTCTTAATTTCGGAAATGGCGCTTGTTCTAAATTTAGAAACCTAAGGTTGAGAGTGAGCTATTTATTCCCTTTAATATAGCACTGAAATTTATATGCGGTTGAGGGATGGTGTAATATCGTTTATACTGTCTATTTTCACTCTTGCTACTAGCCACAGTCGCAGTTGCCACAACCAACCGATATCTGGCCTGCACCGGTGCCACGATGACGCTCTTGGGAGACCATTGTTTTGAGAAACAATGGCCCTGGGTTGGCTTTAGCTATGCTCATTCCTACCTCCGCGTCTCCCAAGAGCGTCACCGTGGCGCAATTGGGCAGTGCATTGGAATAGCGTGCCAGAGGTTGCGAGTTCCAATGCCGCCGGGGAGCCAATTTTTTCTCGAAGCTCGAATTGTGTTAAGCTGCGTTTACATTTGAGAGTTTTTAGCTTTCGAGAATACTCTCGAGAGCTTAACTCGCTATTCTAAACGGACCAGAGAGTTCTCCCCCCTGCCGCCTGCCCTTACCTGGCACTCTCAGAGAGTTCAACTCTCGATATTTACAATCACGTGTAATAGCACCATTAGGCTTCACCTTTCCAAGTCGACCGAATATCAACGGTTTGATCAATTCATCACTTCAATTCAAATAAAAGAGTCCCATAAAACTTTTTTATTATTATTATTTGAAAAAACGGGGAGGAAAGCCCAGAAGAAACTATCTCCCACCAACTCGACCTATAAGATCTACTGTGGTGTCCGATCAGGTTGCCCTGCGAAAGGAAGACGCTAGTTTTCAAGCGTCCTCCACCACCACTCCTTGACGAAGTTGAGGATGTTCCCCAAAGCCATCCTGGAGATGTCCTCCGGTTGAAGCACATCACATCGAAGATGGTGAAAACATAACCGCCCCAGAGCCTTACACTCACACAGTGCGTGCTCTGCTGTTTCCACGGCCAAGTCGCAGAATCTGCAAAAAATGTCCTCGTCAGACTTCTCCATTAGTCTGAGAGTATATCCAAGGGCACAATGTCCCGTTAGCAGTCCGACCAAGATCCTATAAGGTCTCCCCGACTCAGAGAGATCAGGCCCTTCTCCGATCGTCCCTTTGGGGTGACATAGAGGTTGGCCTGCCTGAGCCTGGTTGTCTAACCCAGTGTTCACGATGTCTCTCGTCAACCACGCCTGCACCTGCCTCTTCGAGAAGGACTTCGTGACCCCGAGACATGGCTCCGGGCCCACGTACGGCATCTCTGATCCGTGAAAACGTTATAGTTCTCTAAGTATAAAACCAATCGTTTTAGTCAATTGTTGTTTCGGGGATGGTGGGGAAGTCCTTTCCAATTGTATAATATTATTTAGCAGGAAACGTTCCCCATAAGAAAAGCGTACGCCAGGGGTGGCCAACCCAGGGCCCGCGGGCCAGAAGTTGCCCGCTGAGTCTTTCACAAAGGCCCGCCCATGGCCTAAAGAGGTAAATTATAATTTTTAATGTTGAATTTCGCCGCCTCTCGGATTTTTGTGCAAATGGAAAACATTACAATTCGCGCCTCCTCATGAGCGGCTAATTATCATCGCTAAGTGTCCCCTTTTTCTTGACCAAAATTGAAAATAACGCTAATATGAGGCTAATTCACGGCTGTAATTATTGAGAAAAATAACTGATTCGCAGTCAGAAGTGAAAAAAAGTGCTAAATCACGAACCAAGTTAAGAAAACTATTAGCGAGATAAAACGTTACTTCACGGCTTAAATTAAGAAAAAGCTCTAAAAACACGTATTCACTGCAAAATTCAGATAAATCGCTAATTCACGGCTAAAAGACTAAAAAATCGCGAATTCGCGGCTTAAAATTGAGAAAAATTGCTAATTCATCGATAAAATTGGGAAGAAGCGCTAAAGTAAAAAAAAAAAAAAAAAAAACGCTAATCCACAGATTAAATCAAGAAAACGTCAATTCGCGGCTTCTAAAGGTAAATTTGTGCCAGAAAGTGAAAAAATCGCTGTTCCGCGGCCAAATTTCAGAAAAAGCGTTAGGTGATTCGCGGCGAAAGTTGGGGAAGCTCTAATTCGTTGATGAAACGTAGAAAAATCCATAATTAGCGACTAAAATGAGGAAAAACACGAATTTTGGAAAATTGCTAAATCAGGAAAAACACGAATTCTGAAAATTATGAAAAATCGGTAAAATGACAAAAAATCGTTAATTGAATAAATCAATTTGGAGCAATCGGTCATTCACTGATGAAATTGAGAAGAAGCGCAGGCGTGTGGAAAAAAAACGCTAATTTGCGGTTGAAAAGAAAAAATCTCGCATAGCGGCTTCTGAAGGTGACTACATGGCTGAAAGTAAACAAAATCACTAATCCACGGCTAAATGAGGGTAATGCGCTAATTCGCGGTTAAAATTCAGAATAAGCGTTAATTCGGAGAGAAAATTGGGAAACAATACTCTCGCTAGGAGGCTAAAATTACAGTTGAAACGCTAATTCACGGCTGAAGTCAAGATAAATGGCTATTTATTGGGTTAAATTGAAAAACATAAATTTGCTATTCCACGGAAATAAATTGGCAAGTCGCGGCTTGAAGAGGGCCCTTCGTGGCTATAAAATCAGACAAGAAAGCGCTAATTCACGAGTAAAATCTCTCATTAGCTGCTAAAATCAGGAAAAACACAAATTTATTGCAAGAAAAATTGCTAATTCCGGCTGAAACGGAGATAAATCGCTAATTCGTGGCTAAAATGGAGAAAAATTGCCGTTCATGAGGGCATGAACGGTTGAATTCGATCCAAAATCATGAGAACATTCTGGAACGAGCCCCCGGCTGTAATAACAAACTGCTGGCTTTTAATTGCAAGTTCTCTACCTTCTTAGCTTACATGTGAAATCACCTTGACGTCCTCAGAATGATTTCGAGAGAACGCCATTCAAACAACGAAACATATGTCCACTTTTATTTTTACTCAACGCTTGACTCTCAATTTTAAATCGCCGTGTAAAAATGTCCAGCTTTCAATTTTCACGTTTCCACATCGACCAATCTACGAGTACGATGAGTCCCACTTTTTTCACCCTCTTATCTTTTCATTTCCTGTCGCCCTTGTACGGCGTCGCCACTGCCACAGAGTCGTTACACACTTTGAAAACGACCGAGAAGCTACGTCGAAACGAACGATCATCAACCGGACGACAGGTGACGGTCAACTCGTTCCACTCTGCCTCGTTGCTTTCTCCTGGAGCCAAATTACAGAACTCCCGCTATGCCCAAAGGGGTGAATTCCCGTATGTTGTCCGCATTGAAGAAGAAGACGACGACGACGATGACGACGACGAGGGCACTGATGTTTATACCGGCGGCATGGTGTCTCGAACGCGAGTACTAACCTTGTGCAGCAAACTACTTGCACATTACAATGTCAGAAGATTTGATCACGCTATGAAGTCGCCCGATCAATTCAACATTCTAGTGGGCTACTACAACGTGTAAGGCGCACGAGATTATTCATGATGTGAAATCTAAATTTTACTTTTGGAAAACTTTTCGTTCATAAAACCAACTTTTATGTTTTACAGTTCAAAAAACGACGGTATCTCGTATAAAGCGTCGGGCTTGATTGTGCACCCTCGCTGTTCAGTCAGCTCCGACGGATACTTTATTCACGATCTGGGACTATTGTTCACGCGAATCAAGCTCAATAAATTCGCTCAACCGATTCCCTTTCCTGCAAAGAACTTCGTATCAGCAATTCGGTCGTTGCTGCACGAGTACTCGTGGAAGAAATGCTCAATGGTTGGATGGGGGCCGATCAACGTGGAAAAAGCTCGAAAAAGCAACATAGGAAAAAAATGTAATCGATCGATGAAGTCTATTCACATTGTACGGCAGTCGGAACCGTGGTGATTACTTTTGTTTTTTTGTTTGTGCTCTCACGAGCAATCGCGACGGTTTCGGCGATGTTCATTAGCGGGTGTGGACCCTGTGAAGCGGTACAATCGTCTGGGAACGGGAAACAGCTTCTGAAGCGTTTAAAAATCTCGAATTGTAGTATTTTTTTCTGAGTGACTTTTGCTATAACACATTTTCCGAGTGTTCCTTTTCATTCGTTCCCACTCGAATATGCCGACATTGATGCATTAATAGTATAATCTTAATGACTATTGCAGTAGCCTTTGTGGATGCGCAAATCCTTGGAGTGGTGACTATAAGACTAGCTCATCTACAGGATTGCATGAATAATCTTAAACTTAATGAAACCGTCAACTTTCGTCTCATCGGGCTTCTTAAAAAGAGGATGTTTGTTTGCTCAACATCGGTAAGTAGCGCTCAAGGTAGTCTCGGTCAGGTACGAAGCAAACGTTCTCTTCCTGACGCATTAAAAATGTGTTTTATCTTACATTTATCATTGTAAAATATGTCAGGCTCCTGGATTTTCCTACCCAAGGGAAGACAACGACGAAAGCTCCCTGGTTATATGTGGCCAACAAGTCGTCGCTTTGCTTTCTACAATTATAACGTTCAATTCTACCCAAGAAAACGGACCCGCGGATACGCCACTGCTCGTGAGTTTAGAGCATTACTGCGAACTGGAACACAAAGACGGCAATAGTTCAATTTGTGTAGCTAAATCACCAATGAATTACACAGGGGTCACTTACATGATGTCAATTACAATTTTATTTTGGTCTATTCTCTAATTTTTTTTTTTTTTATCTCGAGTGTAAATTCGTTTTGATTGAACGCAGCTCTTAGTTTAGTCGTAAACTCAAGAGGCTTTGATTGGTGGTAGCTAGGGCTTAACATCAGGAACTCCGATTCCGAAAACTGCAGAAATTAAACGTGTCCTACTGATAAATAATTATTCGTCCCTGATGAGAGAATGGCTATTTTCAAGGTAATCAGAACAGTTTAATAACAGCTAGAGAGCTTTACTTCAAGTTAACCGTGATAATAAAAATAACTAACTGTGTTTGTCCTTCATTTTAACTGCAAAATAGCTCAAACAGCGCTTTTTCTCCATCTTGTCCGTGAAATTGTCGAACTCACGCTTTTCTCCATCTTCGTTATTGATCACGAAAAAGCTAAAATCACGCTTCTACTCAATTTTAACTGTCAATTAGGCCAAATGGCGATGTTCTCCATCCCAAACTTGAAATTAGCAAGAATCATGGTTGGACTCCAATTTAACCGGGAAATAATCGCGGTTTGACACCCATCCCGACCGTGAATAGGCCAAAATAGAGGGTGTCGGGTCGTTAGCGCGTGTAAAAATAAATGTATCAGATTTTACTCGCTGAACAACCAATTTCAGGGATTTTTGTTGCCAACAAACCAATTTCGCCGGGTGACCCAAGTAAGGGTCGGTCTCTGAATTGGGTCGCGCCCGGCGAAATTGGTTTGACGGCATCGAAAATCACCGAAAAATAATACGCGAAAAACCACCACCTTGGGCAAAATTACCCGAAAAGTCACGCCAAGGGCAAAAATTTACACGAAATTAGGGTGAAAAACTGTTTCGAAACGGACGCAGCACACCATGGGAAAAATTTACGTCAATGCCCGGCATTAGTGGGCAAAACACAACATTCGGGGAAGAAATCACGTACACCGCCCCTTTCAAGGCAAAATTATAAGTGAAACGCTTCACCAAGGGCAACTTTATCATGAAATTGTTCACTTCATTGAAAAAAAAAATTGTCAGTTTCACGACGAAATAGCCAATGAGTGGTTTTTTCTCGCAAATAAGGAAAAAAATTCAATTTTTCGGTTTAAAGGAGTCAGTTTAATGAGTAAATCGTCAGTTTTATAAGGAATTGTCAATTTTATGAAAAAATTGTCATTTTATTTATTTGTTTTATTTGATCGCACTACTAAATTATTATTGAGGTAAAAACACTTCGAAATTGTCATTTTACTTCCATGTTTTCGTGAATTTCAATTTTACAAAAAAATCGTCAGTTTGATTAGGAAATGGTGAATTTCAAAAGGTATCGTATCTAGGATTTATTAATTTTATGAGGAAAATAACTGCTGTTTTTTTTTTTTTTTCAAGCAAATTGTCAATTTTCTAAGAAAATTTGCAATATTATACTATAATAGTCAAACTTATGGAATTCTTTTAAATTTTATGAGAAAATTTTTAATTTTATAAGGAAATTGTCAGTTTTTTTAGAAATTAGTAAAATTATATTAGGAAACTGCCATTTTGTGAGAAAATTGATATTTTTAAAGCTGATGGTTTCCAATGTCATGAAAAAATTGTCCATTTGAAGCGAAATGGTTACTTTTATGAGGAAATTGTAATCTATCCTCATCAGTTTTATTTTTGGTCACTCAACTCGTCCAACTTTAGCAGCAATTGTGCTTTCGGTGATTATTGTTAATACGTACAGTAATTAGCTAACATTTTGGCTTTGAACTTGCAATTTCACGGGTAAATTGTCAATTTTATGAGGACATTGTCAAGTTATGGATTTTATTTCCAGCAAACCGATTTCGCTGGACGGGTGGCCCTTTTTCAAAAAACGATTACGCTGATATTTCGCACTAATAACCGATTTTAGCTGGTTTGAATACATTGTTTAAAACGTCTTCAGGCCCCTTGCGCTAGAAAGTCTTATGGTGGGAGGGGATATACCAGCTCCTCCAGTCGGTGTCCTTCTTCTATGTCCAAGAGGATGCTACGCGCTCGTGATTGAGAAGTGCAACTTGGCAGTTTACAGTTTTACAGGCCTGTGTGAGTTCCTCACGATAAACTATTCGTTTCGACTCTCGACGATGGATGGGCCCAGATTGAGGGACTAAATTACGGCAGTTTGCCGTCTCAGGGGACCAAAATCCAAGGTTTAGCTCCAAAAGTACCACTTTATAAAGGAAAAAGGGGGTGCGTCTAACTGCGCCCCGTTACAAGTGCGCCACAGTTCAACTACGCCACATTCAAGCTTGCCTCACCGTGATAACTGACTGATAACGTTATCACGTGCAACTATTATGATCTATGACATCTCAGGAGAGCGAATGTGAGTGCTACAAGACATCGTTGTCGTACCAAATTCTATTGAAATATTGATGACTACCGGCGTTTGTTAGTGTTCCTAAACCTACAGCTCTTTCTCTAGAGCGCTCTCTTCCTCATCTTTGCACGGGCTCCCTTTAACGAAAATTCAATAAATTCACCAATCGTATCTCCAATCTAAAAAAAAACACTGATAACACGGTCCTTGCGTCATTCGGTTTTATTTGAAATACTATTAGTATGATTTCAATGTTATTAAAGTTCGCTTAGCTTCGCGTGGACTACCATACCATGTGGAAAAGGAAAAATATTATGGAGCACTTACCAAACAAAGCCACACGCATGCGCTCGAGTGGGATCATTTTTTTGTGTGACCTTGTGTCACACTTGAACGTGATAACCTTATCACCCTGTTATCACGTTGTGGCGCAGGTATGTCGGGTGTGTTTCGGGTAAGTCCCAGTGGATAATTGGCGATTGTCGCTAAGGAAGACGCTGTCTGCCGGTCATAGAGAAACTAGTGATACCGATAGTGTAAGCGGTATGTTAAATTTTGGATTATTTTCACGTCATTTTCATTCTTTTTTTGCCATTACAACTCGTGGAAAAGTGTGTACATTTTTTAATTACGCTAAGGTCGACTAATAGGGCTCGGTATTACATTAGTGCGAGTTGTTAATAAGGGTGCCACTGGTTACTCAAAAATATTATGGAAATGCACTTCACGCGAGCGTACGCGGACGCGACGGGGGAGTCAGACCTACGGGAACCGCTCAACAACAGAGTCAACGGAGCCACAGCGAACGGCCGGAGACCGGCGATCAGCAATTGAATGGCGTCTGGGCACAACAGAGAAAAGACCGGTGCTCGCTCGTTTTCTCATGTTGCCCTCTGAAACGTCCCTTCTTCCTCATTGTTTTATCCATTTCTAGCGTTGCCGCCGACGACACGACTTTCCCCGAGCTCGTGTGCTGGCTCAAAAACTACCTGGGGTGTTCTCCCAGGTAGTGCGCGCTACGGACACGATTTTTTCATTGCGCGCTAACGGCACGCAATCGAAGTAGTGCTCCGGAATAGCCAAAATTGAAAGTCGTCCATGCCCGCGAAGTAGATGGTTGTTTTACTAGCCAAATCACGCTTGGACTCAAATATCCCAAACTGTTTTTTTTCTCTCAATTTTATTGTGATGTAGCCTAAATCACGCTCATCCAAATTCAAATTTTTCTCCATCTCAACCTCGAAATTGCTCACATCACGCGTTTTCTTAATCTTCACGTTTAAAAAGGACCGTTTTAACGTTATCAACGATTTTCTAATCGCCAACTTGGGTCCAGTGCCACGGCTTTAAGGGAGAAGGGGGGCGAGAAGGGCGACCATCCGAGGGCACCGTGCCCTCAGTAATTATGAAAGGGGGGGGAGGGGGACGAGAAAAAATGACCAAAGAAGAGCGTTAGGGCGCGCAGAGAACTAATAATACACAGCAGATCAGATAGTTATTGGGACTGTAGGTACCAAGTAAATCGATGGAATATGTGAATGGTTTTTTATTTAATTTTTTAGATTATTTAATTTCGACTGCCGTTCAAACGTTCCAAGTTTTAGCCCCAAAGTTGCCTTCAGATGCCCTGGATTGGCGTATTTTCAATTACAGCCGAAAATTCGATTTTTGCCCAGTCTAGGCGCGAATTACAGTTTCTAAATTTTGGTCTGGAAGTTTCAACGAGATACCACGATTGAAAGCTTTTTCACGGCAATATTATCAGTGCTTTTTCAAAACTTTTTGCAGCGTACTTGCCCCAGGAGCAGCATTTAAGTGCTTAAAGCCCTAAAAAAAAAGCAGGGGATAAGCGAATTTCCTCCAATTAAGATAAATAATAGCTACTTCGCGGCTAAAGTTTCCTTGAAGCATCCGCGGATAAAGTGTAGAAAAAGCGCCAATTACAGGCTAGAAATAATGTCGGCTTTTGAAGATGGCTCTAACTGAGGAAAATCGCTAATTCACAGAAAAGCGAAAAAAATTGCAGCTAAAATTAGGAAAAGGTGCTAATTCAATGGATGGAATTGAGACAAACCTGTCACTAGCGGCTAAAATCAGGAAAAATGCAAATAACTTTATGAATTCAGAAAAATCGCTAATTTGCGGCTAAAAATGTGAACAAAATCCAATTCTAACATGCATGCAAACGCTAATTGGAGAAAACGTCAATTCGCGGCTTCTGAAGGTATCTTTCATGCCGAAAAGTGAGTAAAAACACCAAAAAAGACGGGTTAGCAGGTAATTCGCGGCGAAAATTGGGGAAATATCTAATTCGTGGCTGAAACGTCGAAAAATTGCTCATGGATGGGGGGGGGGGTAAATTTGAGAAAATAAGATAATTCACATTAACTTGAGAAAATGGTTAGCCGCAGTGCAATTTGGGAAAAAACGCAAATTGTATAGCAAACATTAAGAAAAATCGCTAACTCGCGGCCACAATGGGTAAATACCGCAAAATCGAGTAGGGATGGACTCCCGAAACCGGGCTTCGGGCCGGGCCTTTCATTTTATTTTCGGGTCGGGCTTCGGGCCGGGCCGAAGATTTTCTCGGGCCGGGCCGGGACGGGCTGAGGTTCGAAAAAAGTCCGAAAGCCCGAACATGCGCAATACAACAACAAATGTGTACGATTCCGTTGGTTGATCTTTTCTTTCTTCGAAGTACCCATGTTTCGTCGCATCTGGAGCTCATGGATCTTTATGAACAAATGGGGGGGGGTCGGATATGGGACCTCTTTGGTGGTGGGGGGTAATTGTAACTCCTCCCCCTCTCTCTTTACACCCTCCACCACCAACCCCGTTTGTTTACAGCGATTTGACCAGCTCTCAGGGAGGGTAATACTGCCGTTACCCCCCCCCCCTTTAGATCTGACAATAGGGAGGGGGTCCACTAATTGTGATTAGTGTAGAAAATAGAATTGCGCGTATTGTGATCAGAGGGAAAAGTATCACCAACTGCAGGCAATCCGCATCCGGTGAAGGAGCGAATTATAATTACTTGCAGTCGTTACTATTTAATACGTCATAAATCATAATAATAAAATATAAATCAATAGAATTAGTAAAAAATTAAAGTGTATTGAGCAACCTAAATAATTGAAAACCTCACTCCTCGTCAGTAATCTTCCGGTGAGGGGAGGGGGTATTTAAACCTCTCACCATCACCAAACTCCCACTACCAACCTTCACCGCGATCCCTACTTTTGGAACGATTTAACTGGCTCAATGGGGGGGGGGGGACGCATGTATTCATTCAAGTTGAAAAAGTCGGGCTAATCGGGCCCAGCTTCGGGCCGGGCCGAACCACTGAGAAAGTCGGGCCGGGCCGGGACCGACTCAAAGCACGGCCCGGCCCGGCCCGATTCCATCCCTAAATTCGCGGCTAAAATTGGGACAAATGCTTATTCACGTACAAAATGGAGACAAATATAGCTAATTTGCCGATTAAATTGAGAAGAAGCACTGACGTGTAGAAAAAACTCTAATTTGCGGTTAAAATACGGCTTATTCTGAACAGTGACTTTATGACGGCGCTGGTAAATGATTTTCCGAGGCGGCTAAAATGTCCAAGGCCGGCACTGCTCGGGTCAATCTATCTCGCGAGCTTTAAAGGCTGCGCCGGCGGCTGGTGGGGCGTTCCCTCGCGTTTGCCAGGGCAAAGACAAAGATGCATAACAAGTTTTGGTGGAGGGCCTGTGGAAACATCGTCTGATTTTCGTGATTGGTACCAAAACTAAACTTGGACATTTTCAGCGTCTTGGGGGGAGGGGGGATCAGTTCACAATAAGAGTCAATGAAGGCAGTAATTAATTCTTGTTTTTACGAACCAAAACTAGTGATCCTAAAGAGTTCAGTGCTTTACATTTCCAGTTGTTTTGAACCCACTTGAGAAGCACTGACGGCCCTCGTTTAGCTGGGGCAAGTTGGTATGGTCAATTAGGGTGGGGGGGGTGCCGATTTGCTCTTGATCCAAATCCAAGCATTACGAAGGGCATTCATTGCAACACCCGTCCCCCGCCGGACCATACCCAATCATCAAGGTTACGTTTCAAAAACGTCGCACTATGGACAGCTGCGGACTGCCGAAATCGCCCCCTCCGGAAGGATTTCTAGGTACGCCCCTGCATTGAACTAGCTGGCATGTTCAAGATTCAGGAATTAAGGAATGCATGATCGTGTGACTGGGCTGTTTAGAGGATGCAATCGATTTGGAGTGTAGGTATCAAAAGATGAATCAGTCTGGCAAGACGCAAAATAATTTTTCACTCAAACTCATGGCTCATTTTTTTTTTTTTATTATTGAATACAGAAAATTGTCAGCGCTCAATCCTCGCGTTTCCACATCGACCAATCTACCCTCAACTCGAAAACGATGAGTCCCACAATCTTTCTCCTCGCGTCTTCCCATCAATTGTCGTTCTTGCACGGCGGCGTCGCTGCCACGACGTCAACACGCGCACTCTTTTAAAACACTTTGGGAGGATCAGCAGGGTCGAGAAAAAGCGGTCATCATCGGAATGGCGAGTGACGACGACGAACTCACTCTCTTGCCTTCTCCAGGAGCTAAATTCGTGAACACCCGCACTGTCAAAAGGGGCGAATTTCCATATGCGTCCACATTGAGGCCGACCTTGATGATCCCGATGGGCAGGCCGTATTTACCGGGCGTTACAGTGCCTCGAACACGAGTACTCACCTTGTGTAGCACTTTGGCTGAGTTCCGTGTCAGCGGCGTCAGAAAAAAAGTCGTCCGACATATTCGCCGTTCGATTTAGGTTTTACAACGTTCAAAACTGTTAGTATTATTCATAATTTCAAAACATGGGTGCACATAGTTTTTAGGTCTTGTCAATTTTATATTGTCAAGTTCTTTTTTACTTATTCATTAACTGTCAGATGATCTGTCCCAGGGCATCGACTGAAGACGCCTTCCAAAACTAAGAAAATGACGTATTTTCATGCCTGCTATCAATATCATCTGATATCATGGTGTGTCTCGGAGGCATGGGACTATACATTCGTTAAAGCCGGATACACACATGCGGTACTTGCCAAATATTCAATCAATTTCTAGCAATTGTCTACAAACCAACCAGCTGAGAATTTCAAAAATGTGTTGCTCGTTACTTGGCAAGTACCGCATGTGTGTATCCGGCTTAAGACTGGTTTCTTCATTAATTATTTTTGCATTGATCGCCCGCATCTTCTTTGCATTTATGAATGCAGGGTGCTCTGATCAAACGAATAAACTGTTGCATCGCTCTTTTATATTGGGAAGTGAGTGCGGAGACGGCTGGTTTGCCAAGAGACAGTCAATTTGAACTGAAACTGGCAGGTTTGTTCCCTATTCGGATTTTCGGCAAATATTCGGGTACTTGCGTCGCAGATAGAGTTTGACATCATCCGTGTTAATTTTCCTTTGAACTGGAAAAGAACGAGACATTTCCTTTTGATTATCGTCCAGCAAATGACTTCATTTTCCCTTTTGCTTTGTTTTTTTTTTTCCTTTTGCCAACGCAGCACCATACAAACATCTTTAGAGGTCTTGACTTTTCTCGCTACCAATAAAAGAAACTCCTTTGGTGCGGACGACAGTTTAATCTCTTTTTCACCAATAACATTGGATTTCTTAATAGACCGTTTCTAGACCACAAACAGACCCCCCCCCCTACTCTACCACTTTCTCTCTTTGCATCGAACAAAGGTACATAAATGGACTAAAAACAAAACAAAAAAACTTGTTTTTCAATTGTTTTTCCTTTTTCCTGAGAGTTGTAAATCTTGTCAGAGGGAAAAATTAATCCCTTCTCTGTTTCCCAACTTTTTTATTTATTTTTATTTTTTTGGGAGTTACTATATTTCCGTCCAACGATTCACGCATTTTCTCTGATTCTCCCACTTCCACCCCGCGTTCTGCATTACCTCACAGACCTCAAAAAATTCGTAATTCCATTACTTTAGCCCGAGAGCCCCTCAAACCCAACCCCTCGCCCCACAGCTCATCACTCTCTCGTGGACTCATTTATTTTGCATTCTTTTAATTTCTCTTCTTTTAGATTGGGTGGGCGGCGAGGTGGGGGTAGCTTTAATTAAAAGTTAAATACGAATGAAAGAGCAAGATGAAAGATCGGTGAAGGATGGGACGGGTGAATTTCGTCTCTTTTCTGTTTATGATAATTAAAATTACAAAATTTGGAATAGAATGTCATTATTATATGGGAGCAATCGAGATAGCATTGAGCGATAGACAACAGTGAAGACTTTAATTAGGCGAGAAGATTAAAACCAACATTAGCATTACTGACCACTGTTCTTTTAATTTAAAGAACTGAAAAGATTTAGAATTTGTCTCCACCCCATTCTAAACCATCATTCTTTGTTTTCAAATACCGAAATGATGGTATATTTGAAAAGAAATCTCCGTCAGGTGAAGGGGCGACCATTATTTTTTCTCTCTCTCCCCTGGAATGACAAATATTTACAGTACCGACGAAAAATCGTTTATTATTTGAGCGAAAATTGGAAACAAATTGAATAAGGCGTCAGAAATATCGAGATAATAGTAAGTCAGGAGGGGGGAAAGCGTTACTTTTTTTTTACCCGCCATCTTTCCTTTATCACCCTTGTAATTTTCATTATAGGGGTTTTCTCTCACCCTGTGACGAAGTACATATATTGTGTATGGAGTTCGTGACCTTGAAAACTCCTCTCGCTCTAACCATTCCATCTATTCTCTCTTTTGATAAATGGGTTATTTGTCAGATTTCTTGCGACCTCTCACACAAGCTTCCCCAAGGCTATAGGCCGCTACACGACAAAAATGATGACTTGTTGGGTCAAACTCACACCCCATCACCGACCAGTCTTGTTATTCCATTTGACATACTACGTGCTGTAGAAAATAATCACGGGATCATCCAATAAGAATAGGCAGAAATCCCTAGCGGCCAGCATTATTTTCCTCCTTATTATTTTGATTTTATATGGAAGATGTTCACGAGAATAAATAAATACGTAACAACGCCTCCGTCAAATATTGACTGGATCCCCATCCCACGACATACAAAGTTGTAAGGTCCTTTCTAAACCACTGTGAAAACATGTTTTCACGCAATATGCTCCGAAAGTAGTCATTTTCTGTACCTACCCAAAAAAGTCTGCGAAGTTTACCATTACCGCTCAAAGACATTCGAAAAATTGTCTGTACTAGTCCGGAAAATATTTCCCGTCCTAGTACGGAAAGTACATGAATAGTAATAGTAATAATAGTTTATTGCAACACATTCGTCGTAATACAACTAGTGATGCACGAGACCGAGACCGAGACGAGACTTGAGGTGCACAATCCCCCCTCATACATCAGACCCTCCTTCTCATGCTTCGACTGGCAATGTTAGTTCAAAAAAAAAAAAAAAAAAAAAAAAAAAAAAAAAAATTGAAAGCGGTGTCGAGTTTGATGATAGCGGCCCAGGGGAGTTTCCAACGCAAAATTAGGGTTCCCATGCACTAAGCAGCCTGGCCGCGGCAGCCAGTTGGATGCTGTGCAGTTGGGCTTGTTCTAGTGGCTGCCCCAGCCTGGAAATCTTTGCTGCCTAGTGCGCGGGCACCCATAGGTTGCGTTGTATTTCCCCGGCCCCCCGGGAACCCTAACCCTTTTTTTTTATTACGATACGTAGGCATGAAGGAGCTTTTCACGAACGAGGCACGATGTTTGTGACACGAGACGAAGTCGAGTGCCATCATCGGTTGAGTTTGTAGTGCGATTATACGCCTCAAGATCGTACGCTTTTTTTTTTTACCTTCGATTGTTCAAAGCCTTTCAAAGCCAATTAGGTTCATAATTATTTAATTTAACGGTTCCGTAAAGTCTCCCATTTGCCACGCTACTTCATTTCAGAGAAATAAAAAAGAAGAAACAAAAGAACCGCGTAAGTTGAAAGCGGGCTTCCCTGCCTCAATTCTTCTACCAACTCACCAACATAATCAACTGACTTTGACCTTTTTGAAATATAATTTTTACGGTTCCACTCACCCTTCACCCATCATTCATCGTGCTTAAAGACCTACTTTACACACTCCGTGCGGTAAAGAGTAACTCTTTTACCGTGAACTCTATACCGCACGGCGTGTGTAAAGTAGGTCTTTACGCACGACGAACATCTACTCAAACACTTCTTTAAGCTGATGTTATCCGGACGACGATGGAAGGACATAGCCTAATAAGCTAAGCCGAACCCCACCCAGGTCCATTGTTTCTCGAAACTCTAGGCGTTTCTCCTGATCGGTAAACCACGCCAAATTTTATCTTATCTAGATGTTGTTAGTTGGATATAATGAATAATTTTGTCGCCAGTATTTTTAATTAATAAATTAATTAAACTGATGTTATCCGGACGACGATGGAAGGGCATAGCCCAACATGATTCGAGTTTCGAGAAAAAATGGCCTGGGGGTTCGGCTTAGCTTATCCCTCGGAGTACGACTCCCAAAGGCGTCTCCGTGGCGCAATTGGCAGCGTGCTGGACTGGTAATCCAGAGGTTGCGGGTTCAAATCCCGCCGGGGAGCCATTTATTCTCGAAACTCGAATCGTGTTGGGCTATGCCCTTCCATCGTCGTCCGGATAACATCAGTTTAATTAATTTATTAATTAAAAATACCGGCGACAGAATTATTCATTAATATCCATCTAACTTCTTTAAGAATGATCTTAGGAATAATAGATTATACGCCTAGGCAAGAAAGCGATTTTTTCGAGGCCGAAAGAAAAAATTTAACGGGTGAGGCGTAGCCCCCCCCCCCCCAAATCCCCAAAATCACTTTTTTGACGCGGTGTGTACAGAATTTTTTTAATAACATGGGCTGATTTTTTGGACCACGGCGATAAAGTGAGTGTTTTATCCCCTAGGCTCTAAAATAATCAGTTGTTTTAAAAAGAATAGTATCTTACATAATATAACGAGACACGTAAGTGCCATTTTACTTGCGAGTACGTTGTTTGGCTGGCGTGGCAAAGCCGAGTCGGCTAAATGAATACGAGCAAGTGAATTGAGTTATGCACGTTATTTTTCGCGAGACAAGTGAAATAATAGTATATTTTACTACATGTGAGGGAAGTGGAGTTTTACCTGCGAGTTGTGTTTGGCTCACGAGGCGGGGCCGAGTGAGCTAAGAACAACGAGCAGAGTGAAAGCTTCTTCCTCACGAGTTGTGGATATTATTTTTCGCACGACCAACAGGTTTAATTGTCTTTCCTGCAAGCGTTCGGAGGCAAGAGTACGCTAATTGAATACAGAACTTTTTTTCACTTACCTTCACTATAGTGAGGGAAAGCCATCCTGTTTCCTTCGCTTGCGAGGGAAATTGTGAAATTATTGGCATTCTGCCTTACTTTGCTTCACTAGTGAGTGAAAAAAAAAAATACTTTTTTCACCTAGCTCATCGTTTCAAGTAAAAATCAATTTACCTGTTGAGGTACCTGGCAAAGGGGAAGTATCACTTCCCTCCCTGTTCGTGCGAAAACCATCGTGTATAATTCTTCTAAGGAAAGAAGAAGAAATATGCGTGTTTCCAACGATAATGTTACAAAAAGTAAATTTTTCACTATTGTTTTATGTCATTTTGTGCGTTGGGGGGGGGGTATGTCCACCCCTTGGATCCACCACATCCCGGAGGCCAATATCACAATAGCCGTCTCGGCATGAAACAAGGTCATTTCATTGTTAAAATGTTGTGTATTCATAAATGAGCCATCATTTTTTTATTTTTTTTCATTCTTTTAATTCCGAGACCGAGACCAGTCTCGGTCTCGTCTCGAAAATAGCGGTCTCGGCTCGAGACCAGAAAACTTGGTCTCGGTCTCAGTCTCGCTCCAGAAATGATGGTTTCGTCTCGGTCTCGTGCATCACTAAATACAACGTCAGTAAATTCTTTCAACATACAGAACCAAAACTGCCAACGATGAATATAACGAGCCATTATAGATTCGCCAGGAAGAAATAGTCCAACGAATATGGCACAAAGTCAAAGAGGAGCCCCTGGACACGACTCCAGAGGCCCCACTCCGTACGGGTTGAAGTCTTGTGATCTGCCTAGGCGGCAACTTTCAGGTAAAAGCCATTCCTTGTGTCGCGTTGCATAGCCGTGCTGAGGGGGCAAAATCTGATGTCCATCAGCCAAGTTCCTGGTCTAACAGATCATCCTAAGAATGAACATGGCGACAAGAGTCTCCAGAGAGAGAATTCTTCACGATAAAGCTGTCTGCAGTAATAATTTGTATCTACACATCAGCTCATCAGACCACTGAAATTTGTTCAGTGCAGTCGTGCTCGGAGAAATCGTTCTATTCTACCGAATTTCGTTTATTAATTCATAGAAGCGGTATGTAAAATGTTCAAAGTGTCGGTTGTGGCGAAAAGATGAGGAGTTCTTGATCATGAAAAACAGACGCAGTTGTGTGGAAAGAAAGAACGATAGGTGGAAGGAGATCGCGGAAAAATTCGACATCATCGACTCATTCGCACTGACCCAAGCGTTATCGCTTCAGAGAGAAAGCTCGTCGTCTCAGGATTACGACTACCGGTCCGCCTCAGTTTCACTTCGTGCTATAGACTCACAATCAGATGCTATTGCCTATCTGATGTGTCCCGAAGTAACCGACAGGCAAAGAGGCAACTCCCAATAATAAGCAGCATACGCATAAGCAGCAGCGTGCGTTCTTTAGCTACAGGCTGTGGAATTCATTTGAAGCTCCAAGGTTAAGCATAACTCGAAGTGGTGAAACACTTTTTTTACGCTAACTCCAAGTTACCCGTAACTCAAACCTTAACTCTCGGTGGTGAAATCCGCCATTATCAGTTTATTATAAGCCCCAAAATATTGTAGGCTTAAAAGTAAAAAACGTAAATAAACTAAGAATGTTTTAACGTGTAATAAATGCGCTGGCGAAGATGTTTTTGAGACCACGCAAGTCACAACTCAGGGCAGACTTAGTTTTTGAACCAAGCATGAGTGTCAACCCCAATTTCTTGCTGAAGCCGATTTGGTAACTCTCGATAAATCTTTAGTGGTAAGTTTTCATTACACCGGTCAACTAAATTTGCCCATGCGGGGCAATTCGCATCTCCTGCGAGAAGCAAAACCAGGCGTCCGCCGTTGAGCGTCGAGTCGAAAATATTACCCGAGTCCGCGACGAGTTTTTCACCTTCGAAGATTCTCAAATGAATTTAAAATTATGAAATGAAATTAGGGCGGTGAATGTGAAGCCAGCGATAGACCGTCTTTTCTCGCCAGCCCACGTTTCTGGGATCTTTCCAGAGAAGTTTAACTTGGTCTTGAGTATCGCCCATCTTTCAGAGGGGACCGAGTTGACGCGTTTGAGTTGAATACCATGTTTAGCAACAGCCCGGAATGGAGTGCTCTGCCAGTAGGTTTGACCGTTCTTTTTTCACATGACAGTATAGAATTTGTCGTTGTTTTGATAGCCAAAAATGAATCCGACGTAATCATCATCAAGGGCCGAGTCAATGAAAAATGTGCCCTCGAAATCTACCCCTCCAAATGCGATCCGTTCAAATACAATCAGGCCCTATATTTTTTTATTAATTTTTAAAACTATTGGGTTGTGGGACCCATTTGAAATATGCTAGATAGACTGATGACGTAATAACAGTATTCGCGTGACCTTTACAATAGCTTCCCACAAATCAAACAATAGGACTTAAGAGAATGGGAAGGACAAGAAGGGGCAAGATGCAACGCATCCTTCCCATTCTCTTAAGTCCTATTGTTTGATTTGTGGGAAGCTATTGTGAAGGTCACGCGAATGCTGTTATTACGTCATCAGTGCAACCTCTGACCTACGTGTTGAATACGTTTTTCCAAACAGGAATCGTGGCGGATTCTCTTAAAATCGCACGGGTTATTCCTGTGCCTAAGAAGGGTCAAGCTGAATATTGCGATTTCCGCCTGATTTCCATTACTTGTGTGTTCCTGAAGGTCTTCGACCAAGGACCCAAGGACCAGTACGGTTTTCGGCTGGGTAAATCTACCTGATGGCTGCCTTGGGGGTTGGTGTGCCGCTGCCTTGAGGGTGCTGAAAGAAAGAACAAAACAGTCATACGGCTATTTGACCTGACCTGCGCGTTCGACACTATCGATCACAATATTTTATCCTCGAAACTCTTGTATACCTAGGATTTGATGGTTCGGTGGTCGCCACGGTTCCCTCGACGCTCTCAGGCTGGCGGCAGTCTGTGTCTTTCGCTGGACAACGTTCGGCCCTGTTTCCATGTTACCGGCTAAGTCCTCCTATTATCAGTCTGTTCGTTAACGATCTCCCGCACAACATCAATATTCTGCCAATTCTCAGACTATTCTATATGCCGTCGACGTCACGATTATTTTCTCCGGTTCATTGCTCGATGACGCTGTTTCCGTGGTCGACGGATCCACAGGGGTTGATCAGTGACTGGTATCTGTCAAATCGGCTCTTGCTAAATACATTCAAGACTGAAGACTTGATCGACCTCACCTGCAGCAACGTTAACAATAAAAGTGTGAGGTTCTTAGGGATAAATATCGACTCACGTTTGTCTGGTGTAGCTCATTTTGATGCCTTGTGCTCGACATTGTCAAGTTCCTTGTTCCTCTTGTGCCGGCTTTTTACTTTGCTGTCTAAGAGTGTTGTGAAGATGGTTTATTTTGCCATTTCCCATTCGAAAATGACGTATGGAATTTTTGTTTAGGGAAATTCAGCTCACAACTACAAGGTATTTAAACTTCAGAAGAAGGCCAACCGGGTGCTTGCCGGTCGACCTTTGTTCAGGGAGCTTGGAGTCCCCTCCATCTATGCGGTCTTCATTTTGGAACTTCTCTGCCTCACCAAGAGTCCATTGACACGGGGGCACAATTCTGTCTCACCAGCAAGGATATCCCACACGCAAAAGAGGTGATCTGGTCCCCGAGAAATGTCGCTTGGCCCGCTCCGAGACTCTCAACCCCCATGTGGTGGGGCCTCAATTATTTAACAAGCTACCAACCTGCCTACAAAATCTACCAGTGAAGGGCTTTCGAAGGCAGCTTAAGCAGCTTCTTCTTGACGTTGTGCTGACCTCGGTGGAAGCGTACAATTCTTCTATGGATCGCAGCTCGTTCTGACAATCCTATTTGTTCTTTTTATTATTTATTTATTTATTGTCCATTATTTTGCTGACGTTGTTTTACAACTTGTCGTTGTGCTAACAATAAATCTTTATTATTATTATTACCTCCCCCCACCCAAAACGCACAAAAATTACAACATTGCTCCTGGGCGTTCAGGAACCAAATGGCTCGAAATGAAACGGGGAATAAAAAATTAATCCATGTGCGTACAACAGACTCGTTTTGAGCAGGCGAACAGAAGTATTTTATTTCATATTTGTTCTCTCAGTCAATATTAAGAGTCAGGTGAGAGGCTGAAGCATTCGACGTATAGCTTGTGATGATGGAATGAAAAGGGTGGCAGCAGGAGAGGTGAAAAGCACTTTTCATTAAATTTACTAAAAGCTGGATAGCATAAAATAGGAGTGACTGAGATGGCTTCGTATAGAGAGGGGGTTGATGGGGTTTTAATAGGGCTTCAAAGTGAAGGGGTCTTTATCGAATACTGTAAAATGATTATGCTTTGAAGCCGTCATAGAGATTTGCTGGAAACGTTGAATACTCCCCGGTCTCGTGTTATGGCCATAGGGCATTCCCATTTTCCCGTACGTGATGGTGAGCATAGGATTGCAAAACTTTTGTATTGTGAACAACAAACGGTCTCCTATTTCTGTTCTCTCTGTGTTTTATTTGTTGAAAGTTTGACAGTTGAGCAGTCGCCAACCGATTCAGAAAGGTCAGTATTAGGGCAGGTCAAGATGATTTGAACGAGGAGGATGGGAACCAGCCTGAACTCGTTCGAGCATTATAATTTAATAAGTTTTCAAAATCTTCAGTTTTCATTGCCGATAATAACCATCAACTCAACCTCTAAACTCAATTTTTGGTCGCGAAACTTGTTAAAAGTGATTATTCAACTTTAGAATCAGACTATTCACCACCAAAATCAATCAACGTGCAATAGAGGCCCAATGATCGGCTGGATCACCGTGACGGGATGAGTGGCTTCCATCCCTAAAACTTACTATGTGGCTAAGAACCTGATGGCTACCCCCACCATGCCTATTGGCCACAAATCTGAAAAACGTGAACCAAAAGAACGAATTACAGTCATGGCACACGCAATTTTTTTTCACAGGACTTTTCACAATTAAAAACGTACGCCATGTGGGTACACTTGGCCTGCAAACGCTTTGCGACTCATTCAACAAAAATTAATGTTAAAGTCCTCGAGAATTACGTAACAATGCAAACTAACTGCTAATTAACTGTACGTAACTGCTATTGTTGTGTTTCCTCTTTGAATTTTCATGCTATACGGCCCAGACAAAAAATAAAACGAAATGACTCGCAAAAGTGAGTGCCTGATGAATGCGTTGGTAGCTGGCGATAGTAGGGCAAACAGCAGTTTTTTTTTACTTATTTTTTTTGAAACATCTACCTTTCCAACCTTTTCTTTCTTTCTTTCTTTCTTTCGGAAAGAGAGTGTCGTGTCCTATCGAAGTTGATTGAGCGGCGGAGGTGTGCGGTACGTAAGAAAGAGTGGGAAGTCGTTTCAGAAAATCCAAACGATGGCTTTATTGAAAACGGATAATGCTTAGGTATCCCATTCCCCCCCCCCCCAGCTTTATATTCTTTTCTCTTTCACCATTTCTCGCCACACCACCATCACCACTGTATCCACCCGACTGCCTTTTATGTTTCCTTATTAATGTCTCACTCCCAGCCTTCCACTGTGACACCGTCACTTCAAGTCAAGTAGCCTAATATTCAGTTGACTCGCGTCGGCGGCGGCTCTTTTTCGACCTCATTTCACTTTATTTCAAGAAAATGTTCTCTTCTCCTTTTTGTTTTCTAACGTTTATTACAATTGTCTCAACAATTTCACCAATGAGTAGCTGTGAGAGGGAGGGGGGAGGTGCGCTTTAAGCACAATTCATTTCACCTCTATCATAATAACATTGTGACCGATAATTCTTCAACAAATAAAGTCAAGGGCACCATAATAATGATATGTTTTTTTTTTACAACAATAAAAAGCTTGAATTATTTTTTGTAGTGGTTCAATCGTGGTCGCCAATAAATTTGGCTTTAAAAAGAAACCAATAACCTCCATATTCTCTTCTACAAACAAATGGCTTTGGAAAGCGATAAAAAAAAAGTGTGGGGTGGGGGTGAGGGAGAGCCGGCTGTTGTGATCTAGCCATGCAGAGAACTGGAAATCCGCAACTCATGCTATAAGAATCATAAATCCCTCAGCGTCCTTTATATTATTGTGATACGGCTTTCAAGATGGAATTGACTTCAAATGTTGCGACGAAACGACTTTTTATGGGTGGGGGGATTTATATTTTATGAGTATATTGGTTAAGAACTTAAGAGCACCTTTGGAGGAGTGGGCGAGTCAACAGAAGTTGTATGGAGTTCTGAGCGTTCATTAATAACGAAATGAAAAATTAATCAGAGCGTTTGACCCTTTCCCTCGTTGAAATTAGTTGAAAAGTCTGACTATACTTGTTTCCATATAGAAATAAAAAGCTCTTACTCGAGTGTTCTTCAACCACGTGAAGTCATGCACGATTTTTCAATTTTTTAAAAATAGGTTTACCCTTTCCCCATTTTTTCTGAATGAATAATATCGACAATTGTTAGGCCAATTTTCAACAACAAAATTGATCTCGTTTAAAGTTCATCGTGATTAGAAGCCAATAACGACCCTTATGAATTCTGATAATAACTGTTCACAATGTAATCGTGATTAGTTGTTGATCGTGGTTTAACAAGTTGGTGAAATCAGGCCTTAGTAGAGCTCATAAAAATTGACTCATTGTTTATTTATAATAAAATTCAACGCGAGATTCATGACAGGGCAAGCGCCTCACTTTCACTTCCATCATCCGTCTCTGTATAATTTCCTCTGTAAGAAAATGACCCTTCGCCCTTCTTTCCAACTTCAAAAGAGAAATAGGCGAGAATTTTACGGTCACTTTAAAAACATTGAAAGCGATAAATCTCACTCTCTCTCGTCGTTTTTCACTATTTTCGCATTCGATTGGAAGCTGAAGAGGGAGGGAATTAGGGTCACGAAGTCGTTTGAAATGGTTTTGATTGTGAAAAAAATCCCCAACTGCTCAATTTAAATTTCTTGGAATTGATACGTAACGCTGGAAAAATCTATAGTAAAACATAAAGACAAAATTCAATTGGCGGAAAATTAAAACAATGTTCACGTCAGTTGCAGCACTTCTACTGGAAGAGTCACCATCACCAGCAAAGTTGACGGCTGGTATAGAGTGGCTTGGGGGAGAAGAGTGGAACAAGAAATGAGAAATAATTGAAACGTAAAACTTCATTCTCCTACGCGATTCACGGTCGTGATTCCTGAAAAACCTTTCGAGCAATTTTCTAGTTGTCTGATTTCTCACTTGAATCGACAATCTCTTTTGAAGAAGAAGGAGGGGGGGTGGATCTTACTCATCACTTTTACTCGTTTCCCTTTGATATTGCTCGAACAAAGAGAATTAAATTGTGAGACATAGTTATTGTGGACATAGTTGAGTGACCCTCGTTATGAAAACGGAGTAAAATCATGAGTTCCAGAAAGTCCGGGGAAGTTCGAGAAAGAGAGAAAAATTAATATTGTTGCGGTTCTTTTCAGTTCAACTTTAGCGTTAATAAACTAGCTCGAAGGTTTACTTTGCGCAAAACTTACATGTATTCGAAGAAAGAAGACGAAGGCTAATTACGCGTTTGCCTGGGTTGTTCTAAAATTGTGTAAGTTATAAGGGAAGGTTCAGGGGGGGGGGGATGTATCCTTTTGAACTATGACGTGAAGTAACTCGTGTTTCAGGTTTTCAGGCGAAAATTAATTTACGGGCAACTGAGGCTATACAGTATACGGTTTGGCCTTTTAGCGGAAACTTGTTAAAGGTCCGGAGAAATCGTGAAATGGCGCTATAAGAGTCTTGAAAATAGAGTTGAATACTACAGCTCATTCAAAACTTGAAGTTGGACTATTTTGCTCTTACAACCACCTAATGTCACGGATTTGGCTCCTTCAAATTCCAATTTCACGAGTTTTGCTCTTTTAAAACCAAATTTAGCGAATTTGTCCCGTTCAAACGTCAATTTTGAGGATTTTCGCTAATAAAAAATCCAATTTCATGGATTTAGCTCTTTCTAAAATCATTTTCGCACGTTCGGTTCGTTCGAAAAACTAATTTAGCTCAAAACTTCGTGATTTCTGCTCTATCAAACTCCAACTCTACCGTAGATTTTCGGTCTAACATAACCTAATGTAACGGATTTGGCTCCTTCGGAACCCAATTTCGGAATCAACATCACTCTTCTTCAAATTAACCGAAAAATTCAACAGCGAAGGCTTAGAGGGATTAGAAATTAATTTGTTGCTTCAGCGCCTATTAGAAAATACATTAAAGCCTTCCGAAGCCAATCAATCCGAAATCAAAAACAATAAAGACCCCTGCGGTACACCACAGGATGGAGCAGGTTTCCGAATGGATACATCCGTTCGACCATTACGCCTTATTACCACTTCTTGCATTCTTTCACTTAAATAAGATCGGAACCATTTCAACGCTAGACCACTCATGCCCAATGCACCCACCTTCTACAAAAGAACATCGTTATCCAGAAGGTCAAAAGCTTTCGAGAGATCATACAATAGTGTCATTACAGACTTCTTATCGTCCACTCGACAATAAACTGTACGCAAAAATTCATACAGCGCCAGTCTCAGTTGACTTTCCATACCGAAAACCATGCTGACAAGGGTTGATCAACTTCCCCTCCTCTAGTAAAACAAAAAGTATCTCATACGCCAATCGTTCCAAAACTTTGGAAAAGGACGACAAAATTGAGATAGGCCGGAAATTGTAATATTCATCAGAATTTACCCTTTTACGAACTGGGACAACTTTTTATGATTTTAGGCTTCTCGGGGCCTCACAGTGAGCGACTGGGTTAACAATGAAGGTCAGTGGTGCTTTAAGATGAAAGTACAGGAATTTCATCAGGATCCGACGATCTCTTTCGACAAACTCTTCCAAGCGTCTTCCACAATTCCTCTGTCAATACATGTTTCTACTTGAAAACCTGATCAGGAAACTGAGGCTTTATAGGCTCATAAAAATGTGGATTCCACCGAAGGCGATGAACCAAAATGAGAGGCCCTCATAATATTCATTCAATAATCATTGATTCAGAACTGGTCTCATTCTAAGTCACAGTATATGAGCTCCAACAAAAAACTGGTTTTCTGACCGGTTTAACACTTTTATGTAGAATTCTGATTTCGCTTTGCTAATTAATTTATTCAAATTCTTCTTTTTCTTTCTATACTCGATCCAGTGATCCGCGAAATTCGTACGCTTGGCTCTTTGGAGTGACTTCAGAAGCGCCTGCTTCAATTCAAGTAGTTCCCGAGTCACCCAGCCCTTTCGTACCTCGGTATCTATATACCTAAAAACACTAGATCAAAAATGAACTTAAATTCTTCATAAAATATAACAAAATTGACGTTCATGCTGGAGTCATTACTTGATAAATCAAACCAATCCGCCTCACGGCAGAGAAACCTGAATATTTCTCTATTTTCAAGGAATTTTGTCAAAGTGGTCAGAGAAACGCCTATGTCATCAATGACAGTGGACGCTCCATCACCGCACTCGAAATTAGTGGCAAAAATATCTATTTGAGTCACTACGAAGATTTCCTACACCTTGTGAGCACATTTTTCACTACCTTTAAGCCTCGTTCGTTACGCTAGGAGTCTGTCAGACTCACAGAGACACAATTTTTTGCAATTTTGGCCACAGTGCGCTCCGTCCGGACTCCAGGGCTCTCTCTATTCCCTCCTCACTTAGTTGTCTTTGAGGTGCAGGAGCTCAAGAAATGTTCCTTGACTCTGAGCCTCCTCGATAAAAATAAATGATAAGAAAAAAACATCTTTGTGAGTCTCCGAGACTCACGCGCATTTTGAAATACAGTTCTCGTATGAGTACCACGGACTCACTTGCTCTTTCATTGGGAGTCTATCAGACTTACATGCTTTAATTAAGCAGGTGTCTGAGACGTGTGATGCAATTTTAATGGATTTGTTATCCATGATTGCATCGAGGAATGAATTTATAAAAAAGCTCGCCTTACAGCTGGTAAGGCCACGCAATTGCATCGGTTATAAAAAAAATTCATAATTCTTTTTCTAACTTTATCCGTGGAAAACTCCTATGAACGGCGAACCCACAGCCTCAAATGCAAACATGAAGGTGAGTCATGGATCAAAAACGGTAATGCACGAATTTACCTAGGAACATAGGCATAGCCAGAGGGGAGCAGGGCTAGGCAGCTGCCCTCCCCTAGACTCAAAAATGCAGATTCAGCGGGGCAGTTGCCCACCCCTAGATGCATTCTGATAGTAAAAATATTTCAGGATAATCACATTGTGCTTCGTCGGCGCTCACTAAAAAAATAACTTCACGGATTTCACTAATTAAAAAATAAATTTCAACGGGTTTTGTCGCTCACAAAACGGACATCGCAAGGGTGAAATAATTCAAAGACCAAATTCGCCGTTTTTTCGTCCTAGAATACCATTTTTGCAGACAAACGCGGATTCAGTATTTGCTCAAGAGAGGTGCTAGAGAAATGCTGTGGTTCGCTCTACTAAAACTGGTTTGACAGCCTTTTCACTGCCTAAAAATAGTTAAAACTAGATATTTACACTATAAAAACGGCTAAAGTCACGCCCAAAAAAACAAAACTGTCGATTCGCAATTTGAAAATGGCTAAAACTGGACTTCACGCGCCCTAAAAATTGGTGGCGACTGGTGAACTTCTGAAAATGCCTAAAAAGATCATGTCTACCACCCGAAAGTAGCTAAATCGACCATTCGTGCGCTAAAATTGATCAGACTGGCCATTCTTGAGCCAAATATGACCATAAGCGCGCTTTTGGTTTGACGGACTAATCAAGCTCTGAAAACGGCAAAAATGACTTCACGTGTCCTGGAAATGCCTAAAAAGATGATTCCTTCCCTTAAAATGTCAAAATCGACAATTTGCGCACCAGGAATGGTCAAACTTCATGGCCTTGGCTTGATAGACTAGGTATTTGAGCCCTGAAAATGGCAAAACTGACGATTTGTGTCATTAAAATGGCTAAAATTACTATATTTGAGCCCTAGAAATTGCCGAATTACTTTACGAGCTCTAGAAATGGATTACCCGACGAATCTAGCTCTAAAAATGCCTGAACAAGTGACTCCTGTCCTGAAAATGGCAAAATAGACCATTCGGAGCGCCGAAAACGGCCAACCCGGCTGTTCCCGCCTTGACTTGGGACGTACTGTTCGCTCCTATAACTGGAAAGACTGACTTTATGCGCCCTTAAAATGGCAATTATAGCTATTCCAGCCTTGAAATCGTCAAAAATTACTCTATGTGCCCTGAAAAGCTGTGCCCAACAAAGTAAAATATCAATTTTGAAGTAAAATATTCAGTTTTGAGGTTAAGTGATATTTTTGGGGTAGAACCGCAAGTTTCAGGGTAAAATCTTCAGTTTAGGAACGTTTTTGGGATGAAATCGTAAGTTTTGGAATTAAAACAGTCAGTTTTGGGGTAAAATGGCCAGTTTTGTATTAACGTCATCAGTTATGGGGCAACACGTCAGCTTTGGCGTGAAATCGTCTGTTTTGGTGTAAAATCGTAACATTGGCGATGAATTCGTCATTTTTTGTTGTGAAATCACCTATTTTCAAGGCAGAATGGTCTAAAATCACCGGTTTTGAGGAAAACTTGTGTTAAAGTGTGACATTGTCAGTTTTGGAGTAAATTATCTAATTTTGAGGGGAAATTGTCGTTTCGGGTGTAAAATATTCATTTTGAAATGGAACAGTAAAGTTTAGTTTTAGGTTAAAATCGCCAGTTTTGTGGTAGCACCTTCATTTTGAGGGGGGGGGGGCACGTCAGACATGGCCAGGAATTGTCGTTTTTTTTGTTTTTTTTTTGTTTTGTTTTTTTTTTTTTGTTTTTACTAAAATCGCCAATCGAAGGATATAATCGGCAGTTTTTAGTACTGAGTAGTCTGTTAATTGTAATTAAAATCATTTTTTTTTATTCGTTTTGGGTTAAACCAGCCATTTTCAGGCGGAATTCACCAGTTTTGGGGGTAAAGAGTTGAATTTTAAAAGTTGTACTGTGAAATTTTTAGTTTAGGCGGTAAACACTTCGTCTTTGGCGTAGAAACGTCAGTTTTGAAGTAAAATATTCAGTTATACTAGAGTAAAATATTCAGTTTTTTTGTTAAAAAACGTCAGTTTTGAGTTAAAACCCGTTATTGTTTGGTTAAAAAATGTTTAATTTTTACGTCTCTCAGACAAGACGTTGATGAAAAGACGGTCACCCTGTATATTTTAATGCCAAGTAACGATTTCCGGGGAAATCGAATTGTCTGTTAATAGAAAAAGTCTGAGTTGAATAGTCAGTTTTTGGATAGAAAATCAGGAATAGAAGGCTAAAACAGATAATTTCCGAACGAAGATGTTAGTTTTTGATGGATTACGACAATTTTTTGTGAAAACTCAGTTTCCGGGGAAGAATTTGACGATTTATTGCGCTACCAGTTCTTTTGTTGGGGTCTCTAGTTTCCATAACGTCCGACATATTCTGTCCAGCCTTTGGTCAAGGGCTGGCTACGCCCCTGCCTAGAAAGGTGTTTTTTAAAAAAGTAAAATTATACAAGATCACTGTAGCACACGTCTTGGAAAACGAAGTGAATAAAAATATATTACCGACACTAAAGGTTCAATACTAACTATAAGTCCAAGAAAAAAAGTCAACGGACGAGGGATAGACTTGGGGAGAATGCTACTGAGTTCATTGGAGCGACTGGTAAAGTGGTGGTAACCTGCAAGAGACTCTAGCTTAATAGGCTGAAAACACCCAAAAGACCGTGCAAATTGGTCAAATAAGCTAATTTCTAACGCAGCTCACGGCTAATTCAAGAATTAACCGAGTCCTAGACACTTGGTTAATATAAGCGAGGGTGTTGCGTTAACCAAGTGGGTTGGAAATCCCCACCACTTCGATTTCTCTTTTTTAGAGATAAGACTGAGCTATTCGGTTGGTATGCCTTTAACCAACTCAACTCGGTTCAAGAGTCGGTCAATTTTATTCGTATTTAACAAAGCTGTCCAAGGACTGGAAATGGTGAAAACTCCCACTCGGTTAAACTTGTCGTGGTTTAACCGACTGTTATCGTCCGCTCGGTTGCGTCTTAGATGACTTAACGGAGTGAACTTGGTTATGAAAATACGGCAGTGATGATGCGCATGCGCAGTGCTCTGCAAACTAGGGTTTCTAGCCTCACATCTCAACTCACTTCTTCATGTCCCGCCACCACTGCAACGAGATTTTTAATTATTTTTTTATTTTTTTAAAATGAGTGAATGTGAGAAACTATTGAGACGCAGACTGTGATATAGACTTGTATCCTGAAATACAGAGCGGGGCCCCATCCAATTTTAGAGAGTGAAAGACTCCTGAACCATAACATCGAGAAATCACTGGTAAGTACCTATTTGTTTTACATAATTTTACACGTTTTTTCGGGTCATTGAATTGGAGAAATGATAAAGCGTCGAACCAAAATTTAGAAGATTTTAAATGAAATTTGTTTCTTGTTTGTTTGTTTGTTTGTTTTTTTTACAATTAAGTAATCATTAATGTGTAGTAATCCATGCGTAATGTAATCCTCTGTTGAAGACAGTTCAATCAAATTCAGTGACGTCGGTCACTTCGTGTTTTAGCAGAATCGGGTGGTACAGCTCCCTCACCACCAAGAAGCTTTGACCCAGCTGAACGGTTGATATTCTTCCAGCCTACTCAGCTCGGTTGTTAGAGCTCGGTTGGTGTATGAGTGCATGTGGGCAAGGGGCTGTGAATCACAATTTTTGCCTCTTTAATCAGTCCATTTTATTTAGTGATGGTAGATATTCGTTTATAGTTCGTCTTTGTCGTCTTGTGTGGTAGATATTACGTCTTTGTACTTTCAAACATGTTCAGATTCTATTTCACGTCACTTCGCTCCTCGCAATGACGGAGCTTGTACGCCGTCTGGGCCACATTTTGCCTTCTGATTTCGTTCTTCTGAAATCGTTCTTTCAGGCTTCATTTAGGGTGTAGTTCAACCAATTCTCGGGACTCTTGTTTTGTTTTGTTTTGTTTTGTTTTTGTTTTTTTATTAAGAGGAGAGGTTTTGTAGAGGGGAGAAAACCTTGCGAATTCTCAAATCTACAAAATATCAAAATATTTTTATTATTATTAATTTATTTATTCTATGCATGGCATACAATTCTTCCAACATTTATTTTTCAGCTCTCAAGGATTACATTCCTAATAGCGGTCCTAACGCCGCATGTTTTCAAGGAAATGAAGCCTGGAAATGAACTTTACCATTTCTCAACACGCTAAAAACAACAGGTGAACAACGATAACCAGTCATTCGTAACACTCAGAAATAGTACAAATTTAAAATTGTATGGTTTTTGGTTTAATTCTCTGTTACATATTACTATGTATTATCTTTCATGTATTCAGGTCTATGTATTCATTATAATTTTATTTTATTCATTTTCTCACTTTTCTTAAAGCCAATAAATGAGTTTTCGACCGAACTAATCCTATAATACTTTCTATATTAACCGGATTTGGGAACCTTAGACTATCATCCAAACTGACGAAGGACAGGCGTCGACAGCCGATCAGCCTGTCGACGCGACGTAAAGGATGCTGCTCGGTTGATTCGAAGCTATACTGAATGTACTAGCTTCAAAATTGACCTAGTGTAATGGTCAATTTAAACAACCGATTTTTTATTTAAAATTGACAGAGCGATTGGTTGGCTTGATTCAACCGAGTGGTTCGTTAAAATGACGGAGTTATTGGTTGATTTGGATTAACCGAACGACACGGTTGAAGTTGTTTAACCGAGTAGCTGAAACAAACTCAACCGAGCAATCACTCGGTTAAAAAAATAGGTACGACCGAGTGCAAGGCACTCGGTTGTTTCAACCGATAAAAATCGGTTGCAATTTCTACCCCAGTACGCTCGGTAAAATTTAACCGAATTTCAAGCAAATTTTTTTCCCAGTGTACGTTTTAATTCAGAGAGGACGGGTGGAAAAACTTACACCACACTAGTGTATTCCATTGAATGAAAAACGCCGTTAAATGGGGGGCTTGTTTCTTTTCGTTAGTTTGAACGCCTAATTTTCTCACTATTGCTTTATTTTGGACCTTGCTTAATCATTATAATCCGAATTGCAGGATAATTTGTATAAAATAATACACGTGGTAGACTCACTTACACGAAATAGCAATAAACAGCTTAGCATAACGAACGGGTTAAGCCGTAAAACCGAAATAGATCAAGAAGTTCTACCTTAGCCCGAGAGCTACCTAACACCATGGTAATGTAACCACAAAATACAACGGGCAAGGCGGCATACGATTTGTTGCACGCACTCAACAATGAATCAACAGGAAGCAAAAACTCGTCAACGTTATACTTTCCGGTGCCCCGTACACTGGGCAAAGAATACATTGTGATCCTTCGACTTTACAAAAAACTGCACTAACTTCAAAAACTGCATCACAGCCAAGATTATTTCTTTCTTCAAAGGGCTTCGCTGCTACGTTTCCCCCGATTGAATATCAATGTACCACTTTACGAGTTTGACTGTCGGACGAAAACCGAGCAAGAACTGTAGCCCATTAGAGAAATCGACCTAAGGCTTTCAGAAGAGACCCAGTGCTCCGCAATACATACCAAAGAGAAGTCTTTTACAGAAAGATATTTAAATCCAAATAACCCAATTTAACTAATGACTGAACATTAAGGCCTATTTTTACCAACAGAATTGATCTCGTTTAAAGTTGATCGCGATTAGTTGCCAATGACGACTCACATGAATGGCCGCGTTGCAAAACTTCAGACTTGTTCAGCGCTTAATGAGCACTTTGGTCCGTATGCTAAGTCGATCCTCGAAATTTCCTCGACTCCAACCTTCCTCGCAAACTGTTTTATAATTTTCCAGTTTGGCAGGGAGCTTTGAGGTTGAGGAAAATTCGAGGAACGACTTGGCATACGGGCCTTAAGTATTTTGCCGTTGCAAAACTGTCAATCTAGCTCAGCGCTGAGTAAGTGTTTAATAATCCAACAAAACATGTTCCAAGGTGTTTCGATAGCCTTTTTCATAGCGATGAAACCTTTCTGCCCTCTTTTTTTCAAAGTTGCCATAAAAGTTCAACGATGGTTGACAACAAAATGAAGGGAAGGAATTTTATTAGTTTTTAAGCCATACAACTTGATTAACATTATATTTTTAGGGTTTTGGCTTATTGCAATAATAAGCCAAAAGCCTAAAAATAAAATATTAATGAAGGAAAGGAAGTTACTAACCTTCCGACTATGATAACGGGAGGGGGGAACTCACAAATCACCGTTGCAAAACTCCAGTAAGCACTTAATTCTACACTTCAGCGTTTAAACACGAGCCTCGAGTTTTGCAACGCAACCATTGTAATCGTGATTAGTTGTTGATCGTGGTTTAAGAAGTTGGTGAAATCAGGCCTAAGAAACACAGGTAATTCTAACTTTATTATTCGTCTTTCTTCCCCTGCCAAGAGAGTGCGAACGCCTGTATTCACTCGTAACCTGATTCATGGCGATGGTGCTCTGCTTCATTTTTATAAGTAGTTAAAATTCACCAGGCACGTCATAAGTGAGCCCATCTTTTATTCTAATCACCTTATTGATTCACGTCAACCATTGTACCAGTGGCGTGGACTGGCCCGGGAGGGGTGGGTGTCCAAACCTCCCCGCGACCCTTGCGCGTGGCGCCCCTCACAGACCATCGTAAGATTTTCATAAATAATGGATTAAAAACGAATATCTTTTTTTAAATCGTCAAAATCGAGTTGCAGAAAAGGGACTCTGCGGAACCGACTTTTATTTCGGGACTGACTTTTTACGACAGAAATAACAATTTTCGTCGGAATCACCCCCTCCCCTTAACTAATACTTGAATTTCTCCCTAGAATTGGACTGGCTGTTCAAGAATAAAACAGAAAATTTAGCCCCTTTAACCGGATTGGAGTTGCTATAAATCGCGTACCTATTTCAGCCCAGAAACCGCAATGTTGGCTCTATTACCAACGCTTTAAAATCATTACCTGGCACAGGCACTAGTAGACTCTACCTAAATAACTGAAATGGTCAAATCTGGCCAACTCAGCCCCTAAAACTAATTATTTGGCTAAAAAAGTTGACATTTTATGCCCAGAAACCACATGGTCCATGCCCACCAGCCGATTTATTGTCACAGAAACCGTTATCTGGTTAAAAACTGGTAATTTTGCCGCTTAAACTGACTATTCGGCCCTAAAAACGTTCAATTACGCCCAAAAATGTGTCAACTCCGACAAAGAATCGCCCAGCCAAACTGCAGCGTATACGTATACCGAGGTAGGGGTGAGGAAGGCGGACCGCCCGAGCCCACTATCAGCCCCCGAAAAGGTTGAATAGGAAAAAATTGAATTTTTAGGTACTATATTCATGGATGTAGCCTACATCCATGAATATAGAACGCATACTTACAATAATATAGGTGTAGGCACATCATGTGAAAGACGGTTGAACAGCGATTTGGATCCTTTCTACGAATTTCAGTCTATCCTAACGCTGCAATAAGTGATATCAGCGAAGAGTGTGGGCTGAATATTCAATTGAGCCCCCGAGAGCGCTACAAGTGGCTCAAATTTTAGAAAACTCGCGGCTAAAACGGAGAAAATACAACGTCCCCTGTTTCTTTAGGTCCTTGAGCGCACTAAACCGCTGATCGTCAATGTGTAACTTGCTGACGCGGCAAAAAGCTTGAAAAAAGATTCGTGGTTATAACTGCGAGAAAGCGCTGATTCATGGTCTCACGATCCAGTTTCCAGACCAAAATTGCGAAAAAAATCGCTGATACACTTACGCGCGATGTATGGAGGCCATTCCATGGATACAATGTGTAAATAAACGCAAAAGTGTTGTTTTTGGGCTCAGCCCGCGGCTAAAATTGAGAAAACACGCTAAATTTACATTACAAAAGCAACGCCAATCAGGGTTGAAATTGGGCAAAAATGGCAAATTCATAACTGAAATTACATATAAAAATTAGCATGTATCGCACGATTCACATAAAAAACGCTGCGAATTATCGAACAATACCTTATTATTTTGACAGTTTATGGGTTTATTATTCATGGATAAAGTCAAATCCGGCTTGAAATTACATGAAAATCGACACCCCACACACCTATGATCCCAAATCCTTTGAAAATCCCCATTTTGGACCCGCTTTTGGCGGGTATTTGATCAAACTAATCAGATGTTAGAACCAACTAGACCCCAAATGGAGTCTATGTACGAAAGAATAAGTTTTTTCGAGCAATCCTAGGGCAATCCCGGACGGCGGACGGACATTTTTTTTCTTTCAGATTTGGATTCTACGCACATTGAAACGTAAAACTACAAATTTTGAGAGGGGGTCAAAACATTTTTTTTTTTGCGATACTATTACAAAGACTAATTATTGAGAAATAATAAGTCAAAAGAGAATAGATGCTAATGCACTGCAAAAGTATCAGAAACCGCTATTTAACTGCTAAAATTAAGAAAACAAAAATCCGTAGCTTCTGGGAGCTTTAAGGCTCAACATAAAAAACAGCGCATATCCATAGCAAAAAGTAAAGAAAATTGCTAATGCGGGGCTAAAATATACACAAAAAAAGCGACTAAAATTGAAACAAATCACTAATTAGCGCGGCCAAAATTAATAAAAACTCTAAATGTTGAACTCACTCTCTAAAAACTCTCTGAGAAAAGGTGCTAATTTGATGCTAAAAATGGAAAAATTGCTAATCTGCGGCTAAAATTGTGGAAACCACCAATTCGAGGCTAAAATTGATAAAACTCGCGAATTCACATCCTAGAAGCGCTAATGCGCAGCTAAAATTGAGAAAAAGTTCCAAAAGTCACCAATTCGCGGACAAAACTGTGGTACAATTTCATTTCATGGGTCTATAAAGTTGAAAAACACCGCTGTTGCTCGAACTGAGAAGAAACACTGATCTACAGCTAAAAGTAACAAATAATTGCTAACGCTGTGCTAAAATGTAAATAAAATGCTAATTTGCAGCTAAAAATTCGAAAAACGCCGATTCGTGGCTAAAATTGAGAAAATTCGCTAATTCACGTGTTGGAAACGCTACTACGCTGCTAAAATTTAAAAAAGCGATTATTCGCGGGTAAAATTCAGGAAAATCACTAATTCGTGGCAAAAATTGTGAAGATTTATAATTTGCATCAAAAATTGAAAATATGCCAACTCGCGGCGGCATCTGTTCTGAATGCAACTTTGAGGCTAAAATTGAGAAAGAGCGCTAATTTTTGGCTAAATAGGTAAAATACTGCTGATTTGTGGCTGAGAAAAATCGCTAATTCATGGCGCATGGTGAACAAAAAAATGCGATTTGTGGCCAAAATTCGGAAAAACCTGATATTTTGTGGCTATTATTGAGGAAAATAGGTACGTAAGAGAACGCTAATTTTCAGCCCAAACTGAGAACAGTGCTAAAATGTAGAAAAAATCGCTAATTTGCTGCTAAATCGGAGAAGACTCAACTTGGGGGGGGCCTCTTGGAGATTTCCGCCCCGGGCTCCGATAGGCGCAGGTCCACCAGTGCAGCCAAAGAAGAAAACTGACTGTTCCGTGAAACAACTTCTGGTGGATAAATTTATCGAGAATGCAGTAAAAAGACGGTGGAGAAGGGCCGAAAACAAGATTTTGCCCATCCTATAGTATTCTCCAGTTGGGTGGGTAATGGCCTGCCCTGCGCCAAACTTTACGCCACTGCGTTATCAGTCACAAACTGAAGCTCACGCAACCGGAAAAGATTTCCTCTGAAAATCACAATTTCCTCTTGAAAATCACAATTTCCTCAAACTGACAATTATTTCTTTATAAAATTGAAAATTCCCTCAAAAATGGAAACTTTCTCATGAATTGATAATTTCCTTATAACTGTTTTACGGGTGATGGCGACGTTGTGAAGGTTGATCAACATATACTAATATGAAAGATTTAATAAATAATTCGTGAAAAGGACTAAATCTTTCATATTTGACAGATTGATTTTTAGCATGATTGACGTCATTAAAGCATCATCCAAAGTTTTCTCTTGAACGGGACGGATTTTGTACGCTTGTCAAAGTCCAAAAAATGTCGCTTCCGCAGCTGTAGCTGTTGGATAGAGTGCAATTCTCTACTGCGAATTTCGACGTTTTTTGTTAATTTGCAATTATTTAGCCAGAAATTGATATCAACAAGTAGAGTAGGTATCATTAAGTGTGCTAATTTCGTCGAATAACAGCTAAAACACGCCGAAATTCTTGCCGACCACCAGCTGCTGAAGCGACAGTTTTTGATATTTTGGTAGGAGTGCACATTCTGTTCGGTTCGAAGGAAAATTTTCGATAAGGCTTTAATGAGTTTTAGCATGTTAAGAATCATGAAGCTCGTTCAAATTGGGTAGGCTAAAACAAGCGATTTTCAAGATAAAAATCATTTTTTTTTTTTTTTCAAGAAGTGGCCTGCGGAAAACTGGATGTTGGTACGCTCAGATTTAGGCCCGTATGCCAAGTCATTCCTCAAATTTTCCTCAACCTCAAAGCACCCTCCCAAACTGGAAAAATAATAAAATAGCATGTGATTCTACTGTTTGCGAGGAAGATTGGAGTCGAGGAACGACTGTGTAGATAAGTGGGGGTTTAATTTTTGAAAAATTAAAGATCTTTGATTTGCAAAACTTTGACCATCTCTCGAGCCCACAGAAAATAGTTTAATTTTATGGAAAATGGCGAAAACGGACTGCTTGCGGCTACAACCTTATGCGTGAAACGCTTCAAGTTTATATTTATATATACATTCTTTAACGTAATCGAATCTTTTGAAGTGCTTGGAGAGCGGATGAATGAAATTAATGAATAACGGCACAAAACATAGGGTTCCTTCCTTCTGCTGCTCGATATCTCGTCAATTGTATCATGAGTGGAAGGGGGGGGGGGCATTTTCAATTTGTGCTAGACGGCCAGAGCTGCCACTTTGAGCAACTTTTTGACTCGGCAAATGAACTAAAGAGTGTGTTTTTTTTTTTGTTAAGTTCAATTCCACGCTCCAGAGCCCAGAATGAGTGACAAAACTTTTCCATATTGAAGATGGAATTTGTGTGGCCGAGAGGGGGAAAGCGAATGAGTCAAAATAAAACACTCAGGAATAAAGTGTGCAGCCTCCATCAACCACTCTCACTCTTTTTTCTCGGGTTTTTCTTCTGCATACTTTTTTTTGGGAGGGGGGGGGCAAAAACGTGACTTATCCGTCTGCGTGAAGTGTGGGGAGTTAAAGGACTCGTGTGCGAGTGAATCTATACCGACTTGCATTCTAATGAGTCTTTTTTCCCTATTCGCTTCCCAATATTTCTCTCTCTCTCTCTCTTCTCTATCACTTCAACGGGTATGAAAAAAAAAAAAAAAAATTACATCAAAAAATAAAATAAATTATGTTAGGTGACTAAATTTTAGAAGGGGGGGATGCGTGAGAGAGTAAGAGTCCTCGGAACGAGGTACAGGAAATAGAGACACATATCTCATGAAAGCACCTGAACTGTGAGCTCCCAGGGAAGGTAATACATAAACGTCAAGAGAAAAGTGCCTGGCGTGACGAGTAACAAAAAATATGGCAGTGGGATGATTTCTGGGTTTGCACGAATTTATTATCAGATTTTTGCTGAAAATTACTTACCTCTTTCTTAAAAACGATGCAATTAACTAATGTCACTGACGTAGATAAGTCAACACTAGTAATATTACATTACACTTAATTTTATTTAATCTGCAATATTTTTTTACTATGTACGTTGAATATTAATTTTTAATTTTATATTTGTTTGTTTTTTTATATGTTTTGTTAAATATATTATTACAGAACGGGAATTAAACGTCACGTATATTCACTCGCGCAAAACCACCCTCCGCGGACCGAGCTTACTTCAAGACTGCCTCATTGGACGGCCACAATACCGCCTCCTCCTGCCCAAGCCACCGGCCCACAGCAAGCCGCCAACATCATTTCTCCGCCCCCGAGCCCAAACGTCATTCTCATCCTTCCCTCATTGTCATTTTCACCGTCGAAACTTTAAGAAAAAAAAAACCACACTCAGCATCCAAGAAGAAGAAGAAGAAAAAAAAAAAAGTGCACAGGCGTACCTTTTTTAGGACGTTGTTATGGCTTGAATGAAGACCTTGCGTGAAGGGAGGGGTAAAGGTCCAAAAACTCTTAACCGTAAAAAGTTCTCAAAAGAGTGTTTACAAGATGTCAGTTTTTTGTTTGAGCGCAGAAACTGATGGGGTTGGTGGGGAGGGGAACTTTAAGTATCTCTTTTGTTTTAGCAGTTCTTTCTTCACTCAGGAACAATCTCGCTGTCCAGCCATCATTTTTTTAAAGCTTAAAACCTGAACATTTTCGACCAAAAAGGAACAGGGGGGGAGGAGGGCCATAGCAAAAAACAAACTAAATGTTTTCTTTGTTATCTAAGCGCATAATAACGAAGGAGCTAAAGGGGGCGTACTATACAAAAAAGTTTGCTATTTTTCAGGAATTATCAACTATTTTCAGTTTTGATTAACCCAGTGCTGAGTCTCAGGAATGAAGCGTTTTGTTTGTTTTTTCAGGCACTGCTTGTTACAAATATGTAACAGACAGACAACTGCAATCAATCCGATTTGAAAACAAAAAAATCTCTGCCCCATCTAGAATTAATTCACGTGGAATGTATGGTTGTTAGCGTAAGAAGAAGAGACGGGGTAGGGGGGCGGGGCGAACAAACAAGATTTCCCTCATTTTAATATGACTGTCACGATCCACCATTACTGAATCCCTCTATTCCTTAATCCTGTGGAAAATTGCGGTTTGTATTGAAATTCTACAATTGTGGAAGAGTGCGTGATAGAGAGGGGCGGGGAAGGATAACTGAATTTTATTTCTGGGCAGAGCACACACCGTGGCCGTTGAGTGTGTGACAACGGCGATGGAAGTGGGTGATTTCCCTTCACTCTATGGTGGACTTGCACGTGTCGAGTAGGTATAGTTGAGAGGTACTATGTACGTGTTCACATACACAAAAGGACTCACCCATCGACATGGAGGAGCTTAGCTAGTAAATGAATCAATTCGAAGAGATATAGAGAGAAATAGACTGTGATGATTTATGCGTTGAGGTGTTTACAGTATACCCCTGCCCCGTCACCTGTGGTTTACAGCTCAACGTTTCAATACGCCGTGGATATTTTGAGCAACACCGATCTTCGCAACTAACTTCGCTCATATAATTATAGCTGAAGATAACGCATTAAAATTAAATGGATCGGAGGAATTGTACGCATCCCGTGCTGAAAAAAAAAAATTACTCCAATCCTCTAAATTGACTGCATATGGTACAAGAAGTAACAATTTTTGCCCCATTTACTCCGTATTGTAGTCGTGCACAATTTTCGGTTGTCCCCGTCACAGATAGAAGCCTTGAGCTGTTTGACAATGGAAACGCCCACTGGGCAGCTTTTCGAGTCACAATCAACCATCACATCTCAACCCTTTTTCACCAAGACGAACCACCTAAGAATGATTCCATTGATCTGCAAATCAAGGACTGCACTGCCATAATTAGAAAAGCAGCCGCCCAAAGCATCCCTCGCATCACAACGCCCACTCGACCATCTGCCCCTTGGTGGACACCAGCGACGAGCACACACACGAAGCGGATTAAACGCGAAGGCGAAGACCGCCAAAGGGCCCACGCCGAATATGTCACACAAGGCCGCTGCTCGCCGAAACCGGTTCTGACTCAATCGATCTCCTTTTTTACTCACCAACTCACCAACCGACAATTTATTTTTCCATCTTGCTGAAAAACCCAATGAAGTCCACTCTTGTCAAAAACTCTTCTTTCCACTCTTCGACATCGGGTTTTGGCGAACACTTGCAAGCAAGCGTCATGGTAAACCCTCGACTCATATTTCGAGTGGTGATAACATCGAGGAAACGACTTACCAAGTCAGCTTGGCCGAAAAAAAGGTGATTTTGAATTTTTCATACAAATAGGGAAGTGGGGGTTTGACGGAGGGATGAATGTTGACGGCAAAGAAATGAAGCTCACCGAAAATACTTTGGTCGGAAACGGGTGATTCTAAAACTTTAAACAACTACAGGAAAAATGGTCCGAGAGGCTGTAGTGCCCTCCATATTGGTCGTGGAAAAATACTTTGAACACAAGATGTAGGAAGTTCAATGCCCTATCGGTGATGTGAAAAAAAAAAAAATGTCCTCTAAAACTGATGGTTTTAGCAACATTCAGAAGAAACCAAGAAAAGTGCCGAAAATTCGTGGATTTCGCGCTGCCAAACGTTGTGCCGAGCGTTTTAGAATTTATATGTATATCTTTTTTCTCGATCACTCCTTACCTGTATAATACAAAATAAAATAGTAAAACGCTGCGAATTATCGAACAATGCCTTACTATTTCGACTGTGGGTTTATTATTCATGGATGTAGTCAAATCCGGCTTGAAATTACATGAAAATTGACACCCCACACCCCTATGACCCCAAATCCTTTGAAAATCCCCATTTTGGACCCGCTTTTGGCCCATAAAACCCAAGGAGGTTATTTGATCAAACTGATCAGATGTTAGGACCAACTAGACCCCAAATGGAGTCTATGTGCGAAAGAACGAGTTTTTTCGAGCAATCCTAGGACAAAATATGGCCCAGACGGCGGACGGACATTTTTTTTTTATTGCAGATTTGGATTCTACGCACTTTGAAACGTAAAACTACAAATTTTGAGGGGGGGTCAAAAAATTTTTTTTGCGATACGATTACAAAGACTTATTATTGAGATATAATAAGCCAAAAGTGATACTGAACCTTTTGCAGGGTAAAGCGGCCCATACACGTACAATAAATATTACGCTAACTAGCACACTCAAATTGAAAGTTTGTGGGTTGTGTTGACGGGTTGCACAATACATATGTATGATGTACAACCCATTTCTATTCTAAATATCTGGAAACAAAACATTGCGCAAACTAGTTGTGCATTAATATTGTACGTTTACGGACCCCTTAGTCAACTTTTTCGAATAATTTGACTATACTGTAAGGTTGTAATCAAGAAAATATCAGCATTGAATTAATTTGAAGAAAACTAGTATATTTCTATATCCGTAAAAATTAAGGTAAAATTAATCTTTCAAGAAATAACTGATTTAGCTCCACGCAGACGCTCTCATCATTGGAATTGGTTTCCATTGGCCATTTAGTTGACCACCTAGTCCACGACCTTGACCACTTTGTCCTCCTTGACGGCTTTGTCCCCATCCTTGACGGCTTTGTCCTTCTTGACCGAATTGTCCACGTCCTCGACCAATTGGTCCTCCTTGGCCACTTTGTCCAAGTCCTTGACGGCTTTGTCCTCCTTGACCACTTTGTCCAGGTCCTTGACGGCTTTGTCCCCATCCTTGACCACTTTGTCCTCCTCGACCACTTTGTCCAAGTCCTTGTCGGCTTTGTCTTCCTTGACCACTTTGTCCAAGTCCTTGACGGCTTTGTCCTCTTAGACCACCTTGTCCGCCCTGTTTACCTCCTTGACCACCTTGTACTTCTTCTCGGGCTTTTTCTCCAGCCTGGCTGACTTGGCTTTCATCATCACAACTTTGTCCTTCTTCTTGGGCTTCTTCTTGGGCTACTTCTTGGGCTACTTCTTGGGCTTCTTCTTGGGCTTCTTCTTGGGCTTCTTCTTGGGCTTCTACTTGGGTTTCTTCTTGGGCTTCTTCTTGGGCTACTTCTTGGGTTTCCTCTTGGGCTTCCACTTCCGCTTCTTCTTGGGTTTCCTCTTGGGTTTCCTCTTGGGCTTCTTCTTGGACTTCTTCTTGGGCTTCTTCTTGGGCATCTACTTGGGCTTCTTCTTCTTCAGCTTCTTCTTCAGCTACTTCTTGGGTTTCTTCTTGGGCTTCTTCTTCAGCTACTTCTTGGGTTTCTTCTTGGGCTTCTTCTTGAGCTTCTTCTTGGGCTTCTTCTTGGGCTTCTTCTTGAGCTTCTTCTTGGGTTTCTTCTTGGGCTTCTTCTTGGGCTTCTTCTTCAGCTTCTTCTTGGGCTTCTTCTTGAGCTTCTTCTTGGGTTACTTCTACAGCTACTTCTTGGGCTTCTTCTTCAGCTTCTTCTTCAGCTTCTTCTTCAGCTTCTTCTTCAGCTACTTCTTGGGTTTCTTCTTGGGTTTCTTCTTGGATTTCTTCTTGGGTTTCTTCTTGGGCTTCTTCTTGGGCTTCTTCTTCTTCAGCTTCTTCTTGGGCTACTTCTTGGGTAACTTCTTCAGCTACTTCTTCGGCTTCTTCTTCAGCTTCTTCTTCAGCTTCTTCAGCTTCATCTTCAGCTACTTCTTGGGTTTCTTCTTGGGCTTCTTCTTGAGCTTCTTCTTGGGATTCTACTTGGGTTTCTTCTCCATCCTCGCTGCCTTGGCTTTCATCATTACCGCTTTGAGTGTCCGTGTCAGTGTTGCTGGCGTCATCTTGGGAAGTTACCAATTGAGACTCTTCAACAACCTCGGTGACTTCCTCTGAAAATTTTTATTTCGTGTAAAAAGTCAAAATTAGGCTTCACTCCTATTTTATCCATAGCGCCTAGCGAGAACTCTGCCGATACAATATACTCATGCATTGCTATTGACATCTTTCATAATTACAGCAGCGCTCTTGCCGAGCTAAGATGAACTAACAATCTGGGGTAACATCTGACCGGTGCCACTTGCTTTGCTTTGTTTATTGTGGTGGTAAGAATCAGAATCAGAACGAAAATTAATGAAGTCAACCCATTTGAAAATTGATGCATATCTCAGAAAGTCGTTTCACTGAGCGCTGGTGTATTTATGAAAGATGTTAATACTCTGAGTACACAGAAGAGCGTCAAGCGAGTATTTGGTCGAGCCACTCGATAGGTGTAATTTTCAGGTCGAATTTCATAATACCGGAGCATATAATTTGTGGGGCGCTGTGGGTCTTCAACATTCATTGAGATGATAGTTCAATTGACTCTTAATTCCATTTTTTTATCTTAATAACAAATCAAGTTACTCACCCTCAGCGCGAGCTACGGCTACCGCCGCGAACACAAGTGCTCCCAAAAGAAGTAGTGAAAATTTCATGTTGCTCTTGATGACAAGTCAAAGAGTTGGTGTGACTCCTTTTGGATTTTGGACGGGCTTTTATACCCAATAAGATTAGTAAACATTGGTGAAAAACAAGTGAGCTAATAGTACCTAGATACTGTTGTGCAGAAAGTACAATAGGCTTTCTAATTAGAAGCAAACGTAAAATCAAACAAGGAAAAAATGGGGTCTCTACAATAAGAAATTATAAATCATTGGAAATTGTTCAATAAATCCATCCATTTTGGCTAGGCCTTCATTATGCTTGATTGTTAAACAAATTTGCCTCCACCCCCCCCCCTGTGTTTTTTTATCTTTCTACCCCTTTAAAACCTGTTTCGCTTGTTCATACGAACAATTCCTCGCGCACGTTTAGTTCTGTCAAAGACTCTGTTCAGATCTGACTTCCTTCAACACTTATTTCGCGCGTTTGGATCGTTAAAAAAACAACCGAGTTTCATCCAATGTTGATAATTCTCGTACAGTTATTTAGATTGCATGTTACTATCTAGGGGCGGTTACATTGCCGAACATGAACATCATTCCTATGTAATACTACCGATGGACTAAGTTTAGGAAGTATTTGATGGGGTGGTAAGGCTAGACATAATACTCATAAGAGTCTGGAGTCCCCAGGAACAAAACTGGCGGTAGAATGTTTGTTTTTTTTTGTGTTGTGTTCATTTGTTTTTGCCCATTTATACCGGTTCTCTGTATTTTTTTTTTAGCGCCACGTTATGTTGAAATAATGTCCATTGTCTTCTGCAGTTTTTATTTTTAATTTTTGTTGTTTGTTTTTTCTTCCTTTTCCCCTTCCTTTATGAAATGTGACTCCTCATCACGATAACCAAATAATAGTTCGTTAGGTTGTTTGTTTGCTCGATTTGAGATTCCGTATTTGATTATCTCTCATAATACACATATACCCTCGACGGCGAAGAGTAAAAACAAAAACAAAACAAAAAAAAATACAGGGTCGACAAGGAAACCATTTTTTTTAGAAAACGACTATATTTTTGTTTATCGGCCACATATTTTTCGAACAAATGACTAGGATTTGTTGCCTGCACTATAAACTTCTCAACGGAATTTTTCCTTTCCAGGATTTTTAGATGAATTTATGTACACAGAATAGTAATGACGTGACCGCCAAAAAAAAAATTAAATAGTAAAAAACCAATGGTGGGTTTGTTTTGATGGATATAATGCACTTCTAACGTCTTTCTAACGTGGTTCGTTCGTTTGTCGTCCGGAGCTGCTCTGGACTGCACGAACAGTCCGAAAAGCGTTTTTTTGTAATTCCGAACTACACTAAAAGCGTGCGTTTGTCAAATTTCGAACTTTCATCAGTGCAGCACTATCTACACTGAAAAATTAGGAGGAACTATTTCAGCTCGAAACATTATAACCTGCTCGATAATTGCCTTCCGTTCATAACTTCTGTCTGGGAAGCGAGAATAATTCATAAAGTTAACGTTTTTGTTATCGTAAGGTTAGGCGTTTGCACGAGAAGCGCTCTTTTGCTTTTTAAAAATGACGTCAATCCCGGACTGCTCGAACTACGCCTGCACCACTGCACTGAAAGACAAACGAACGAACCTAATGTTTGTATTTGTTTTTCCTTTATTAATAGATAATTTATTCTGTCTAATTGACGTAGAAGACAAGATCAACAACTGCACAGCTTGGAAAAATATGCATTAATGTTATTTATTTTGGTTATTAATGTACAGACAAATTAATAACCAAATAATACATTTACGTCAGGATAATTAAGACTTGCGCCGGACCTACATAGCTCATCACACCGTCATCGTAATAAATTAAAAAGTTTTAATTCGACCTTCATGCGAGAGAGCACAGGTGTGGGTCCGTAATGACAGATGAAAACAACATGAGACGTTCCTGTATTCAAAACGTCGATTGGAAGAGTGTAATTTTCTATTGTATGTAGTTTAGTTTCAAAACACTCGCGAGACTTTAAATCAAATTCGACAACCCTGGAATGCAGCACGTCCCTCTACAATCTTTATTTCAACAAACATTCGATCCTTAAAAATACTGAAAAACACCAACTTCGTTTATTCAAAAATACAGTTATTGACAAGACGACCAAGACTTGAATATTTCCCCGGAAATACTCCCCGGAATTACGAGTAGAGCCACTTCATTTTTCCTCTTCGTCTGATCTAAAATACATTTGAATGTTAGGACTCCCCGTGTCGTAAAATCCCATTCCTCCGTAGTATCGACCATTTTAAAATTCGACTAGAGAGAAAATCCCCCTTCCCCACTCAATGACCAGTTCGTTTCTATGTATAATATCCCCTGCCTAGCGTGGCACAATTCGTGCAGTTGACCCCACCCTCGACCTCGTTATTCGCTGGTCATAGTTGTCAGTTGGTAACGACAGCTGGCTTAGTGCATTTCACTCTAATTTCCTGAGTTTGAAACTGCCAAACAACAAATTTCTCGAAATCGGCTCTTTCTACTGCCGAACTCGGTGCGGTCCAGTCTCCGTTTCGACCTCATCAGACCTTCGGCCACCAGGGCTACTCGGTATGAGACCTGGAGATCTCATCAGCCCGGCAATTGAGCCGAGTACGGAGGGTTGAGAGCCGGTAGCGGGGATCGTAGTGCAGTAGCACCTCCGCTCCCTGCGAGAGGCGGTCCATCGGCTCAATTGCCGGGCTGATGAGACCAGGACCGAGTAGCCCTGGTGGCTGAAGGTCGAAATGGAGACTGGACCGCACCGTGGGTACAATCTTCGTAAAACAATTTTCACTTGTCATTAATATTATTAGTTTTTAGGCTGGACGGAAGGGGTTGATCCGAAGGGGAAATTCTCACCGAGCGCACGTACCCTAACTGTAGGGGTTAAAGAGTCTGGGGGAGGGGTTTCGGGAAGAAGTGAAAATGAATGAATTTTGAATAAGTTTGAAGTTTCGCGCATGGCTTTGGTCTTATAGCCCAAAACTTTCTGTAGCCCTTCCACTCACTCTTTCCTGAAGCCTCTACCCCAGACTCTTTATGTGTTTCCTCGACCCCCCTCCAATCATACCTCGCCTAATCCGCGTTACGGAAATTACCGCCGTATTTCTGCACCAATCCTGGACTTCAAGGGCTCAATTAAATCTTCCAGAAATTCCGCACAACCGTACGATCTTCCTTTTTCATATTTCATCCCTAAAATAACTGTAAAACGCACATAAACGTTTACCTTGAAAATTCTCACTCTTTCGACGACTTATTTAGGAAAGCAAGGTGCCTAACTTTGTGTGTAGTTTTTTTTTTTTCTCTTCGACTTGGTTGAGTTCAACTAGTGCCGGCTTTAAGGGGAGGGGGGGGTGAGACTGGCAAAATGTTTTTTTTTTTTTTTCAATCTTTTAGCTGAGGAGTACCGCTTTTTTTTTCAGGTTTAGGCCCGAAGATGCCTTCAGAAGAACAGATTATTATTGTCTTTTGCTGAATTTTAGCCCCGAGTCAGCGATATTACTAAACTTTTAGTCGTGATTGGCGTTTTTTCTAACATAGCCGAGAATTAGCCGACTTTTTTCATTTGAATCCTTGAATGAATGTTTTTCCATTATTTATCCGCAAATTTTTGATTTTTTTACAATTTTAGCTGCGAATTAATTATCTATTCTTTTCAATTAAGTCCGCAAAATAGGATTGCTCCAAGTTTAGCCACGAAGTAGCGCTTTTTGTCAATTTCATTGGACAATTAGCTATTTTTCTTAATTTTTTGGTGGATTAGCGTAGGTCCCAATTTTAGCAGCTAATTAGCCATTCTTCTCAATTTTAGTCGTGAAAATATTTTTTTCGAAAATTAGCTGTGAATTATTGGCTTTTAGTTTTTCATCCGCGGAAGGGCGATTTTTTGAAATTTCAGTTGCGAATTTGTCATTTTTTAAATTTTAGCCCCGAGTTAACGTGTTTTTTTGTCGTATAGCCTTAGCGACTTTTCTCGCCTTTCACCACTTGCAGAAAAGCAAAAACTGGGTCACGTTTCAATTTTACCAGCAGCAAATTAGCGTTTTTTCTTCACTTTAGGCATAAAGTGGCATCTGTACACCGCGAATCGGCGATTGTTTCTCAATTTCAGTATGGATGTTTCATCGAGATACCACGAATGAAGGCTTATGAACAGTTTTGGCCACGAATACTAGCGATTTTTTCCAACTTTTTGCGGCGTTGGTGCTTGCCTGCAAGAGTGACATATTAGTACGCCGCTTACGAACCTTAAAAAAAACAAAAAAAAAAACTGAGGAGCAGCGTATTCTCTCCATTTTAGCCGCGAAGGCCGCGTTTTCCAATTAGCCAATGAGCAAAAAGCGCTAATTTACAACAAAAATTGAGAAAAAACGCTAAAATCGCGAATTTTACGTTTTAAGTTAAAGTTTTTAGTTGTGATTGACACGCCCCAGTGGTGAGTTCAGAGACGGTTTTAATATTTGACATAATAACTTTAATATATATTGAGTTTTTGCTTACTAGGTTTAAAACTTGAATCGCCCGAAGATGGCTCGGAAGAGATGAAAACTGGTTTACACAACTGTTAATAAATATTGCTTAGGATAGACACAAAAAAAACACCGTGAAATTTGGGATAGATAATACCTCCGCACAATCGCCAAAACCTACTTTGAAAAAATACTTTGAATATAAGATGAAGGAAATTTAACGCCCTATCTGTGGTATGAAAAAATAATTTCCTCCAAAAGCTGATGGTTTTAGCAACATTTAGATAAAACTAAAAAAAGTGCCGAAAATTCGTGGTTTTCGGGCTGCCAAACGCCGTGTCGAGCGTTTTAGAATTTATACTCTTTTTTTCGAATACTTCACAAGATAAAATAATAAAAAATGATACTGGACCTTTTGCAGGGTAAAGCGGCACATACACGTAAAACAAATATTGCGCAAACTAGTACACTAAAATTGAACGTTTGTGGATTGTATTGATGGGTTGCACAATATAATGTACAACCCATTTTTATTCTGTAAACATCTAGAAACTATTGCGCAAACTAGTTGGCGCAATAATATTGTACGTGTATGGTCCCCTTAGCCGATTTTTTCGAATGATTTGACTGGACTATAAGGCTGTAATCAAGAAATTATCAGCATTGCATTAATCTAAAGAAAACTTGTATATTTCTATATCCGTAAAAATTAAAGTAAAATTAATATTTCAAGAAATAACTGATTTAGCTCCACGCAGACGCTCTCATCATTGGGATTGGTTTCCATTGGCCATTTAGTTGACCTCCTAGTCCACGACCTTGACCACTTTGTCCTCCTTGACGGATTTGTACTCCTTGATGTCTTTGTCCTCCTTGACGGCTTTGTCCTCCTTGACGGCTTTGTCCTTCTTCTTGGGCTTCTTCTCCAGCCTGGCTGACTTGGCTTTCATCATCACAACTTTGTTCTTCTTCTTGGGCTTCTTCTTGGGCTACTTCTTGGGTTTCTTCTTCGGTTTCTTCTTGAGATTCTTCTTCAGATTCTTCTTGAGATTCTTCTTGGGATTCTTCTTGGGTTTCTTCTTGGGCTTCTACTTGGGTTTCTTCTTGGGCTTCTTCTTCAGCTACTTCTTGGGTTTCTTCTTGAGCTTCTTCTAGGGTTACTTCTTCAGCTACTTCTTGGGTTTCTTCTTGGGCTTCTTCTTCAGCTACTTCTTGGGTTTCTTCTTGGGCTTCTTCTTGGGCTTCTACTTGGGCTTCTTCTTCTTCAGCTTCTTCTTCAGCTACTTCTTGGGTTTCTTCTTGGGCTTCTTCTTCAGCCACTTCTTCGGTTTCTTCTTGGGCTTCTTCTTGAGCTTCTTCTTGGGCTTCTTCTTGGGCTACATCTTGGGTTTCTTCTTGGGCTTCTTCTTCAGCCACTTCTTCGGTTTCTTCTTGGGCTTCTTCTTGAGCTTCTTCTTGGGCTTCTTCTTGGGCTTCATCTTGAGCTTCTTCTTGGGCTTCTTCTTGGGCTTCTTCTTGGGCTTCTTCTTGGGCTTCTTCTTGGGCTTCTACTTGGGTTACTTCTTCAGCTACTTCTTGGGCTTCTTTTTGGGCTTCTTCTTGGGCTTCTTCTTCTTCAGCTTCTTCTTGGGCTTCTTCTTGGGCAACTTCTTCAGCTACTTCTTGGGCTTCTTCTTCAGCTTCTTCTTCAGCTTCTTCTTCAGCTTCATCTTCAGCTACTTCTTGGGTTTCTTCTTGGGCTTCTTCTTGAGCTTCTTGTTGGGCTTCTACTTGGGTTTCTTCTCCATCCTCGCTGCCTTGGCTTTCATCATTACCGCTTTGAGTGTCCGTGTCAGTGTTGCTGGCGTCATCTTGGGAAGTTACCAATTGAGACTCTTCAACAACCTCGGTGACTTCCTCTGAAAATTTTTATTTCGTGTAAAAAGTCAAAATTAGGCTTCACTCCTATTTTATCCATTACGCCTAGCGAGAACTCGGCCGATACAATATACTCATGCATTGCTATTGACATCTTTCATAATTACAGCAGCGCTCTTGCCGAGCTAAGATGAACTAACAATCTGGGGTAACATCTGACCGGTGCCACTTGCTTTGCTTTGTTTATTGTGGTGGTAAGAATCAGAATCAGAACGAAAATTAATGATGTCAACCCATTTGAAAATTGATGCATATCTCAGAAAGTCGTTTCACTGAGCGCTGGTGTATTTATGAAAGATGTCAGTACTCTGAGTACACAGAAGAGCGTCATGCGAGTATTTGGTCAAGCCACTCGATAGGTGTAATTTTCAGGTCGAATTTCATAATACCGGAGCATATAAGTTTGTGGGGCGCTGTGGGTCTTCAACATGCATTGAGATGATAGTTCAATTGACTCTTAATTCCATTTCTTTTATCTTAAAAACAAATCAAGTTACTCACCCTCAGCGTGAGCTACGGCTACCGCCGCGAACACAAGTGCTCCCAAAAGAATTAGCGAGAATTTCATTTTGCTCCTGATGACAAGTCAATGAGTTGGTGTGACTCCTTTTGGATTTTGGACGGGCTTTTATACCCAATAAGATCAGTAAACATTGGAGAAAAACAAGTGAGCTAATAGTACCTAGGTACTATTGTGTAGAAAATACAATGGGATTTCTAATTAGAAGCATTCGTTAAGTCAAACAAAGAAAAAATGGGGTCTCCACAACAACAAGAAATTTTTAATCATTAGAAATTGTTCATATCCCAAAAAAATTAGTGCAAAAAATGGCCCTAGCCCCTAAAAGTTGTTCGTGAGGTGGTAATCGTTTTAATCCCTCTTAGAGGTCCTGAATAACAAATTTATGACTACGCGACGGTCTCTAGGTTGCGCTTCAGATTGAGAGCCTAATAACTGCTCAATTTTCGCAGTGTTTTCAGTTTTTCACGTGAAACTCGAAAAGTGCGCATCCTACATGAAATGCCACTATTTCCACTTTCAAAGAGCATTAAAGTCCGCGTTGAATGCCGTTTGAGACATTCAAATCCAATCGCCAGTCAAACATAAGCAGTTTTCACCATCTTCGCGCTAAAAAGTTGACAATCCTCAATTTTCAACGCCTGTAGGTTGAAAATGACTGCTCCGATTGGAAAATGTTATTAGACCAAAATTGTAGGCAATTGAATTCTTGATCGACTGGTACTTTAAATTTTCTCAATCCAGTGCAGAGTTATGAATTTTAAACCAAATAAGGTCGTAGTGCCAAATTTTTGGTAAGGAAGCCCAACGCAGGATACGTCGCCTGATCCTGAACTTATCACATTTCTAGCATTTTTAAAGTAAAATGGAATGTTATCAACACATTTAAAACTCAAAATTCGTCATTCAAACAATTCCATGCGCACGTTTAGCTCTGTCAAAGACAGTGATTTTAAGGGTTTGCTTCTTTCAATAACAAACATGGATCTGACTTCCTTCAAAACTTATTTCGCGCGTTTGGATCGTTAAGAAAACAACCGAGTTTCATCCAATGTTCATAATTCTCGAACAGTTATTTTGATTTTATGTTACTATCTAGGGGCGGTTAGATTGCTGAGCATGAACCCCCTTCGACATCCCCCTCTCATAATCATTCCTATATAATACTACCGATGGACTAAGTTTAGGAAGTGTCTGATGGGATGGTAAGGCCAGACATGAACAGAGCTTTGCGGCGATGGCGGGCGAGAAAGAGTGTTCAGTTTGTGCTCTTTGTTTGAGTCCTTTTTTAAGCAGGGACCAAGTTATCTTGTGTACCAGATTGTCTGTGAAGGATACTTCCACGCTGAGTGTGCGTCAGTTTCCAAAGAGGATCTGTCTTTAATCGTGCAACTGAAAGATAAAATTCGTTGGTTTTGTCGCCGATGAAACACCCGACTCGATAAAGAACGTCAACGTGACACTACGCATAAGGATCAAATCTCCAGCTCCATCTTCAGCTCGAAACTGAAATCGTGTTGGGCTATGCCGTTCCATCGTCGTCCGGATAACTTTAGTTTAATTAATTCATTAATTAAAAATATCGGCGACAGAATTATTCATCATATCCATCTAACAACATCTAGATAAGATAAAATTCTGCGTGGTTTCACGATAAGGAGAAACGCCTCAAGTTTCGAGAAACAATGGACCTGGGTGGGGTTCGGCTTAGCTTATCCCTCGGTGTTCGACTCCCAAAGGCATCTCCGTGGCGCAATTGGCAGCGTGCTGGACTGGAAATCCAGAGGTTGCGGGTTCAAATCTCGCCGGGGAGCCATTTTTTCTCGAAACTCGAATCGTGTTGAGCTGTGCCCTTCCATCGTCGTCCGGATAACATCAGTTTTAATTAATTTATTGATTTTCAACAAAATACACAAAACGCGGGTTTGAAAGAGCAAAACTGGAATGGTTTACTCCATAGCTTACTTGAGCAAGATATTCTGGAATTACTTTTTTTTTTCGTTACCAACCACGGTCGGGTCTATTTATATTCCACGAAGAGAAAAATGCATCATTCTATAGCCGCCTTATTTGTCTTTGTTTGATTTCATGAATGCTTCTCATTAAGGCCAACTGTATTTATTACACAATGGTATCCCCGTAGTATTAGCTCACTTGTTTTTCTCCAATGTTTACTAATATTATTGGGTATAAAAGCCCGTCCAATATTCAAAAGAAGTCAAAACAACTCTTTGACTTATCATCAGGAGCAACATGAAATATTCACTACTTTTTTTGGGAGCACTTGTGTTCGCGGCGGTAGCCGCAGTTGGCGCTTACGGTGAGTACCTTGATTTGTTTCTAAAATAAAAAAAATGTATTCGAATTAAGAGTCAATTGAACTATCATCTCAATGAGTGTTGAAGACTCACTGCTCCCCACAAATCATTTCCTCCAGTATTATGGCCCGTTCACAAGCTCTATGTTTTCGTTGTGTGGAATCTGTGCAACCAGACAAATTTATTCGCTCGAAAAAAAAGCACTTTGATAGGTTGCATAGACAACACACAACGAAAACGTAGAGCTTGTGAACGGACTTTTTTGAAATTCGATCCCAAAATTACATAGTATCGAGTGACTCGATCAAGCTTGACGCTCTTTTGCGTACTCCGACTATAGCCTTGCATGAGTATATTGTACCGGCCGAGTTCTCGGTAGGCGTAATGGATAAGACAGAAGTGAAGCTTAATTTTGACTTTTCACACGAAATAACTTTTTTCAGAGGACTACTCCGAGGATCTTGAAGAGTCTGAATGGGAATATTCCGAAGATGACGCTGTCGACAATGGCATGGACAGTCAAAGTGGCCAAGGAAAAGGACAAAGTGGTCAAGGAGGACAAAGTGGTCAAGGACTTAAATCAAGTAGCCAAGGAGGACAAAGCAGTAAAGGAGGACAAAGTAGTCAAGGACTAAAATCAAGTAGTCAAGGAGGACAAAGTAGTCAAGGAGGACAAAGTAGTCAAGGACTTAAATCAAGTAGTCAAGGAGGACAAAGCAATAAAGGAGGACAAAGTAGTCAAGGACTAAAATCAAGTAGTCAAGGAGGACAAAGTAGTCAAGGACTTAAATCAAGTAGTCAAGGAGGACAAAGCAGTAAAGGAGGACAAAGTAGTCAAGGACTAAAATCAAGTAGTCAAGGAGGACAAAGTAGTCAAGGACTTAAATCAAGTAGTCAAGGAGGACAAAGTAGTCAAGGAGGACAAAGTAGTCAAGGACTTAAATCAAGTAGTCAAGGAGGACAAAGCAGTAAAGGAGGACAAAGTAGTCAAGGAGGACAAAGCAGTAAAGGAGGACAAAGTAGTCAAGGAGGACAAAGTAGTCAAGGACTTAAATCAAGTAGTCAAGGAGGCCAAAGTAGTCAAGGAGGACAAAGTAGTCAAGGACTTAAATCAAGTAGTCAAGGAGGACAAAGTGGTCAAAAAGGACAAAGTAGTCAAGGACGTGGACAAAGTAGTCAAGGAGGACAAAGTAGTCAAGGACAAGGACAAAAAAGTCAAAAAAGTGGTTGAAGCCGATGATGATATCGTCTGAATGAAGCTAAATCAGTTATTCCTTGTAAGATGAATTTTACTTTAATTTTGACGGATACAGAAATATACAAGTTTTCTTTGGATTAATTCTAAGCTGATATTTTCTTGATTACAACCTTAGAACCCCGCTCCGTTCTACACTAGTTGGTCTCATGCTGCGGCATAAGGCTCACTTGTCATTTCAGATCCGTGGGCACTCAATTCATCGCCCAATCAGGTAGCTCTCATTCTGACTATATCTCTGCGAGACTGCACGAGATTCAAGCTCTTGTTCTTCGAGCAAAATAGAGCCTGCCCGTCACTTGGACATCTGAGGTTCACTGAAAATATCCTAGGACGTTCAGGTTTCTGTTGCGAGTGCAGCTGTCGTGAGCTGTGAGGGGGGAGGGGGAGTGAGTTTTGGCCCTAGCCCGTGGGAAAAGTCATCTTGTCGGCAACGCCAGCAACAAGAAAAAACCTTGAGGAAGCGGCTGCGTCTTCGTGGGGCTTTGACGAGGGGGACAAAATGAGGGAACGAATTAGCTTTGGCGCAAGCACCAGTCTTGTTCTCTTTTGTCTTCTGTTTGTCATCCGGCTGCCGATCGCCGGTCCTTCGAGGGTCGTTCGCTGTGAAACCTTGACTACGTTGTTGAGCGGTTGTTCGTCGACGGCGAACCCGAAAGTTGGACTTCCCTCGTACCACAGCGCGTAAATATTCGTGAGTAAAACGTAACCCACCATTACCAACGAATTTCACACTTACGTAAAACCGAGCCCTTGTAAATCGACATTCGTGGACATGACACAGAAAGCATAAGAAGGAATCAAGTCTGTAACAAAAGTGAAAGCTAATTTGATTCCGAAATTGGTAAAAATGTGAATTCGCCACTACTAAGGGGGAAAAAGCTCAAATAATGGAAGTAGGCCGTAGGTGCGGAAGCGATGTTCCAGATAAAAAGGAAAATAAGTCCTCTCCCGCTGTTGAAACATTTATTGGACCGGTTTCGGCTAAACAGCCATTTTCAACACACCTAGTTTCAACACAAATCAAAAATCTTCGTCATAATTTGAATACAACATATAAACAAGATAAATAAGCAAGAGGGTCAACAATAGCAATGAATAACGTTAACATTAACAGAACGTGATAACGGAACCAACAAGTACACAATAGATAACTTAAAACTATACATAATACAACCAACAACTCACCCGATCGATGTATAAACTTAAACTGACTAGTCCCTTTGACTAGAATTAACAGCGTTAACCGGACCGGGGACTAATCAGTACTTGTTGGTTCCGTTATCTCGTTCTGTTAATGTTAATGTTATTCATTGATGTTGTTGGCCCTCTTGCTTATTTATCTTGCTTATATGTTGTATTCAAATTCTGACGGGGATTTTTGAATTCTGTTGAAACTAGGTGCGTTGAAAATGGCTGTTTAGCCGAAACCGGTCCAATAAATGTTTCAACAGAAGGGAGAGGACTTATTTTCCTTTTTATCAAGCTCAAATAAATTAGTTCCTATCTCCATAATAGTGTAACGGATTTTTTTTTATTGTAATGGGATTTCTTTTTCATAGTTTTTTTGTTATAAGTTTTATATAAATATTGTGAGTATATTATAATTTGGCTTAATTTAATTTTGCTTATTTCTTTTATATTAAAGACTTATGAATACCATTTTCTTTTATGACTGAGGCCCGAATTCATAGTCGTCACTCAGGCTGAGTATTTGCTTATTTCGACTCATAACAGGTGATTCACTAATAAAAACCAACGATATAATAAAAGAACTGGATTGCTCATCACTGCTGATAAAGTGCGGCCACCAGAAAGTGGATGCGAGGGGGGGGTTTCAAAATTATAAAATAAGGATCTTGGTGTTGCCATAACTACACAAGGAGAGGGACGGGTTATTTTTATCAGGGGGCAGCGCACCCCCTCCACGCCCCTCTAGTGAGCGTTGTGAGCAATCCATGTTTATAATAGAGACTTTTAGCAACTACCCCGCTAACGCTAACACAAACGATAAATATGTCGTTGCTTGGTTACGAAACATTTGATTGGTTGAAATTTGAAAATAAAGTTTCCGAAGGATTTAACGGGAGAGTGCTAAAATTCACTAATATAACGACGATTTGAAGTCACTTAAGCAAATACTCGGCTTGAGTGACGACTATGAATACGGTCCTGAGCCCTAAATTCTGGTAAGAGGTGTCTAACGATCTCTAGTTAGAATTAAGATGAACTTCTATCTCTCCCTCTTCAACTCCTCGCCACGCACACCCCTCCCCATGAGACCACTAGTATAAAAGGGCTTGCAAGACGAACATTACAGAGAAGTCGCCCGAAAGAAGGTGAACCTGAAGCGAAGAGAGAACTAGTGCGTGTAACAGTACAAGTCAGTTGTGATTGTCTCCAATGTGCCGTCTGGTGGTCACCATCTCGTCGTCAGCCTGTCACTTCCAAGCCTCCCGCAGCACAAAGCTCCCGGATTCTCCGATCTCGAGGAACTGAACGAAAAGGTAACCCCAAAAAGGGGCAAACGACGGTCCACAGGGTCACAATAGCACAGAAAGGTGCTAATTGAGAAAAATTTTCTAACTCGAGAAAGTACGGTAGAAAAGGTGGTAATTGCCGCTGAAATTGAGAAAAAACTGTTGTAGGATCTAACATAATTTAATTAGTCAATCTCATTGAAACGGAAAAACTAGAAAACTGTTTAAGGTCAATTCACAGACATCAGTGCCGTGAACGGGACGTGCCCCGTCCATTGGTCCGACAAGTAAAATATTATTCTCGTATGGGAATTGAGAGGCTCGTTCACACATATCAAGCATGTGTCAGGGACGTGACCCTTCAATTTCCATTGAGAATAATTCTATTTGCCGGACGGGGCACGTCCCGTTCACGGCACTGTTGTGTGTGAATCGACCTTGATTCTTAAAAGTCATGTGATAACAAAACCAATTGTGATGCTACGATCTTCTCCCCCCCCCCCCTAAATCTTGGCTCTCAATAACTAATCTTTCTTTCGCAGTTGATCTGCATGATTCTTTTTCAAAGAGCCATTAACGTCGACAATGTAGGAATAGATATCCTTTTTTCTCTCAATATTTCCTGGAATGAAACGATGGGAGGACGGATCCTCTACCCAAACGTTGTCTCCCTCCGAGAAAGATCGTTCCTTAGACCGTTTATCGTGATTTAATTTTTGTGAGACCAGAGCGTTGTCCATGTTTGTTTCAACGCTTGGCCGGAGTAGATGCAATCTTGTGTTTATTCTTCTATTGTAAAATGTTAGGAGGCCCAAAAACACAAAACTGAAGATTCGCGTTTTGAAAATGGTTAAAACTGACTTCACGCGCCATAAAAATATGGCTAAACTGGCGATTGGTGAACTTCTGAAAATGCCTGAAAAGCTCATATTTTTCCTCCCGAAAGTAGCTTAATCGATCATTCGTGAGCTAAAAATGATCAAACTGGCCATTCTTGTAAATATGAATAATGCGTGCCTTTGGCTTCACGCCAACATCTTCAGTTAGTGGGGGGGGGGGCACGTCTGCTTTGGCGAGATATTGTACGTTTTTTTCAGTAAAATCGCCTGTTTGAAGGATACAATCGGCAGTTTTTAATACAGATGGTCTCGCCCCATCTAATTTTGGGGGGAAATTGTCGTTTCGGGTGTAGTATTAATTTTGAAATGAATAAAAAGATATGAATAAATGAGAAATGAATAAAAAGATTATTCCTGCCGTGAAAATGGCAAAATTGACCATTCGGAGCCCCGGAAATTGTCAACCTGGATGTTTTCGCCTTGACTTGGGAAGTAGGTACTTACTATTTATTACGTCTGTCATGCCTTCTTACCTTTTCAGCCATGTGTATTATTGACCCCCTTTTTGTTTACTTCTCGTTGAATAAAATATTTACCCAAAATTGTTGGGGATTCTCTTTCTCTGAAGACACAACAAATTGGCGACTTGGTGAAACTCGCACTTCGGCCATTCGGAAGAGGAATGCCCTTTTTCCGACTATCTCCGCACTCTACACGGATCGAAAACTATTCCGGGCCGTTACCAGCTAATCGCTAAAGACGAAATAACATGGATCCCGAACAGTTTGAAAGACTCTTAAACGCTTTTACTCAGTCTCAACCCAGCTTCATTCAATCCTTTCAAACCCAACAATCGACTTCGTCTTCCTCGGCACAGCAGAACAGCGTATCAAGCGTGCAACCATTCGAACACTTTGATTCAACTAGAGAAAAGTTCAATTATTACATAGAACGATTCGAAAACTACACGGCCATTAAAAACCTCTCGGACCCAATAAAGCAAGCTCAACTTTTATGCGCCTCCATCGGGCCTACTCATTACAGCAATCTAGCCTCATTTCTCGGCCCGGAAAAACCTGTCAAAGACTTAAATTACAACGAGCTCATACAAAAATTGAAAGAACTACTCGTCCCAAAACGCAACGTCGTCGTAAATCAGCACTATTTTCTCAGTGTTACACAGGACACTCAAGCGATTGCTGAATTTGTCTGCAGCCTTCGTGAATCATTAAACGATTGCGATTTTTTCGTTAAATGCCATTGTGATTCAAACGACTCTGCCTCCGACATTTCTTTTGCGAGCCCAGTTCATTAGAGGGTTAAAGGACAACTGGATTCGTGAACAGCTTTTGCAATCCCCCCTCCTAAACTTCGATAAAATCGTATCCAAAGCCGTCGCTCTCGAAGCATCACGGATTGAAAGCCAACAATGTTCAATTTTTCCCGGATTTTCGTCTTACACTCACTCGAATGCTTTCAAGATATTCAACCAGCCTCGTCATGAAATTGATAAAAACCAACGCAATGATGAACGACAACATGTTTTCCAGAACAAAACCAACGCCTGTACACGAACGGCACGAGGTCACTCTTCGACTCGAACACAAAAGAATATCGATTATCACGCGTTGGGAATAAATAATCTATGTCTGAACTGTGGCAGATCGAACCACAGGTCGCGTGATTGCTACACGGACCGAAGAAGTCTAACTTGCAAATCTTGTCTCAAGAAAGGCCACGTATCCAAAGTCTGTATTAAAACACTTTTGCAGGCCAGTCGACAGCGTTTACCATCGACTCAACACCTCGACGAGTCATGTGACAGCGACTCAAGTCAGGGTTTCGGTATCGTCAACTTTATAAAACCAGTAGTCATCGACCTTTTTAAAGTGACACCTCACCCAGACAAGTACGTCGTCACAGTTAAACTCAACGGTGTGTGCCAAAATTTTGAAGTCGACTCAGGTGCAAAATATTCCCTGATATCAGCCAATGATTTTGCCTCACTTGATTTGGGTCTACAATTACAACCATCCGACCTACTTTTTCGCTCTTATTCAGAGCACATCATCAAACCTCACGGAAAAGTAAAAGTCACCTTCACGTACAAGAATAGATCGACAGAGAGTGATCTTTACGTCGTTCCTCCTGGCCAACAAGCACTACTAGGGCGAACATGGATACGGAACCTCGACATCAATCTTAAACAAATCGACCTCGATCACCACACCACCCTTCCTAAAAGTTCTGTTTTCCTTAATCATACGCAACCAGAAGATCTCTTCAGCGAATTTCCCTCAGTTGTCGAAGAAAGAATCGGGTGTGTTCCGAAGCTTGAACTTCATCTAACCCTCCGTGAGAACATCACACCCATTTTCACACGCGCTCGAGACGTTCCTTACGCATTACGAGAAAAAGTCGAAACGGAACTAGACTCCCTTGAAGCCGCTGGCATAATCACACCTGTCGCAACAAGTGACTGGGGCTCACCATTAGTGGTTATACCAAAACCAGATGGAAGTGTCCGCATATGCGTCGACTACAAGTGCGGCGTTAACAAGAGATTAGTTTCGGCTAACCACCCTATTCGTCGAATCGATGATGTTCTTCACAGCCTCCGAGACTCGACATTTTTCTGTAAATTAGATTTGTACAAAGCCTATCTTCACCTAAAAGTGGACGCTAAAAGCAGCGAAATCCAAACAATGGTAACACATCGAGGCACATATCGTATCAACCGCCTAAGCTTCGGAATCAGAACCGCACCGTCGGAGTTCAACCGCGTTTTAACTCAGATTTTACAAGGCCTTAAAAAAACCGAAGCCTACTTCGAGGACATAATCGTCCATGGCACCACGCTAGAGGAGTGCACTAAACATTTACGAGCCTGTCTTAAACGTATTTCCGACAATGATCTTCATGTCAACAAAAAAAAATGTTCATTTTTCAAAACCGAAATCGATTACCTTGGCCACAAAATCAGACACAATCAAATAAGAAAGTCCCCCGAAAAAGTTCGAGCCGTAGCGGACCTACCTCGCCCTACAAGTGTGGACCAACTACGTCGTTTTTTGGGTATGGTCACTTATTACGCCAAATCCATACCGAAATTCTCGACTATCACCTACCTTTGCGTCAATTGCTAAAAAAAGGACAAAATTTTCCACTGGTCAAAACCCTGTCATTCGGCTTTTCTCAGACTAAAACATGAATTGTGTAGCGACCGCGTCTTAATCCCTTACAACCCAGCCCTACCTTTGGTGTTGTCTACCGACGCCAGCCCATACGGTGTTGCCGCCATTCTCAGCCAAGTCGTGGATGGGTACGGAAAGCCCATAGCCTATGCATCACGATCATTGTCGTCCTCGGAAATGAATTACAGCCAACTCGACCGTGAGGCATTAGCAATACTATTCGGAGTTACTCACTTTTTCAATTACCTCTACGGCCAACGTTTCAATTTAGTTACAGACAATGAACCCTATCTCGAATTTTCCACCAGCACAAAGCCTTACCCCAGATGACGTCAGCCCGACTCCTACGTTACGCTTCATTCTTATCCGGATTCGATTACACCGTATCGTTCAAGAAAGGTGTCGACAGTGAAAATACCGACTGTTTGTCACGTGCTCCGCTTACCAAATCGAAAACCGCCACTGACAATGCTTTGAATGAAGAGGTGTCCCATCTATTCGCACATAAAATTTTTCAAATTTCAAACGATGTCGTCACTTATGAAACCATCAAAATGGAAACATCGAAGGATCCCGAACTAGGACCGATTTTGCGACGTCTCCAGTCTCAAAGCTCTGATGAACCATACACACTCAAAAACGGTATCCTGTTTCGCCTCGACCGAATAGTAATTCCCGCCAGTCTGCGCAGACCGATCCTAAAAGAACTTCATGACACTCACCTCGGCATCGTGAAGATGAAACAGCTCGCCAGAAATTATGTGTACTGGCGACGAATCGACAATGATATAGAGCGAGAAGTGAAATCCTGCGAAAACTGCGCTCTTATTCAAGCCAACCCTGCCAAAGCTCCAGCCCATCCTTGGCATGACCCAGATGGCAATTGGGATCGCCTTCTTATCGACTATGCAGGCCCATTTCAAAGTCGTTACTTCCTGATTGTCGTCGAGGCAAAATCCAAATGGGCAGAAGTCCGTATTTTACGAGACCCGCCTTCCACTTCATCGACAATCACACTATTGGAGGACATATTTTCAGTTCACGGATACCCGTCTATCATCGTAACAGACAATGCCTCGATATTTACTAGTGAGCATTTCAGAAACTACGTCTCTAAACACGGCATTTCTCATAAGCTCATAGTCCCCGGACATCCTGCGACAAATGGCCTGGCGGAGCGCTATGTCCAAACGATAAAACAGCGTCTTCGAGCATCCGAAAACGATCCTACTCCGCTCTCGGACAAAATTAAAGCTATCATGCTCAGATATCGGGCCACACCTCTGGCTTGTGGAAAATCTCCAGCTGAATTGTATTTACATCGCCGAATAAGGATTCGACTTGACGCAATAAAGCCACGACTCACGACTGCTACCCCTCCTTTAGTCTCTGCGCACACTCGATCATTCAAAGTGGGGGAGAGAGTCCAGGCTCGAGTATACGTAGAAAATCACGACGTCTGGCAGTTTGGGAATATCAGCCAAAAATTCGGACATCGACATTACGAAGTAACTCTAGATTCTGGCAGGAAACTGAAACGTCATGTGGATCAAATACGGTCAACGTTAGTCCCCAAAAAGAAGATCACGTTCCACGTACCAGGTTACTCTCGGTCAGACATAGTCGGGGTTCCAAAGTCTTCAACTGCAGCGACGGCACCAAGGTTATCAGACACTCCGGCTGAAGAACAGTCTCAACAATATTTCAATCCAGCACAAACCGATGCGGATCCTGGACCACCAACAGAACTGAATTCACAATCTGAAATCACTAATTCAGAATGTCCAGAACAAGAACTCCCTGATATCCGTCGCTCAACAAGAAAGAGACAACGACCGAAATATTTAAATGACTATGTCTGTGAATAGCTCCTTCCTGTTGGTCATTTCAATTAGTGGGGGAGATTATTACGTCTGTCATGCCTTCTTACCTTTTCAGCCATGTGTATTATTGTTCCCCTTTTTGTTTACTTCTCGTTGAATAAAATATTTACCCAAAATTGTTGGGGATTCTCTTTCTCTGAAGACACAACACTATTATGCGCCCTAAAAATGGCAATTACGGCTATTCAAGCCTTGAAATCGTCAAAACTGACTCTATTGCCCTGAAAAGCTGCCAACAACAAAGTAAAATGTCAGTTTTGAAGTGAAATATTCAGTTTTTGAGGGAAAATGATATTTTTTGGGTGGAACCGCAAGTTTCAGGGAAAAATCGTCATTTTAGAAACGTTTTTGATTGAAATAGTAAGTTTTTGAATTAAAACAGTCAGTTTTGGGGAAAAATTTGCCAGTTTTCAAATATTCGGATGACCGGCTTCGGTTGAGAGTGTATCGTTAGTTTTGAGTCAAAATAACAGATTTCAGGTTAAGCATTCATTTTTGAGGTCAAACCGTCAATAATTTCGTTTTGGGGTAAATATCACCAGTTTAGCATCGATGTCATCAGTTATGGGGCAACACGTCAGCCTTGCCGGGAAATTGCCTAATCATCCGGCTGCCGAACCCGTTAAAATTAGTCGACGATTCAAACGTAGAAAAGAGACTCGTTTTTCGATTAAATTAAATTGCTGTCACTCACATATTCACCTCTCCCACCCCCAACCCCACCACCCCGAGGCAAGGTTAACTCGAATTTCAATAATACGAGTTTCTGACTAGGCTGGAGGGGAAAAGCGACGGGACAGAGTGAACGCCAAGTACAAAAAGGGGAAGTTAACGTTTCAAACGATGGGACCTTTAATTTTGCTCCCTCCTAGAGCTCCTAGCGTTGCACCTCGCTTTGTTCTCTTTAACAGACTAATGAGACGGAATGAGAGCTCGCTGGTAGAGAGGATGAGAGAGGGGGGGAGACATGAGTGCAAACATACGACATAGAGTGTCACGCCTCATTATTTCCTCGACGTCTCACTGCTCGAAGGCATTTTATGCGTAGTTTCAACCAGCTCTACTTTCGTTTCCGGTTGGTTACATGCAGGTATTTACAATTAGGAAATAATGGTGAGGGGGGTGAAAGAGTGCAAAATAATTTTGGTACTAATCAGCAAACATGAACTACAAATGAGGTAATTTCCAAAACAAAAAAAATTGGCATTTAACAATCAAAACAAGAAATCAACCTTAATTGGCATTCTTAATAGAGTATAATCATTTCTTAGAGATTGGTATTTGAATTTCCCGCATGAGGTGACGTCACAGTATTGTAAACATTTTTCGAATTCCCCTAGCAAGGAAAGCCGTGGATTGGACTTTTCACATTTAATTAGAGCTTATACGTTAATTTATGCACAGTTAAGATTTTTCATATTGCAGAGTAATTCTACTTCTTAAGCCCCGTCTACATAAGACGCAAGGACGCCGCCGCAGAACGCAGGAAGCAACGCGAATTTCATTCAACTCTCGCGTCCGCGGTTGCGTTCAGCCAATCGCATTTAAGTTTAGAAGGCAGGGTCTAGGTTTGAGGTTCTTTCCACTGCTACATTGATTGTTGAAGTTTTCAAAATCCCAAAATTATCAAAAAAACAATTGTTTAATCACATTTTTAAACACAGAGAACTCCGCTCGCATGGCTCCCTGTTTTCTTCTTCAGTTTAGAGTTGTTAATCATTTTATTTAAAATGTTCATTGTCGTCTATATCGAACGTTTAAGTTGGCGTTGTGGGACGCTGCACAGAACGCAGGACGCAACGCAGAGTTGAACCAATATCAACTTCTCGCGTCAACTTCTTGCGTTCGGCCAATAGCATTTGATGTTGAGTAGCCGTCGTCAAGTTTGAACTAATAGAACCAATAGAATTCAACTGCGGTGAAATAGGCCCAGCCTACTAGATGATATTTCCGGCTCACTTCAAGGTATTTTTGGGCATCTCCAAAATCCTTGACTCCGCTTTCAGCCAATTTGGAATTCCTACCACTGTGGTCTCTGACAGTGGCCCTCAGTTCACATCTAAATACTTTAGCGAATTTCTGAAGGAAAAGGGAGTTAGATTTCACATAACTACAGCTCCTTATCACCCATCGACAAACGGGCAAGCTGAGAGGTGTGTTCAGACGCTTAAAAAAGTGATGAAAGTGTCAGAAGCTTCAGCACACACACTTGGGAATGTTTTCAACGAATTTCTTCTGAAGTACCACAAGTCTCCACACCAAACAACCGGCAAGCCACCCTCTCTCTTGTTTCTGGGTCGAATTGTCAAAACTCGTCTCGATCTCGTCTGTCTAGATCTTAGAACCCGACTCGAAGAGAAACAAGAACCAAAATTTGACAATCGATTTCGATCATTCTGCCTAGGAGACACGGTGATTTTCAGGCAGTATTCTTCCCATCAACCTCCGTGGATTCCGGGCGCGGTAATTACTCGATTAGGTGACCTACATTAATGAAGTCGTGCACAACGGCCAACGTTTTAAAAGGCACGTTGACCAAATAAAACAGAGAAACGACAGTCCCGAAAATTCTCGGATCGATCTCCACCCTTCGGTCACAACTTCGTCAGACCCACCTCGCCGACCATTTTTATTCGGTTCTGTGGATTGGATCCTGTTCAACAGCCCTCAACCACTGAATACCAACGCGCCGCACCGGAAAGTCCTATTCCATGCCACTTGCCTGCACCACGTCAAGCTTCCGGCCAATGCAGTCCGGATTTGTCATCGTCGATTACCCAAACTCCAACAGAACTCCAACAGAAATGGACTGCTTATTGCTTCCCCGCGAGCTGATTCTGATGAGTTAGAACAGCCAAGTCCCCGTTCAAGTCCTAACGCAGCAGTTCATCCATGGGCCGAGGGTTCCTGGCTCGGGCCGGTCTTCGGGTCGGGCCGGGCCGGGCTGAGAGCTGAAGCCCGACTCAGCCCGGCCCGACTTCGGCCCGAAATAAAAATTAGAAAAAATATAAAACAGCCAAAAGCGAGTGTCCGAAATATTTTGCAACCCCCCCCCCCCACGTTTGTCGGTCATTACCTCACGTCAACTCGTCCTCTTTCTGTCCTACCTTACTTACTATACCATATCAATTATATTAAATTTTATTGGGTAATTCTACAACAATGCACATTTTATACTCGCCTCGTTTTATTTGTTACTTCGTTTTTTTCCTCCATTTTAGTAGTCAAACGAGTTTGATAGAATGATGAAAGAGATGAGTGATGGAGTTTCGCGATAGGAAGGGCGTTGTTAAAATGCCCAGTTTGGTAGGCCACAAGCTCGCAAATGCTCATTTTCGCCATAAAAAATTATTAAAATACCAGTTCCATGGATTATATAATGAGGGAAAATTTTCCAGATTTTAGGAAGACTAAAGAGGCAAGTGTAATCTCTCGGTCGAACAGGCGTCGTAAAAATGAAATTACCTGTTTCGTGGGGTTAATAGACGCGAATTTCCCCAGTTTTTATAATCCTAGAAACTAAGGTACGAGAAATTTTCCAGTTTACCCAGTAGCGGATCCAAAAAACATTTTTGGGAGGGGACATTAAATTTCGCATGCATGTCGCTACTTTGTAGGGGTATGATTGGCGGGAGGGGGGGGGGCTCCCGCTACGTTCTTGCTTTTTTGTCTTTTTTGTCTGTTTTGTCAAACTCACAATCAAGGGGTTTTCTCAGAGCATACGACAACCAGCGCTCAATCCCCAAGCGCATGGATCGTTCGTATCGCCACTGCTTTGGTCTGTCGTTTGTGCTGTCCGTTTTTGTGGAGGAACAGGACGCAAAATTCACTGTTAATTGTTCAACTGTACGCGGTTAAGGGAGACTTGTACATGTGTTTCCTGGACCCCTTCCAAGCATACGTCGCCTACTCGGCATCACGTAAATTATCACCACGAAAATCGGAAAATTGTAGGCTCCGTAAAATTATTCCGTATTTCTGCACCAATCCTGGATATCAAGGCCTCATTTAAATCTCCAGGAGATTCTGCACGTGCGTATGATCTTTTTTCATGTTTCACCCCTGAAATAACTGTAAAACCCACATAAACTTTTATCTTGAAAATTAGTAATGAGCAAAGCAAGACGAAGACCAAGACTCGAAGGTCTTGGTCTTGCTGCAAGAGTCTTGCTGGTCTTGCTTTGTTGATTTAATTTTTTTCGTATTTACTTCGAGTGGTCTGGCTTTCGTTTTTTGTTTTTGTTGTTCTTTTTGAAGAAAACAATTGCATTGCATATCGAAAAAACAACTCAAAAACAACCTAGTTCGGGACTTTCAGTTTTATTCATTTATCCCCACCTCCGATATTTTTGATTGTTCTTCGTATTTTTCTTTCATATCTCGCCGTATACTGAAAAAACTGTAACCTGCCCCACCCTTCTGCAACCATGCGTGGTTTGAGAAGGCCAAAATAACGAAATTTGGGTTTCAAATGAGCTGAATTACTTTTTTGAACGAACCAAACCTGTCCATCTGGTAAGGAACAGCTGATTTTAATAAAGCGTAAATCCCCGAAATTTTAAGGTGCCAAATTCAAGAAATTGGGTTTTAACGCACGGATGTGAATTTAGCTTTTGAAATAGCAAAACTTCCAAAAACTGGAGTTTTTAGGAGCCAAATTCGCATAATTTGACTATGAAAGAGCGGACATCCACGAAACTGACGTTTATGAGAGCCGATGGCCGAAATGACGAAATTCGGTATTTGAACCAGCCAAATCCGTGAATTTCTTTTTTGAAATAGCAACATTTGGTTTTCGAAACAGCGAAATCTGTATAACTGATTCCAGAACGAACAAAGGCCACAAAAATGGTTTTTTTTTTTTAACAATGAAAATGCGCGAAATTAGAATGGCTGGAAATTTAAATGGCTAAAATCCGTGAAGTTTGGTATCAAAGGGGCAAAATCGGTGACATTTGGTTGTGGAAGAGCGAAAATATGGTTGAGCGCCAAAATCACGAAATTTGTTTTTTTTCGTTTTCGACTATTTAGTTTTTATAAATGGCCGAACCCGTGGAACAGATTTCAGAAAGAGCTAAACTCACGTTTGTTTTTATATAGCTAACATCTGTGAGTTTTTGAAGGAGCCAAATTCACGAAATTACATTTTGAAAGAGTTTAAATACACAAAAATTGGGGCATTGATATTTGGGTTTGAATTGAGCCAAATCCAGGACTTGGGGTTTGAAAAGAGCGAAATAAATTTTCTGAAGAGCCAAATCTGTAAAAAACTGATTTCAATAAGAGCTAAAACTACGTAATTTGGTATTTAATAACGGGTAAATTCGCGAAATTGCGGGGTCCAAAATGGCAAGAATCTGTGAAATTGGATTTTGAAGGTGCCAATTCTGAGACTTTTGTTATGGCAGACTGAAAATTTCCGGTGAAATTGGGGTTAGAAAAATCCAAAATCACAAAATGTCGTTCTTTTTGGAACCAACCGAAAACCTTCTCCCCCCCTTATTCCTTCTTTTTCTTCCTAGAACAAATAAAGAGCTAAAGCCACGAAAATGTGTTTTTGATGATGCAAAAATCGCCAAAACTAGGTTTTAAAGGAGCCAAATCAGCAAAATGTGTTCTTGGAAGAGCAAAACCCACAAAATTCGGTTTTTAAAAGCAGAACTTCTTTTTGCAAGGCTCGCAAGACTCTTGCAACACAGTCTTGTCGGGCCGATTTTGAGTCGAAGCCCGGCCCGGCCCGGCCCGATTCCATACCTACTCTCATATGGTGAGCCTTGCGTTGTGAATTGAATCCTTACTTTTGCTTCAGGCATTAAGAGGAGCATGCTCGGAGGAACACAATAGCCTAAGGAAAGGACGTTTACCCTGACCTATTCGGCTTGTTTTATCAAAGCAAGTTACATTTTTTTGCACTGGAACTTGATGCTGAAGTCCGAGGGTTGCAAACTTCAACTATCAGGACACCGTTCGAAGGTACACAGAACAGGGTAGTTTTCCACAACTTTACCCGTCGACTCGTGCACTAGCACGCATGTATTCTTTCAGGTATTTTTTCACTTTTTAATGGCTGAAACAGTCGTGCAGTCGTGCGAAATTTTTTGAATTTCACGGTGGTTTCAGGAACAGGATTTTGTCCTCTTTCTGAATCCACCGTCATTTTTTGTCTAATAACCTTTGGTGAGCAGTGAACACGACAATTACCGTAAAAAGTAATGCAACTAGAAAAAAACAGGAAAATGCTCATATCTCTATATGACGTTTTTTGTGCGTCCAGGTACGCACTATCACCTTTGCAAGTTTTTCACATTCCTCCTGAATTACCCTGTATATACAGGGTGTTCGGAAATCCGATGCTTAGCCGAAAACTGGTCATAATACAGCTGATTTGTGGTCGAAATTACTAAATTCACTTTTCCGGAATTCAGCTTGGTTTTCGAGTTATTCCACCATCTTTAATTTTTTCGTGGGGCTATATTTTTTTTGAAATACTTGCTCCCAGCCGCTCTAGAATCAATTCTAGCTCAAAACTAATTGGATCATACGAAAGAGCGCACAATTTTTTTCAAAATGACTGGATTGTATTATGAATTTGGTCATTTCCTCAGGGCGCTAAAGCTGCTGGAAAGTGATGTTTTTTTTGTATTTGTATCTTTCCCATGTTTTTCAGCTGTGATTTTCTCCCACTCCTTAAAGGAAAATATTTTTTTGGGTTTATTGGAAAAACTTCCTCATTTTGTCAGCTTTGAAATGGAGTGCAATATAGTCTCGGGATTTTACAAGTACCCGCGAAAAAATAAATAAATAAAAATAATCCTTTAAGGAGTGCGAGAAAATCGCAGCTGAAAAACAAGGGAAGATACAGAGATGAAAAAATATAATTTTCCAGCAGCGTTAGTACCCTGAGAAAATGGCCAAATTCATAATACAATACAGTCATTTTAAAGAGAACTGTGCGCTCTTTCGAATGACCCAATTAGTTTTGAGCTAGAATTGATTCTAGAGCGGCCGCGAAGTATTTCAAAAAAAATATAGCCACGCGAAAAAATTAAAGATGGTGGAATAACTCGAAAACCAAGCTGAATTCCAGAAAAGTGAATTAATTAATTTCGACCACAAATCAGCTGTACTATGACCAGTTTTCGGCTGAGCATCGAATTTTCGAACACCCTATGGCCCCTCGCTTGTTAGCACGATCACGGTCGCAATTTTTGACTTAGGGCAACCAAATTTGGTCTAAGAATCAATTGTGTGAATATCTCGGACGAGTTCGTGATCCAGGTGAATCGGTCCACGGGAAAGGTGTGTAAGAGGGGTTTGAATTAGTGGAAAATTCGCTATCGCATGGCTGTTTCTGCGATTGCCCCCGAAATTGACTCGAGTAATTAGAAACGAACGCGCTTTCGTATGAGACCCTAGTGAACCAAATCCGTTGATATAGGAGCGGAGTTCTCGGCGGAGGGGAGCTATTAAATTAACGCTATGACTTACTGGACCACCCAATTACCAAAAAAATTCATTGTCATTGTATTTTGAGCCGTCTCATGTATTTGATTTGTCAGTAAAAATCCTGAAGTGGGCCAAAACGGGAGGAAAACAAAAAACTTTAAAAAAAAAAAAAAATGGTTTCGTATTCGAACCCGGGCACTCTGCATTCCGCAATGAGGAATTGTGACATTTTTTTTTTTTTTGGACTCGGATCTACCGAGTCCGCTGGCGCCTAAGCTCTGACGTGGCTCTTACGCCTGGCACCCTGAGAATCCATTAGCTGTGCACTTCACACCCGTACTACGCGGGGGTTTCGGTCGATACGCGGTTTGGCATATACGCGCACCGCCGTGAACGCCCACACGAAGCCGAGTGAGCCGTGTCACAGCTCGCCGCAGCCTTATAATGGGCAATAGCTGGATTCGAACCCAAGCCCACTGGGTTGCGAAGCGAGCATTGTATCCATTACACCATCGAGGCGCGCGTGACATACTAATTAACCTAATGTAACTGATCTGAAAATTAACATAACCTCTGAAAAAAGTTTTGTTCCGACAGCAGCCTGTCGGGAAAAGTGCATTTCATTCATGTAACAATCGAGTCAAACCTCATAAGTTAGAGCGATATCAATCAATAATGAATTAAATTTAGGCCGGGATGAAGATTTTAATTGCAAATAATTCCCCCCAAACCCAAGAAGTAGCTCAAGAAGAAGCCCAAGATGAAGCCCAAGAAGTAGCCCAAGAAGAAGCTCAAGAAGAAGCCCAAGAAAAATGACAAAGAGGTCAAAGAGGACAAAGTGTTCAAGGAAGACAAAGTGGTCAAGGACGTGGACAAGGTGATCAAGGACGTGGCAAAATGAAATCAATGCGAATGATGATGGCTTCTGCGTAAAGCTAAATCAGATATTTCTCGTATGTTTCATTTTACTTTAATTTCGGTGGATATAGAAATATAAAATGTTTCTTCGGATTAATTCTAGGCTGATATTTTCTTGATTACAATCTTAGTACCCCGCTCCATTCTACACTAGTTGATCTCATGCTGCGGCGTGAGGTTCAATTCACATTTCAGATCCGTGGGCACTCAATTTATCGCTCAATCAGGTAGCTCTCATTCTGACTATTGCTCCGCGAGACTGCGCATGAGATTCAAGCTCTGGTTCTTCGAGCAAAATAGAGGCTGCTCGTCACGTGGGCATCTCTAAAATATCGTAGGGCGTTCTGGTTACTGTTGCAAGTGCAGCCGAAGTCATCCATTACCGGTTAGAAACAGTTGTGAGCTACAAGAGTGAAGTCTTATCGACTGGCAGCTGCCAGTGGGCTGTTAAATGGACTAATTTCCGCATAATTTCCACCGAGTCAACTGCTTAGTCCAAATTACTACCAACTGAATTCAAATACATAAACCTTGTCAATATTTTCTCTCTGGGGAAACCAAAAACCATATAATATATTTTGAAGAACGGAGTTTTCAACCCCACTTTCCTTACCACTACCAGACTCCCTCATTCAACCCACTGTTGGAGTGAACGATATTGTTTGTTCTCATTTCCATTAGAAAGGCAGACAAGTATACCCTCACGTTGCATCCTCTACCATGATTTTTAAAAGCTATCTTTTTCGTCTCACTCGCTCTATTCCTCCACTTCCACCCGCCGCCTGTCTTAAATGCTCATTTTCTTGATACCACCTTTTTAAAACGTCTTTAAAAGCGTTTAAGGGCGCGCTTTCTCTCCTTCACTCACTCGCTCTCTCTCACTTTTAAAGCCTTTTCCTCTTTTCCATCTATTTTCACAGCCAGGAAGCGAAGAAAAAAAAAAATGAAGTTTTGTTTCTTCACAGGAAAAGTTTTACCTAACACTCTTTTCTGGTAGTACTAACAATTTTTTGGCGTGACACCCATCTTCCCCACCCATAACCGCAACGAAAATTTGAAATTCTTTGATGATGGAATGCTTTAATTTTTCTTTGACGAATTGCTTAAGAAAAAGATTGAAGGGGCGCGAAATACCTTCATGAAATTTTAATACTTTTACCTGGAGAAAACCGAATTTAAGTTGTTTTTTTTTTAACAGCGAAAGGAGACCCCCCCTCCCTTGCATTTTATCAACTCTTCAATTCTTACTGTGGAGTAGCATAGTTTCTTAAAAAGTACTACAGTCCACTACCTTATGTTCAAGGTTACCCTTCCAGGCTTATTGTTTGTCCTCCATTGTTGGAAATGTAACTCTCCCCCCTTCCACAAAATGTTCTTCACTTTTTCTCTTACGCAAAAAAAAAAGTTTTTTTTTTTTTTCAAAAATGAAAACTTTTGGCAAAAAGCAAGACGAAATTTTTTTATGAGCGGTAGAAAACAACAAAAAATGTTTTCGTTTCCTGAGCTTTTTCCTCTGCTAGTCAGTAAATCCCTCACTCCTATTCGTAGTAAATCAAATTGAGTTATACATCTTTAAAGGAGAAATTCATCTCGTTTTTTTTTTGTTTTTTTTCTAGAAAAATAAAAATGAATTTGAAATAAGCGAATGTAATATGGTAATATGTAATATGGACGACATTTACAAATTTTGATACATGTGATCACTGAAGTGTGAAACTTGGTTTTAAAAAGAGAGTCGTTTGTCACAGTCAGTAGCCTCTAGTCCACCACCCCTTTTCCATCCAAACCATCATAACACGATGGCAATACTTTATATTTTAACTTCTAAAAAGTTCCATACAGAATTGTGGCTCTTTTTTTCTCCCGCTTTTTTTTTTTTTTTTTTTTTTAATGTGCTGTATTTTTCAATATTTTTATCTTTTAACTAATAAGGTCTAATTTCCAGGAAAATGAAAAATTCCTAATTGGGCGTAAATTGACGCGTAAGCACCAATTAAACATGAAAACACTCACTACGCGGCTTTTACTGCGGCTCACGCCAATTTCCCGGCCGCAGTGCAGACAATGCAGTGACGTCATGCAAGTGGAAAATACAAATGCCCAAGTCTAAGACATGATTAATTACTCTATTGCCCCCCCCCCCAAAGTGCAACCGGCGAATTCATTGCGAACTAATGTAGAGTAGACAGTAGACGGAGTGAGGCGTACACGCGAGGTGCTTCATAACAAAATTTAAATTGCAACGGTTACTTAATGATTTATGTTATACCGGAGTGAGGTGAATCACCTAATATGTGAAGAACTGATAGAAATTCTAATTGGGCATAATGATGTTGATGAATCATGACCAAGGACCTTCAACTGACAGGATATCCAAATACTGCTGCGTGCCATAATGCAATAATTATGCTCTGAAGGGGATGACTTTTCATAATTTCCCAAAAGATCAGAATCTGAGGAAAAATGGGAGACAGCTCTAAAAATGGAAACCCCGTCCTCAAAATCAATGGTCGTGTGTTCGAGTCAATTTACTGGATAGGACATTAGACAAAACATTAGATTATCATATACATTTATTTTCACAACGAAGTTTTTAAGATATTCTCGCTTTTTGTCAGGAGGAAAACAGCGTAATAAACTTTTTCCACACGCAGTTCCTACTTCAAGAATACCAGGGACATTGTCATTGCTTATGTCATACTATGATATGTCAATGTCATAGGAGCGGGGTACTTAGGTTGTAATCAAGAAAATATCAGCCAAGAATGAATTAATCCGAAGAAAAATTGTATATTTCTATATCCATCGAAATTAAAGTAAAATGAAACGTACGAGGAATAACTGATTTAGCTTCACGCAGAAGCCATCATCATTCGCATTGATTTCATTTGGCCACGTCCCTGACCACCTTGTCCACGTCCTTGACCACTTTGTCTTCCTTGAACACTTTGTCCTCCTTGACCTCTTTGTCCTTCTTCTTGGGCTTCTTCTTGGGCTACTTCTTGGGTTTCTTCTTCGGCTACTTCTTGGGTTTCTTCTTCGGCTTCTTCTTGAGCTTCTTCCCTCGGTGCCTCGGTGGATTCCTCTGAAAAATTGGATTTCGTGTGAAAAGTCTAAATTTGTTTTCACTTCTATATTACCCGTTACGTCTACCGGGAACTCGGCCGATACAATATTGGGAACGGACACGAGATAAGAGTTGTGTTATATTACCTTTCCTGGTTACCCCAAATTTATTACAGTATTGGTGATTTATTAATATTTACTTAATTTTAACGTTCCAAAGGTTGTTTTATGTTTTATGAACTGAAATTTAGGTCTATTGTAAGCAAATGATCCACAGACGGTGATAGTTTCTTCCGGGTTTCAGTCACTGAGGCAGAACACAATGTGTATTCCCCACATCGCTCGGCCAAGAAGTCTTGTTCCTATGTTACTTGGAAAATGAATTTTGACTAGAGAATCATCAAAACGTGGTCTTTTTATTCTATTGTACATAAATGGCGTTTATTCGGCCGATCCAAAAAGAACGAAATGCCGATGAACTACGCGTTCGTTGGGTGCTACTCGAGGACTGGAAAGGACCGTGCATCCTTCTTCAGATTCTTTTCCAAGCATCAGGGTGAGGTAATCTTCTTCAGCACTATAAATGGAGCACGTGGACATTCTACGTTAAGCATTTCCCAACGCTCTTTTCACACAAACGCGGTTTCACGAGGCCCCCGCGTGCAATCCGCGTGAATGCCGCTTTCTCATCGAACCAAGTAATATGTACCGCACGTGTGTAAAGGTGTACGTGGTCAATACGCGGCAGCCAAAACCGCGCCGCGAGAAACCTCGTATATGTGAAACGAGCCTAACGCGCTAGTTAAAAGTTAAGCCACTTCAAAATTGACGGGATGGCAACGTGAAAGGGTTTGAAATGAAACGATTGCTCTGGTCCGACTACTGTCACCCATTCGCATTTACGTTCCCGTACCGACAATAAATTGTGAACTGGCCTTTTTTCTTGAATAACAACGGAAAACTCACTCTTGTCATCACAAAGCCCTTGTCTCCGGCATTCCGAACTCCCGAAGTACTAAGCCACTTCTGTCGACGTGTTGCGGTTCAAGTGATTTCAAATCGCGAAATTCCTCTTGTGTGAATGCACTCACCACGTCAACGAGGTAATTTACATTACCCAAGCTCGACATCGCCGGGAAATGACGGGCGTCTGTAGAATTTTCACTAATGAACCTCTGTACTAGAAAGGACACTACGATTGAAATAAGTTGCCCGACTTTTATTGATGACAAGACGTCAAATGTTGAGGGATAGGATACTCACGAGCAAGGACCGGCACCGATTTGTTTTCATTTTTTTTAGATATCGGCGATCCTTCCTTCGATAATCCCCCAGCGTAGTCACTTAAGTTCCATTTTACGTAATTTTGATGCCTACAAAGCCATCAAGACTGAGTTATTGAAAAAAAAAAAACCGATTTGCAGCAAGCTTCCAATGTAGAACTTACATGAACGGGGCAACCAGGAATAGATAACAATGCAATGCCAACTCGATCGTAACCTGCCGAGTCCTTTCCCAATACAGCCATGGTGTTTTTTAAAAAATGCATTTCGGGCCCATTCCCGGTGTCCCTCAACAGCATTACCTATAATTTCATAATTAACAAAAGCACAATAAAATTAAATTAATAAAAACCGGCTAACAAAGAAAAATACAATAACAAACAGTATCGATACGCACCGCTTCACCTCTAAGGCCAAACACAACGGCCAAAAAACACTCGGGAAGCGATACGACTTAAGTCTACCCCACCCTTACAACAACTCTGCGTCCACTACCCCCCCCCCACCTTTTTTGATATTATTAACTAATGAAAAACTTAACAAAACATAACATAAATGATATCCCCAGAGTCCCAAACCAAAACATGGCATTATTTGCGAGAGAATAAAAAAGATGTTGCCTCTCCACTGCGATTTTTAAAATTATTTAATTGAACCGGTTTCGACCTCCTTTTTCACTAGGCCATCCTCAGCAACTATACCAGACGACAACAATAACAACCGCACGTCAATATTTAACAATAATTAAATTAATAAAAAAGACCATAAAAACGTTACATACTTTATGTTGAGTCGTTCACTCGTTAAATTATCAAAACATTAGGGAAGGCTCCTCGTCAATGCTAAAAATAATAGTAGGAAGCTGAAATGTTAAAACAACCCCAAGTCCGATAAAATTAAACCTTACCTATTTCATGATACCGTCAAATGAAATCAACAATTTCATGTGAACGACTGAATAGAATTCGACACTCGAGCTCCCGATTGCACATAGTCTGTCAGGAAAAGTAGTGGGGAGGAGGAGCATTCCGCCCGTTCGTTTAGACAATTGGGGTCTTTTAATTCTTTAAAAATATAAAGGTTCTCCAGGGCGTTGATACAATTTCCTTGCTCAACTCTGGCAAGGATCTGAGCTTTATGATCTGACCCACCACTACAACTGCTAATATGAGCGAAGAAGGAAGAGTCTTGCCTTTGCAAGTGTTCCTTGAAGCGGATTGTGAATTTTCTCGTAGTCCGGACGACGTAACTTGCGCTGCACCCTCCGCATACAAGCCGGTAAACGCCACTCCCATCGCCGATAGCCTTTTTGTCCTTGCCTCGGCTGACCGCGCAACCCAACCTATTTCGGCTCTGGGAAGTTGCTTGGTATCCATAGGCCTTTAGGATTCTGCTTAATTTTTCTGAAATGCTATCAATGTACGGCAGGGAGACCCATTGGTGAGGGGGCTCATGGCTCGCAAGACCCGGAGAAAGCTCAATCAGTAGCTGCCGTTTACACTTCTTCCCTATGAGCTTGTCCACAATCATAGGATCAAAACCATTGGCTTCCGCAATGTGTCGGATAGTACAGAGCTCCTTATCATACTCCGATCGTTCAAGTGTGACGTGCAGGAGTCGGTGAATGAACGCGTTGAACGCTGCCATTTTATGCTGGAAATGGTGGTCGGAGTCTGCGGGTATGACGATGTCGGTTGCAGTAGGCTTCCGGAAGATCCCATACGAAAAATTCGATCCATGGCGTTTAATCACCAAATCGAGGAAATTTATTCTGCCGTCAGACTCTTTCTCCATCGTGAACTCCAAATATCGAAGGCGTGAGTTCAAATACTTCAGGAAACCATCTAAATCCTCGTCCGAGCCCTCCCAAACCACCAGCGTATCCTCTACATAACGGGACCATACATTAATAAATGCCCGGTACGGATTATTATTAGTCATGATGAAGGCACGTTCAAAATAGTCCATGAAGAGCTCAGCGCATAACGGAGAAATGGGAAAACCCATAGCTAGCCCAGATACTTGCTTATAGAATTTATTATTAAATTGAACATAACTCTGGGAAAAACTAATTTCGAAGAGGCGTGCAAGCTCCTCCTTTAACAAAGGATTGACGTTACCTTTGTTCAGGGTATTCTTCAGTATTTTTAAAACGGCTTCCGGGGGGATCGAAGGGAAGAGATTGACAATATCGAAAGACACGGGAGAGCATATTCCACGTGACAGAACTAGAATTGTGGTTGTTTCATAGACTTGCCCGCCGACAAAATCAGTAGATATGCAGTTAAATAAATGAAGTAGGTAACGAATCGATAAACTATAATTATTTCTGTTCTGTTTCTTCCCAATTACATGACCTTCAGCAACAGTCAACATGGGGTATACTGATCAACTTTCGGCTGTTATGATATGTGATCGGCTTGCCTTCAATGTACACAAACCCTTTCGTGCGCGCTTGTGAAGAATCATTAACTTCATCGACGGTCTGTCTGTACTACCCCTGGTCACTGACAGATAATAGACGTTTTGGATTCTTAATCTAGACAACGCTACAACGTTTTATCATGGCTCGAGTGATGAAACTTGTGCGTAAGGCCAGACCCAACGATTCGGCGCCGACTGCGAATGTTGGTAAGGTGGGGTTGCTTCGCCCCATCATACCATTCGAATTGATTAAAATATAGTATAGCCTCTAATTGATACAATTTTCTTCAGAATATTTTTGGAGTCGTGTATGCCCAACACTTATCTCAGTTCATTTTCGGGGCGACCTCTCTCAGAAGCCAAGTCAGAACTTGGAGCCGTACGTAAGGAAGTGTCAAGGGGCACGTGCCCCGACATCAACCAGACAGTCGCAGCGCTTTGTTAAGTTATAAGGGTGAGGGGCTTTTATCTCACTATGTCAATTAACAGCCGAGAAACAGAGTGATGGGTCTCTAATGAGCGAACCCCCAGAAAATTCTATTTTTATGGATCCAAACCCACGAAATTGATTTCTGTAAGTGACAGATCCGCTAAATTGCTGGAAGAGTCATGGCAGCGAAATTGGTTATTTTAATCAGCCGGCCCCCGCAAAATTGCTTTTAAGGTGGATCAAAAGCAGAAATAGTACAGCATTCGAGGTCTTGAGGGGGACGAGCTTGCGAAATTCTGTGTTGAAGAAGGAGGGAAAGTTGCAGGCCCTGCAATGCAGAGCATGAAATAGAAAGATCTGTATCAAGTACGTGGAACCAGTTCTTTGAAGTTATGACTTGTTGGTTGTCAAAGTTCTGCCTCTCGAAATTTCGTGTGCAAACTGTGATTCCATGTTTACCCCCCCCCCCACCAATAGCAAGTCATACACGAACGGATTTTTTTGACAGGCCAGAACCGCAGCCCGAGCCCGCGGAGCGGATTTTTCTAACGGGCCCGACCTGCGGGTTTCTGCCTTGAACGTGAGTGGAGAATGACAGGCCAGAACCGCAGATTTAGACCGTGGGTTTTTCCAACAGGCCAAATCTGCGGGTTTTTAGCCTGTCGTTGCCCACTCACGTGCAGTCCTCGCCTTCGGGAAAACTTACCAACGGTTCAAATCCGTTCGTGTATGGTGAAACCCGCAGATTTTGAAAAACAAAATACTCAGGTTGAACTGTCGAGCATATCCCACAGATCAAAGGCAAAAGCGACGGATTTCGTATTTTTCTAAGGAAAGAGGTCAGCCATATGCGTCTTATGGGTCCACGGGCATGACCGGTAATGGATTCAATACTCGCTTCGCAAACCAGCGGGCCTGGGTTCAAATCCAGCTATTGCTCATTTGTCATAAGGCTGCAGCGAGCTGCGACACGGCTTCCTCGGCTTCGTGTGTGTGTTCACGGCGGTCGGGTGCGTATGACAAACTTCACACCGACCGAAACGCCCGCGCAGTACGAGTGTGAAGTGCACAGCTAGATCAGGGTATAACCAAGGGATAAATCAAAAAATATTTGTCGATCTACAACGTTTAATTTGGTGCGAAACCACGGTTTCAGCATCATCAGTCGCTCAGTCGTTGTCGTCAACTCCAAGCTTTTACCCAATTTTATGCGTATGCTTTTTATTAATTTTAGTTTTTCCGTTCCCCCCCCCCCCTGGCCCTTGACAGACCAATCTTTCTGATTTCAAAACCCGCGGGTCTAGAGTTCCGAGATCCGTCGGTCTCAACTGCACGTGTACCTATGTCGATAAACAGGCCTGGCCTTCGGGTTTTGAAAGCTGATGGTCAAAACCGAAGTTTTTTCTTCTCCACTAACACACAGACCAGGCCCGCGGGTTTCCCAAAAAAATCCGTTCGTGTATGGGCACCTAATTAGATTAATTAAAATAAAAATAATAAAATCGTTACATCACCTGTTGCAAGGTGCTGTCCTCTGCATACTGGACTATCTTGAGAGGCCAAGATTGGCAAAATTTGGTTCTCTTATTGGTTGGAGCACCAATAATCCATAAAATCGAGTACTTTAAAAAACCTAAAGAAGCGGAATTGAATTCGCACGCACATCAGTAATGTGTGTGGATTATGAGAGGGAGTGATAGTCTTTGCCCACCCATCAGAAAACGCCCATGGGTGCAGCGACATCTGCGTGCATCGAACTCGAACCCCTGGGTCATCAAGTGAGCGGTCACAGTCCCCCCCCCCACCTCACCCCGTAAAAACAGTTTTTGGATCCTGCTTTCTCTCGCTCTGTGATCTGTAGTTTTTAATTCGTGTCCCTCGCCCAGAATGTAACGTGAAGCTAATCATTTGCGGCCTGGATTATGTCTCTTATTTCTCCCATAAAGCAGTGTAATAATGTTAAGCAGCTGAAGTGTCCGTTTCTTGACTCGATACCTTTTAGTTTCAGGCTAATAAAGTTCGTTTTCAAGTATGCATCGTCGGGATTTTTTGGTAAACATAGCAATTTCTGGCCGTTAGTTTATGACGTACAATGCTGCAATGTGCTTGTACCACTGTGAGTGAATTGCCAGTTATTGGATCCAACGAAACTGACGATCCATTCAGGAAACCGTTGATTTAGACTCAAACTATGGAGTCTTGACCCTTGAAACTGACTGTTTAGCTTGATACCGGGCACGCCCCGACTCGTGAATTGACAATTCAGGCATTCAAACTGAGTAATTAGCCTACCTAAAATAAATATCTTGAAAAGTCACAATTTTTCGACAAAACCTCCACAGAAACGGTGAAACTTACTCGAAAGATTGATAATATCGCGCTAGAAGCTGACTATTAATGCAGAAAACTGGAATTTAGCCCCCAAGAACCAGACTCTTTCATTTCTCGACGCCCCGAAAATGGTCCAACTCACCATCTTGGACAATTTTGTGGCACAAAATGACCACTGGAAATGTTGATTTGTTATGTCAGGATGGTCATATCGTCCGGTTAAATACTCTAAAGCTTGAGGACTGATGATTATTCAATCAAGTCGATCCCGAAGCCTGAACGAGCCAGTCAGTTTTGCCGTCCACACGCTCAAACTTTCCGTAGGGAAAGACTGGATTCGAGCTTTCCGTAGGGAAAGACTGGCCGTGTAGCCGGGCCTTTAGACTGGAGTATCAAACCGGAATTGTAACGTGCGAACCCCAAAAGCTCCAATAGAGCAATGTGGGCTCGGGAGACGTCGGGAATTCGTCACGTGCTTTCATGTCTACTAAATCCGCTTATGGTCTGAGTTGGTGGTCCATAAATCGTCTACAGCAATCAAACACGAAAAGCAATCCAATTCCCTACAGTAAACCAATCAGTTTTCTATAAAATTGGTTCTCTTACCCACCAGCTTAGTTGAAAACAGATCGTCTTCGAATATGCCCTGACTACACTGGCATTAGAGGCGAGATGAGATGACAAAACGTCTGGGTATTGAGATTCATATTATGAATAGATCGTGAAAAATGACAATGTTGGAGGTTCGCGGTCGTATCGTAATCTCACGTTCGTTTGATATTTGTTCAATGCAAATAAAAAATACAGGAAGACGATAACTATTGACTATTACTGTCACGAACCACGTAGGCGCATTAAAAACGAAGTACCAAGGGACTTTACGAGCACAGTGTGTTAAAATTACCCTCAAAAATATTTCTATAATTTGGTGTTCAAATTTCTTCCCAGACAAGAACGAAACATAATTAAGTTATATTTCAATAAAACAGAAAATAAGAAAACTTATCAATTTTGTTTACTACGTTTGTTTACATTGAGCAGGAAACTAGGGAAGTTCTGTGGCTGTTACCCTAAAAGCAACCTCTTTCGACAGCTGTAATCTTGGGGTCGTCCCCTTGAACCCCTCTTTCCTTCTAGGCTCCCTCCATGTTATTACTCCTCTATGCATGCAATGCTATTGGCGATTGTAGCTAAGGGATACGATGTCTGGCGACGTTTCAGAGAAACATTGAGTCCGGTACTCCATGTGATTTGTTGTTGTCGTTTGACAACAAACTACAACAAAGGCCGAACAAAGGTTTTATACAATGAGGAAGTTCATGTATCAAAAATGTTGATCAGTGACACTTTTTACTGTGAACTACGGCTAAATAATCCGATGGTGACGAGGAGGCCTCGATATTGTACCATTGGCATCACCGAATCAAGAAAACAAGACGGTTATGCGGGTGCGCAGTACTCCCGTACAGAAACTTTCACTGTCGGCTATATGTTGGAGCAGGAAAACTCGAAAACACCGATTCAAAAACGTTTTCGACCATTTTGCTGAACCTGTGCCGTTCTCTGAGCACTAAAACGAAACGGTGAACTGGCGAGTACCAATGAAGAAATGATAGGGCGCTCCTGGGATGTCTCTCAAAGGTGAATTCAGAGAAAACTGTGTGCTGTGGTTTCTCTTCCCATCGTAACCGAGACACAACATTGTCATTTCATTGTTTCGCAAAAATTGAGGGTTCAACGGTGTCAGCAATCAATTAGCCCAGTGTTGGGAGAAAGTCGACCGCCGAAAGGCTTGGGGGCTTGCTTGACGTTCGAGTATAAGTGTATCAGAGACCATGTTCTTCTGTTCTCGTCACTTTAGGCCAACTGACTACTTTTTCCCATTATGTTACGGACGTTGACCGCGAAAAAACACAAGACTTGTTATCATTTAACATATGTAGGGAGTAGAGAACCTATAATCAGACAGGTAAAATCACAGACGCCATGTTCGCTCTTATCAATTATCAGCCTTGTAAAATCCACCTTTTGTTCATGTTTTGTGAATGTCAACAAACCACCCCCAACCTATCTTATTAAACTGATAAGAACGAACATGGCGCCGTATGCGTCTACTCGTCTTTAAAGGTTCCTTAGTAGGGAGTACCGGTTTCATTATCACACGACACTAGCGCCGCTAGTGATAGCTACAATCGCCAATACTCGGAGTACACGAAACAGCGTCAAGCGAGTATTCGGTCGAGCCACTCGATACGTATAATTGTGGGGTCGAATTTTATAATACCGGAGGAAATGATTTGTGGGGCGCAGTGAGTGTTCAACACGCATTGAAATGATAGTTCAATTGACTCTAAATTCTAATCGTTTTTTTTCATTTTTAAAACAAATCAAGGTACTCACCCTCAGCGCGAGCTACGGCTACCGCCGCGAACACAAGTGCTCCCAAAAGAAGTAGTGAAAATTTCATGTTGCTCGTGGTGACAAGTCAAAGAGTTAAAGTGACTTTTTCGGACATTTGCCGGGCTTTTATACCCAATGAGATTAGTAAACATTGGAGAAAAACAAGTGAGCTGATACCACGGGGAAAGCATTGTGTAAGAAAAATACAATTGGCCTTTTAATGAGGAACCTTGTGGCCTAGGGGTTCGTAGGGCCAACAATTTAAGGAAGTCCGTCGCCTAGCACTAGGGCTCAATCAACGACGAACCTTGGATGAAGGGGAGAAAATTGGTTCGGATTTAAAATAATAATAAAGAGAGTTGGGTGGACACAATTATATTAAGTGGTCGAAATATTTTACAAGGGACTTATGACATAAAAATTATTTACTACGAACGGCTTATGACTAAGGTAAGTCCTAAAATATAACTTATTCTACACAATCACTCACTATTTGTCTTTTGGTTGGCCAACCGGCGATTGATTACGTGTAGATGTCGTCCGAGGTTCTCTGGTGAAGGGAAAAGGGGGGAAATGCCACAACCAAGTTTGTATTTGGTATTTTGGGGATAATATTAAATTTGGGAACAGATTGATTTCCTTTTTTCTTCCAGGGACGCGGGCTCTTTTCTTCGGCTTGGCCCCTTTCTTCTTGGCGGAGACCTGCGGCGGGAGTGTGAGTCGCGATCCGCGGGGCTTTTTTCTCCTCTTCCTCCTTCTTCACGGCCTTCGTTATTTTTCTAATTATTTATAATTCTAATAAAGAATTGGGTGATGCGGTGAGGGGTGAAACTATCACCGCGAATTTTAAATGTGTGCGTTTATAACGGTCACAACCTGCATGAAATTAAACAAAGGCAAATAAGGTGGCTCTAGAATGACGTATTTTCTCTTCGATGAACATGAACAGACGTGACTGTGGTGGTAACAAAAAAAAGTGTCATTCCAGAATTTCTTGCTCAATTAAGCCCAATTCTTGCTCAATTTCTTGCTCATTTTTGATGGATTTGCTCTTTCAAACACAGTTTTTGTGTATTTAGTTGAAAATCGTTTCATAATTTTGGCACTTCGCTGTTTTCGCTATGTCAAAAAACCAATTGTACATATAAGGATAATTATGGTTTTTCAAATTAATTAAAATTTTTTATTTACCTGTTTGCTGCTGTAAAATTAGACATGGGTTTCAGGACTGTAATGTGAAATTTGTTAGCTTCTAGTTTTGCTGGCTATAGACTACTAATCCGACATTTTTGATTGCGTCAGCTCCCATTTTGGCTGTTCCTGGACTCAATTGCGATTTCTGTCATGCGGGTTATTATTTTGCCCATTGAAAGAGTGTAAAAGGCGGCTAACTTCACACACGTCTCATGTTGTTGCTGTTTTGTTTGAAAATATAACGAAATAATTTTACGCCCCACCACGCCTGACCACAAAAACCAATTTCGGATTAAACTCGTACCAAAACCAAGTTTCAAGAGTTTGGCTCCTTCAAAATTGAATTCATTATAGCTCTCAGAAGATTCAATTTCGCGTGTTTGGCTCTTTTAAAGGTGAATTTCATCGGCTCTTTTAAAGCAAGGCTCATTCCGACCAAATTTCACAGGTGTGGCTTTTTCATGACCTATGAAATAGCTTTTTAAATAGGTCTTGGTTTTTTTCCGGTTAAAACAAGCCAGTTTGTGGATAAACATTGAACACGTGAGGTTCAAAGATGTCAGGGTGGTTGACTCGGCCCTGGTGAACGGACTTGTCGTTGTGTGATTTCAGAGATGCAGGAACTGGTGAACAGCGTTAGTTTAGCGTGGATCCCGCAGGCCACCGAGGTTTTGATGGTAATGAAAGGGCAGAAATGCTCTAGCAAAAAGAGGAGCCTCACTGTGCACTACGGGACTGTTGCCGTCTATTGCGGTCTCAAAGGCAAACAAGTTGGGCAAACAGCCTTGCCGTCGTAGGTCCTGGAATGCAATGGCGGCATGCAAGGTCATGTTTGATGGAATGGGACAGAGAGGCTTCGGGCCACTGTGCGGTCCGTGGCCGACTCCGAGGCCCGTCGCAAATTGAGCCCACTCGTGGGTTACCCTCGTAGGTTAATCGTAAAAAACAGTTAAAGGACTATGCATTTTCAACTTGGGTGCGACCCACGCGTGGGCTCAATTTGCCGCGGGCCTGAACATCTCACGTGGGTCATCAATCGCTGGATTATTGCCAGATTCATGACCCACCATTAGAGTTATTTTCTCTTGCACCAGGGCCGGCGCCCCTTTTTGGGTCGTGCGCCACAGTCCTGGTTGTAATAACTCAGGTGGGCCATCCATCCTCGCCCGACCATCCGCCCGCCCACATCGAGCACAACACTTAGACCTTAGCAAAAGGCCGTGACCTCCGAATAAAACGCACTTGAAGCCATTTTAGCGATTTTTCACCATTTTAACCGTGAATTAGTGATTTAATATCTGAATTTTGCGGTGAACTCGTGTTTTTCCTTATTTCCTCATGATTATTCTCAATTTCATCCATGAATTAGCTACTTTTCTTAATTTTAGCTGCGAATTAGCGAGATTTGTTTCGCTTTTAGCTATGCATTAAGGCCTTGCCAGACAGAACGTGGACAACCGCGCGGACTGGTCCGCTCGCCAAAAAAAAAAAAAAAAACATGACAACTTGGGTGGGGTAGGTATACCCCGTCACCATGTAGTTTTTCCGCGTGCGGAGCCGTCCGCGAGGCAGTTAGCGTTCGGTGTGGCGAGGCCTTTAGCGCTTTTTCGTAGTTTGAGCCACGAAGTTGGCTTCTGAAGCTGAAAATTGTCGTTTCCATCTAGTCTCTAACTAGCGCTATTTTTTTTTTTTTTTTTCAGTTAAATTCATTCTCTACTTTAGCCGTGAATACGTAATTTTAGTCGCTAAAGAGCGATTTTCCCCAATTTCATCCGTGAATTAGCAATTTTTCTTAATTTTTCCTGCGAATTAAAATTGTTTTTAGTTTTAGCCACGAATTAGCGTTTTTTTCAGATTGGGCCACGAACTTGTGTTCTGAATAAGCCGAGAATTCATGTTTTCGTAATTTTAGGCACGAATTAGTGCTTTTTGTTAAAACCATTGGTGAATTATCGATTTCTCACTATTTTATCCGTGAATTAGAGCGTTTCGTAATTTTAAACGCGAATTATTGTTTTTTTTTTACATTTTTTCCGCGATTTAGTACTTATTCTCACTTCTGTCCGTGAATCAGTTATTTTTCTCAATAATTTCAGCCGTGAATTAGCGATTTATCTCAATCTCAGCCCCAAATTAGAGTTATTTTCAATTTTGGTCGTGATTAAGTGGGCACTTGAGCCGCGAATTGTAGCGTTTTGCACAAAAATCCGAGGGGCGTCAAATTCCAACATTAAAAATGATAATTTACCACTGCAGGCCACGGGAGGGCCATTGAGAAAAGCTGAGCGGGCCACCTCTTGGCCCGCGGGCCCTGGGTTGGCTACCCCTGTCTTCAGGTCAATACCGACTACTCGGACGTGACGTTGGAACACGCATTCCCACGTGTGATACAAAATTCCAGAAAAGGCTTTAATTTGTTTATCGTTCACATTGCTCTGACAAGCATCATCCCACGTGTTCCACGTCACGGCCGGACAATTTGAACGTAAACAAACAAAATCATTTTCAGGAATTTTGTATCGCACGTGGGAATGCGTGTTCCCACGTCAAGTCCGAATAGCCTGGATCGACCTTCACTCCGTGTAAAATATTTAATTCTACGATTATCTTTGCTGAGCTGGTCACTCATGAATACTTGCCCAGACGCATGTAGAAACAACTGGAGGGGACGAAAACAACGAGAAATGACGTCATATACCGCTTTTGTGTATAATAGCCTCCTGAAGTTGGGAGTATAGAAAGCGCTGTTATGAAAACCCAGTCCTCTCTGACTGGCTTGCTTCTCTTCAGCCTTTATCAATGACCTATAACACACTTCCTTTTTTAAGGAACTTCTAGGGGTCAAATGGGGTGGTTATGCGTTGACGCCGTGTATTTCATGGCGTCTTTTAAAACTACGGCACCATGCATTTTGGTGCAGCTAGCCACTGACCACCCAACTCCGACCTCCAGCCTTCCCGGCGTCTTTGACGCGCCGTGCTGTGGCATCCGCGGCACGGTTGGCGGCCCTGTTACGGAGAATTCTCTTAACAAATGGAGGAGGGGTATGGGCCGTGTAGTGGCGAGGGCACGGTCTTAAAAGAACTCGCTACCAACCCAAGGCGTTATGCGATCCGTGCCGAAGGGTGCGTGACACAGGGTGAGCTGTGTATTTAACGGAGCCTCAGGGATACCAGGCGACCTCCCTGAGTATTAAGCCTTCCCACGTCATGCGGGGCTCTGCCGTGGGTGACTTTTATTTCCCTAGCTGCTCGTGGGACCGTTTATGGATCGCGATCGTTTTACATTGACAAACCCAGGGTTCATAACTCTGGAGCAGGTTGAGGACGAGCTTCTCAGTAGCCCTCAGCCTGCTCAGCCCGGCACCGCGGAGATGACGGCGGAGACCACCTCAATGGAGGTGGTTGAGCCCGGAACCTCCGGTGGTGTCGCTGAGGGAGTAGTCTCCCTCTCGGGTTCGCCGGTATCCGGCGTACCCGAATTACAAGCGGGTCGGGGAACGGTATCCGAACCCGTCGATCCCGCAACAGCGGCGCCTGGAGACCAGGAGATCGCTGATTTTGACAAATACGTCTCTGGCCTGAACAGGGATCAGAGGCGACGCTTTTTGTGGCTGGTTCGGAAGAAGGGGGAGGAACCGGAAGCCGCCAGGGCGAGTGCTCTGCAGATGGTGGAGAAGAGGAAGAAGGGGAGAGCCTCTGCAGAGACGACTCCGGAGGGAGCCGTGAAAAAGAAGCGAAGGACGACCGCACAGGGTCCTTCGTACACCGGAGCGCTCAAGGGAAGGAAGCATGGTGTGGTTCATAGAGACTACCCAGCAGTCCTCCTCTTGGACGACCAGCTTGAGGCCCTGGAAAGGAGCATTGAAGCTGCTATTGTTGCGCTGGAACCTAAAGCTGGGGAGGTAGTGCCCCAGTTTGATGGTCTGGTGCGAAGGAGGTGATGGCTATCCATCACGGGGGACGGCTGTTTGGTTAAAGTCGCTCGTTGAAAGTATCATACCCTGGGAGGGGGCAAGGTTGAAGGTGGTTGAGGGGAGTGACCTGCCCAAGCCCAGGGTGGCGGTTGCATTTCTCCCGAAGTGCGCGGATCTGGGGAATGAGCAAGTCCTTCAGTTCCTCGTGCGCCAAAATCGGGGGTTAAATGTGGGACAGTGGAAGGTACTGTCCAGGAGTGTGCCTCAGGGCACGCCGGCTTTGATGATGACCCTGCTCATCGATGAAGAGTCGGCGAAGATCCTGGAAAGGTATAATGTAGTCCACATCAGGTTCGGCAAGGGGACCATCCGGCCTAAGGCTCGGAAAGGGGAAGGATCATCTTCCGGCCCCCGGCAGCAGCCGATGGAGGTGGATCAGGTAGCCGCTGCTGTGCGGGGTCCCACCCCCGCACCGCGGCAGGAAGAGCTATCTGTGGGAACAGCGGTTGGCGCCACGGCATCCGGGCAGTCAACGCAGGTAGCTCCCTCATATGCTAGGCCATCGACTAGCAAGGCGGGGGAGAGAGGTGATAGTGTCGGACCAGCGGGGGGTGAAAGAGTCCCGAAGGCGGCAGGTCGGGCACGGAAACCCCACCCTACTCCGAGTAAGGCGATGCTGAAGAAGCAATCGCGGAGTAGGGTACATAAGGGGAATAAGTGACCGCTACGGGGTTGCGCTTCCTCCAGGTGAATCTGCATCGTGCGGCAGCGGTGTCAGCCGTCTTGAGCAGGGTGTTCACTGGGGGAAGCTATAACGTCGCCATGGTTCAGGAGCCATGGGCATGGGAGAGGCAGGTCAAGGGCCTCTCTGCGACAGCAGGTAAGCTGGTTTACTGTAGGGATGAGGAGCGGCCACGAACTGCGCTGCTTCTAAGTCCTGCAGTGAAATTTTTAACTATGCAAGAATTTCTGTGCAGAGATTTGACAGCAGTCATCCTGGAAGCCAAGGACGAGGACCGGACCCGGAGGTGTGTGGTAGCTTCCGCGTACTTCCCGGGGGACGCTGAGGTGACGCCGCCGGAGGAGCTTCAGCGTTTGGTCCTGTACTGCAGCGCGAGGAACCTGCAGCTGATTGTGGGTTGTGATGCGAATGCTCACCATACCATCTGGGGAAGTACAGATGTCAACGCCAGGGGTGAGTCACTCTTTCAATTTTTGATGACGCATGACCTGGTGGTGGTAAATCAGGGCTCGATCCCTACTTTCGTGACAAGTGCGAGGAGTGAGGTCCTGGATGTTACTCTGGCTAGCCAGTTTTTTGGCCAATAGTGTCAGAGATTGGAAAGTCATGTCAGAAACATCAATGTCTGACCATAGGCTGATTTCGTTTGAGGTCGAGTTTCCTAGGGTTAGAAGTACAGAGTATCGGAATCCCAAGAACGCGGATTGGGAGGTCTTTAAGGGGCATCTTGAACAGGAGTTGTCTGAGATGGACCTGGACATTCAGTGCCACGCCGATCTCGATAGGGCGGTGGAGGCGATAAATTCAGCGGTCCTCAGTGCGTATGAGGAAAGCTGTCCTGTTAAGGTGAAGAAGGGGAACAGGGAAGTCCCTTGGTGGAACAACGAGCTGGAGATGCTCAGAAGAGAAACGAGGAGGCTTTACAATAGGGCCAGATCACGTGGGGAGTGGGAGGCTTAAGGCACTCCCTCACGGAGTATAACAAGGCCCTTAGGAAAGCAAAGCGGGCCACGTGGAGGACCTTCTGTGAGGGGATGGAGAATGTGTCCGTTATGGGCAGACTACAGAGGGTCCTGTCCAAAGAGAGCCCGGGCCAAATTGGTCTAATAAAAAAGGCAGATGGGGCGTATACCGAGAGCGCTAAAGAGACCCTGGAGGTCCTCCTGCGAAGTCATTTTCCTGATTCCAGGGATGCCGGGGCCTCAGATGTTCAGGGCGAAGTGGTGGCTGACTGCCAGCCAGCAAATAATGCAATATGGAGCGCATCGGGGAAATTGTTTACGCCCGCGAAAATTAAATGGGCTATCGGCTCATTTAAGCCCTATAAATCCCCTGGGCCGGACGGGATATTCCCGGTCATGTTACAGCGTGTCCTGGAGGTCCTGGAGCCGCGTCTCAGAAGGATATTTAGGGCAAGTTATGCATTATCGTGTATACCGAAGGCATGGAGGGAGGTCAGGGTTGTGTTCATTCCTAAGTCGGGAGCAAACTCCTCGGCCCAGGCAAAGGCGTACCGACCCATAAGCCTCACGTCCTTCCTACTTAAAACAATGGAAAAGGTAATTGGCCTGGATATCAAGGACGGTTGCCTTAAAATTAAACCAATCCAGAGGGGGCAGCATGCCTACCAGGCGGGCAAGTCTACTGAGACCGCCCTAAACGAACTGGTGGGTAAGGTTGAAAAATCTCTGGAGGCGAAAGGAACTGCGCTGGGCTGCTTCCTGGACATAGGTGGTGCTTTTGATAACACCGCCTATGACTCTATGGAGACTGCAGTAAGAAGCAGAGGTGTTGATCCATCTTCAGTGAAATGGATCAAGGGGATGCTGGAATGCCGCGTCGTGACTTCGGAGCTGGGAGGGGAGACTGTTTCCGTGTTGCCCTCAAGGGGGTGTCCCCAGGGGGGTGTGCTCTCTCCTTTGCTCTGGTTGCTCGTGGTGGACGAGCTTCTCGCTATCCTAAAGGAGCAGGGTTATGAGGTAGTTGGTTACGCGGATGACCTTGCGATTCTAGTTAGGGGCAAATTTGATGATACCATATCCAGTAGGATGCAGGGTGCCCTTAACATAGTGCAGCGATGGTGCAGCAGGCATGGTCTCAGGGTTAACCCTGAGAAGACCACCCTTGTTGCGTTTACCAGGCGGAGGAAGCTGGCATTAAAGGTAGTTCGACTGAATGGAGAAGTGTTGAAAGTAGGAAAAGAAGTCAAGTACCTTGGAGTTACCCTGGATCAGGGGCTCAAATGGACCTCGCATATCAAGAGGGTGCTGAATAAGGCCATGTTCGCATTGTGGGCTGGTCGGAAAATGTTTGGCAAGACATGGGGTCTAAAGCCAAAAATGGTGTTGTGGCTGTATACAGCCGTTGTTAGGCCTATCGTCACCTATGGCTCACTCCTATGGTGGCAGAAGACAAAACAAGGGACAGTCCAGGCCTTGCTGAGTAAGTTGCAGCGCCAGGCCTGTCTTGGAGTAACGGGTGCTATGCATTCGTGCCCGACGGCAGCCATGGAGGTGTTACTGGACATGCCTCCCCTGCACTTTCATGTGCAGGCGACCGCATATATGGCGGCGGTGAGACTGCTGCGGGCGGAGTACGTGAAGCGGGGTGTCCAGGTTGGGCACTTGCGTGTTCTGGAGGAAGTTGCATGTAGTGAGGCGGCTGAAGTCGTTACGGATCTCATGCATGTGAGGATGGATTTTGAGAAACCCTTTAAGGTCGACATAGGCAACCGCGACCTTTGGGATAAGGGTTTGCCGAGGTTTAAGCCCGGCACGCAAGTATGGTATACTGATGGATCTGTGAAGGATGGGGGTGCTGGCATTGGGGTCTTTGGCCCCAGGCTTCAGCATTGGGAGTCCCTTGGGACGACCGCCACCATCTTTCAGGCGGAGATCTATGCTATAGAAGCCTGTGCGCGGAAGATTAGTGAGAGGGGTCTCCGGAAAGCGAAGATCTTTATCCTGTCTGACAGCCAGGCGGCTCTTAAAGCCCTAGGCTCAAGCGTCGTGAATTCGAAGCTAGTTTGGGGATGTCTTGAAGCCCTCAGGCCTGTGGCAACGGCGAACAGCCTTACTTTGATGTGGGTGCCGGGTCACAAGGGGTTTGAGGGGAATGAAATGGCTGATCAACTCGCGAAGAGAGGATCAGAGATGCCTTACGTGGGCCCGGAGCCAAGTCTCGGGGTCACGAAGTCCTTCACGAAGAGGCAGGTGCAGGCGTGGTTGGACGAGAGGCATCGTGAACACTGGGTTAGACAACCAGGTCTCAGGCAGGCCAAGCTCTTTGTCACTCCAAAGGGACGATCGGAGAAGGGCCTGATCTCTCTGAGCCGAGGAGACCTTAGAATCTTGGTGGGACTGCTAACGGGACATTGTGCCCTTCGATATACACTCAGACTAATGGAGAAGTCTGACACGGACATTTGCAGATTTTGCGACCTGGCCGTGGAAACAGCAGAGCACGTACTGTGTGAGTGCCAGGCTCTGGGGCGGTTACGCTTTGTACATCTTGCAAATGATGTGCTTCAACCGGAGGACATCTCCAGGATGGCTACGGGAAATATCCTCAACTTCGTTAAGGAGTGGTGGTGGAGGACGCTTGAAAGCTAGCGTCTTTCTTGGCAGGGCAACCTGAGGGGACACCACAATAGATCTTATAGGTCGAGTTTGGTAGGAAATAGTTTCTTCTGGGCTTCACTCCCCGTTTAATAAAAAAAAAAAAAAAAAAAAAAAAAAAAAAAAAAAAAAAAAAGGGACTTCTAATTTTAATTTTTTCATTTTAAGATATTTAGGTACGTAATGGATTCAGCTCAATAACAAGGAGTGTAGATCCATCGCACTTCTGACACTTACTGATTGTTGCTACAGCTAACTGTAGTTTTTGGGGCTCATAAAGTAATAAGTACCAGATTTTATGCCAAAAAAGGATATTCTTGGGCTATATCAACAGGTTCAGATTTGGTTGAAGGTACACTGTACTTAAATAGAAAAAAGCGTCGTTATTCCTTCTTTAATTAGAAAAAAACGATTTTTTCTAAATTATTCTCTTTCATTTTTTCTCTTTGAGCCAGCTGCTTCCTTGTTAGCATTCACGAGCTTTTTCTCAATTAAGTAAAAAAAATTACGCCGATTAACGCTGAGCGCTTTTCTCAACTTCCCCTCTCCCTCCCACCCCTGTAAATGTGTATACCTTCGTGTGGAGGAGGGAAAAAAAGTTTTAGTCGTCTGGCAATATAGGATGGTGGGGGGGGGGGGTGAAAAACTTAAGAAGCTATTGAAAAACTCGCTCGCCGCAAGAAGTCGAAATAGCCCAAGTTTCAGCTTTTCAAACGTTCTATGAAAAAGTTTGTCTTACTCTCTCCAGGGATAAAAGAATTTGTCTCCGTGCATTTTCCTTTGCAGTTTTTAAAAGCTGTAAATGAAGGAAAAACATTGTGCGAACTAAGTCGGCAAACAATTAAGTTGACAATTTATTAAAAATTATCGTTTCAAACGGTAAAGATTTGTACGATTTTTTTTATCTTGAACAACAATCTTGGGTGGGTGGGTGGTGTATCAGTTTTATTATTGTTTTTCGTCCCTTATTTCGCCTCCTTCAGGAGTCGCGGAATGAATATTACAGAAAGTTTCCTAATAACAAGGAGCCGACGGAAGATTAAAATTATGACTTTTCCTCGCTCGATTCTTCAAAGAAAAAGTCTGGAGTTTGTTAAAGCAAAACTAGGATGAGGGGGGGGGATTGATCAAATGAAAACGTTAAGTTTTAATGTGCATAATGAGAACTCAGAGCTGGAAGACTTGGGAAAAATGTGGGGCAGCTATAAAGAAAGAGTGGAAGGAAATATGTTTGGGCTTACGTCGTCTTGGAGGTGGTTTTGCTAAGTGAAAATTCTGGTAGTCTTGGAAGAGCCCATCACAGCTGGGTGTGTGTGTGTGTGTGTATGGTTGGGGGAGAGGAGATAAAAAATGAAATGGGTGGTTTTGACTTGAATCCGATTTTCCCGTTTTTTGCATTTTCACACTTCGTCTTCTTCTTCCTTTCGTCGAGGAATTACAACTTCTTATCTTTTTTTCTCTCATAATCTCTTTACATCATCATTTTAAAATCCATAGGTACCGTTACTATACGACTTCCGCCAGAATTTCTCAATTAAAATTTGGAGCGGTGGCAGGGAGGTATCACATTACCTCTCGTCTTTGTTTAAGACCTATTAAGAACACAAGAAGATTAAAGTGTTTCTTTGTGTTTTTTTCTTTTTTTCATTCATTATTATACAAAACCCCGGTATTTTTAGAATCGATGGCCTCCTTTTTTCACCCCCCTGAAGCCCTCCACCACATCAAGCTATACCTATCTATTCTATTGCACACTCGGTTTCGTGAAAACGAAATGAACAAGCTTCTTCAATTGGAAAGCAATCTCTTCTTCATTTTATTGAACTCAATGAAATCTTGTCTACTTCTGAATCTTTTGATCCCTCGCAGTTCTACATCAATCTTGCCTGAAGCGAGTTTATTTCATCAAGGATTGTGCCCCGGCTTTGTACTGTACATAGAGCGTCGTTTCAATGTCTACTCTCTATTTTCCTCTCGCTTATTTATTTATTAGAAATATAATTAAAGGGGAAAACGTTTCCTCTGAAGCAAAGTATATTGCTATAAAAGTGTAATATTTTTAATAACGAACCCATTCGCAAGCGCCTCAAACTGAGGAGTAGAAGATTTCAATGAAACATTTTTGGCATCATTCTGCGCGGAAGCGTTTTCATTTAATCTTTTTTTAATGAGGCAACTTTCTAAATTAATTATAAAATGCCTTAATTTGTATTTGTGAGGATTAAGTGCTCGTATTCAATTTAGAGGGGTGACGGTGAGGCGGGCCTGAAAATTTAATGAGGATTATCATCGCTTTGCTTGATATCTCACTCGAACTCCCTTTCTCTCATTTTCAGCTCCCTCCCCCGCGCCCCGTAATGTCAGTGTACAGTGACACGAAGTTTTTGAGCTCGCTGGGAATGGATTATTAAATGGAGATAGAGTTGACGGGATTACAAAAGGTAACTGTTCAGAAGTATGATTGCCCTGGTTCGGGTCAATGAACCCTGAAAAAATTAACTTATTATCCACATAAGGCATCCTTCATACTGTGGTAATTTTAGTTTCAAGTTTAAAAAAAACAAAAAACAGTTGTGAGCGACAGAGTATCGCTATCTTACCATCGTTACCCTGAAATTGTATAACCGGAGACGACGAGGGAGGGATGAAGGCGGTACTCATTGATCACGAAGTGAACGTTAAAACGAAGTTTTAATACCGCCAAAACAGAAAATATGAACGTGGTTTCAAAGCATGGACGGAGGGGAAAATAACGTCGTCAGATTAAAAATTTTGATGTCATTTTAAGTGGAAAATGATGAATATCAGCCGGCTTTTTTGTGTGTGAGTGTGTGGTAGAAGTAGTAAAAGCCGGTGTGACACAATCGGTGGGAGCGGATGAGGCTTTGGGGGAAAAGAGAAGCTGAGTGATAGAGAGTGAGTAACTCTGGTAAAGCACGGTGGGGTTAATTGGGTTTGTTGGCCTTTCCTTCTTGATTATGAAAGCGAAGATTGACACTTTTTTTATCCACCCAACCACCTCGGGGTGAAATAGATGAAAACACTTAATTAATAAAGGATTTTTTTTAAACCTAAAAGTGAAAAGAAATAATGAGCGAAAGCTTTTCTTGTTATTTAGCTTTTGAAAAATTACAACTGAAGGCGATTTTTAAAATAAAAAAGTCAAGGTCAATACAAAATATTCGGACGTGACGTGGGAGCACGCAGTCCCACGTGTGATATAAAAGTCCAACATACGCTTTTGTGTGTTACCGTTCACATTGCTCAGACACGCTTCATCCCACGTGTTCCCGCGTCACATCAGAGCAATGTGAACACAAACAAAAGCCTACGTAGGAATTTTATATCACACGTGGGACAGCGTGTTCCCCACTTCACGTCCGAACGTCACGTCTCTAGGAGGCCCTTTAGTCTTTAATTAAACTAGGCATATACTCTTTAGTAGCGTTGAAGTACATATTTTTCTCAATTTTAGCCACGAAATTGCCTCCAAAAACCGTGTACGTACGTCTCAATTTAAACTGCGAATGATTGGTTTTTCTCAAAATTCTACTAGCATATTTTAATAGCTATAATACTGCGAATTATAGCTTTTTCCTCAATTTTACCTCATTTTCTCATTTTTAGCTGTGATTCGGCGCTTTTTCGGCGAATCCGCAAATTAGGTAGAGTTTGAGTACTTTTTCCCCGAATTTATCCGCAAATTAGCAATTTTTTAAAATTTAAAACGTTAATTGGCGCTTTTTTCCATTTTAAACGCACTGATTCGTGTTTTTCACTACTTATTACCCGCGAATTAGCGCTTTTTGACAGTTTTAGCCGCTTGAATTAGCGTTTTTTCTCAATTTTATTCCCCAAGTAGCCTCAGGACTCCGCGAGTTGGTGTTTTCTCAATTTCAGCTGTGAATTAGCACATTTCTCAACTTGAGATGCGAATTATAGCGCTTTTTCTCGATTTTATCCGTAAAATCGCATTTTTTCATAGGTACCTTAGCTGGGAATTAGAGTTTTCCTCCATTTTTAGACGCGAATTCGCGTTTGTCTCCGTTTTACTCCTGTGGCGTTTTTTCATTTTCAGCTGTGAATTAGGGGGTTTTCGTCAATTTAAGCAGTGAATTAGCACATTTTCTTAGTTTTAGCAGCGATTTTTAGCGCTTTTTCTCGATTTTATCAGTAAAATCGTAATTTTTCATACCTTAACGACGTGAATTATCGTTTTCCTTCACTTTTAGACGCGAATTCGCGTTTTTGCCTATTTCACTCGTGAATTAGCGCTTTTTCTCAATTTCATTCCCAATGTTGGCCCGGGAATCCATGAGTTGGCGCTTCTCCCTTTTAGCTGTGAATTCGCGTTTCTTCTCAATTTTTATAGCTTTTATTTTCATGTATAAAATTTTTATTGTAGCATTTTATCACAATTTTAGCTGTGAATTAGCGGGTTTCTCCATTTTTAAAACGCGAATTCACGTTTTTCTCTTTTTTGTCCTTGAATTAGCGCCTTTCTCAGTTTTAGCCGCGTGAATTAAGGCTTTTTCCCAATGTGCCGATTTCGCCCCAAGAATTCGTGATGTAGGTGTGAACTATAGGGATATTTCTCAAGTTTTGAAGCCGCCATTGATGCGTTTAATCACAATTCTAGCCGCGAATTAGCGTTTTTCTTCATTTTTGGGCCGAAAGAACTAGTTTTGCTCAATTTCAGGCATATTGCTCAATTTTAGCGTTTTTCCCCTTCAATTTTAGCTGCGAATTATCACTTTTTGTGTATTCTTTCCACAAATTGGCGTTTCTTAACTAATGTTTCTCTCGCTAATCGAACTAGCGTTTGTCTCATTGCATTGCGAAGTTACTATAGTCGAAGAAACTAGTCGGCTAATGGAACAAAATTGAAAAGAATACGCGTTTTCTCAATTTCAGCTGTGAATTACATAACACTTTTTCTCGATATTAACAGCTGCAAATTTTAGTATTTTTTCTCAATTTCAGCCGCGAATCAGCGTTTTTCTCAATTTTACAAGCGATTTTAGCCATTCGTTCCTCTTAAAAAGCCCGATTTTTTTCATCTTTAAGCTTTTCAGGGGCCCCATCCGAAGAGGAGCCCAGGGCGGTCCGCCCCCCTCGCCCCTGCCTCGGTACGCTAGAGCGTCCGAATAGTCTGTATTGACCTTCAGACTTGTTGCCACGTTGCCCTCTCAAGCTGACAAGCTGGCTGATCCAGCCAACTGCAATGGCCATCCTAAAATCCTGACAGACGAGGTGGTACTGGTACTATAGGAAAGATAACTGTAACGAAACACGAGGAAAAGCTCCCAAACACGGGACTGCCAAACCAACCGGTTACCGTGATGTGCGCGACGTACAATTCTGATGAGCCTGTGGTGGAGTAGAGTTATTGGGGCAGCACCGCCAATAAAAACTTGACTTTGAGAACTAAAAACTGACAATTTGGCCAAAGAAACCGGTCTGTTTACCATCAGGAATACCCAGCCCAGCTAAACCCAACAGTTAGCGATCCTAATTTGACGGGCTTAGGCAGCGGCTGACAGGAAAAAATTATGACAAACAGATGACGGGCTTTTTTAACGGAATTTCGGGATCACACAAATATTTTTATTATTATAATTTTATTTATTTAAATAGGTAACTTAAAAAAAAATTAAAACGGGAGAAGTGTAAGTGGGTAGAGATAAAGCTGCATGACCTAGTTTGCTAAGCTGGGAATCAAACGGTTCACTTACTTGTGCAGTGTGGACAGCTCAAAGCTCAAACTCAGCTGTATGTGACCACTTTTTATCAATTTGAATCGCAATTTGGCGCTTATTCTTGATTTTAGCCGCAAATGAGAAGTTTTTTTTCAATTTCGGTCATAAAATCGAATCGAGGAGCAACGGATCAGCGCTTTATCTCAATTTTAGCTGCGAATTTACTATTCTTCTAGTTTGCTTTGGTCCTAATCCTACCAGCCACTTTGAAATGTTGGCATCATCAGATTTCGCTGAGTCCTACTTCCCTTGCTATCCCCACCACTGGTTCTGGGCATATTCTGTCATGGCCCCTTTCTTTGCCAGTTCATTTGCTTTCTCATTCCCCGGGATGCCCGCATGACCTGGTACCCACCCTTTTAACCGTTTTACCTCCCATCAGCAGTGCCGATAAAGAGATCTAAAGCCCCCCCACCGCCCCCGACTGAACCACCGGCCAGGACCAATGGCCTCGAGGGTGGCTCGACTGTCCGAGTATATCGTTATTCGCTTGTTTTTCACTACTCTTCGTCCCAGTTCAATTCCACAGGCCCCTATGGCCGCAACCTCCGCCTGGAACACCGTCTCATATTTCCCCAACGTCAGGCTCTCTGCCATCCCCATTCCGTAGATGTATATAAGCCCGACCCTGCCTTCCATACTATCCCGGATCCGATTTTTGAACCGTCCATAAAACACTTGATATCTTCTGTGTGCCTCCATTCCTTCCCCCTTTGCCCGGTCTCCCGGGCCAGTTTAACCGTGATTTTCTTTGCAAAGTCCCTTTGTATTACTTTCTGATCCGATCTCATGCCCATGGACGGTGCCAGTCTATGCATGTGTTTTCGTATCTCCTCGTTCCTCATCTTCTCTGACATGCAGTCCAATCTGTATGTCGCTTCCATAGCCCGTGCCTGCAATTCAAGGCTTAAGGGTCATAGTCCCAGCATTACCTGCAGCGGCCTTGTTGGTGTCGTTCTGAACGCCCCTAGGGTCGCCAGACAGGCCAGCCTTTGCACTCTATCTAGCTTTACTGCATTTTCCTTTTTGTTCGCCGCTTTCCACCAAACCAGAGGACCCTCCAGAGGAGGGTAGAGGATCCTTGGTCGAATAATCCCCACAGGGTCATTCTGGGGTTCAGTCCCAATGTTTTCCCCACTATCCTCCTAACCTGACAAATAAAGGTGCCCAGCGCCTTTTGATACGTTTCTCTTGTGTGCTTCTCCCAGCTCAGTCGATGGTCTAGCCACACCTCTAAGTATTTCACTTCAGTCGTCAGCTCGACCTCCTTGCCCTTAATCCGTGCCTATAGCCTGAAGCCCCTGCCTGTTCCTTTTGTGGGTGAACAGACACAGCTTCACTTTGCTCGGGTTAATGGTTAACCCTCTTGGTTCACACCATTCCTCCACTAATCTAATCGCTTGCCTCGTAAGTTCAAAAAGTGTCGACAATGCCTTTCTTCTAACTACGATGGCTCCATCATCCGCCAAAATTGCATATAAAAGCCATTTTCCTCCATTAATTTAACAAGTCCGTCAACCACTACTATCCATAAGAGAGGCGAGAGGCTAGACCCCTGCGGGGTTCCTCTTTTTGACCCCCTTTCTACCGTTTCTCCCCCTTATTCTGCTCTGATCCATCTGTGCCTCAGAGCATGACTAACCTAAAAGGTTTTCAAAGCCTCCACGATACACTGAAAAGTGACCTGGTTAAATGCTCCTTCTATCTCCAGGAACAAAACCAGTGCGATGTATACTTTTAGGGGTATGTTATCCTCTAGCTTCCCTACTACCTATTGCAACGCCGAATCTGTCGATTTTCCCGCTATATATTATACGTGTTGCCTTGGGTGATATGGTCTACTTTTCCCTGTGCCTTACCTTAAACGTATGGCCCTAAAGTTGCCAGCCCTATCATGCTTCCCTCCACCGTTAGGTATGAACGTTACTCTCACCCTTTTCCATGACGCTGGTACTTGCCCCGTCGCCAGAGATCTGACGAAGAGTCTTCATATCCTTTCCTGAACCCGTCCTCCAGCACTCTGCAGCATGCGGGGGTATTCGCCGTCAATTCCTGCGGTGCTTTATATTGCCCCATCGATTTAAGGGCCCATCTGAAGCGCTCTCCATTGATAATAGCGTCGCTCTCTTCCATCGCCCCCTTCGTGGTCCCCACGAAGCAAATAGTGATTCCAATATATTTTTACTTTTAACAACTACTTCACGTGATAGCTCAATAATTGTGCCTAAGAGTTGCCGCCTATCATCCTTTACTAAGCGGGTTAGTCTCGCCGCCTCCCGCGTGTTCTTCACATTTTCGCAGAAATTCCTCCACGAAGTCCTCTTCTCTCTCCGAATTGCGCTTTTGTACTCTATCCGCACCTGGTGATACGCCAATCATTCCTCCTCTCCGTCCGTTCACTTAGCCGCGCTCAACGACGAGTTCATCCTCCACTTCTTTTATTTTAGGTGGGCATTCCACCAAACCGATCCCCTTCTATTGACTCTCCTCTCGGGAAAAGCCGCCTGAAAAGCCAAATTTATAGTCTCTATGATCTCTTTCTTACCTTCATCTAAAATATTTTTGGATACTTCTCCCGTTTCATCTCCTACCACCCTCTAGAATTTCTCCCAGTCCGTTCTTCTCGGATTCCTCCCGGGGGATTTCTTTTACTCCTTTGGCTCCAAAACTAAACATAATAGGCCTATGATCAGAGATTATTATTCTGTCACAGACCCGCCAATAAGAAATCCATCTATACTCGTCGGCCCTAAGCTTAGAGTAACATCCAGGACCTCCTTCCTATTGCACACGACAAACGTTGGCTCACTCCCGACATTCTCAATATAATCATACAGATTTTTTTAACCTGATGGAATACACTTTGACGGATTTCTGACAGAATTTTAAGCTTGACAAATGACGGTAAAAGCAAAATGTTAGTTTAATAACGCTGCCGGAAATTCTTCCTGGCTCTTTCTACATACCTATGTACGGTCAGTTTCTATGGTGAAATTAATTGATAGTTTACTGATAAATTATCCAGTTTCTTAGAACAAATTATTGTCCCCTCCCTCTTTGAACGAAAACCTCTCTTTCCAGAAACCAAAGACATGAAGAAACGGTAATTTTTGTCTTCTTCAAGGAGCTCTGACGCTTTGTAGGGTGAAATTTGACTGGAGCCAGCAAATGACCAATGTTTGAGGAACCAGCAGACGCGATTGGCTTTTTGAACGCGAACAAAACCCAATAAATTGGAATCTGTGAGTGCCAATAATCCGCAAAATTTGGACTTTTGAAAGGGCCAACCCGACTGAATGTTGTTTATGAAAACAGTGAGATCCATGAAATTGCTCTTTGAATAATGGGCCAACCCTCTCAGTATATTTGATTTCAAACGGGTTAAATCCGTAAAGTTGGCTTCTCCATAGTGAAAAAATTGGAATTTCTGACGTGTAAAGCCACGTTTCCACTGAACGCGCATTGTTCGCGAATAGGGTTTGCAAACATGATGCGCGTGCAGTGGAAACAATCATTCGCGCCGCGAATTGTTCGCAAACACTTTAAACGTGTAAATTCGTGTTTCCACTGAGCGCGCTTTGTTCGCGAACAGTGTTTGCAAACGTTTGAGGACATGATGCGCATGCAGTAGAAACACTCACGCGCGCCGCGCATTGTTCGCAAACAGTGTTTGTTTGTGCGCGGGGCTGATCCACTTGTGACGGTTTTTCTACAAATCATCGAATTTGTGTTTGTTGTTGCGAGCCAACTGGAAAAACGCTTCTTGAGCGCAAAACTCTTTTCCCATCAGGAGCAGTGCTGAAGAACACCCCTGCACATGCTATTCGGCTGCATTTGAACCTGAGGGGAAAGCGGCGGTCGTGTTCTTTTCCTTGACAAGGCGGATAGTTTCAAGCCAGTACTGATGTGTTTGAATAGGCCTTTATAAATGTTCGGCTTCTTTTAGTGGGCACATTATATGCGTTACCAACCGAACTCCTAGTAGTGTGTGTGGGTACTCGCTCCTTTTCGTACTCAGGGATGCTCGACTTCGCGCACTTCGTGTGCGACACGTGCGATGAACCTCAGTTTTCTTTGCGTTGATTTTTGCGCATCTCTTCCCGCGCCCCTTCTTCATATCTCGAGTTGGGACATCCAAATCTGCTAACCAAAAAAAAAATTGCCACCGCCCCCCTCATGTCATCAGATCTCGACCTTTGGCATGGTGGCACTTCTGCACAAATCCTAGGTGCCACCGAGGTCAAAACCTCAAATTTATTGTAACTATACTGGTACATTCCCCCGCACCTAGGGTTTATGTAGGAGTGTCATCATGCCAATTTGGTCGAGATCTAATGACATGTGGGGGCGGTGGCACTTATTCCGTACACAGCTGTACCTGTGCGAGGGGAAGTAGTAGTTAAAATCAGGGCTGGGCAGTAATTGAATTACATGTAATTGAATTACGTAATTCAATTACAATTAGTAATTGGTAATTTGTAATTGATAACAACACGCCATTGTAATTGGTAATTTGTAATTAAAAGCACTTTTTCAAATCACTTTTTGACCGAGTGTATCATTCTTCTCAATTTCAGCCGCAGATTAGCAGTTTTGCCCCACTCCCTCTCATAGCCATGAATTTGCACATTTTCTCAACTTTAGCAGCAAAGTATCGTTTTTATCCCGTGAGCGATTTTTCTTAATTATCCACGACTTTTCGCGTTTTCTTCGCGAATTAGCGGTTTCTTCACCTATTGCCACAAATAGGCGCTTTTTTTCAATTTCAGCCTGAAAAGTTGTCTTCAGAATCCGCAAATTGGCGTGTATTCAGTTTTGGTGCAAATAAGAATTTTTCTCAATTTCAACCTCGAATTAGCGCTTTTTTTTAATTGTAGCGGCGACGCGTCGTAGCGTTTCAAACCTGTGAATTAGCGAATTTTCTCAATTTCAGTCACTAATTGGCGTCTGGCGCAATGTTAGCTGTAAATTGGCGATTTTTCCCATTTTTAGCCTCGAATTAGCAATTTTCTTAATTTTTAGGCTTAAAATTAACCTTTCTCTCTACCAGACTGATTATTTTATTTTCTAATGCCCGGTTCACAAGCTCTATGTTTACGTTCTGTGGAGTCTATGCAGCCAAGCAAATTTACTCCCTCGAAAAATGAATCATTTTTATAGGTTGCATAGACACCACATAACACAAACATAAAGCTTGTGAACAGGGCCTAAATATAACCTGCAAATTAGTGGCTTTTCACATTTTACCACCGTATTAGCAGTTTTATATAACTTTTATATGTACAGATTATTGCTTCTTTTCAGTTCTAGCCGTGAATTAGCAGTGCATGAGTTTGCCATTTTTCTGAATTTTAGCCACAAAAATGCCTTCAGAAGGGGCGAATTTAAATTATATATATATATTTCAAACCAAAAAATTTACTTCTATCCATCCATTTCTGTCAAAAAATCATCATTTTTAAATTGTAAATATCACGACTTATTCGAGAATTAGTGATGTTTCTCAATTTTAGCTGCGAATTATCGCTTTTTCTACATTTTAGCTGCGTGGTAGCGTCTCCAACCCGTGCATTACCTGCCGAGTTTTGTCAATTTTTGCCAAGAATTGGTGTTTGACTCAAATTAAGCTTCAAATTAGCAATTTTTTCAATTTATAACTGAGAATTAGCACTTTTCCCCAATTTGAACTGAAAATTAACGTTTTTCTTAATTTAAGCTGCGCTAATTGGTGATTTTTTCAATTTTTGTCGCGAATTAGTGATTTTCTTCATTTTGTATCCGTGAATAAACGTTCTCATAACTTTATATCTGCAAATTGCAAATTAGCGATTTTTCCCAATTTCAGCTGTGAAATAGCGTTTTGTGCTAATTTTGCGGCCATTCAGCATCCTATTCACTTTTTCATTTGTGAATGGGCGATTTTACGCCATTTCAGCTGTGAATTTGCCATTTGTGTCCAATTTTAACCTGAAAGCGTCTTTTATTTGTCAGTATTATAGCGCCTTTTCTCAACTTTAACCGCGGGGTTTGCCCAAATACAACACTTTTGCGTTGATTTCCACAATTTATTCGAAGAATGGTCTCTATGTACCGCGAATCAGCGATTTTGTCCATAATTTTAGTCTGAAAGTTGCATCGCGAGACCACGAATCAGAGCTTTTTAGCAGCTACAGCCACAAATATTACCGATTTTTGTCTGATAGAGGGTTTCCCCGTACCTGGGTACACTACTGCGTTGGGTCTGAAGTCCAAGGATAAAGCTGGACGTACTCGGACCTTTTCGGGCTGCTTCAAGTCCAGAAAATCTGCTAAATCTAACTTCGTGAAACGCTCATGGAGATTTTATGGGGCTCTTCGTTGTGGTACTAGTGCTCCTTCGTTCGCATACTTGGGGCTCTGGCGCGGGGGGGGGGATCTATCCCCTGTATCCGGGATTCCCCGTGACAGTTCGCAGGCCGGGATGTGGGGCAAAATTTGCAAATTTGACCCCGAACATTTCGCAACCCTACTCATGCGACGCGCTTGGCATCTTAGGGCTATGCTGTTCCTGCTTCCTATCTCAAAGATCTGTTCTGACGTTCGATTGTTGGCTGGACGCACAACAAGAGTAAGACGCTTGCGTGTTCCACAAATCCAGCTCTTGGGTAATTGGTAATTGAAGAAGTAATTCAATTACAGTAATTGTAATTGGTAATTTGTAATTAATTACCCAAAAAGCTGTAATTTGCCCATCCCTGGTTAAAAAGAATTTGAGGTTTTGACCTCGGTGGCATCTAGGGTTTGTGTGTGTCAAAACAAAAACTCAGCCGGTCGAAATGGACATGACGCGTAGAATACTCATGGATTGAAGACTAACAGAAGCTCTCTCATACGGGGAAACTCCTTTGGTATGAAAAGAAGCCATCAGACATGGCTGGAGGTGGTTGATACATAGAGGTAAATAACTGGAGAAAGCCTGAATAGGCTGGGGGGTGGGTAGAAGGGTTGTCACAAATATGGTCGCCAAAGTACACCTTCAAAACCTTGAATTTACCTCTACATCGTCAGATTATCAACAAAAATGCTCACCTCCCCCCCTGAGATTAATGCAAAATTACAAAAAAAGAGCCCGAGTAAGAATGAACAAGGGGTATTTCAGGGAATATGTTCGTTAAAAACTAAATCAAAGTCGTCAACACGCTCGTTCTCAAAGCGTGGACGACTCATACGATTTCGTTATAAATGTCATCGTTCGTGGCACGTAGCCGTGTTTTCAATTGTATTTTGGTGTTTATTTTCTAAAATAAGTGGCCCTGATCGCGTTCCATCAACATACTAGGAAAAATATTACATGGGCGAGACAGTCACGAGTTTAGAAAGAGCCACTCTGTCTCTTGAGGACTGCGAAACAAGGATTTGAACAAAAGTCGCCACACTCATGCAGTTCTCGCTGTGCTCGAACCACGGGTTTTCTCATTCGCAGTGCTGGTACATACACATAATGTTTAGGGTTACCATACGTCCGGGATTCGCCCGGACAGTTCGGGATTGGTAACCCCGTCCGGGAACGTCCTTTGTCCGGGTTTCCCAACCGGTTGACACAAACGTCACAAACCGACTGGTTGACGAGCAAAAACGGTATCATGGGTTAGAGAGGTAAGGGAAGGGATGATGGGTGAGCTGCACGGCAATCCCCTCCACTGTGCTTACACGCACAAACCTGCCCCTGCTGTTTCCAAAGCTTGATCTCTACTACTAGACGGGCCTTAGTTTAAATTGCTTTAATTTCGTGGTTTACGTTCTTTTCGTGTGCAATTTCTCAATACAGCATCTATCTACTCGATTTCCTCATTGGCATAAGTGAATTTGGTCAACAGAATGCCGAAACGGAAATGTGTGTTTAACGAAAAGCTCCAGAAAGAATTCAAGTTTTTGAAACTGTGTGAAGGCAAACTGGATCGCGTTCGGTGTTTGACTTGCAATTCGGAATTTTCAGTGGAACACAAAGGACGTCTCGATGTCGAGGATCACATCAGATCAGACAAACATCGCAAAGCAGTAAGTGCCGCCTCTAGTCCTAACATTGATCGTTTTTTCAAAAATGCAGTGGCCACGGATAATGATCTGCAATGTGCCGCTAAAGAAGCCACATTCGCGTATCATACCGCCCAACACGGTTTGAGTTTTAAAACGTCTGACTGCAACTCAAAGCTAATTAAAAAAATGTTTGAGCCCAAGTTTTCCTCTGCACGAACCAAAACTGAAGCCATAATTGTGAATGTTATTTCTCCATACGTATTCAGTAATGTTTTGAAAGATTTAAAATCAGTTCACTTTGTAACACTTACTGTTGATTGCTCCAACAGAAAAGAGGTAAAATTAACTCCTATTGTCGTCCGCTATTTTACTCCAAATGATGGCATTAATGTAAAACTACTTCATTTCGACGAGGTTCCCGGAGAGACTTCAGACATTCTGCATGAATACATTTTGAAATGGATCGAAAAATACGAGATTAAGGACAAAGTGATCTGTTTGTGCGCAGATAATACAAACACAAATTTTGGGGGAGTGAACAGAAGAGGAGAAAAAAACGTTTATCGTAAATTGCAAAGTTCATTGGAGAGGTCTCTTCTAGGGATTGGATGCTCGGCTCACATTCTTCATAATACTGTTCAGACTGCATGTGATGTTCTTCCCGTTGATATAGAAGTTGTTGTCGTTAAAATTTACAAATATTTCTATCAATACACCGTTCGAGTCACACAGTTGAAAGAGTTTTGTGATTTCGCTGGCATAGAATATAAAAAAATCCTGTCTCACGGCAACACGAGATTTCTCAGCTTGCAGCCTGCCTTAGAACGGAATCTACGGAAGTATTCTGCTCTGAAAGCGTACTTTTTGTCGATCGACGCCTGCCCACATCTCTTGAGAAGGATATTTGAAGACCCTGCCAGTGAAGTATACCTACTCTTTGTTCACGGTACGTTGCAAATGTTTCAAACAGCAATTTTGAAATTAGAATCCGATCACATATGTGCTTCGGAAGCCTCGCAAGTTTATTCGGAAGTGGTCGTAAAATTAGAAGACAGAAAGACCCACACCTTCGTACCTCACGCAGCGAAGCAGCTGCTAAATGAATTAATAAATGAAGGTGCTGTCAACGAAGACGAGTTCTTCAAACGTATAACCAAATTTTACGAAACAGGCTTGGAATATTTAAACGCCTGGGGTAGCTGCTTTGATAAAGCAGATAAATTCACATGGGTGGCTTTAAATAACGAATTCACTTGGGAACATCTAGAGGAAAGTTCTTCAGTAGTCAACTCAGTCGTACCTGGTTCCATCAATACTGACGAGCTTTTTGATGAAAGGTCGCTCCTCATTAAAATGCTGAAGAACCTCAAACCTAAATGGGATTCCCTTCCAACGGAACAAAGAATTTCAACCGAAAAGAAATGGCTAGAGGTTTTCGAATGTTTTTCCAAGTCTAATGTCGCTTGCAAAAATATCTGTAAAGTCGTGGAATTCGGCTTGTGCTTGCCTGGGACATCGGCTTCTGCGGAAAGGATCTTCTCAATGATGGGATCAATCTGGAGTGCCAAACGAGGGAGGTTATCCGTTTCCACAGTGAAGGACCTATTAAACGTTAAGGCAAATTCCACCCTTCCGTGCCCTGATTTTTTCTAGAGCATCAAAATAGACAAGCCCTTCCTCCAAAAAGTACTGTCGTCCGAAAAATATGCTTACTCCGCACCAAAGCCAAGCTCCTCGGGAGAATTTTAAATTAATACGAGTAATACTTAATAATACATGTTTACAATGATTTTTTGGGAAAAATTTGTCTACCCCCCCCCCACCCATATCCCAACCAGTCTACCGTCCGGAATTGGCTCTAAAAATTTATGGTAACCCTAATAATGTTGTACATACATATAATGTTTCTTGATTTCTTAGCCCTGTATTTCTCTTTGCTATAAGAGGATCGACCCCTGAAGAAACATACCCAAAAATATACAACACATCAGTAAAAAACAAGTTATCTTGAACTCAGAAACATGACGTAATCCATAAAAACTAAGAGTGACGTATTTCCCGGTGGCTTCGGTCGTGATTCCCGGAAGAGGATTGGAGCTTCTTGCGCACGTTGAAATATCCGGAAAAGAAGTCCAACAAATCGCGCATGGTCGACCGTTTAAAATAAAGATTCTCCGGAGTATAGTTGTGGGTTATTCACTTTTTAATATCCTATGATACAATCTAAAAACTCACAGTGACAATTTCTAGACATACTAGAGGAAAAAAGAACAAAACTAGTAATTCCAAGTGGACATGTGTAAATTAAAAAACAACTTGAATTGAGGTTACTTTGTGGTCCACAAGGTGCACCTCCCACCATAACAACGGTCAACTAATTTCAAGCCCAAGCTTTCTCCATTCATTTTTATCTCTATGGGTTGATAAAAGAGAAAACAATAAAGAAGAAGTATTATTCCGGAGGACCTTGAAAAAAGTGAAATTTATTTGAAGAAAAGTTGAAAATAAATGGATGGATGATGGATGATAGACTGCTTCTAAGGGCTGATCTTAAAAGAAAATTAATTATTAGTATTGGAATAAACAGTACACAAATAATTAGTTGCAAGCTAAACTCACTTCAGAGTTGTCTGAATTGGAGCCGCAAATGTGATTCGGTCGAGGAGAAAACGACGATGGCAGATTCACGCTCGGACGACAAGGTGAAAACAAGAGGAAAAAACACGTCGTGTCGGCTGAACTGGAGCAGCGAAAATGGTGAGATGAGACGAGGAAGAATGTTTCGTGTTGACGAACTCGAACTGTCGATTGAATCGTTTGTCGAAGCCAAACTTCGAAGCCAAATTTATTTTTTGTTACTTCCGCTTGTCTAGATTGCAACATATGATTTGAAGATATTTCTTCCAACAAGAACAATTAACGAAAGTGACGCTCTGAAGCAGTCTAGACTGAAAGATGAATGAAGAGACAGGCGATGGAAATAGGGATGAGGTTTGAAAACCGAACATTCCGGCCCCCCTAAAGCAGAAGCTTAAGAAAAGAGGATGAATGAAGCTGTGGAAACATGATCGACATGTAGAATTATGTCCTAGAACAGGGGAGAGAGATAAGGAGACCAGAAGTTGAAGCCGAGTACTGGAACTATTATAAATATAAGGTAGCAAGAACTCAAGAAGAAACCATTAATAAAATGACATTTTAGAGAAAAAACATGGTATGGAGCGATGAAGGAAAGAAAAAATAACAAAAAATATAATAAAATAGAAAATTGGCTGGTGATAAATTGGGATCACATGGTGTTTACGGGAAGCTTGGCGAGTTTGACGACGGGACGTTTAAAAATTTTATGATTGACTTGACCGTTAATGTGAAACGGAACTTTAACGGAGGCGACTCGTGCTATGTTTTCTTGACCAGGATGAAGTTCAACAACACGACCAGTTTTCCATTCTAATGGCTTGGATTGGTCGTCTCGAATTATAACAAGATCACCGACAGCAAGATCATTTGCGGAAGATGAACGATGCCATTTTGGACGTTGTTCAAGGGAACACAAATATTCTTTTTGCCATCGAACCCAAAAATGTTGATGGATGCTTTGTACCAGCTTCCATCTCTTGAGAAGGTTGGGATTAGAGTCTTGTAGATTCTCTTGAGGGAAGGTGAGTAGAGGATTCATTATGAGAAAATGGGCTGGCGTAAGAACGTTGAAATCATTTGGATCGTTACTCAACGAAGTTAAAGGTCTAGAATTTAAATATGACTCGATTTTAGCACACACGTTGTTAAATTCCTCGAAAGTTGTAGGGGTTAATTTAGAAAGATGAGTTTTGACCTGTTTAATCATTGCTTCGTGGAGACCTCCAAAGTGTGGAGCTGAGGGAGGCTGAAAATTCCATTTTATACCCTTAGCTGTCAAATGATTCAGGACAGGGTCAGACGAAAGGTCTTTGCTGAGGAATCGCTTCAATTCAGCACCTATGAAATTGGTTCCATTGTCCGAATATAGGTCAGAATGTACTGCTTTTACTAGTAAGCACACGTAACAAACAATGTATGCTTTGTATCGAGGGGATTTTCTCAGAGGGGACGACTTTATTAAAAAAGGGCCAGCTAAGTCTACTGCTGTTTTTGAGAAAGGATGGGACTGAGTGACTCGGGCGTCAGGTAAATTCCCCATCAACGGAGGTTTGAATTTCGGACGTAGTTTGAAGCAAGGGATACAGTTGTAGACTACCGACTTCACCGCTGATCGTCCGGAAATAATCCAATAGCGTCGTCGCATTAAAGCCAAAGAGGATTGAAAACCGAACAGAAGGCTTTTCGGAGGCCCATCGTCTTTGTCAAAGAACAGAAACTGTACAGTTTCACCCAAAAAACCTTCGTGTAGCATTGGAACTCATCAACTGCCTCGTATTGGATCTCATTAAACAATGCTTCGAGAGCTGGCGACAGTCCCATTCAACCGGAAGAACATAGTCACGAAACTTGTCACATTTATTTGATAGATGTAGTGGAGCTGTATACGAATATGAGCGTCGGCCTGAGGCATGTACCCTAGGTCGGTGGCCAGTCAATTTCCCTGAATTTGAGGCGAGATATGAAGCCGAAATATGAATAGTGTTGTAACTTGTCTCATTCGCTAGCGGGTTTTTTTTTAGCTGAATACGGATAAGACCATGTTTTAACAGTTATTTTTTATCGTGTTAACTGATCGTTAGTTATTTTATCGTTAACAGTTAATCCATAACAGTTAACTATTATTTAACCCATCACTAATTATTGAAACTGAATCTGAAATTTGAACAAGTAATTCCGTGCTTGGATAATTTATCCTAAAGTGAACCATCTCACGACACATAAAGCACCATGTCACTGTTGTTATATACAAGTCCGAAATAACTTTAAATTCGATACAATACAAAATGCTCGAAATAACCTCCAACTCCGGCAGCCTTGATAAATTTACGTAATTTCTTTTCTCTTCTGTAAAATAAGTGTGGGGCTAATAAAAGTACGCTTCTCAGACTACTTTTACGTTGTGGATGTCCAGCGATCTATTAGTATCACGGGCGGACTGTAGGATTTCTGGAAAGTTGGCGTCTTTGTTCAATAAAATATAGAAGTCCGACTGCGACATCCGATTTAAATTCTCGAAGAGCCGGGTTTCATCCGATTCTTAAATCTGCTATAAGCTGACTGGAGTTTCTCGCTCTTAGGACTGATGACACCCACATCCCGTGTCTCCTCAGTGCCGTTTCTTTTCAAGTTCCGTTAAAATTAATGCACCGGAGCAGCCCAAATAGCAACCTTTGATAAAGGTGCCATGTTCGAATGAAGGAAGCAACCGAAAGTCACAACCGATAAATTCAATACGAGTTCGTGCGAACTTGAAGTTTTTTGTTGCCTTGCGTGGATTGTGGAAACAGATGCCATTCGCAAACATTTTGATAAAACTGTTTACAAACATTTGTAAACGTTTGCAAACCCTGTTCGCGAACATTGTTTCCGAACGTTTGCGAACAATGCGCGTTCAGTGGACACGCGGCTTTAGATTTCTGTGCGCTTTTGTTTTTGAAATATCCAAACCGGCGACATTGTGTTTCGTATAGATAAAAGGACGAAAATAGTTCTGAAATTAGCCAAATTCACGAAAATTTAACTTGGGAAGAGGCAACACCGCGGAATAACTTTTTTTTGTAGGACCATGACCCGTGAAATTGCGTTTTTTAATTAATTAACCCCGTGATAATGGACTTTAGGGAGTCTATTCTGCGATATGTGAATCTGTGATGAGTAGCAATAATTTTGCTATAGGTTTGCACAACATACACGAGAATACGATGGTGATTGAAAAGGGGCCCCGTGGTGAGAGACAACTTGATACAATGTTAGGCTATTCCCTGCACTACAATAAACTTACACTTGACGTCACCACTGCTCCTGCAACTGCTGACATAATAGGCCAATTGCCTTATTGAATCAAAGAGTCGAAGAGCGACTAAACAAATCGTAACTTCAGATACTTTTTTAAGGTTTTCAGGTTAAAAAAAAAAAACCATCAAATTAGGCTCTTTGCATGCTAATTGGTGTAAGGTGGATATAAAGGTAAAATAT